>OZ038478.1:71836053-72526053 GCA_964036315.1 Acanthosepion esculentum | reverse complement strand
TATACATATATATCTACATATAAATATATACATATATATATACATATAAATATATACATATATATAAATATATTGATATATAAATATATAAATATATTCATATATAAATATATACATATATAAATATATACATATATATATATATATATATATATATATATATATATATATACTGACAAAAACTATGTTCTTAGAAATCATGACTGTCATTTTTAAAAGTGGTATTTTTTTCTTGTATTTTTTTATCACCAATTGTCATAAATCATGTACAAACTCTTTTAAAATACCTGATTGGTCAACAGCTTTTCCTTGATAAACAATGGTTATACAGTGATTTGGCAAAACAACTGTGAAATGGTGTTCAAATGTCAATTACTCAAATTTGCTGTTTTTATTTCTCAAGGTGTAATGATCCAGTTATCTCCCTTGCTAACTGACCCTTTATAAAAACAAATAACAGGTGTATAAACCATCAAAGAAGATAAAATGTTCACTTGATAAAATAAAAACCTCTGATATAAGTAATGAAATAACTTAAAAAAAGAAACACAAACAAATTTTCATTTCTTTTATTACATTTGTAACATAAGGCACAGTATTTACACCAGCAGTAGTTGATAAATTGTCAATAATTGAAAATAAATATCTGACCAGAATGTTCAAACATTTGTCTTTTTTCCCGAAAATCCATTCTTCTGATGAGAAGATATATGCTATGTGGAATGTGTAGGTAATCAGTATTTTTTTTGTTACATAAAATTTCCTTTCTAACATCTGAGAACCTACACAAATATTAGGTGATAACACTTCTTGACGGAGTTCAATATAAAATACAAAATCACTTTAAAATTTGATCAATTATGTAATTATTAATTTACAAGTGCAGAATATTTTTCCCAATAAGAAAAACAATCAAAATTACATATTTCAGTAGTAAACTGAATACACATGCATGTACTTGGTTTAGAAAGGAAGTGATCTAAAAACCTAAAAGGAAGTGTTATAGGTATTAAGACTTAGTCTGGTAGAAGGCCACAAATGTATAGTGAAAATCAAACTCACTTATGGCAAAGTGTCTGTTTATTGGTATTTATGAAGCTGTGTTTTTCCTGGCACAGCCACATGTGTGGAACAATAATGAGGATGACACTCACTACACAGTTGTAATGGTCTATTGCACTAACTCATCAGCCATTACTCTACAGAGAGACACTAAAAATAAATAAGTGATGCGTGAAAAGAGAGCCAAGTAATCTTAGCTGAGAAATAATTAAGAACAGGTAAGAGTGATAATGCAATAAATTCACATGATTTGATAGTGAGTAGTTCAAAAGGTAATTCTCAAACATGCATACTTTAAGGCAGCCATGAAAAAGATTAGTATGTAACTACTGAAGACAATAAAATAAAAAAGCATTAGTGAAATATATATTTGGATATCAACTAATGCACAAGAAAAGCTTAGCAATCTAAATAATTTTAATGACATTAATTCTGAGTAAGATTCAATATTTTAAAAAAATGGTCTTCAATTATATTTTCTTTTAGAGCTTTAAAAAGGTACACAAAAATTGTTTCATTACTTAAATTATATATAAAACAACATTGTCAAGAACTATATTTTCACTCAATACATCAAAATAACAAATTTCAAAAAAAAAAAAAATAGTCATAGAAAATTTTTAATAAATATTCTTGATGAAAATATTTTGAAATTGAGTTTAGAAATTTTTCAAGGAAGATTTTGTAAAAGTTTTGCAGTTAAAAAATTAAAATGAATTGGTAAAAATCCCTTACTGAAAATTAAAATTAATATTGTGGAATTATTGTCCAAAACCTGTAATAGTGAGAAACAACATTAGAATGTAAGATATATGCCAAACTTATTTAAGGACATGTCTCCTCTCCCCCGACCCACTTTTCTGAAATAGGTTTTAATGTTCCTATAAAATGAAAGCAATATTTAAAGAATTCTTTGAGCATTTGATAATAATTCTATATTTGTATATTCTTTCTAATAATTCATGATTTGAAGTGTAAGCATGATCAATTGATCCCAAAACAATATATTTATTTATTTTTGTTTTTACATATGCATATGTAAAGTAACAGATCTTGACTAAAGTTTTGAGGGAAGAACTTTAGCCAGAATGAGAAATACCAGTCTCAAGAAGATAAAACTTAAGAAAAGCCTGAACTCATTACATATCAGAGTATAAATGTATGCCAATAATTTTCTATGCAAAACTTTGGCTAGAAAGAATAATTTGGCTGATGACAAAATATGAAAAATATTTGGTTACTAGAACATGGAAAAATATAATCACATAAAAATAAGCAGTAAGAAGATAAGTTATTCAAAGAAAATGAGATTGAGAGTTTGATTTTCACATAAAGTTGGATAATTTGATATTTAAAGAGGAAAGGAGTTTTTATTTGAATAGCTCAAAATTATACACACACACAGACATATAATATATATATATTTAATTTCATCCCAAGCAAGGCAACAAAGGCACTAACATGCAAAGAGTTATGGAGAGTGAAGGAAACAGAAAAACATTGCTGAAAGAAAGGACAATAGTAAGAACAGGGTTCAAGAAGACAGAAATATGACAATTGATGTTACATTTAAATTCAATATAAAAAATATTTTTTATCTTAAATTATCTCAGTTTTCATCTTTTTAAACATTGTGTCTGAAATATATTTCATTGTATTGAAATCATTTTTAAAGCACAAGTAATAATTAAAGCTGTGCAGTGCAGAAATTTAAAATAGGACTGATGAGAGATGTACCAGGAAAGGCACATAGGTATATTGAACAAACATTATTATACCATCCATGGCAAAGATCACAGTATTTTACATGTAATCAACAAAAGATTCATCAAATATGTTGGGATAACTGATGGAAAAGAGTATTTCCACTGTCCAGCAGTGAATTCACCATTTATAGAGGAAAAGAAAGAAATCCTGGCAAATATGAAAGTTAGATGTAAAATATATTACTGGATCATTGCAAAAGTTTGTACCCGATTTTCATTATTTTAATTTTCTAATCAGACACAAACTTTTCCAATGATCCAATAATTATTATAATTCCTAGTGTTATTTTTCAAATTACAGTTGTACAATTGCATCACATAAATAACTAACATTTATCCTAAATAAATAATGTAACACACAAAAACATGATTTTCTTTTCATTAAAAATTGTTACAATTTTCATTATTTCTAAAAGAGAAAAATAAAACTTACTAAATTCATAAGAACATAACAGATTTTTGAATAATCAAATTAAATATGTTTTTTTTATGAATTGTTTTCTTTTCAGTGCAACTTTAGATTTTCAAAGAGCCTCAGTGAGAAAAATGCTAATATATTTTTATTAAATGATATGATCAAGGTGTAATAATGAGGTGTGGACAAGTTCTTTGAAAGAAAAGATGTATTTATGTTTATGTTATTATTTGAAAGGATCAAAATATTTTTAATTAACACATTTTGAAAAGGTGGAATGGAGTTAAAAATGTTGCTTTAATAAATTCAGACTATACTTAAAAAGAATAGCTAAGAAATATTAAATGGAATGGCAAGAACTAAGAATAGAGAGAGAGAGAACAACAAAACCAAAACATTAACCTGAAAAGATGAGTAATGTTCTTAAATAGCCTCATTAGATTGAGACTTTCATATGGATCACATGCATGGCACCAAACCCATTCAGAAATATCTATATTGTTTGCTGTATACAACTGCTTTCTAAGATCAATGGTTAAAAATGACTTTGAGCAAATGAAACCTGTTGGTCTTGGTGAAGAACATCCTTCTTTGAATCTTGTGGTCTGGCACAACAGAATCACAGAGAAATTGTACCAAATTATAGAAACTACATTACTTGATGACTTTCAACAGAAGGAACAACTACAATGGTTAGTACATGCAACTCAAGGAGAAAATAATGACATAATCAAGATGTTGACTTTCCACACTACTTCAAATAAGAAGTTAGGAAGGAAACCCCCATCAATACTGGAAAGAGTGATAACAGCTACTGGACTTGAAAAAACTATTTTCCTGAAAAAGTTTTTTCATAGAAAAACAAATTTAGCAGAGAGCAGTACAAGCTACTTGGTCAATGAATGCCAAATGTTTCCTTATAAGGAAACAGTTAATATTACCATTGCTAAATGATGTGACTAAGTTTAGAACAAAATAATAATGAGGTGTATACAAGTTTACTGGAAGAAAATGATTTATTTATATTTATATGTTATTCTTTGAAATGATCAAAATATTTTTAAATAACATAATTTAAAAAGGTAGAATAGAGCTAAAAATCTGGTAAAAAGAGCTTTTAATAAATTCAAACTATAGTTAAAAAAATAGCTAAGAAATATTTAATTGAATGATAGGAACTAATATTAGAAAGAGAAAAATTATCTATTTATTTAAGTAGGTATGGCATGTAAAATGAGTGGGTTGTAACCTTAGTTTTTGTCATCCATGAAAATTATTTACTGAAAAAATTATCTTAAATAGATGCCACCATTTTTCAAATAATCCAGATTTTTTGTTGTAATGATCACTTTAAACATTTTAGAACTAAAAAGAAGAAAAAATTGCTTAGGAAATTCAAGATTCAAAATATTCTTAATTCTGGAGGCAATTGATAACACTGTAACAGTGTTAACACCCATCACATGTTCAACTGGAGATGCTGGAAATCTACAACTTTGTAAAAAGTTATAGATTTTCAAAACTCGTATCTCATAATCAGTCATATCAAGGAAACTAATTTTAGTATCATTTGAAAGAGAAATCAATTTACTTTCAAATAAAATCAATTTGTAATACTTAATTTTCAACAGTTTTTCACTTATATCAATTTAATTGCACTAACATCACATATTCAAATTTTTCAATAATCTGATCAGAATGCCAATGATTTAACAATTGAAATCTCTTATGGACAGATAAGGTTTAAAAGATTTCTAGAGTACATACATTTATTAAAATGCATAAGTAATATTTCTGTGGAATATTTTGAAAAAAATCTTCACATTTGTTAAATATTTCATAAAAAAAACTTGAATTTCAGTCAATAGAAAAATACTTCTGTTCAACAAACTGAAAGCATATCAAAAATGTGCAAAAATTATTCCTTCTACATGTTCAATATTAACATAAAAGACTATTTCTAACTGAAAGTCAAAAATAAATAGTATTAACCGAAATTATAGTTAACTATAATTTAATTTTAATAATGCATCTGTCTAGAGAAATGATGAGGTTGTCTCATTTACCATAAATGAATATAAGTGCTTACTGATATTATTATTATTTTTGTTGTTGCTGTTACCTATCAAACTAGAAAACTAGTCTATTTAAGAAGCAATTATGTTATTTTTGTCAACATCAAGGATATGTGTGTGTGTGAGTGTGTGTTTCAAAAGAGAATATATAATTTGTATGTCTTTTAACATTATTATGAAAACCTGTAGCCAGCAGATTTTTAAAAGTTTGCTTGAAAACTTTAAGATTTGAATGAATCCTCCAAAAAGAAAACTTGCTATGTCTGAAAAAGAATGAAAATAAGCTTTATGAAATGAGATCACTTTTTGTGGATGTTCAAAACAGAACATACTATGTTTTTTACAAGGCCCTTTTCAGAACAGAAATACGTTAATTCCTCGATATCATAAATATTGGTCAAATGTGATAATAAAATAAACTTCAAACTAGAATATTGAAAGTACAGATCAAAACACAACTGTAACACATTACAAGGGGCTAAAAAGTTCCCATCCTAATGAAGACCATAAAAATAAAATAAAAAATTCTAGACAGATTTTGGGGATTGGTTTGTACCAAGAATTTTTAAATTCTCCTTCATAATCATAAACATTGATCTTATGTAAAACTATTGACATTTCTCTAAAGAAAGTTGATATCAGAATGTTAAGAGTACAGATAAAAAAAACTATAATACACAATTTTATATGTATTTTTAGGAAATATTTAAATTTGTTCCAATTAAAATGACAAAAAGACTTGAAAAAAGAATTATTTTTAAAGATTCATTCTTGAAACAATTTTTAAAAAAATATATTAATGTTTTATATAACAAGAATAATGAATTTAGCAATCAGGTGTTCTAATTTTCAAAATTAAAAATTTGAGTTTTGGAGCAATAATTTTACTATTATTTTCCTTACAATAAAAACTAAAACCATGTCATTATTAAATAATGAAAAAAGAATGTATGTGAAAATATCAAAAATATCAATTAATACCATCAACTGGTTACTTTATCGATACCAATATTGCACTTTTATTTCTTATTTGTTATTAATTGAACTTAAATAGCATTTTTTGTATATTTCTTTTAACTTATATTTCTTTTATTTTTATACTAAAATGCCAAATCAGTTGCTTTAATAAATTTAGTAAAACACTGACTTTGCAATATAAGAATGAAATTATTGCCTAATAATAGAAGCATTTCATTCACTGCAATTAAAACTCCCAAGTGCTGAGCCATTTTAACTTGTGCATTTTACTACCTTCATCAACAGCATCTGGTCCTGACATTCCATAACTAAGTGGAGCAAATAAATAAAAACTAAAGGCAATGCCTGATAAAAGAAGTCCCATGCACCAATGGAAATAACTACTACGTAGATGTTCTGGCATACTTAGCGTTGTGTGTGTAATCAGGAAATCCAACATGACTCCTGTAAACATAGCACTGTAGAGAAAAGCAGGAAAGTAATGATGGAAATAGAGGACGCGTGTCATGCCCCAAAAAGGAAAGTAATGTAATGCCCAGCCAAGTAGCAACCACCAACAAGCATTAAACGTCCTCATATTGAATGCAGTTAATTGTTCATGATGTATTTTTTTTCGTTGGTGACATACAGCATAAATCAGATAGATGACAAGAAACAAAATAAAAATAACAATGTTAGCCCAGAAGATAATCGGATTACCAAGTAAATATATACGATGATCTTTACCAGAGAAAATTTGTCCCCTGTAATCAATAGGCCACTGCCAAGGTTTTGAAGTTAATTCTCCCTCACTTGGCTTCAGGCCACTATTACCTTGTGTCATCACAACATGACTCTCAAGGAACTTTTCTAGAAAATTTGGTGAATACACTTCAAAACTAACATTAGGCAGTCTTGAATCCCAGACTTCTTCCACACTCCACAATGTTTTATGGTCCTTAATGTTTGGATTGCAAGTGACCTCAAGCTGTTCCCAACCCCATTTGGGTAATCTTTTATCATGAGATTGAAGGGCACAATGCATGTAATAATGAATAAACCTTAATTTGCTCCGCACAGTCTGCACATGAGTTCTGCTTGTAGCACTGACAACTTCAACTATCCACATATCATTACCATCACCAACCCCATTTTGACCATAACCTGACACTTGATAATGTTTCTGGGTAATGGGAGCAATTTCACGATGACTGTGCAAATTCCTGCGGGTCATTATATGTTCCAAACGGACCAAGTCCCCGCTTTTCAGAATCTGAGGGGAACCTGTAAAAGACGATTCCCTATCTGGATATTTGATTTTCCACAGGTTGTTCTCATCCTTATGGCTGTAGGTGGTGACCTGTTGCTGTCGAGGTGGGTGGTCTTCTGGATACAGATCATGATGAGAGTGCAGATAAGCTCCTCCAGCTCGTCGCTGTTTCAAAGAAATTGTACTACCATAGGCAACATTTTCTGGCATACTCACATTGTACAATTTGTTGCCAAGGAGTTGAGACTGAAATGCTGAACTGTAAAATCCATCTCCATTGCCACTTTTGTTGAGGATTTTAAAGTGAATATGGAAGATCAACATGTAAATTACAAAAGGTAAGAGAATTAGACATAAAGCACGGGCCACAAAGTGACGCACAAACAAAGCAAGTGACACTGACATATCACCCAAAATGTCCCATAAATCTTTGGCTGTTGTGTATCCAGCAAGTAGGATAACAAACAGACCAACAAATTTTACACCAATGGAAAAAGCCAAAAAGATACCAGTAGAGGCAAGCCAAAACCACCAGTGAAATGTAAACGATATCTCTCGCAACGATACAAACTTAAGAATACAGTATGTCGATATCATGATGAAGAACAACAATATAGGGTCCAAAAGAATGTGTCTAGATAGCGTAAGTGTCCCAATATCTGACAAAATTATAGCACCGGATAACAGAGAAGCTACAATAGAATGAGTTAATTCCCATACAATGAGGAAACTGACTGGAATTACTAACGAACCAAGAACTCCGCAGAATATCCTCATGCCAATATAATTGGTATCTTCTTCAAATTCATCACCAGGTTTGGCGAAAGGAAAGCTGCCATTGTATCCTGTTAAAACACCAGACATTGCAATAAGCATTTTACCGAGTGGTGGGTGGACGTCGAAGAAAAAAACCCTTTGGATGTACCAGTTGCTCATTTTACCAAAATGTGTCTCATCCCAACACACATGGGCAGGTTGTTCGATCTTGTAAAGCCTACTTGTCAACGAAAGCAATGTCAACAAACATAAACATGATGTAAATAACCTGAAATTCGAAGAAATTATGGCAGATTTTTTCGGTTTTGATTGAGAATCTGAAACCATCTCTCCAGTTGTTTGTGTTGAATTTAAGTCATTGATATTCGCCAATTCTTTTAGATGAGAGTGAGACTTTACCGTTGTTGTGTTGATAGTGGTAGTTATTGCTTCTACTTCTGTTTTCATATTTCTTTTTTTTACGTGTTCACACAGACACCTGTTAGCGTCATACTGTGAAACATCTTCGCAGAGAAGAGCATCCTCGGCACCGTCCATTCGATTTTTTTCTTTTTCTTTCACCTTATTTAGATCGACACGACATTTCCTTACAGGACTTGTATGGAACAAACGTTTGTTTTGACAACTGTGTTTCTCTCGTTGCATATCTGTTTTATTACTTTTATTTCCTTTGTCAGTGTCCTCTACTGCTGCTACTCCTAGATTTTCCGTAACTGCTTCTTCTACCTGTCCGGTGGAAGTAGTAGCAGCAAGTCTCTGTCGCCCTGTCTTACGTACCGTCATTAGTAGATTGAAATATAATCATGAATAAACGATGAATTCAAACTTACTGCTTTAAAAGTAAAACACTGATCAATCGCCTTTCCATGGTGTTAGAGCTTTTATCAGACTAAAGAGTTCAAATAATTATCGCCCTTTATAATCATTTCCACTCCCTTAGAAAAGAATGTTGAATAAGTTAAAAAAAAGTAAAGTTCTACAGCAATGAAACGTAAAAAAATATTTAAATTAAACTTAATCTTGTATCACATATTTATTTGAAATAATTTTGGTTTAGTAATAGACATAAACAGTGTTTTGGGTGATTTACGAAATAATATTGTCCTATATCACACACTACAGAGGCGGGCTGTGTCTTAAAAAAAAGGGAGCCTACCTAATGGAATGCCATCGTTTAATTTTCATAACGAATAAATAAATTTTTAAAAAAATACATATGGAAAAATGGGTACAATTAAAATTTATATGAAAAAAAAAAGTGCATTTCTTAGTAATTACACTGTACTGTACATATTACTGGCAAATCAGTTATAATATTCTGTATTTAATTTACTAACTGATTTTTTTTTAATTCAAAGTAATTGGCTGATATTTTTAAATAGTTTACTGCACAATTTACACATTAACAGATAGTTCAAACACACACTAGAGCATTGCATGCAGTCCACTATACTGACTTGAGAGCAATAAATAATTGTGCAAAAATCTACCAATAATTGCTTCTGCATCCAATTCATCTCTAACAATTCCTTTTCAATGGATAGCAACATGTATGATTCTACCAAAAATTCTTAGCAGAAACTTTGAAAATGTCCTCTCATATTGGACTTGAGTAACTGATAGTGTGCAGATGACTTTATAAAGTTCTTATTCTTTTTCTTACTAAAACAGTTGTCTGTGTTTGCTTCTTTATTGTTTTTTTCATTTGATATTGGGGGTGGGGGGCACTCTCCATCAGACAAGCTGACACCCTGCCCAGTGATCAGTTTGCCATTGATATCACACTATTTATAAATTTATAAAAAATTGGATAGAATTTTGATTTTTTTTAAATATTTATAAAAATTATGTAACATATAGTGGGACATTAAGTAATAATGACACTTGTTAAAAAAGATCTCTATGTTAAACTATATGTGAATCATAACAAAGGTATGTATGTGTATAATAAACAATCCAATAAAACCTTTTTATAATGATAGTTTTATAAGAAATATTTTGGTTATTTATCTCTCGAAATGAATTATTTTAATACTTGAATACTTCTGAGGAATTAAATTTTTGATGTCATTAACATGTTTAAATAAAATCCACTTGTTAAAATTCTTTCATGAAATTCAACAAAAATGTTTCTGTGGGATGCTACATCTATTCTATGATATATATATATATATATATATAATAAGTGATAAGTAATGTGCATTTCTTAAATGAATAATTGAGCTTTGCTGTAATGGTTTCTTAAAGCTTAATGTTGAAGCATGCTTGGCTTGAAAATGGTTTCCCAGATTAAAAAAGAAATACAGGTTCATTTCCTGTCAAGAGGCATGTTTTCTTTAGTTGGACTAGGCTGGTAGACATTCATTTCATTATTTAAAATCAGAGATGTCTACTCAAATATGTGTACCAAGTGAATATAACATTTATAGTAATAATAAGAAATAATGTTGGATTAAAAAATTCTATTAATTTATATATACAATAAATAAAAAAATGTTCAGATAAAAAATTGCATTAATTGCTTAAAAATTACTATATATTTTATAACTCATTACAGATATAGTAGACAAATAAAATATTCAGGCTTGTCTTTCCAACTCAGAGTTTTGCAGAACTAGGAGGGTTAGATAGTTAAATTCAATTTATTTTTACAGGTATCACATAATTCCTAAAAGATGTTATTTTAAATAATTAAAATTTCAAAGACAATATTTAAATATTTATACATAGATTTATAAAGAATTAATGAATTTTAATTTATTAATCCGACAGATTTTATCACTTCAACAAACGTTATTTTTAGTGGATACCCATATTTGAGTAGATGTTCTGTTTATTTATTAAAACAAAAAAAACAGTATTTTTTTCATCTACTGGCTTGAATATTCGAGAAATCTCATTAAAATAATATGCCAGAGAGTGCATATTTTTCTTGAATAATATTTCTTATGAACAGTACTTCTAGTATAAAAATTTATTTTTATTATTTCAAAAAAAAAAAGGAAAAGTTTATTCTTCTGAAGGCCAGATGGTTTTTGTGTTAAATTTTGTGCATTTTATGACTTTTTAAGCTCAAGTGGTGAACTACCAAAATTGTTTGAAATGTTTCAAATTTATTTTTTTAGATAGTTGGAGAGGGCTTTTTTTTATATATATATATTGGCCAATGAGAAATGAGTTTGCTGGCCTTTGTGAAAATTTGATAGCCTGGTTTTGAATAACAAGGGCAGCTATCAACAAAGAACAGACAGGAGACAAGGATGTGTCGTGGATGAGAACGGACAGCACATAGCACCCGCACTTCAAAGGATCATAGCATTCCACTTCCCCCTATCCCTTGTGGCTCTCAATAAGTTTGGTGCCTCTGCCAACTCCCCCAGACCACATTCTACAATCCACTTGCTTAAGCCTGCCGGGTATGTCATGTGTTACTTTCTCTTGTCTCTTTTTCCCTCTACTTGACCTGTGAGTATCAGATTCTCCAAGCCCTCCTTTCTTATTACGTGTCCCAGAAATTTCATCTGCCTCTTCCTTATGTTAAGTATAAGCTTCTGCCTTGTTTGCATCTTCTCCAAGACTTCATCATTGCTCACACACTCGCTCCATGATAACCTTAGCATCCATCTGTAGAACCACATCTCTGTTGCCTCGAGTTTCTTCTTCATCTTTGAGGAGACTGTCTAACATTTGCTGTCATAGAGGAGGACAGATGTCACATATCAGCTCTTTCCTTTGTCACCAAAGAAATCCTCCTGTCTCACAGTACTCTGCCCAGCTTTTGGAATGCATTCTTGGTCATCCCAATCCATCTTTGGATCTCAGTGTTGTACCTACCATCCTCTGTCAAAACACTTCCCAGATATTTAAACTTCTGCACATGCTTGATTTTAGTGTCCCCGACCTGCAAATCGCATTTCAGGCTCATCCTTTTACTGATGACTATGCATTCTGTCTTCTTGTAGTTTATGGTTAGTCCTTTCTCGCTCTCTCTCGCTACCTTCTGTAAGAAGTTTTGTAGTTTCTTTTCCGTATCTGCTATCAGAACTGTGTCATCTGCATATCTTATGTTGGTAAGATTGTGGCCACCAATGATGAATCTTGGTAGGATCCACAATTCTCTCAGAATTGCCTTGCTGTATAGGTTGAATAAGTCCGGTGAGAAGACACATCCTTGCCTTACATCCCTTTCTATTTTTGTATATTCACTGAACTCATTCTCAGTGTGCATATAATGCTCTTTGCTGCCAGTATAGGTTCTTGATTATTCTAATATCTTTCCTGAATATATCAAGTTCCAGCATATCCTTGTAGCATACTTTGCCAAACACCTTTGTGTAGTCTATAAAATATAGATACATGTTCTTCTGCATTTGTATTGCTCTTTCTGATAACATTCTAAGCATGAATATCGCGTTCTTTGTTCCAGTGTCTTTAACAAACCTACACTGTTCTTGTCCTATCTCTGGCCCAATTGTGCTACGCGCTCTATTCATCAGAATACGGATGATGAGTTTTGTTATGTGGCTCATTAGGCTGGTTGTTTAGTGGAGCTTGCAATCGTTTGTGCCTGGTTTCTTAGGTAGTGCTATGAAAATATATCTGCTGAGATCTTCTGGTATGTCCCCACTGTTGTAGATTTCATTTATTATTTCTGTGATCTTGTCTATACTAAATTCATCAGCATTTCCGTTACAATTCCGTCTGGTCCTGCTGCCTTGTTTCTGTTCAATCTGGCCAGTGCAGCGTCTACTTCAGTTTTTAGAATTTAAGGTCTGTCGGTAGTTCTGTGTATTGCTGGTTGTTCTCTTTCATCATGAAAGAGTTTATCAAGGCAGATTTCCTACACCAGAAAATTTCATACCAAGAATATGCGAGTGAAATTTATAACACAAAACCCCTTCAAGCTGTCTTGTTTATGTAAACTGATAAGAACGAAGGTGGATGCTATTTGAAAAAATTCTGCCTTGTGCCACTTTGTTATTCCTTTCTCTGTTTTTGAAGGGATTCATTTTTGTATATGAACCCATTTCTTATCAAACTAATTGAGACATATTTTTTGTATCTAAATCTATTCTTATCTAACAAACAAATTGTATCACATTTTTCTTGTTTCTGTGGGTAATCTCTTTTTTTTGTTACTCCCACGAAAGTGTTATCCCGCCCAAAAGGAAATTTTTTTTGTGTACTTTTTGAATTTATAAACTGTAAATAAATTTGTTCCTTTTAAAATTTTACAGTGGTCGTCTTGTTTCTTAAGTTGCACCTATTTTTGAATGTTGCTGTTTCTACCAACTAAGTTTTGTGTCTGGCACAAGAACTTGGAGTTGGTAGGAAGGCAAAATTTTTATACTAGCTATGGCAGCATGGCACATCTTTTTTATTTTTGTACACTACAGCTATTTTTCATTTTGAAATAAATGAACATCAAATGTATTACATTTTTACTTTAAAAAAAAATTTAATATTCACAATACACACACTAATTCAATAGAAAGACATAGAAATACTGCCTTTCAGAATATATATGTCATAAATTTTAGTCATGTGTGAAATGAAATTTCGTGTTTAAACGTCACCTATTAAAAACCGCTACAAACATTTTTGTTTCAACCCAATGACATTCATCAATTTAACACTTTCTGAGATTTTTATGAGTTATGTCCCTTGCATTTTTTACATTTTAAAAAACTGCCGTTTCCCCTCTTGTCTTTCGAGGTGATTTTCATAACGTTGTAATTCACCAAATGTTTAGATATAGATTTATTCCCATGGCTGCCTATAGCATCACAATTGGGTGCCAACTTTTAAGAAAGAGCAACATTCAAAATTTAAAGTAGAAAAGATTTATAAAATAACCTTTCAAATAGAATTCATGACTAAAATAGTTTATGACTTTTTAAAGTTGATGCAAAAATAGATATTAAAAATTGTTCATCATAGTAAAATTTGATTTGTCAGTCTGGTTAAAAAAGACAAACAACTTGACCATGGACCAATAAATGGTTAGCAAGCTAATCTTTCAGATAACTATTATTTTTTTCTTATTCTTTAAAATAAAGTAAACCTTATGGGCTGGAATTACAGAATGAGAAAGAACTGTACTAAATAACAGAAACATCACTTGAGAGCTTTCAACAACTAAAATGGATAGCACATATAACTCAAAGACAAAACGATGACATAATCAAAATGCTGACATTCCACACTACTTCAAACAAAAGGTTAGGAAGAAAGCCCCCATTAATACTGAAAAGAGTAATAACAGTTACTTGAAGAAACATGTTTTCTTGAAAAATTGTTTTAAAGAGAGAGATTTTATAAATTTCAACTGAAAGTAGCACTGGCTGCTCAGTCAATAAATACCAAATATTTTGTTATAAGAAAACGGCTAATATATTACCATTCTCTATTATTACTTCAACTTGTAGTGGCCACACAAAGGGGTCACTACGTAAATAAAATATATTAGGTTGGTGCAAAAATAATGTCGTTTTTTGACATTCAACTTCATGTGAGAAAACGACATTATTTTTGCACCAACCTAATAAAAATAGAAAGGAAGAAATTGACACCCAAATTGAGACAAAACAAAGGCAGAGTTCTTAATTAAAGGCCAAAAAGTTATTATGGGCAACAATCAACATTTTTACAATATATACAATTGCTGATTTGTAAGAACTGAAAGAGATTTCTGTTAAGTGCTGAAATATTAAAACGAATAAAAGAGTTTCTGTGGTTGGATGGAATCACAAGGAGGGACATCCGGGTGCATTAGTGCTCCATTCTGTGGTGCCTGTATGTTTATCATTCAGGCAGGTGATTGGTAATTTCCCATTATAAATAGACCATCATGGAGATGAGAGATGACTCTCTTGAGGTACACTATACCATACACACAGTTGGGACAGGCAGGGGAGGAACAAATAGCGAAGCAGGTACGGGGAAGAGAACAAAGAAAATACAGAGATCAGTGTAGAGGGGAGAAACGCCCACTCAAAAATTGTGTCCTGAAACAGAGTTGTTAATTTCTTTTGACCACAAGCTATTTTGGTGAAATATTTCCTTGAATTTATCTATTTCACAAGATGGCAGAAAAAGTGAAACTGAGTAGCAACGTGCTTCAGTCTTTTTATGGTGAAGGGGACGTAATTTTGTGGCTCAACAAAGTGAAATTGGTGGTGGAGCTGTAAAACATTGCATATATCGCTAGCCTAATACTAGTGTGCCTAGAACGGGATGTGTTGGCGCTCTACATGGAATTGAGGGAGAAGGAACAGAAGGATCACAAAATTTTCGAGCTTCGACTTAAAGAAGCTTTTTACCAAGGGACCTTTTGGTGCCTATGGCACGTTAAGCAGAGTACACTGGACTGGGGAATCAGTTGATGTTTATGTCAACAAAATCAGAAGATTGGCAGGTTTAGCAAAGATTTCAAGGAAGAGGTTTCAGCATGATGGTAAAATTGACCTTTGTGAATAGTTTTCTGGATCTCATTTCTGAAGACCTCCAGCAGCTCCCCAGAATAAGTTCTATGGAAGTGGGAGAACTATTATTGCATACTAGGGTGCTAAACAGGAAAAAGGAACAGGAGTTGGAGACTGCTACAATTGCAGAAAGCCACAAATTGCAAGCAGCAAGGAGCTAAAATTTAGATGTCAACCCCAAAAGCTCACCGGAAAGTGTTAGATATGCCAGGGATCAAGGTCAGACATCACCTGTTATCAATGTGGCCAGGTTGGCTACATAAGTAGATGCTGTTGCCAGGTAAATGAACAAAGAAGTTATTACACTGGTAGCTACTCCTCTTATGCAGTGGAGGCACCAATGAGTAGACTACCACAAGTAGTGGTAAAGGTGAATGGGTAAAATGCAGAAGCCCTCGTTGACGCAGGCTGACATCAACATTGGTCACCAAAAACAAGCATGTGTATATGTGGATATGCAAATATGGTTAATTTAATAGTCCTGAAAAGGAAAAAAGTAACCAAGTGCATGTGGTAAGTCTTTGGAAATGTTTGTGTTTGATATAGTCCTTGATGAAAGGAAAAGTTTGTAGTTGAAACTTGTTGACATTGAAATTAATAATGCATTGGTAAATCACAATACATAGAAAAAGCACAAATTAAATTACTTAAATAAAGTGAGTTGGGACTGGTACGTAAAAATCCAAGATGGCAGGGTGTCCACTGAGCCAGGTTTAGAGACAAGTTCAGTTTTTAACATGAGGACCCAAGTGTTTCCACTCAGACTACTGGTCTTAGCTTGTCTAAGCTGATCAAAGCTTGTCTAAACTGGTCATACCACCACTATGTAGATGTCATGCAACAGTGGGGGGTACACAAGGGAGGAGAGGAGGCCTCTGGCATGGAACAGATACTACATCTGCAGCATCTACTCTGACCGGAAAAAAATAATTCTCCTCCTCACACATTCTTAAGAACTATCAGTAACCATTGAATTCAATAAGATCATCAATACAGTTCACAATGAAGAGAGAAAACAAAAACAAACTAGCATTCCTGGATGTACTAATATCTTGAAAGGAGCATGGGTTCAAGACATGTTTATTGCAAGTCAAAATTCACCAGACATATACCTCAAATCCCACAACTCATACAGTGTAAAGAAAGGGATCATCTGCTGCCTACAGCATTGAGCAAAAGTCATAAGTGGCAACCCAGAGACATATGAACAAGAAATGGTCAGTATAAGCAGTACTCTACAACGTAACAACTACCCTGGGTACATGGCTGCAGCTCTGAACAAACTGGGATAGAAAGGTACAAGAGGATAACAACAGGCTGCCCCTTATGATAAGATTGCAAGAACATCATAAAGCCATAACACAAGGGGAAGTAGAAAAATCAGACATCGCTGACCACATATGGAGGGAAAAGGGAGATCATCTCCCCCTGTGGGATAAGGTTGAAATAATAGAGAGAGAACATCACTGGAAAATACAAAAAGGAATCAGCACATATGCTAGGCCACAAAAATCTCCTAAGCTGGTCAAGCATAGAAATGAATACAATATGGGAACCAGTAATACGGAGTGCTAGAGTAAAGCAATAACAAAAAATTGCAATATGAGATCTGGTAAAAATTGTTACTGAGACATAAAGTTTATAATCCCCAAAATTCATAACCTGATATCCTTAAATACACATGACCCAATGGATGAAAGTTTTGGTTGGATTCAGTGACTTGACCTAAATGAGTTTTGAGTTCAATACCTGGCTGAAATGAGACAGCCTAGAAGAGGCATGACATGTGGAACTAGAACAATATACCACAGTGGACAAAATAAAAGTTAAAGTATAAAATTCCAGTCACCAGTGTACAACGAAGATGAGGACAACAGTTTGGACAATGTAAATAGCGTAATCATAATTCTTATCTTAATAACTAAGCTCCTTGTAAGTGCCATAATTTAAAATATCTGTTGAACTAGAACAATCTACCTTTACTGAAGCAAATGTTAAATGTTATCTTTCTATTTTATGTATGCTTTCTTTTTCTCACTAAAAACAAACAGCAATATTTCTTCCCCCTTTCCCTACAATCAATGTGAAATAGTCCATTATTTATCTGAGGTAATGGCAGGGTGTAACACATGCTAACTTACTAATGGAGGAACAAGCAGAATATAATTACATTTTAAATGAATCTATTAAAAATTTAAATCTCAGAATTTCAAGTAGTATAGAAATGTGGATAGAGAAATGCAAGTATTTATCATTTTTCAGAGAAAAGTTAAAATGAATAAAAATCACAAGTAAATAGACGCCATTATTTTACTTGGATTTGCTATTTTAATAAAGATATAAATAGTCTCAGGAACAATTTACTAAAAAAAAAAAAAAATACACATTCACTTCATAATAGTTCAAGAAATTAGCATATTATTGGTTAACCTGAAAATGGGATTACCTTATGGCAAATAACATTGAAATTGAGGATCTCAATTTTAATTGTGGACTATGTAATTAGATAATAAATAAATTCAGGTTGACCTAGGTCATCAGAAGTTTCTTTGTGTAATAATATAAATAAAAGACCACATAGTAAGATGAGAGAAAGTGCCCAAATTAATCTAAGTACAGTGTAAAGTCAATCAGAATAAAGTCACTTCTTCAACTAGTAAGCATTCAGTAGAGAAAGTAATGATAAATTAAGATGGTGGCCAGAGCCTTGGGTGTTTTGTTATACTGTCACCTTTTCAGTAGACATTGTTTGCTCAATTTTTTTAAAAAGCTAACATGTATACATGTATGGGTATGGAGATTACCTAACCAAAAATTGTTTCAACAGCATACAGCCTACTATCAAACATGGCAGCGTTTCAATTATGGCCTAAGGGAACTCTTTAGAGGACTAGTTGTTCAAAGCTCTTGAAGAGTAATTTTAATATTTAATTTCTTGGTGTAGAAAATGACTAATCCTAAGCAGGGAAGTGGTGTGGTAGCAATAAAGTTAGGAAATAAGGCAGGCAGAAATCTTCCCTATATTTGGTTTAAATACCATGCCAAAATATAACAATGATTATTGGCCCACACTTTGAAGTCTTTAATAAATTTTGCTTGAGATATCACAGGTTTCATATAGTTAATAAATACGTAATTTACTTCTATATTAAAATAATTTAATACATCTCTATAGTAAAATTTTCAATGAATTCCTGTGCATACTTTTAGCATTTGCTGTCACCAAAAATATGATTAAAATGAAAGTTTTGATGTATTTATTTAATAAATAATGCCCATATCAAAAGATACGTTTTTTTTTTCTATTATTAAAAAAAAGTCAATTTTAGTGCTGGTGTCAATTATTTTAAATACTGATTTCTTAAACAAATAGTCTCTTCCTAGTTGGATACTTGGTGTTAACACTATATTCCTCCATCAGTTTTTTTCTGTTTTACCTTGTACTATATACTAAGTAAATATAAAAAAAAAAAATTTTTTTTTATTGATGATGACAGATACCTCATCACTAAGTTTTATTTTTGCTACTTAGCCTAAATATTCAATACTAATCAGCTTTATTTTGCTTTAACTTTGAGAAGAGTCATTAACATACCAAATAGTTTGGGCAATTAAACCACCTTTTTATATATAATGCTGTTTTGGCCAAACCACTCTTCAACTGTGTTTAGATGTATTCTATAAGAATTGCCTGGATACTTTGTGCCTAATGCAGCTGAAACAAATTGCTCTTCTTATTGGTACTTTAACTTTTTACTAATAATTATTTTTCCATTGTCATTTTGATTTGATTTCAAAGAAGTTTCCTTTTTTTTTTTCCTCAGAAATACATCTGATAAGGGTGTATTGACCAGCTGAGATTAGGATTGCCAACTCCCTAAAATGAAAATGCGGGACAGAGGTAGGAGGATGGATAATGAGATTTCCCAATCAGGGGTTCATGGACCTACAAAGCTGAGTGAAGTAAATGAAGGAATTATGAAAGTGAAAGAGTGAGGCAGGCAATATTTTTGTCATTCGTGTTTATAAATTACATCTTTTACAAAAAGCAAAATTTACGCATAATATTTTTAAATTCTTAAAATGCAGGACAAAATTTGTACTGCATAAGTTAATATAGCGGCAACAAATTACAGGATGGTTGGCAACCATAACTCAACTGAGATAACATTGGAGTGCGCAAAGGAGTTTAGTTCACTAAACAATTTTGGGTACTGATTTTTAATAAATCTTTAAAAAAAATCTGCAAATTGAATTTTTAAAATTCAATTTGCTGATTATTTCTGTAATTGAAAAATTAAAATAAAAAGATAAAACTTTTTAAATTAAAAGATAATTTTTATATAAAATAGTAAATTCTTAAGGCAAAATTTACATGTTGAGAACTTCAAGTTTTTTTCGTGATAAACCGAAAAATAATGTTTCAATCACCAATTAATAAAAGCAGTAAAACATTAGCAACCAGTTTATATGAAGGCAAATGTAGCTTACAAAATATTACTTCTGAAATAATTTAAAGTGAAAACCGCCAATGTAACAGGAATGGACATCATGCACAATGAATGAATAAAAAAAACTAAAAGAAATGTGGAAGTTTTCATGAGGTATTGGTAGAGAAAGTCAATATTATTATCCAATATTTATGTTATTGTTAACTAATTCGCTTGTGAAAAGGAAATGAATTTTGCATTAAGGAATTTTTGGACTAGAATTTCATAAGATGAACAAATTTCAGTTAAATGGCAGTTGAGTTAAAGCAAGAAAAAGTATAAAGTTCAATTCTGTTAGTTAACAGAACCGAATCATTTGATTGAAAATCATAGCTAGGATTTAAAAATCACTTGAAATAAAAAAAAAAAATTTAAGAAAATTTTTCTTTCATTAAATAATTTAAATTGGATTTAATTTTAAATCCAATTATTGAAAATTAATTATTTTATAATGGGGGGGGGGTAGCTGAATTAACTCCTGTATTACAATTTTCCCTCCAATAACTGTTCCCTTTCATATTGTTGCTAGATAAATCTGGAAAATTCCAAATTTCATTTTTAATTCCTGCATTTTAGGTTCCTTAAATAAATATAAATTGCATTTTTTCTTAGTAATATCCAGTGAAAATTTACATACACAGGGATCAATAAAAAAAATTACATTTTTTTTTAAATTTAAATACATTTTTGATTTTGAAAGTTATAGTTACAATGCATCAGCAAGTTATAGTTACAATGCATCAACAAAACAAAGAACATTGAAATTAATGTTGCCCCTTTTTTTGTTATGAAAGTCATGAAAGCTTTCGATTACGAAATAAGTCAATCACAGAGCAAGTCCTACATTTCTGAGAAATAGCGATAAATCTCAAAGTCTTTATGCAATTCATCACATCTCAAATTCAGTTTCGAAATTTAGAGAATACAATTAAAAGTAAAACATAACTCTCAAAGATTTTAAAATAACTTGTCCAAGAAGGATTTTACAACTGCTGACTTCGTTTTTGTCATTAATGGTGTAAGTAAAATGAGTTATTTTTTCATGACATATATGCATTTTTATATTTTTCCCCAGTTTTTAATGCAGAGAATTTCGCATCAAGGTCAGAAGAAATGACAGCATTCTTGTCATCAATGTTGTTGTTGTTATATTGATTAATAGAATCAAAATTAATCACAATCTGTTTTTGATTTGGTATCAGTTGTCGGCAGTGCACTTTAGCCGATTCGAGCATTTTTCGTGAAGCTTTGAATTTAGTTTTGTCCCGATATTTATCCGAGTAGTAAATAACTTCTTTGATGCCCGATTGAATGATAACCTTGGCACATTCGTTACATGGAAACAGTACTACATAAATCTTACAGTTGTTCACGTCAGCCGAGTTTTTGTTTAAAATCGCATTTAGTTCAGCATGGCAAACATAGAGGTTTTTATCGTTCAACTTTTCGCAATCGTCGGTTTGGTTTATGTTTGTCCATGGGAATTCATCGTCGCTACAACCACGAGGCATTCCATTATAGCCAATCCCCACAATTCGTTCATCTTGGTTCACTATGCAGGCTCCAACTTGTGTCCTGGGATCTTTACTGCGCTGAGCCGAGAGAAAGGCCACAGACATAAAATAATCATCCCATTCAAGATAGTTCGTACGCTTAGTAATCTGTCGACAGCAACTTTTCCCATTCAGCATCACTCCCGCCATGTTGCATAAAGTGAAATTTTAAACTTCGTGATCAAGTTTTTTTATATCACGTGATAACCTATTCCGTTTCCGCTTTCGTCTATAAACATTTTTAAAATGTTATCTTTTTTTAAAAATACTCTATAAAAATTAAAATTTATTTGTTTTTAATTCATTGATCCATTGAAAAGTTTTCTTGTAAAGACAAAAATTAAAGATCAAATTCAGAATAAATAGAAACAAATCAGATGTGCATTTTTAAAAAATTATATATATAATAAATTAACTAATTTAAAATGTTTTTTTCGCTACACAATAATCATTAAAAACATTAGTTCCATTTCGAAATGGAACTAATGTTTTTAATTTAATTACAAAATTAAATTCGAAGCTTGGTTATTACTGTGTAGCGAAAAAAACATTTTAAATCAGTTAATTTATAATATTAATGCTCTGTAAATTTACATTGAGCACTATTTTGTAAAAATAAAAATATCTATAAGAACACCGGATTATATATCTTACTGTTCTTTCTTTATATATATATATATATATATATATATATATATATATATATATATATATATATATGTATTATGGTTTGGGGTGGATTAATTCAAAATTAAATGTTCCCATAGCTATCCAACCTCATGCCTATTGAAATTAGCTAATCAAATACTATATAGGCTTGAGACATCCAACATTTATAGAGGAATGCTTTGCACTCCTGTTTCTTTAATGCACAATAGTGTAATGTAGTTCAGTTCTTGAAGATCCATCTCCTAGGCAGTCTCTCCCCCATCAAATTAATAGAATAGGGTCAATGTAACTCACAAATGCCTGCAACAATATATCAATAGAACTTGGGAATTTTTGTACTTAAACAATTCTTTGTATAAATGTGTTAGTTCCTACATTTGAAAAAATGTTTTGTGCACATCCCATCCATGGAGGAAGATGTGTGAAATTTACTAAATACACAACATTATTTATAGAACCAGAATTACCAGTTTAGCTCTTTTGGAGTTAGGTCTATGTTAAACTCTGCTGCAAATAGATCTCTTTCTGATTGATTCTGCATATCGACTAGATGTGAATAGCAAGAAGGCAGAACACAAAATAAAAAAGTTGTTTTCTGTGATTAGGCTCCAAGCATCACGTCCAATCCACAAAGCAAGCCTCTGCAATGAAAGCAACACAGCGACCAATGGCAAACGTCCACACCACAAAAGGAGATGTTCTTGGAGACTGCCAGATCTGCTTAAAACAGGCCCTGCATAATGACCAACACAGTCACCAACCAAAAGGCCACCTGCCAACATGCAGGGAACTGCCATGACTGCTTCTCTCAATACAACCATTACCACTCCCAGGGTTCACTCATCTCACCTGACTCTTCACACATGGAATACAGCCAACAATCCAGCTTTGACACTGCCAGACCCCTAAAGCCAACTGCTGTGATTTACAACACTTCAATGTCATCACCTTGCCCAGGCTTCACAAATCTCGCTTGACTCTTCACATGCAGAATATGGCCAACAATTCAGCTTCGACACCGCCAAGTTCCTGCTGCCAACTACTGTGATTTATAACACCTTGACACCCAGCTACAAGTCTTCTTCATTGCCAACTGCTGTCACTTCAACTTATTACAGGCATACATTTGCAGTGAAACATTCCACCACAGGTCTACCAGCTACATCTAATCCCTCGTCACTACTGCTGTCACTTCGGCATTCAACACACTGTACCACAACTCAACCTACCAGCACGACCTTGATCGATCAACATGTGCATCAAACCCAACCAATGACTAAATCCACTCTGGACCTATCCTGTAACCTCAGTCAGACCAATCCAAGAAATCAGTCAACGGTCAACTCCCGACACTACCCTTACACCTAATCACCTTCCTGACGATCAACAACCAAAATTGACGTTTTTCTCCAATTTTGAAACAACTGTACATATATCATGTATATTAAACAAATACACACTGTTTGAAAATCTAATCCTTGTTATTCCTTTCCTTTCTCAAACGCTTGTTATGACATCTATCTCTTTTTCAGTGCATTTAGCAACTGTAAATCAGCATCTAACTCTTTTTATGATTTATGAAAAACAAATATTAATAAGACCCCAATGCTGATTTACAGGAGCTAAATGTACTGAAAAAAGATAGATCTACCACTAAAAGAGTTAAATTGGTAACTGTAGAGAACAGTAAATAAAAAAGAGTATTGCATCCAGTGAGCTGCTATTTTAGATAGTGGGACAGTTGATTATCAGAATACAATGTGATGAAATGTACTAATTTTTTTCTTTCTTTTATTAACATCACTAAAAATTGCTCCCCTATGAAATGAGGTCTACATGTTATGAGTGTATCATGCAATGGAAGGAACAAACAAGGATTAAATTTTTAACAATGTATATTGATCAAGTGTGAAGAATATATATATATTTGTATGAAAATGTGGTAAAAATTATTAATATGCTATTCTTTAGTTGTCATTGGTAAGGAAAGTGATTAAGTGTAAGGGTGTTGTTAGTAAGACCAGGAGTTGACCGATTTGTTGACCAAAGTCACAATTGGTGTCAGGAGAGAGGCTTGGAGTGGATTAGTTAAGCTGAGTGGGGTATCATTGGCAGGGTTGATAGAAGATTTTCTTCAGAGTTGAAATCAACACTGGTGAGACGTTTGGATGGGTCAGTGATGAGGTTAAGAAGTAGAGTTAAATTGCCTGTTGTCAGTAAGGAGTACCAATTTTATATCTGTCATTTAACAGGTGCAGAATCCCAGGCAGGCACATCATTTTTTCTTTTTTGTGGAAACATTCATGATTGGCTATTGCATTTTTGCAGGGTTTTGTTTCGTGGACTGGATATGATGCCTGGAGCCCCTGTGCAGAAGACAACTTTTTTATTGGGGTTTTGCTTTCTTAGTGCTCACATCCAGCTGACATGTCTGGTGAAATGTATTTGTGAATCAGAAAGAGGTCTTGATTAAAGTAGTTATGGTCAGGTAAACAACAAATATTTAACATTTCAGTCAGTTATGTGCCATGCGCGATACACACTTAGGCAATCATGTATCTTTTGATACATGACTGACAAGGCAGATTTTTTTCCTGCAGTAGGTTGCCATTTCTTTTTGCGGTAGACCAATTGCCATCCAAGGCTATAGAACCCAGTCTGTCCTGCTATTTACCCATAGCTGGGGGGAGAAGAAGAGGATTCATACCTTTCCCAAGGGTATTAGCACATAAGTGAATATAATGGATTCAACTGGATTTCGAACCTGGCTCTCCGATTCCTCACTCCAAGCCACTATTCATTATTCCACCATGCCTCCTCCAGCTTACAAATTACACACATAATTGTTTCTTTTCCATGAAAATTTCTTTAAAAAACAAAAGTCAAATCACTTCCACTGCAGGTTATTTAAAGCCAGAAAATAATTTTAGATTGTAAGAATTTTTTTGTGGCTGGGAGATAATGGTTTACTGATAAAAGTCTTACTAATTAACCCAGGAGAAGAGGTAGATTCATACCTTTCCCAAGGGTATTTGCACATAAGTGAATATAATGAGCCAATGGGAATTAACAATTCTGAGCCATTATCCATTACACTACCCACACATCCAAACTTGCAGTACCTGGTATTCTTAATTGGTCACTCATCTAGGTACTGACCAAGCTTGACATTGCTTAACTTCAGTGATGAGTTATTTAATGCCAAAATCTAAATATTTTGTACATAATTTATACCTTCAGAAATATCTAGTTTGTAGATGATAAAATGTATTGTTGGTATTTTTTTTTAAATGTATTGCTTGTAATTTTACTACAAATATGTATTATTGGTAATTTTTTATAAAAATGTATTGATAATTTTACTACAAAAATGTACTGTTGATTTTTGTTTGGGGGTTCACTATTTGCCCATAGCTTGGACCTTAACAGGTGTTACTACCCTAGAAACAACAGCGGTTAAGATATGGTTTCATGCTCTTCAAAACCTACAATCTCCCAATCAGAGGCCTTGCTGCTGGATGTAGTCTATTATCATACACAAGATGTGAACATAAGCTGCTGTTCTATACTACATTTACCAAAAAAAAAAAAAAAAAAAATAGGGAATTCAGTGAAACTGATTTTGTAATTTTCAAAATCAAAGGTGTATTGTTTCTTGTAGTAGTGTGTAGCCTACAAATATCTTCATGCCAAATATTTTGCTTATTAGATTATTAACTTTTTTTGTTTCTGGAGTTATGATTTTTTTTTTAAAAATGCCATGTCACTTCAGGATGCAGGCAATCATGGCTCTCCTGTGGGAAATTTAGTAACTTCCCAAATGAGTCATGGCAGATGAACAAAAGACGAGACAATTGAACAGTTTAAAAGGCATACTTTATATAAGTAATACATTATACAATGAGAATGAGAAAAGAGAATTGCTAAAACATATTCCTGTAGCAGTTAATGTCATGTCATCAAGGACAAAGTTCAAATACATGTACCTGTTTGAAATTGATTGAAACACTTAACTGATGCTGATCATATTCTTTTCTGATTGCTTCTTGTTGAAGTATTATTCAGGCTGTTCATGGCCAGCATTGTCTGTTCTTTAGAGAGGGCTAAAACATGTCCATTTAGTTCCCTGGTCTTGAAGCCTCTCCCTTTGGTGCCTAAATTTGGGTCTTACCCATTATTATCAGATAAATGGACTCATCTCCCTATCAGGAGGTCTTATCAACCAAGGGGAGAGAGCCTATATTTTTCATACTCCATATATGCTTTTGCTTTATTATTTGTGAATTATCATGAGATTTTGAAAAAGACAGTGGAATAGTTTCCCATTACCTTCTCCATGGTTTCAAATGGAGACTTGTCCTTCTTCTACACTGGCTGCCACCCAGGGCTAAAGAACCCAGTCTACTCTGCTGACTCATAGCTGGGGGAGGGCATTAGTGAAGAACAAACACAACAGACTCAGCTGGAATTGGAAATCTGCTTGCTAATTCCACAAGCAGATACCCACATGGTCTTCATGATACCCACATGGTCTTTGCCTTGCAGTAAATTTCCGAATTTATCAGAAATAAATATGTAATGATATATATACCTATGCGTAATGGGTATGTACATGAAAATGTGAAGAAAAGTTCTCATCTCAACCATGAAAAAATTCAAAATAAATTTTGATGTGTGATCATTTGGTCAGATTTTGAGAAGCTAAGAAAAGAACTTTTCAGTAGATCTGTATACAGTATACCACAAAACTCAAATGAAAATTTTGAATCTCATAGTCTGAAATTGGATTATTACTATTCTGATTTATAAATCTTGTCCAGTAGTAAGCAGTTCACTAAACTTTAAACTAGGACAACTAAAGCTGTCATCAGACAGCTTTAGATGTTGTCAGTTTCTGATGTCATTGAATTGTTGAACTTCATAATCACATGCAATAACGAAGTGAATTGATCAAAGTTAGACAACTGTGGAATTTTTTTTAAGGACCTAAAAAGTTGTGACACTAAAAGTGTTAGATCTAACAATATGTTGAGGTCAGTTATTAGCATAGAGTGAAAAAAAACCCCTAACTCACTCCATGTCTCTTCTGAAGACAGAAACATGAGTTATATCCACTTTGAGACCATCAGTCAAACAATTGAGAGGTCACAGAAAATGTTTGCCATGATCTAGAAATAATGCAGACAAAAATTTGCAAAACTGCATTAGACATTCAGGTTAGAATATATGGAAAATTTTGCTTGACCTTAATGTTTTGTAGTGCATGGTATATTTGTTTTTGTGTCAACAAACCAGTCTTGCAGATCATTACTGTTTAGGAGTACCTTATATTCAAAGTTTTGTGCTCAGAGTAATAAGAGTAAACTATTTATGTCTTAATTTACTCATTGCAACTCTAAATTTTCATTTTCATTTTCATTAATATTTTTACATGTTTTGGAAGCAAAAATTAACCATGACAAATCATGCTTGAAAAAAAAAATTCAAGAGTAAAATTAGCAAAGTCATTTTTTAAGGAATTAATTTTCCTTCTATGATTTTATCCAGACATGCACCTGCAATGTTATATGAAGATTTTCTTTTTGCATGCAAAGCATACACAATGTAACACACACACATATATACACAGAGGAATCTGCTTATTGTGAACTTTGGGAAGAGAGGATCATTTAGATAAAAATAACCAGCTGATAAATGTAAGTAAAGAATATAAAAATTGGAATATTTACATTCATTGTCATAGACAAGTTTACATTATAAAAAAACATCCAGCAGATTTTTAATTCATTTTAAATAAAGTACTAAAAACTGACTGATTTGGATGCTGGTAACCATTTGATAACATTGAGATAAATGGCTTCCTCTTTCTCATTGCTTTGCAGATTTGGGGTCTCAAGGTGGGGTTTACCCATTTTCAAGGGACTATCTTTCAAGGCTCTGCCATCCACATTGCATTTTAAAAGGAAAGTTCAGAATCAATCCCTAATGCATCCTAAATAGGGACATGTCAAAGGAACTGAGCAATTTATGGTACTACCGAGAGAGTGATCTGAAAGCCTTGCCACCCCTACATAATATAATTTTCTATTTCAATGCTCTGTGGGGTATTATCAAGGAGAGAGTTTCACATGAATGATACCAGAATACCCATCAGTTGAAGGACACCTTCAGAGAGCCTTTGCAGCAACCAACAAAACACAGCTTTGTAAAATATCACACAGGACATAGAGCCACATCATTTTATGCCACAAAAATGGTGTCCATACACACTTTCTCAATGTGTGACAGTGTCAATGAAAGTGAATAAACTGAATCCAATACATATGCTTTGTATTACTTGTCCTATTGTTCTCATTACTTTTTTTTGGCAAGACTTTCGGACCACCCTGTACATGAATGTATTGGAGCTCTATATTGTGACCTTGTGTCAAACCTACA
This sequence comes from Acanthosepion esculentum, assembly GCA_964036315.1. Lineage (NCBI taxonomy): Eukaryota > Metazoa > Mollusca > Cephalopoda > Sepiida > Sepiidae > Acanthosepion > Acanthosepion esculentum. The sequence continues at coordinate 72,497,097 of OZ038478.1, read as the reverse complement.
ATTATAGGTGGGCAGTAAGAAATATATCAACACATCTCTCTCTCTCTCTCTATATATATATATATATATATATAAATTAATTAAATAATTAAGAAGGAGACAATCTTAGGGTTCAATGACTATAATTTATTTCTCCAGAAAATATATTTTTCCTGGTTCATCAGGTTATATCTCTAGTTACAAAGCTATATATATATATATATATATATATATATATATATATATACACACACACATACATACATATATAAAATAAATGGTACCTACACTTATTCACTAAAAAAGAGCATACAATGATGAAAAAAGGTCTAAAACTTCATGGAAACAAAGTTTTATCATCACAATGTTTATATTATTAAGAGGAAAATATTTCTTGATTATTTCATTAATTTTTTAATCCTTTTTTAGCACATTCTAAATTTTGGTTAAAAATCTTGTTTTTCTGAGTCTGCGGTGGGTTTAATGATTACTATGGGTGTTTTAGTACCTTTTTTATGGTAATACATTGATTTCGAAATTCTTGCAGAAAATCAAATAATTGTCGAATTTTAATAAAACTTTCAGGACTTATTCACAAATGAATTAAATTTTTGTTTAGAAAATCTTGTTAAATATATATATATATATATTTTTACATCTGTACCCCCCCCCCCACTCTTACTTAATTTTATGAAATTTAAAGAAATTAAAATTTTAGACTTTTCATATTTATATTAGTTAAAAACTGGACTCCTTGGAGAATTTAAATCATCAATTTGCAATACCATTAATTTTTTTTTAAGCATTTCACTCCAAACAAGGTGAGGGTGCTACTAGTATGCAGGGGGTTACAGAGAGAGAAAGTGAGAGAAAAGACTGGGTATAGGGGGGATTGAGGAATAGATGAAAGATGAATGGGGTTCAAGACAACAGAAGATGGTGATTGATGTTGCATTTAAATTTTTGAAGATTGTAGTTATCAGGGAAGCAAGTAAGAGGAAGGGAGTTTCACTGTTGGGAAGTATGAGAAAAGAAAAACTGTTGGAGTAGAAGTGTCAGTTACATTTAACCATTTATACAGTAAAAGGGCGGGACCTAGATGCCAATCTAGTAGCATGCTTAAATTCATGTAGTCAGGGTATCAGGGAAGAAAGCTTGTTAGAGCAGTTGCCATGAAAATATTTGTAGAAAAGACAGAGGGAAGCCACATCACATCTGTGAGAAAGTGACTAAAGTTGAGCTGCCAAGTCAGGACTGATTACATTGCAAATCCTTTTTTACATTTTGTCAAGAACCTCAAGGAGAACACCAGGAGAACCAGACCAGATATGGCAACAATATTCAATGCACGAATGAATAGTAGATTTGTAGATATGTAAGAAAAACCTTCTGGCACAACACAATGAACCAAGTTTCCTTGCAGTAGATGCAGCTATTGATTCAATGTAGTTGTTTCATTTAAAAAATATGAGGCCAAGAAGGCGCAGTGGTGAGCAGGGAAGTTTCTCTATGGTGGTTAAATGAGAGCAGTTTAGTTTTGGAAGCATTAAAATTTACAAGCCATTTTCTGCCCCAGTTAATCACTGATTAGAGGTCCTTTTTGAGAGCAGCAGCCAGGTTAACTTTTAAAAAAATATTCCAAAAATAATTTAATTTATTTGTGAATAAATCCTGGACATTTAATTAAAAGCTGACAATTATTTGATTTTTGCAAGTATTTCCAAATCAATGTGTTTTTTACCACAAAAAAAAAAAAAAAAATGGTGCTAAAATTTCCTATACTAATCATTGGTTCCCTTGCCAACACAAGAAAAACAAGATTTTTAACCAAAATTTAGATTGTGTTAGAAAGGATTAAAAAATTTAATAAAATAATAAAAAATCCTTTTGTTTTTCCTCTTAATAATAGCAAATATTTTGTTGATAAAACTGGTTTTTATTAAGCTTGGGGCCTTTTTTTTATCATGGTATGCTGTTTTTTCAGTGAATTAGTGGCGATATCAAATATATATATATATATATATATATATATATGTATATATATATAAATAAAATACCAATTGATAATTGGTAGGGATAATTCCAAGGAAGACATTAATCCAAAGAGAGCTCAATGTAACAAAGCAATGTAATAATAAATCAAGAAATCCTTAAAAATCCATCTTGGTTATAATTTATTTCATGAATATATTTATTTAAATATTCATTTCTCCAGACTGAAGGTTTTTTAGAAATGAAATCAACTTGTCCCCAAAACAATTGTTGTGTCTGGACAAATTGATTTCATTTCTTAAAAAAAACCTTTGGTCTGAAGAGATGAATATTTAAATATATTCATGAAATAAATTATAACCAAGATGGATTTTCAAGGATTTCCTGATTTTATATATATATATATATATATATATATATATATATATATGGTGTGTATTTAGACAGCATTTTTTCATTGATGCATGTTTCATTAAATAATATAGACAAGTTTTGTCTATTTATTTTATGTAAATTCTTTTCATATCGTCTGATAAACTTAATAGCATTATCATTAAAAGAAGAAAGAAAATCACAATAATCCTATCTAAGCTTTCAACTTACATAAGCCATTATCAAAGATAACAATTACATTACAATATATTAAACAATACATGGACAACACAATAATGATAGTCTGTTTATGTTTACATGGAAGATTTCGAAGCAACGACAAACTCATGCATATAAGACGCTGGAAACGAAAATCGCACCACAGCTCATGACGTCACGCATTACCAAGCGAGAGTGAAAATGAGAAGTATTAAGTATGGGAAGCCGTTGGTATAAACCAATGGCTTCTGTTATCAATTATAGGCATTTAAGAATATTTGTGGAGATTTCATAGTTTATTTTGTTCAGGTTAGGTTTCAACTATTTTATGTATATAGCTTCAAGAATTTTTAGTTTTTGTTTATTGTTTTCATGTTTAAGTATAGTTGTGTTTTCAACGAGGATTTTTCTGAATTGTGTATGCGACCAGACATGTTGTTTTTAAATGTTAGAGTTATCATTCAAATGTAGTGTCAAGCGTCGTGAAAGCGAGTTTGTGGTATGACCAACATAAATATTATTTAATCCATTGGAGATAAAATCTCCCAAAGGGCACTTGAATTTGTAAACTATGTTGGCTTTTTGCAAATTGCTAACCGGGAGAGAGGAATCATTGCAAATAATTGAGTTGGATATACTAGATTTAGTGTAGTATATGATTAACTTAATTTTTTGCTAGGATCTGTTGTAGATATATTAGTATTTACTAATTTTTTAGTATATTTTCATCTTGTTTATAATTTGTATGCATTTGATTACGATATAGGAGATTAATATGTTTGAAATTAGTTGAAGCAGTATTATGTTCTATTTGCTTAGTATTGAGACTTCTAAGAAAGCATCTTATTTGTTCATCAACTATATAGTTTGGAAAGTATTATTAATAAGTGTTTGTTTTATATTCTTTAGTTCACTGTAAAAAATCTGTTTTGTGGATGAATTAGTTTCTGCACGATTTATTAGATTTTTTATAATTGCTATTTTGTAGTAATATGGACATTCGCTTTTGTAGTTAAATGTACATGAATTTATGCTGGCTGGTAGGTTTTTTGTATTATTTTGGAAACGTTTTTGAAGATGAAGTATTTCAAAAATGGTTCCAAAATAATTCTGTCCTTAAATTCACATATGAACTCAATACTAATAAAATTCCCTTCATTGACATATTGATAAACACGAATAATAACAAATTTACTATTTAGCCATACAAAAAACCTACCAGCATAAATTCATTTTGGGGTTGTTTGTTGTAGTCTATTCTAACGGTTATTTTGGCGGGATTGGTTTGTTAATTTATTATTTACTTTATTTATTTATTTATTTGAGTTGATTATTCTTGCTTGTTTTTTTATGTATTTTATTTTTTTTTGTTTTTATTTATTCTAACGGGAGTGGTTTGTTAATTTGTTTACGTTAATTTATTTTACTTGTTTTTTATATTATTTTGTTTATTTGTATTTATTCATTTCTGGACGTAAAAATAGCTATAACTACTATATAATGATAAAAAAAAATACATTAATACGTTACTCAAAAATCGAAAACCAAATAGAGTAAATAAAAATATACAAAATAAAAAATAAGTAAATAAATAAAAATTAATCCAAATAAATAAATAAATGAACAAATTAACATATCACTCCTGCTAAAATAACCATTAGAACTAATAAAAATAAGCATAAATAAGCAAAAACAAATAAAAATAATAAATCCAATAAATTAAAATCTGTCCCCCCGCCAAAATAACAGAATAGAAACGAATAAATAGCCTTAATTATCTTCCCAGACCAAGACTAACTATTAAATAAGCGACCTAAGCAAATCCCCACCAATTTTTTTTACTACATTAATAAAACATCAAAATCCGAAAAGAATAAATACAAAATAAAAAACAAATTAACCCAAACAAACAAGCCACTCCCACAAAAATAACAGCCAGAATAGATTACCCACAATGCACCACTGACCCATATATAGTCGAGGAAAAATCCAACATTCACGGCTTGACAATTGCGCATAGCATGAAACAGCCCGTCGCCGCTGAGTGTTGCCTTCAGTGTTCACTTTTATATTTATATTTACATACACTCTATCTCTGCTATTGAGCACTTTATCCCATAAATATAGCACACCTTAAAACTATATTTCTTCATATATATATTTTACATACATACACACACACTCTTTTATATAGTTCGTAAATGAATGATTTTTTTTTTTTTTTTACATTAAACTTTCAGTAAATATCCAAGAAATAAAAAAATCATTTTTCTTCTCATGTTTTATTTATTGAAATTACTTTTACTGGTTGATGTTAAGTATTAATTTATTCATCCTTATATGCCAAAGATGGCTATCCAACACAATGTTCTCTTTGTTACCATGTCTATTTAGAACATTTAGTCAATTCTGACCTAAAAGTGGTTAAAACACAGGTAATTTTATTAATGCTGTTAAAAAAGATTACCAAGGAAATTCCATTCTAAGTTTCAAAAGCTATTAACATTGTTATCTTAATTTCATTTAAGGTTTTGAAATTCATCTAAAGTCAAGAACTAAAAGATATTTATACCAAAACACAGATCCAAGGTTGCCAAACTGGATTATATTTGAAAACTCAGCACTACTAAATTTTGACTTTCTTCTCATTTGTAGTTATCTTAGCTTATTTTACAAAGACCCAAAAGTAACAGGTAGTGAATTTCAAAATTTAGTCAAACTAGACATGCACAGATCTATAGTCTGAGAAAATTACAATATATATGCAATTGTTCAAAAGCAATACATGGTGGAGTTGTATAATAGGTACGGCTACAAAAAATAACCCCTTTTTTCAAATTTTCATACTGCTATAGGTTAATAGTAGTAGATATTTTTGCCTGCCATCTGGTTCACATTCCTTAGTCTTTTTGAACAGGAGTAGAAGTCTATACCTTTTTTTCCAGTTTATGATTGGCTTTTCAGCTCCATCTAAAGTCTTCTCGTCCTCTTTCATTCCCAATAGCCCCTTGCACCTTAGTCGCATTATTGTTCTGCTTGGAGTGATTAAGCACTTCAGATAACAAATATATTGAAAAAAAAAACAATTATTCAATTTCTAAAAGTTAATATTGGTGGTGGTCAAGCTTATTATGTAAATTCATGATCTGGAGCTCTTTAAAAAAAATTATTATTTTTACATGTTAAGAAATCACATGGTATGAGCATATTTGTTTTATCTTCCAGAGAGGGGATCAATTTACAATGAATTTACATAGGAAACTGAACCCCACCCAATTAACTTTTACAAGATTTAAAAAAAAAATTGTTTTTAATATTGGTGATCTGAAGTGCTTAATCTATAATACAAAGAGGGATTATGTCTGGTCGCAGTGCCTATTATACAAGTCAGCCCAGTATATTTATGGCAGTAGTAATACGATTTTAAAAAGTATAAATAATTTATATTACATAGAAATCCGGAATACATTTATGTAGGCCCATCAATAAATCTATGGTTTAATGAAGGAAAAAAAGCATTTATTTTATTTGATAACTATTTATTTTGTAATATAATCTCCTTTTGCCAATGCACTTAAATCAGTAGTGGATATTCATTACATAACTAATAATTTTTTGATTAGAAATTTTTCATCTTAATTTTCATTAAAAAAATTAATCATTTCAACAAGTAAGCTGGTTGACAATGCTTTACCAAATACAAAAATAAATAAAATCAATATTTCTACTACTTCTATGAGCCACATCCCTTCACGACATTGGCGATCATAGCTCTCCACAACTTATCTAGTGTGACTATTAGCAAATTTTATCCCTTTGCTAAAACCCCTTGTACTCCTGTTGTGCTTGCCATTTACACAAGCTTGTCAGGTAAGTGGCTTGCTGCCTTCTCTCTCTCTTGCCTTCAATATGCTACACAAAAGTTAAGTTTTCCAAGCCCCCCTTTCTCATTATGTGTCCAAGGAACTTCAGCTATCTTTTCCTGATTCTGATTACATAGAAAAAACAATACCAAATATGGTACTGAGTGGCCAAAGAAAGGAGAATGTGTTTAAGGGTTAGATATGATTTTCTACTAAAGCTATAAGTTTTGAGGAGGATTATCTATAAGGCCTTTTCAATTTAACCTACTATCTACATATTTGTATAGCTAAAGTAATTGTTATCAAATTTGACAATTAAAATATTTTTTAAATAATTTAAATGAAAATTGTTTTGAATATTTAATATTTTATTGTATAAGAAAAAAATTTTATTTCTTTTTTATCTTTTTTGTCCTTTCTTACTACTTTTCTTTTTTAATTTCTTTGAAATGGCACCACTGACAATCTTTGTATGGTTGCCATAATTCTTCTTCTTCCTCAAAGTATTTTGCTTAGATTTCTTTGATTTCCAGTTCATTCCTTTCATCCATCGCTCTCGTTCCATTTCCCACTTAAGCTGCTTGGCACTTGCTTTATCCCGATTTACCAGAGCCTGACTACCCAGAGATTTTGTAGAATGTCCTTCATCCAACATGCTGGAGAATTCTTCAGCTGACAGGAAGAGTTTAGAAACATCTTTTGGATTCTCTTGTGAATCTTTAATTGACTTTTTTAATTTCTTTCTCTGAGAAGCATGCTCATCATCATTATCACTCTGGATGCCAACATCTGAATCAGTGTCAGAAAACTCTATATGCTCTTCATCAAATACACCTTGATTAGCAAACTCATTATCTTCCACGTCTCCATCATCACCATCTTCGTTTCCATCAAGATCTTTGAATTCTGACATAAAACCATCTCCAAAATCGACATCTTCATCTGACTCATCTGCATCTTCCATCTCAGAACCACTGCTAAAATCATCTTTGAAACTTTTGTTTTTGCCTGTCTGTTTGCTAAGTTCATGGTAGAAATCAAAGTTGTTCAACTCATAATCTTTATTAGTGCCTTCATAGTGCTCAATAAAGCCATCAAATTCATCATCATCAACTTCTTCATCATCACTAAAAATTCCTTTCTGCTTATTGACAGCATCCTTGTGAACAAAATAACGATAAAGATATTTCTCTTCTACAGGAATGGATGATTCATCCTCAAGGTACTTACTGCTGTTGGCTGGAACCAGTTTAATTCCTGTTGGTTGGTACAGACGTTTCTTTGGTGCGGAAGGATCTTTCAGCTTTTCAACTTTCTTAGGATTCTTGAAAACAAATCTATCAAGAAATCTCATTAAAGTGTAATCCTGAAGAGGATCACCTTCAAACTCAATGAACTTTCCAGACAATAATGTTGAGGCATAAAGAGAAACGGTTGGATGATAGTGAAATGAAAGTTTTTGTAATTCCCATAAGGGAGTGGTTTCTGCTCGACAATATAGGGGATTCCGATGACTGGGTACATATGTCATTTCAGTAGGAACAGTTTGTAGGTTCTTCCGATGGATCCAAGATGAGACAGCGGTTTCTTGTAACTCAGTTAAACAATTTTGGAATTCACTTTCCTTTTCAGAATCAGAATTGTAAATTTTTTGCTTTTCAGTTTCTATCTGGATTCTTTTTTCATCTTCATTATCGCTGTTCTTATCACTGTCAGGATCAATGTCCTTAAAATGTTCATCATCATCATTATCAAAATTCTCAGAAAGGTTTTTCAAATTCAGGAGATCAGGTTTTTCCCGATAAAGCTCGGATAACAGACAGAGAGCACCACATACAAAAGGCGAGGACTGGTAGCAACAGATCTGAAGTAATCGTTTCACAAAAGCCTTAATCCGAGCTTTGGCGTAATCCTTTTTTATCGCACGGAAAAGGAGGTTCAGGAAGTGAACCTGTCGATTGGAGTTTTTCAAAGTTGGATCACACAGTTTACGATAAAGCACCATGTAAAAACGATCAGAGAGATTGTCACTAGATTCCATTATCTGATAAAGTAACATTAATATCTGAAGGCTTGTGTTGAAATTTACCAAATGTATAATTTTGTGAAGAGTGTCCATTTGCTCTTGTATAAATTCATGGTTCTCAAGGATGATCGGGAATGCAAAATTAACGCCTGCAAGTAACACACTCAACATTCGATTGTCCAATTCGCCTTGCTTGATAAAACGCTGGAAGAAGGAAAAATAAATTTTGATCAGTCTTTCTGCCAGCCTGCTTTCACCTTCTTTTAGACGAAGGTTCGACAGAAAACAAAACGAATAGTAAAGTGATTTCTGTTGCATATTTGGCCGACAGATTAATTTCTCAACTTCATCAATGACAGCCAATTTCTTGACCGGGCATATCTTTAGCAGCTTTGTAAGAATATAGACAGTCTTAGAAGCAATTTTGTAATTTGGGTCTCCAACCTTGTTGACCAAAATATTCAGTAAAATAGACTGTTCCTCTGTGGTGTGAGCCAAAAGGCTGCTGATTATAGACAAAGCCTTTTCCTTTGGAGCATCAACATTATCTTGTAGCATGGCCACAAGTGATTCAACATAAATACTAAAGCGCCTTTTAAGTTCTCCTTCAAAGTACCATAGTAGAAGCTGCTTTTGGCGTTTATTTTCATGAAGTTCATGCATTTTGTGAGCATTAAAGGAGATCAGTTGACGATTCTTTGGCAGGATGTTCTTGATGAGAACATCTTTGATGGCCTCTGCTGCTGTTATACATTCTCTGCGACCTTTTTTCTTTGACATGGCAATTAATGAATCAAGAGAAGACAAATTGTGAACAGGAGACTCTGCAATAAATAACTGCAGTGCAGCTTGCTTGTCACTAAGTGTCCCAGAAGAAACAATTTTTTCATACCATTCAGTCTCAAATTTCTTGGATTTGTTTCGCTGTTCACGATATTTCTCCACATCATTTTGGTATAACTGAGCTGCTTCTGATTCTAAGGATTTGACACCAGTCCACTTGGATGCTGCAGGCAGCACAGAATCCTGTTTGCATTTTATGTCTTCAAGCAGATTGAACCAAACATCTCCTGCCTTAATAATCAAATTATCATCCTTTCCTTTCTTGTTTTGCATCTTTTTACTAGAACTATTTGTCATGCTCGAGACTTTATTATTCCGAGTTTCTTTGTTACCTGACTTTTTAGTTGTGTTATCATTAACAAATTCCGATTGAGGTCTGTACTTGTTTTTTGATTTCTTTTTACCAGGTTCTGTTTTTTGGTTAATACTTTTTTTCTCTACCTGGCTTTTTTCCTTGCGATCTTCATCATTACTTTTACTTTTGGTCATTTTCAAGTCCTTGCTGTCAGGCATCATTTCACCCCAGTTAAAATTGTCAGGAAGTTTTTTCTTTGAAAGTTGTTTTTTGCAATCAGTAGTTTTGAAACCCAGGCCTTTGATGAGTGATTGAATTTCTTCCTTTTTGATGTTTTTCTCAGCACTTTGGGAATTTTTATCATCCCACTTTTCATGACTGATATCTTGCAGAAGTTCAAAATCTTCTTTTGTTCCACCCAAACTGAGCACATCATTCAAATTTAAGTCCTTTTCAAATTTTTTAGATGATTTCTTTCTTTTTTTCCCTTGTTTTTCAACATTAAAAGCAGTTTTTGTATTCCTAGCAAAAGTTTCCTTTTTTTCTCCCATCTGTAAATAAAAATATAGAAAAATAGAATTTATAGAGATTAAAAATACAAATAAAGAAGTTACAAACATTACGAAAAATGAACTGGGATCAAACAGAGATCAAATATAGATTGGAATCTGACTTAATAATAGGATAAATTCCGCATAGACAAACTAGAATTAGGATACACACATAAATTACACACATGAATGATACTTGACTAGTCAAATGCATGTGAAGTCTGTTTAACCAATGTAAATCAAACACAAAAATAAAAATACCAGAAAAGTTTTTACATATCTCATTCTTTGATAAAGCTTTAATAAAACCAAAACATGTTAGATTTTATAAACATTTCCTATTTGTTCTTTATCCTATCATTAAGCAAAATACAAATTTAGTTTATACTTAGAAATTAAAACATTTTTTTAATTTTCTTTCTGTACTCTCAAATAATTCCTATAATTATAAGAGTGCAATCAGTTAACAAACAAATACAAGTTGGACTCAAAGATAAGAATCTTTCAATCAGCAAATGTAACAAGTCACAGTACATTATGGATACAGGCTTGCTTAATCCACTTGCACTCACCACATGATCAAGTCTTGTATGTCACTAAAAGGGGCAAATCTAGAATCAAAGTATATTTGGCTGTGGTCAAGGGCAATAGTAGCAAATTGTGATTCTAGCTGAATCACAAAGTGTGTTTTTATGACTGTCAACAAGAGCTTCTGGTTGGCAGATTAACTGGCTAAAGTATTTTACAACAATTAAAAAAGTGGGTGGGGGCAATTTTGTATAGGGAAATATAAGACATGGTGAAATATCTTATAACCATAATCAACAGAACTTCTACTTTTTGATGGAGAAAAATAATTTTCTGAACTGGCCTTAACCCACTTTGGATAGATCAACATACTGGAGATAATTTAAGAATACTTTACAAAACCATGGAAGTACTCAAAAGGTTACCAATTAAATTCAAGTTAAGCTGAGTGTTGTTTACATATAGAGTTCAAAGTCTTCGCTGCCCACTTCCTTCATTGTAACAAACAAAGGCTTTAAACTTATTGCAGTAACAAACAAAGGCTTAAACTTATTGTAGCAATCAATGCTTGCAATCGGTTTCTTCTCTCTCTCTCGTCCGAGACACTTGTAGCCAATTCAACACAGCAGTCAACTGTCTTTTTCCTCACTAACTTGTCACCCCGTTCTTTTCGTTTTTATCTACCATTGACAGCCAAAATTTGCATATGTGCAAAGATAATCTCACGAAAGAGTATCTTACTCTGAGATCTAAACAGTATTTAGCAAAGTGGTTGGGACCAGAGCACTTAAATCAAATTATACCATCCTTGTGCAGGTTCCTTAGTTGCCATTGGTAAGGAAAGCAATTAGGTGTAAGGGTGTTGCCTGTAGGTGCAAGAGTTGACTGATTTCCTGGGTTGGTTGGTGTCAGGAGAGAGGCCAGTGGTGAGGTGCCTAATGATCTGGTGGTCATGTGACAATACTGAAGTGCTGAAATCAAACTGCCTGTTATTGTTGATGAGTGCCGTTATTTTATATCTTTGTTTTAATAGGTATAGGCTCTCTGGGACATCCTTTTTTTTCTCAGGCAGGTTCATGATTGGCTATTGGATTTTTGCAGGGATATGTTTTGTGGACCAGATATGATGCTTGGAGCCCCTGTATGAAAGAGGACTTTTTTTTTCATTTTGTTTTGCTTTCTTAGCACTCACATCTAGCTGACATGTCTGGTGAAATGCTTTTGTGAATCAGAAAGAGATCCTGGTTAAGTAGTATAACATAGTCTATTAGGAAAACTCTGAAGTCAAAACCAACCTGGAGAAGGATAGGCACCATCAGGCTATCTTGCCCTAGACACACCACTGCTGCCATGCCTGCAGTACATGTGGTGCCCCTATGAACCTAATGGTTTACAAGACTTGTGACATAACATGATTGAACAACAAAAGATTAAATTTCACCAGACTGTTGCTTAACTGATGCAAAATATAATGCCAACAATGATAGTAAGATATATTCTATAGCACAAAAGGAATACTTATTGAAATATTTAAAAACAAAATTGTATGGATATATATATATATTTCACTCCAGCAGCTTCTTCCTGTGAACCACTACTCTGTGGAACTGACTCGCAAGAAGATGTTTCACCAATTTTTTCAATCTTGATCTGTTCAAGTCTAGGGTTAACTGTTATCTTCCCCACCTATTTGTATAACCTCACCGTAACATATATGTATACATAGGCAGCATATTTTCATTCAAGCATGTTTGGTTTTAGACGTATTATGTCTATTTATTTTAGTTTTAATCTTTTCAAGTACATGAATTAATTTCTTGGTGGCTGTAGAAAATTGATTGAGAAAAATTAATTCCAAACTTTTCTTTCAAATAATTTTTATTTTCCCAAGTACTTTTCAATCTCATCTGAGACCATCTTCAGGGATTGCATATCTATGGATGTGTTATGTGTTAACACAGTAAATTCAAAATATTTTGTCACCGCTATGCAAGGGAGGTAACTTATGTGATATTTTTTTTAATTGTAATATTTTAATTCAGTATTTTTTATATAACACTTTGCTGCTACAAACTAATGCGCAAACGACTTTTTTTGTTATTTCGTTTTCTGCTTTCGTGAAGTTCACATCCAGCCAGTATGCAGAATGAATCAGAAAGAGATCTCATTGCGACGAAAAATAACAACTAATATCCCTGCATTTTTAAAAAAATATTAAATTATAATTGAAGAAAGCATTTTATTTTTAGTAAAATTGTATCATACGTGTTAGTTAGTTATGAAGTTGAAATAGCTTTTTAGTCGCAGTAATAATAATAAAAAAATTAATTAAATACATTATATTTATTTACAGTATGAGATTTTTCCTAATTTTAAATAAAAGAAAAAGATTGTAATATATATATTTTTTAAATTTGCTGGATTTTTCGTAGTCAACTTTTAAATTCGGTCACTACACGTGGGTTGGTTTTACTTTTGTAACTTTTGTTTTGCTGAACAACCAGTTGAGTAATTTATACTAATCTGGCTCTAACTAAATTAATGAGAAATAACCAATTTAAATGAAATCGAAAAATCAACAGATTTGATAAAAATTTAGAAAACCCAGAAAATATATGAAATTTTAGTACAAAATTACACAATCCAAAATTTAACACGTGGTGATCAGCAAATAAAAATACTATGGCAATAACATGGCTGAAGTTAAAAAAATGTACTTACGATCAATCATGTACTTGAGTTTATTCTGAATCGAATTGCAGATCAAATTTCATGAGAATTATTTCATGATACATTCAAAAAATTTTTTTTCAAATAATCTCACTCTTTTTTCATTAACATGGAAACACGCGATGCTGTTTTTCATTAAGGGAAGTAATTTAACGGTGTAAAATATGGTCTGTAAATTTTCGAGTTATCCATATAAAATAAAATTGTTATCTTAAGACAATCACGGTTAGTGTTCTTACTTGTTGTTAAAAGCTTTTCTAAGTATGATTAGGTAGTTTTAGTTTTATTTCATTTTTTTATTTTACTATTCAGAGCAAATTTTTAGTAAATGGTGTTTCTGTTTGACAAAAACAAATTGATGATTTAAAATTGAAATTTTCCAATGAGTCCTGCTTTTTTAAGCGTATCAAAATTTAAATTTCATAAAAAAATTTAGTAAGTGGGGTTACCGTTGGCGTTACCGGTTAACTAAAAGATGAAAAAAAAATATTTTTACCAAAGATTTTCTTTAAAAAAAAAAAAAAGAAAATATTTAAAAAATAATTTCATTCATTTGTTAATAAGTCCTGAAATGTTAATTAAAATACAATTATTTATTTGAATATTTATAAGAATTTCCAAAACAATTTTTTTTATACAGCAAAAAAGACGCTAAATTTCTCATAGTAATCTTTGGCCCACCACATTGACACAAGAAATGTAAGATTTTTAAACGTGTTAGAAAGGATTAAAAAAAATTAATAAAATAATCAAAAGATCCTAAGGTCATTTCTAAATACTAAATAGCATAAACATTTATTTACAATCCGGGTTTCTCATATCCCGGTTACACTGTATTTATTTTTAACTCTTTGACGATAAAACTTTATTTTCAGTAAGTTTGGGGCCTTTTACTAGCAAAAAAAAAGTAGCAGTACCTAAAAAAAAAAAAATATATTAAAAATTCCAATCTTGTCACAAATTTAAGTATTTTACGGAGTTTATAACATTGTGTAGAATATTTTCAAACGTTGTAGCTTTCACATACAAAAATTTTAAAAAATAAAGCAACGACTCAAAAATCACAACTGAATGTTTTTTGTGATACTTTTTTTTAGTTTAATTGAAAAATAAATTGCTAAATATTTTAAATACATATTTAATGAAAATAAAGAAATAATGTTTTATCAACGTTCAAAATATTTAAATGTTCAACTACAAGCAAAAGTTATTAGATCAGCAATAAGGAACTCAACTTTTCAACTTGTTAAACCGCCTCATCCCAAAACAAAAAAAATGTAATACTTCACATTTTTGTTTATTTCAGAACTCTTACACAAAAGCTAAGCCGCAAATTTAACAATTGATGAACATATTTTATTCAATATAAAATATGATAATAATTTACAAATTCATATTTAAATAAAGACACATAGCTCTTTATATGCTCTTTTATGAAGGACTAAAAAACGAAATGGAATTAAACATTTTAAAAATAAAATAGCTAGCAAAAATAAATTTCAGAGGCATATTAAAAAGTCATAAAATAGGATCAGAATATATATATATATATATATATATATATATATATCTGCTCTACAATTTGTGATATTGAACACTTTTTTTTACCAAGGTGTCATCTTTGTTAGAAACAAAGGAAAGAGTCTGTCTATATTTCTGAGATGAGGTATTATGTACAGTATTTACATTAGTCGGACTATTGTCCTCATCTTTGTCGCCATATTTGTCACAACGTTTCGGCCGTTGTACGCTCCGGCCTTCTTCAGGTGGTTGGAATTTCGAACCGAACCCTTTATTTCGATCACTGGGGTAGACTGTTCTAGTTCCACGAGCCATGTTTGATGGATGTCAGTTATCAGTTATCTCCTGGTAATTTTCCCTCTGAAAGTTCTCCACTGCCTGAACCAGGTATTGAACTTGGTTAGATCCAGTGACAGACCCAAAGAGTGTGAGTTCAATACCCGGTTCAGGCAGTGGAGAACTTTCAGAGGGAAAATTACCAGGAGATAACTGATAACTGACATCCATCAAACATGGCTCGTGGAACTAGAACAGTCTACCCCAGTGATCGAAATAAAGGGTTCGGTTCGAAATTCCAACCACCTGAAGAAGGCCGGAGCGTACAACGGCCGAAACGTTGTGACAAATATGGCGACAAAGATGAGGACAATAGTCCGACTAATGTAAAAGGAAAGAGTGTTGAACTATTATTTACTATCAGTCCTCTTACATGGCAATGCTGGACAATCTCCTCACAGATGAAAAAGAGGCAACAGAAATGTGATTCTACAGAAAGATGCTGAGAATACCATGGACTGAACATGTGAGTAACAATGAAGTATTAAGAAAAATGGTGTTATACTCTATCACAATTAGATCTCATTCTGCATGCTGGCAGGATGTGAATGCCTCGAGGGTAGAAAACAAAATAACAAAACTTATTTTCTGTGCATCAGGCCCCATGCACCACATCTGGTCTACAAGGTGAACTCTGGTGATGGCCAATCACGAACGTTCCTGCCAGTAAAAGAGACACCCATGGGAACCACCAGACCTGCTTAAAAGCAGGTTCTGAGGACGACCAGACACAGTTGCAGCTGGTGCAGCCACTGGGCATCACACAAGGTGCTGCTGCTGCTACCACTGCCA
Organism: Acanthosepion esculentum; assembly: GCA_964036315.1. NCBI lineage: Eukaryota > Metazoa > Mollusca > Cephalopoda > Sepiida > Sepiidae > Acanthosepion > Acanthosepion esculentum. The sequence continues at coordinate 72,481,050 of OZ038478.1, read as the reverse complement.
TGACCTCATCACCATGACAATAAAGTTATGGACCAACCACCGCGCAAAGCACTACTACCGCCACTGTCACCGCCACCACTCAACATGACCGCACATCTCAACAACTGTTACCACTTGACCACTGGCTTGACCTACCACTTGGGCTATCCAGTTTTAACATAGAACAGCTCTACCTCGACTCATTTACAAGGCATTCCCTTTGCAGTCAATGTAGCAACCTCCATTCCACAGAACAGTTCTTGTTTACAAGGTATTTCCTTCGCAGTCAATCCCAGCGACATCTGCTCCACAGAACAGAGATCCCAAGACCACACCAATCCAATGTCACCTTGTTTCAACACAACAGGTTGCCCAACTGACATGATGACTTACAACCGTGACCTCCATCAACCAAACATGCACCAACCATATCCTGTGACCTGTCATAAGAAATGGTTCACTTCTGACACTACATTTACGCCAGATCATCATTCCTGTACTCTTTGCCAACAATAAACATTATTACATTCTAATCCTCGTTATTCCTTTCTCTCACTACCATACGCTTAATATAACAATGGAAACAAAAAAGATACTTATATTTAAAATCAGTAAGAAACAATTGGAATTTCTAAAACACATAGTGAGGAAAGAGGGCTTGGAGAATTTGACACAGGACATACTGAACTCAAGAGAGACACAGAAAAGCAGTGAATAACCTACCTAACAAGATTGTGTAAATGGTTGGCAGAACAAGGAGTAGGAGAGATAGCCAGGCAAAACTTAATCAAAGCTAGAAATGAGGGGAAGTTGTGGAAAGCCATGATCACCCCTAAAGGGGCATGGCACATAAGAGATGAAAAAGTATTAATTTTTTATTTATTCTATTTCTTAATACAGATAAGTAACTGATGTATTTTCACAGATTTCAAAGTATTAATACAAAGATTTAGGACACAAGAATGGCAACACCAATTAATTAAAACATTTCGTTGTTTCAGTAATTTCCAAGCCAGTTTTATACAAACACCTAATTTCAGTGCAATACGTCTTTACTTCTTGATAAGATGCTTTCAGAAAAAAAGTAACAGCAAATTTGACTGGGAATATGTGGTGTATACCAGGTGTGTCAAACTGGCGGCTCACAGGCTGCATGCAGCCCATTACATGCATTTTGGCAGCCCTCACAAAGGTTTCTATAGCCATGGTACATTGAGAATTTTGTTTGTGTTGGTAATGCAAATTATTAAACACAGTGAGATTTTTCTTTGATTTGGTATGATTAGATTGTTTATTCTATCTCAATGTTTTTTTTATTTTTGAATGTCAGCGACTATTTTTAACTTCCGGTTAATCATGTGATCATCCTTGACAATTAAATAAGAACAAATGTAAAGTGAAAACGTTTGCAATTTTGTAATATTTTGCCTTAAAAATGTCAAATTCTACTCCATCTGATAAAAAGAGAAAAGTGCGAATTACTGTACTTTTGTACCACTGTTAATGGAAAGATAGACTGTTTGATTTGCAACCACTGTATTGTGATGCCAAAAGAATATAATGTGAAAAGACATTATGAAACAAACCATCGATCTTATGATAAATATGAAGGAGATATGTGTGTTTCAAAAGTGAAGAAATTCAAAGTTAAGTTAACACAACAACAGAATTGCTTTACAAAAATTCAGAAAGGCAACATTAGTTCTGTTACTGCAAGCTTTGAACTCTGAAATGTCTTGTAAAAACAGCTGAAATTGTATGTCCAGAGAAGCCACACTTATTTCAAGATATTTCATTAAGCAGGAACACTGTTGCTGAACAGATTGATGAAATGGCAGGTGATCTGAGTTGATAGTTGAAGACTTTATCATCAAGTTTTTAACATTTTTCTATTGATCTGGATGAGACTGTTGACATAACTGGAATAACACAGCTCGTCATTTTCATCAGGGCTTGTGACAATGAATTTCAAATTTATGAAGAATTAATTGAACTGGTCCCAATGCATGATACTACAACAAGCCAGGACATTTTTGAGAGAGTTGAACAGCTTCTCCATGAGTATGACCTTGATTTGAGTAAACTTGTGTTTTTATCTACTGATGGTGCTGTCAATATGGTTGCTGCCAAGTTAGGTATGAAAATAGAAAACATGTATCCAGATTCAACATTCACGCATTTTCACTGTAAAATTTATTAACAGTTCATATGTTCCAAGATTTTATAATTAGATCATGTGTTGAGTTTTGTCACAAAAACTGAACTATATCAGAAGTCGTACTCTGCATCACCGTCAGTTTAGCCAGTTATTGGAAGGCGTGAATAATCAGTTCACAAATGTCCCATTCTACACAGAAGTTCGGTGGCTTTCATGTCACAAGGTACTGAAAAGATTTTTTATTGCAACATGAAATTGTTATGTTTTTGGAGAAGAAGGATCAAAGCACAGATGAATTGAAAGATGAAAGCTGGCTCCAAGATCTAGCTTTTTCAGTGGATATTACTGCCTAATTAAGTGACCTTAATTTGAAATTACAAGGTAAAAATAAGCTCATCACTCAGTTATATGATGATATCAAGTGTTTCATTGCAAAATTAGTTTTATTGTAGTCCCAGTTGTCACATGAAAACTTGATTCATTTTCCTACATGCAAGGAGTTGAAAAGACTGCCAGTACTGAGTCTGTATTTCTTTGCTAAGTACAACAATTACCTGGAATTGCTGTCAAAGGAATTTCAGCAAAGATTTTGTGATTTTTCATCTTGTGAAGGTCAGTTTGCATTATTCTCAGCACCATTCACTGTTGATGTAGCTCAGGCAGAGGAAAGTCTATAGATGGAACTACTGGAAATGCAGACTGACTCAATACTCAAGGGAAAGTACCTAGAAGTAGGGATTCCCGGAATTTTTCATACCTTCCTCAGACATTTAAGAACTTCAGAAAGTTTGCCACAAAGATTATGATGATGTTTCTTTCCACATGTGTCTGTGAGTAGTTATTTTCATTTATGAAGGCCACAAAAACTTCTCACAGAACCAGATTAACTGATGAACATTTGTCATCTTTGATCAAAGTGGGATCTACACAGACATTCCAAACTGATATATTGAGAATAGTTTGTCTAAAGCAATGTCAATCATCAGGACAACATAAAAATGATTCAATTGTACTACCTTGTATTTTAAGTATTTTGTGTTTAAAGTTTAGTTGCCACTAGCTGTGATTAATATAAGACTGTAAGCAGGTGCGACCCTCAAGGTTGCAGATATGGCAGATGCAGCCCTCCATATGCCTTGAGTTTAACATACCTGGTGTACACTACTATTTGTTTATTTTTTGAGCATGAATCATATAAGCAGGAATCTTATAAAGCAGGAATCTTAAGTGAGTCTCAGATTTTTTCAATATATGTAAAATAACTGAAATTTCTCTCATTAGTGTTATATTTTAAACCTGAAATAAGGCTCAAACTTGAAAATTTGCAAAGCATGACCAGGCTCATCTAAAATTACTTGAAGTAATAGCCAAAACAAAAATACAGTGCAAGCTAAATTTGGCAGCAAACCATATTTACAGAGCAACTAATGATAATGCATTAAGTTGGCAACATAACAAGACTTATCAGATCAATAAAGTAAGGCTGCAAAATCCTAAAATAGATGGTTGATGTTCGGTTTGAAATGGTTACATAATTCTTTTTTCCCTTATTAGAATTGATTTGATTAAGAAGTACAACCACTTCTCACTTAATTTTCTGTTTCTAAACAAACTGGTCACTAAGTGAGAAGTTTTACCTGACTGCTATATTATGCATGTAATAGGTTTACATCAACCTATTTCAGACAGCTTTAATCACTTTTGCACCATTTGTAACATTTCTAAATGCTTATATCATATGCTAGTGTACCAAGCAGCAAACTTAATAAACAAATTCAAAATCAGCTCTTTATTCAGTATGTGCGAACCTACTTACGCATGAACATATACACACAAACACAAAATCACATGTACAATGCCAAACGATGATTGGCTAATAAATCACTAATACATTTTCTACAGGCAATTTACAAATCGCAGTAATGCGACAATTTTGGAATTGCTTTATTTTTTAAGTAGTCAAATTTGTGCACTTTTGGGCAAAGTGGCTCACAGAAGCTTCCTTAAGTCTCCCCAAAGCTCGCTTGCTGATTGATTGATGCCAACCAATCAGATTGTTTGCACATGAAGAATGATTTTTCCCACGCAATGAATCGGAGCCTATAGTCGCTTATTTAAGCCAAGATTTTTCTCATCTCAATTAGTGAGACCTCAACTGCTAAATGAATCTACGACAGTTGGAACTCCAGTTCTAACCATGCGCCAACCTTCTCACTCACACGCACACCAACATGCTGATGATAATTTGTACACCTTCACTAAAAACTTCTTTTGACACAACAATACTTTTCAATAGTAATATCACAAGAACAATCATATCATGAAACACTCATGAACATTTGAACTTTAAACCAAATAATTATCTCTCACTGAACTCAAATTGCAAGCGAAGGGAGGCAACTCTTGATTAATTCAACCTTTCTTACTTAAATGCATGTTTTCTTTCACATCGTTGTTTGATAGTGTACATCTTGTTAATATACATATATTTTATGTGCAACAATGTCTTTTATTTTGTTTCTTTTTGGAAAATGCAAAACAATCATGATCAATGTTTTCATGCATCGTATATAATACTGACTTGTTGGATTTTTTGATTTTTTACCTCATGAGATTTTATAGCTGGTCATAAGTCCAGGGTGTTGTTAAATGAGATGTGGCCATACAGCTTATGAGATTAGTAGAAGACTTCTGGGAAAGATTTGCTTGTTCATTAGTCCTGTTCCTTCCTAAAAAGTCTCTAAATTTGCAATACCTGTTGTAAGCCTTTATTTGCTATATTTACTTTTACATCCAAACTTTTTTTTTAATTTGACAAATTCTCCAGGGAGAATTTTCTGTTTGTTTTGCATTATATATCACTATCGATTTCTGAAAGGGAATTATGAAGGGATATATATATATATATATATATATATATATATGAACAAAAATTAATTTTCTCCCTCCACATATCTATGATAACATCAATAAAGACATAATTTAGTCTGAAAAAGTCCCTTTGTCATTCAGTTATCCAACTTTACACTGATATATAGAATTTATATATCACATTCTGAATGTTTGTACAGAAGATTTCATGTTTAAGTACATATAAAATGGGCTCACTTCTCATGAAGCATCATATATTGTTTGCCAATTACAAATTCAAGCAAAAAAGCAATTATAACTTCTGGTACACATGCATTTTGGGATTTGCAAACAGGTACATATGAGAGTGAAAATATCCAGATATCATAATTTTCAAATTAATTACTAAATTTGGAGAACCCTAGGTAAATAGTTGTCATCTTGGAAATAGGTGTGGTTACAATCTGCTGTCTTTTTCCAGCCCTAAGAAGGGTGGAAAATGTCTTAAGCAGATGACCTCTTAACTTCTTCATGCAACATGCTTGGCTGGTTTCTCTAACAGTCCCTTCTCTGGTCTGCCTCTCAACTTTCTGTTTATATCCTTTTTGATAAGACTCCCAGACTACTGGCACAAAGCTTTGATTCGGCTAACATCAAAAGTCTCTATGTGTTAATTTTTTTGATTGGCCCAAATTATTTTATTTTCTGGCATTCTTTTCTTCTTTCTTTTTTTTTTTTATAGTGGAAGTTATGTGTGGAGTCATCTTATTTTGGTAGATTTTCAGTCACAATAGCTAAACTCTGGTCCGGCAAACTTCCACTATTTTTCAACCAGGTTCAGTTTTTCTTCTTCTTATCCTCATTTTATTTGAGGGTTGCTTTCTCATTAGTTGAGAGAGAAGTATCAAGAGAGAAGTTTAGAGAGAAAGAGATAAGAGTTTAAAAGGAAAGTAAATGCCTTATTTTAATTTGAATTCATTTTTTTATATATATATTTTATTCTACATTTGGGTTCACCACTACACCACTAGGAGAGTGTCAGAATATAAATTTACATTGATTTAAAGCAAAAATTTTACATAAGAGAAGGAACTAGTCTACTAACTACCAAGCCACAGTAAGGTATCCATCTATCTACTTTCAAACATGTGCTGTATTTATCTGTATTCATCAAGAAAGCATTTATGCTCAATGTGAAAGAAAACATGAAATATTTTATAGGGTGCAAAAAGTAAAAACATTAAATATGAAAACCTAGATGAGCACATGTGGATTTAAAATTTGTATGCATTTATTAATTTTCTCTTAATCATACGTTTGCAAAAAGTGATGTATCAAGTTTGCCTTTGCAAAAGAGCAAATATTTAATATTATTAATAAACTGGTTGGCTGAGTGTTAAAGTTATCTGTCAACTGTCCAAAATAATGTGCTTAAATGATACCATATTATTAAAAGTCTTTGAAAAAAAAATGTATATAAATATTTCTATTAAGCTTATAAAACTTATAAAAGCATTATCTTGGTTGACTAGAAGCATTGCCTTGATTTTAGATTGCATAAAATAATTCTCTGTTCACTCAAGGGGAGATGAATGAAAATCAAAGAAAGAAAAACTAATTTAATTAAAATTGTTTGCATTTGATGAATATTACTCAATATAACTTGATAAAAACTTGCTCTTGAAAAAATAAAAAGAATTGACAAAGATTCTTAATGTGTTAATTCATTATGAAAAGTTTCGTAGAATTGATGATGTTAAAGTTCTGTAAAATTTTTCAGCCTTTTTACTCATCGAGCATATTTTTTAAACCTTAAAACTACTAGTGTGCAGTGCAGAATTAGAGAATAGATGAAATTCCTTCAACTTATCCAAAATTTACCACTTCCTCATTTATAATAAACACACTAGAAATGTATTTTAGCATAATTTTAGATAATAAATATGAAAAATAAATTTGGGAACAATATATTGGGTTATTTATAGCCTCCTAATATTTACTGATTTTTTTTATTTAGTTTAATTTAATCTCTTCTTAAACATTCAAATGTCAATATAACTTAATTTACAAAAGGTAGCCAGACATTGCCTGAATTTAAAACATTAAAATAAGAAAAAGATGTTTGCAAGTAGAAATCAAATCTTTCATGTCAGTATTGACTCAAAAGGAAAGAAACGTATGAATAAGATAAATCAAGATAGATGTTTATTTATATTTAAATAGAAATGAATAAAATTAACACAAAATGAAAGGAAATAAAAATTTTAAATCTGAAAGTCATTTTTTTTTTTAATTTCATGGAAAGGCGTTCTAAGGGGTGATAACTCTAGTATGCAAACACCGGTGGTTTGAGGAAGAACATAAAGCACCACCGAAGTTGTCTACAAGTAACAATACAAGGAAGAGCTGCTTTCATTATGTATTAACAGATTTTTTTCTTGACTTTGAAAGAGTGAAAAAAAATAATATGGGGAAGTATGTACGGAAAGTTATATACTGAATATTTCACTTAATGCCTTTAATTTCCGATTTCATCCTTACCTTTTTATCAGGACTTTGATTATTTTTTTTCTTTCGTACTTTAACTTTATTTAATATTTTCATTTTTACAAACAAAATGGAAACCAGTCTGGTTAGTTTTTAACTTCCTCAGTTTTAATAATACACATAAATGAAGTTTGTTCATCAGTGCTTATCGCTCATTATACCAACCTAAGACAATCTGGCTTTCTTTTTCAGTCATTTATTATCCTTGATTTTCGTTTTTCAACATCCCTTCTCTCTTTCATTTTTTTCATTTACCCCTTTCTTCTCCATTGGCTGTTAATAGTAATACACACTTCTCTTATTCAGCACATAAAATAATTCACGGCCCACTCACAGCGAGATACGAAACCCAAAAAAGGAAAGAAAAAAAAAAAGTAGTTTTCTTTGGATCACTAATCAACGGAGTGGATTTGAATTTTTAGTGCATAAAACCGTAACTTCACAAGTCAAGAAAAAAATTCTCAAGATGTCTGTGACCGGAGACGACGAGAAGTTCAGCAAATTGTTTGTGGCCCGACTCAGCACTGATACAACAGAGGAATCGCTGAAGTTATATTTCGAGCAATTTGGTGAAGTGGCAAAATGTGTTATCGTTAAAAACCCCTCAACAAATCAGTCGAAGGGGTTTGCTTTTGTCACCTTTGCCAGACCAGAGTCATTGAACCAGGCTCAGAAGGCTCGGCCTCATACCATTGATAATCGGACCGTGGATTGCAAAAGAGCCATTCCCCAAGACGAAGCCCCCGAGAATAAAATTACCGTCAATAAAATGTTTGTGGGCGGCATGAGCGAAGACACCACAGAGGAACAAATCTTGGAGAAATTTTCACCTTACGGTAATATTGAGAAGATCGATTTAATCAAGGATAAAAGCACGGGCAAGTACAAGCGTTTCTGCTTCGTTACTTTTAATGACCATGATAGTGTGGATCAATGTGTCATTCACAAACACTTCAACCTGGCTGGAAAAAAGGTAGAAGTGAAGAAAGCTGTCTCTAAGGATGAGCTTCTGGCTGCTGCAAACCGTGGGGTCACTCCTTACGCCCCCCAGGGCAGTCGTATGCCCACTCCCGCATCATATGGACGTGGTGTTTATTCTGGTTCGAGCTATGGTTACGGAGATGGAAGCAGTGGATGGTACCAAGGTTTCGGTGCTGGTGGAGGTAATAATAGAATTTATTCGGACGACGGATTCGGCAATAGTTTTAATTCTCCATACGGAGAAGCCTATGGTGGGGGTCCGACACGCGGCCGTGGTATTTATACCCCACGTGGAGCCGGCCCTTATGGTGGAACTTATGGTAGTCAATGGTAAACAAAAAAAACAAAAAAAAAAAAAAAAAATCTATCTTTCATTTTGAAAAAAAAAAATTGTTTTACTTTTTTTAATTGTTTTATTTATTTACTTTTTGTGACGAAATCAATTTTTGTCTGTTTAAAAAAAAATCTCCCTTTGCGTTTTCAGTTCAATATTTATTTTGAATGAGATGGGGGTTAGCTATTTTTGTTAAGTTTTCCTTTCTGTATAATACCGTCCTGGTTGGTGTATATGGGAAGGCAAACTGATTAAGATGAACACTTCAGTTGTGTTGAAGGAGGAGAGAAAAAATAAAAATGACTGGACTAGACAAAGTATTGTGGGAAGCATTTTTAATTGAACGTGTGAGTTCATGGCGACGGATTCATTATAGATGCTGATAATGATGAACAAGCCAGCCACACGTTGGATCACCTTTCCTTCTTTCTTGCTTTTTTGTCATAAACAACCATAATTCATGTCAGCTAATAACAGTGTTACCTACATCAATTCCCCCGCCTTTTTATGGAATTTCTTTGATTCAATATGGACTTGTTAAAAAAAAAAAAAAAAAAAAAAATGTTCCTGAAGGGGTTATTTTTTTTCTTAAGGAAAAATTTGAAGTTGGAGAAAAAAATAAAAAAATCGCCCATATTTTTTTAATTTATACTTTTCTTGTGTAAATATCTCATTTTGAAAAAAAAAAAAAGGTAAAATCTTTGTTATTTTTAATTAATTAGACTCACTTTTACCTTTTTTTTTTTTTTTTGTCTTGTTAACACACACCTCGCCAAGCTTTGTTTTTTTTTATTTTTTTAATCTTATGATTTTCAAAACTTTATGAAGATATGACGTTTTTCAGTTCGGTTTCAGGAGTTTCATTTTTAACTTCAAATTAATTTAAAATTTGATCTTAATTATGATGACTTATGGATTTTTATTTTTAATTAACTTTAAAAAATAAAGTTTTTTAACTTCATTCTTTTAAGCAGAAGTTTTATTTTTTAGTAATAAATAATGATTACTTTCTTTATTGATTCTCAATTAATTCAAAAATTAATAGTTTTTGGACTATTCAACAGAAACATGTCTAGCAAATAAATCTTGTTAGAGAAATTGAAACCGCGCAGAAAATTACGTGATTCTTTATTTGAAACTTGATTTTTTATTTCGTATTGAAAACTGAATGTAGAAAAGATCACGTAACTTGCTATTTGTCCCATAAGTATTTAGTTAAAAAAAAAAAAGTTTTAGTTTTAAATGGATTTCTTACAATAATTTTTTTATAGATTTTTAGACAAAAGGTGATGATGAAAAAATTAAAATGACTTGGAAATAATTTAATCAAAGTATTAATACAAAGTAAGTCAGTAAGGAAAAATACATTCTCCTTCTTTGTCAAGTTTTGAACATCACCTTTTGTGTGTGTGTGTGTGTATATAATGTGTGTGTGTGTGTATAAATTGGTTTCCTTTCCTCGCCTTTATGACGAAGAAAAATGTCGTTGTGACCTGGAAACCTGCATGAGGAAAACGATTGGAGTAGAATTGTGTATTCCTCAATATAGAAAACTGCCTCAAATAAACTTGCAGCTTTTTTTATTGTTTCTTTTTATTTTAAGCATCACATGTTTTTAGTTAACTTAACACAAAACGACTCAATGCTGCTATAAAAGTTGTCTCAGTCATTTATTATTCATTAGCGTTTTTCTTTTTTAAAATGTTTTTTAAGTCATGAATCTCTACCGAATATTTTTCTCATTTTAACGGCGGGCAGATAGCTACATTTAAAATTAATTTAAGTAACTATTTTGAAAAGATGGTCCTAAATTGTTCTATTGTTAATGTTATAGAATTTTATCTTTTTGTTTTTGTTTTACTTTTGATTAGAAAACTTACAGAAAAATTTAACAATTTTAATATAAAATTAAAAATGATTTTAATTCATAATTTAGTGCCTTAAAAAAATGTTCTGTATATTCTAAAAATATTTTGCGTCTGTGGAAAAAAAAATGCAATGTTTATTCTTGTCTTTGAAGCAATCAAAAGTTATTGCAATTTGATGTAATTTAAAAATGAGGTGCTGAAAAGTTCTCAGCCCAACTAAGCTTTTCCAAAAAATAGTTGATATTTGGTCAGATTATTATTGAAATTGTCTGGGCTGAAAACCTTTTTTACATTTCCGTCACATGTAAAACTAAAGTTTGATTTCCTCTTCAAGTCTACGATCAATCGTTATCTATTTGCATTTAACCTCATCTTCACTTCCTACTTCCTCCACTTGTTCATATCACGCACCTTGTTCAATAACTCATTCTTGAGTGGATCTTGGGCCTTGTATTGTGGAAACTTTAAAAAAGAAATTCATAACTTCCTCTTAATTGATTATTGACTCTCAATATTATTATTCTATAGATTATTCAAACAAAATCACATTTGGCAACATAAAGATAGCAATAGTGCATTTACTTAATTTTAAGTTCCTGTAAGTGTAATAGTTTGTTCTGATGAGCTTTCCTCTTTGGTACCTCAATTTTACAAATTTGAGCACTGTACTAGATTGGCAGTTAGGATTCATCATTTTACAGTTGAAATTGCTAGAAGTAACCATAATTTCAATGCTAAGTTTCTTTTTTGCACTTCTTGCTTTTGGCTTTCCAGTCAACTTTGATTTTTAAATATTTATGGAATGTCAATTGTTATCTTTCTTAATTTCTGTTCTTTTATTGTTCCCTTTTAATTATTTTTTTTATTTTTCTCATATTTTTTCACATTCAGTAATCCATTCTTGTATTGCTTTTGCTTGAAGTGAAATGATTAATTAAAGAAAAAACAAAGGATTTATAAGAATTTTTAGTATGTTCATGCTTCTTTCTTTTTTTTCTTCTTCTTTATCCCCCTCCCTGTTGATTCATTAATCATTTCACTCCAAGCAAAGCAATACAAGAATGGATTACTGAATGTGAAAAATTAATAAAGTAATAATAAAACAGTGATAAAATAAAAAAAATCAGACCCAGTAGTCTTGAATGCTGTTTTTAACTTTGAGGTTTAGCAGGAATTTTTATTTTATCACGGTTTTATTATTACTGTCACCAACTTGTTAACACTACCTTACTCTTTGAGACTGTATGAAAGGAGTCTGCAACTTAGGAATGACTTAATACAGAATCACTAAATCATGAGAAAAATCTCTTCATAAACATTTGAATTTTTACACAAACTGAGCACCCAGCAAGATTTAATCAAGTAATTACTTACTGATGTGACTCAGCAGAGGACTAATATACAAGTAATTTTTTAAATTTTTAATTTATTTTCAAAGAAAGCTGATTTCAGACTTTCCTTTATTGTAGGTGTTTTGTTTTTGTGTGTGAAATTTTCTCTAACACTCCTCATTATCAATCAGCACTCCAGTGAAATTACTTTGGTGGCTTTTAATTTTATGACTCACTTAGGTCATCTCAGTGGACAGGCTGTTAGTATGTGTGTTCATGCACATATTCTGTTTCTTAGTTGTGTCTGCTTGATTTTAAAAATAGAAAAGTTATTTAAGTCTTTGCTAAAAAAGTATTATACACATTTTAAAGAAATATTGAGTTTCATCATACCAAAACTTTCTATTTGTGCCAATTTACCATACATCCTCATTGTTATTATGCAACTATAACTCTTTAAGAAAGTTTCTTAGGATTAGGTATGCGAATGTTCTCAGGTTCTTTTCTTTTCTTTTTTTTTTTTTTTTTTTTTAATAGACTGAATATACAGTTGAATCTTTTGCTGTACCTAATACATTTTCCAGACAGTTTCAGAAGACTTCTTTGGTACTTTTCAAATAGTGAACTATCTTCATAGAGTGTAATTAATGCAAAGCAAGACTATTAAGAAATTGATTAAAATCATTTTACATTAAGCTTTGTTCTTTGGTGTGGATTGATTTGAATTATATAACATTTTTGTATACGAGTCATTCGTGTCAATCAACAATAGTCTATCACTGACACAGATTTTTTTTCAATTTTGGTATATTTATAGAGCTAAATGATAGAAATTGAATGGTGCCTATTTTACACATGAGTCAAAGGGTTCTCAAGATTACTCTGACTTTTGCCAAAAAGTGAATTTGATAAAAATAGTCACAAATTTTAAATATCAATATCTGTTTTTTTTTGTTTTTTTTTACCTACAAAAATAAATTATATACCATTTTAAAGTACTTGGATATTTCTAAAAAAAGTGATCTATTTTTTTTGTTTAAAGCTCAAAGAAAATAATTTGACTTTGACCATTAATTTCTCAAAAAACAAGTGTTTATTTTATTTTTATTTTATTTTATTTTTTTCAATTTTACAACAAATTAGTCTGCCTTATGGCAAGATATGTACAACATTTTGTGGTGGACTTTTGACTGACCTGAGTTACAAAGGTTTTACTGATTTGGGACAAATTCAAAATGGTGGATTTTGATATTTGCCACTATATACTAACAGTTTCATATATCCCAATATTGTCAAGTATATATTTAGAAAGCTCTTTGAATTCTGATTAATATTCACATAAGAACTATGATTATAAAATCAACAGAATTTGTCTTATTTGTGGTTGAATGTTGATGGAAAGTAAACAACCTTATTTTTGGTTGTGCTTACATTTTTATTATGCAACAAAAGATTTTTATATGAAAAAGTGACATAATGAAAATAATTATTTAAAAAGGTGTCATGAATTAGTACTAAGATAATGTAAAATAATATGAAAATATGCAACAAATGATGTTAATGGTTAACAAATTTTTGTTGACAAGGTACACTAAATGTACAAAACAATCAGATTTTCATTTTTTGGGGGTGGGGGTATTTTTAAAAAATTAAGTTTTGATCTAGATTTGTCCCAACTCAGTAAAACCCTTAAAACTCGGGCCACAGTCAAAAGTCCACCACAAAATTTTGTACATATCTTGCTATAAGGCAGATTAATTTGTCAATTTTTTTTTTTTAATTAGATACGTTTTTTGAGAAATTAAAGGTCAAAGTCAAATTATCTTTTTTGACCTTTAAACAAAAAAAAAACAGATCATCTTTTAGAACTATCCAACTACTTTAAAATAGTATATAATTTAGTTTTGTAGGTGAAAAAACAACTGAGATATTGATATTTAAACTTTGTGGCTATTTTCCCAAATTCACTTTTTGGCAAGGGTCAAAGGGTCATATCTTGGGAACTCTTTAATCTAGAGATGTAAAATAGGCACCATTCAATTTCTATCATTTAGCTTTATAAATATACCAAAATTGAAAAAAAATCTGTCAGTGATTGTCAGACCCTTGTTGATTTGACACTGATTTTAAGACTCGTATATTAAAAAATTGACACTATGATTTTAAGACTCGTATATTAATAAATACAAATATGTAAAAAGGCAACAGCATTGCATAGCCAAGAAAATCTCTTTTTAAATCCATGTTCATTTCTATTGCTCATTTTGTTACATGTCTGAAACATACTTTTTGATTGTAAGTCCACAGCCTAATGAGGAAGAAGCATGTAAATGTTTTTTTTTTTTTTTATAAGCAACTTACGGTTTAAACCAGTATACCCGTTTCTTCATTTTTGCACAAGAATTAATACTTGGGTTGTGTAAATGGTAACTCTTTTTATTTACTTTTACATTTTTTTTTTTTTTTTTTTTAGTTGCTTAATGCATTGGCTTAAGATTTAGTTAAATTTGAGTACAGTTGCTTATAAAACAAATTCATCTTCCACAACTAATATTTTTCAATATAATTGCCTTGCTTGTCAATTCACTTAATCCACTGCTTCTCAATTAATCAAATAGGTCAAACATTATACAGTAAAAATTTCAGCTCAAAATTCAGGTAATATCTGTGTTAGGCTATGGATTTATTGATCCAGCTTAGTAGGTTTATCTGTTGAATCTTTTCCATTTCTGAGCATGTCTTGAGCTTTGGGATTCATGTCTTGGGTTTGGGTATTGAGAAAAAAAATAACATGGAGCTGTTTTTTTTTTTTTTTTTTTTCCCTCAATGCATAAAATCATTGTTATTAATGAAGCCAGAACTGGCATTACTCACAGGCAGTCTTAATGGGTGTACATAAATTTACAGAGTCCTCTTTTTTGATAACAAAAATTGAAACACATTTGAAAACTGGCTTTTAGTGTTCTATCTTTTCATTTATGTTGTGTTTGAGAGAACAAAAAAATGAGGGTGGTGAAGGTATGCACACAATACTGCATGATGGCAGCAGAAGCAAAGATGATTCATGGATATGGTTTGGTTGAAAGCAGTATGTGCTGTGAATCATTTGCAAAGTTGAAGCTTAAATTTGACTTAGGGGACAAGACAAACAGCAGATAACTTGTAAGCTCTTGAATAATGACCCACCACTCCATCAATTTTTGATTTACCTGAAAAACTTGGTGCTGACAACTCAACAGTTGAAAGATGTTTACAAATTTGAAGAGTCCAAAAACAGGAAAATGAGTTCCACATGAATTGTCAGAGCAAAGCAGTGGATAACATCTTACCAACTGCATTTCATTTCTTGCTAGACATACAAAAAGAAAAAGCTTTTTGGTAAAAGTTATTGTTCTGTATTTAGTGGGATGTGAGAAGTATACTGTACTCTAAATTGGTGAAATTTACTGCAAATTGTTACAAAAATCATCTTCAAAGTTTAATTGCTGCGATTGAAGAGAAAATGCTTGTTTACAGGACAGGGAACCATGCACAAGTTACTCCTTTGACCCCAGTAAAAGTGGAGTTGGGATGAGAAATTCTTCACATAGCATATTCACCTGACATGGTGCCAGTGGATTGTTATTTGTTCTAACATGCCTTACCTTGTCCAAAAATATAAAGATTTCTTAAATATTCAACTTTTTTCTTTTGTCTGTAGGTATCTAAAATAAAAAATAAATTGTCAATTTTTGCCAACTTTTATCATTATCCTTAAGAAAATTACCAGTGCAAAAGCGGCTTACAGCCATTCCACATTGGACCACTGGTTCTTGTATGATCACTAAAGTTAAGCATTATCAAGCCTGGTCAGTACCTAGATGGATGACCACTTAGGAATGCCAAGTGCTGTAAGCTTGGCTGTACGAGTGGTGTAATGGAAAACAGCTCAGAATTGTTAATCGAAAAGCAGAGTTTGAATTCCAATCAGATTTGTTATGATCACTTCCATGCAAATACCATTGAGAATGGTATGAACCTACTTCTCTCACTAAGCTATAAGTTAAATACTAGGGCTTGTATTGGTAAATCATTATCTCCAAAATATTCTTATAATCTAATAAAATATTTTCTGGCTTTAAATAACATGCAAAATGTTGATAGGCTGTAAAAAAAAAAAAAATCAATGCAAAAGAAAAGGATACTTCTACCACAAGGCATATAAATATTTTGTTTATATTCTATAAATGTATACATCAAGAACAATCCTTGAAAATATATAAAATCCAATGTTTTCCATCTCTGTAATGAGTGTTTCACAACAAGCTTTATTTATCCAAACAGAAATGGCTCCTCTTACATATAAGGTGCTCCCCTAAAACTAGTGGAATTCGAACAGATTGATCATTCTGAAAGTCAGTTTTGTTCATGTCTTACTGTATATTTCATGTATCAAGGGGGGAAAAAAATTATTTTCCATCATTTTTTTGTTTTCTTTAATGAAGTCATTTTAAATTTTTGCCTCCTTTTTTAAGCTTTGTAATATATAACAATTAATTAAGCATTAAATAAAAAATGATAAAAATAACAGAAAACTTGATTTAGTAAAAAATGTAAAATTCTTAATGTTACCTGTCGGTGCAGTGTTTGAATTCTCTCAGTGAAACTGAGTTAACTGTCACATCATGATTTCAAAATAGTATTGCTTAAATGAAGCAAAGTAAGCTATTTTCATGATAAATTTCTTAAAATGTACATGGGAAATCTGATATAAATTATAATTTTTTTAGTTTAACAGAAAATATTTATCAAAGTATGACACTTTTTTTTTTTTTTTTTTTTAATTTATGTAAATTTTCATTTGCCCTTTGAGAAGAAATTTATTTATTAATTTTTATATCAGAATTTTTTTTAAAAAATGCTCATAAATTAAATAGAAAATTCTTTGGGCAGTGAAAGATTAAATAATCATCAAGATGTTTAGTCTACTTTAAATGCAAAGTCCATAATCATTTTGAATGTTATTTAAAATCTGAATTGGTATCTGAAATTTTAGTATGCAAAATTTATCTTTTAATTACTTAAATAATTGATTTGTCATGCATAAAGTGGGACTATTCCAGTGTATTTATACACATAGTTTCTTTCTGTAATTGTGCAGTAATTTATCATGTGAATTATAACATTTCTTTCTGTAATTGTACAGTACAAATTGTGTGTGCATGTAACTTCTATACAGTGAAACCGGTTATAATTTATCATGCGAATTATAACATTTCAGTCATATTTACCAGCTTAAAAGATACATCGTTCATAATAATCTTTGGTAGACAACCACTTATTGCAACTTAACCAAACCCTATATCTGTCCATTTTGAGTTTTGGTAGATGTCTTCCTTGTCATGAAGCCAGGACACTGGACACAGCTATACTATTTGCATAGTTTTCTTAAATGGGTGTCATATATAAATGATGAATATGGTACTTCTGTTTCATAGGCTCATTCAACTAGAACTGATAGGATATATCCAAAAATGATAACATTAATTTCATATCAATTATCAGGACAACAGTATATATTTTTTGTCTGGTCTATAACACTGCTTTTATAATATCAGAAACAGTTTTTAGGCAATAAGTCCTTGTTAAAAATTTTGATTTCTTTTAATATAGTTTTTTCATATAAAAATTTTATAGATATTACATGATTGATTTATTATAAATTACTTTTAACAGATTAACAGGTGAGTAATATATAACTCGCTGAATATTAGGTTTGTTGTTTTTTTTTTGTTTTTTTTAAACTACATTTATTCTGTAACCTAAATTGAAACTTGATTGCAAAAAATGAATAAACACTCGAAATCACTTTGAATCATTTCATTCACAGGATTATTCTAGCTTATGAATGAAAAAAAATGCCAAGACTCTGTTCAAACCTCTAAATTTTTGTCTTATTCGGTTTTCAAAGTCCAGTAGCTTGCTTTTTCCATTTTAAGTGTTGTGACATTTGGCATATAATGCTACAAATATACCGACTTGTTGAACAAGTGTATTGACTTGACCTACCTACACTAATAAAGGCTTGGCAAGAAATAGTATAAATATGCAGATGCAAAATTTTTGTAATAAATCAATATTGATCATAAATATTTTTCTCGGTTACTAATCCATCATTGGTAAAAGTAAGTTTAACAGGTAGCTATATCTTAATCTTTTTGTTTGTCATTAGCTGATTGTGTTATTAGTCTCGGATTTTATTTCAACTTATTTCAGTTCAGATTTCCACTATAATTTCACTATTCAAGATAAATTAGATATTGAAATGATATTACTTTTTTCAGTATTCAAGAAGAAATAGCAAAATACAAAGTGAATTACTGACAGATGAATATATGTGCTTGTACTTGACTACATTGGCCAAATATCAGCTTTTATTACACATTGCTTTGTATGTGTATTTGGCTGAAGTCTGACTTCATTTTGTCTTGGCTAAAAAATAGTGAAAAAAAAAACTTTGCATAAAAACTCATCAGCCAGATGGACATTTGTAAATCCAACACTTGCTGTCAGATTACTGTGTTTATTTTCTCTGCTGCTATTAGATTTAAATAAATTTGAATTAAACTAATTTGTGAGTTATCTCTTAAGAGTTAAAATAACTCTTTTATCATCAGTGATCATGTTAGTTTGTAAAGTAATATATATTGGAATAGAAAAATCTATTACCACCGTTATTTTTAGCACCTGGAAAAGTCCTTTATAATATGAACTATTTTGGTTTGTTTTTCTATCTTTATTGCTACCTTTTATCCCTATGCTCAAGTTGCATTTTATGACTATACACATAAGCAGCATAAGTGCAAAAAAGGAAAAAACAAAATTTGAACTCTGATCCCAAATCTTGAGAGTCCATCTGACATAGATGCCACACATACCAATATTGAATAATGATATCAGGTTGTCCATCTGAGTTTTCCAGTTCATGAGATGTGAGTTCAAATCTCATTGGAAACTATTTCCAGTTCTTGATAACTTGATATTTAAAAAAAAAATGCAATAATAAAGCTGAAACGAAAATTGAATTTTTAGTAATTTTGATACAGATTCCATCATAACAACAAGCCGAAACTTTATGTAATGTGAAATTACCATGAAATTAAATTCAGTTTCTGTTTCTTATGTTTATAATTATCTGAATTAGTCACTTATATTGATTTTTGTTTCTACAAACTATTGATGCATATAACTCATTTAGAATAATGAAAGCTAAATTTAACATTTTCTTTTAATTTTTTACATTTTAAAAAGATAGCTGTCACTTTAAAGCTTAACATCTATCACCATTTTAATTTTTTTTTCATCTTATAGTTAACTTCATTATTATTGGGATATTAAATTCATAAAATGAAATAAAAAAAAAATTCTTCATTCATGGTGCACCAAATAGAAACAGTCAAAAAAACAAAGAAGCCTTGCCAGTTTTTACTTTAAAGTGACAGCTGTCTTGTTAAACAATTTTTAAAGACAAAATCTGTTGGACATAAATCAATTTTATATCAGAATTTTCTCTAATATTTCTTTTGACAAATGGCACAATGATTACAATAAAATTAACATTACAGGTTTCAAGCATTTTTATCAACATGCCACTTTGTCCTTGTGAAAGTGCTTATTAAAATCTAATAAAAACTTAAAGAAAACATTTAATGTTTTCATTGTTTTAAATGAGCTTAATACATGAATATTAATTTGAAAAGAAAAAAATAAGTGGTTAATTCATATTTTTTTTAAACTTTTTTAAATGTTGTGTCCTCTAGAACAGGGGGTTATAGCGCTGCAGATTCTTTTTCTTTATTATCTGTGAATTGCCATAACTTCTTGGGGAAAGATAGTAGAGTGGTTTCCCATTGCTTTCTTCATGGTTCTGAATTCAGAGTAAGCCTTTTCCTAAATATGCCACTTAGTGCTAGAGACCCCAGTCTGCTCTGCTATTTGACCTATAGCTGGGGGAGAAAGATGGATTCATGTCTTTCCCAAAGGCATTTGTGAAAAAGTGAATGCAACAGACTAAATTGGTATTTGAACTTAGATTGTCAATTTCAGTTTTCATGCTGATAATTGTGATATTCACACATCCAACTCAAATAATTAAAGACATTAAAAAAAACTCGTAACTTAGTATTTCCAAGTTAATTCTACATATATAAACAGTAGAATGTTGGCCTAGTGGATATGTCATTTGCCTGCCTGTTTTCAGGTCAAAAGTTTCAATTACAAAATTCACTTTATTAAATTTTAGGACCTAAATAGGTTCTGTGTCAGTAAGTCTAAGGTATGCCCATACGGACAGGTCAAATATCTTCCCTTATGTTATTACTGAAAGTGTAACTTGAATATAGCAAGCAGAATAATAAGAGATAATTATGTTTTCTGTCTGAATTTCTGGGATGAGGAGTTATCTATTTAAAGTTAGACTAATGTTCTTGTCTTCATTATTATCATAAGTATGTTCTCTAGCTTTCTCCAGATGTCTGTTGATCTGGGTAACTCTAAAGGAAATTTTGACCTGAACCCTTTATTTGATCTATGGAAGTAGATTGTTCTTGTTCTGTTGTCCATGTCTAGAAATATCTTTTTCTTTTTTTAGTACTGCAACAGTTATTACCATTGCAGTTTCCTGTTTGAATCTACTATCCAGCCCAGGGATTTAACCCACAATTACTATACGGCCAAATTCACAAACCAGTACTTTAATCTTATAGGTTATTAGATGAGGACATTAGTCTAAATGTAAATAATTATATATTTGTAAGATTCTGACTAAAGTTGGTATTAACTTTGTTCTCTTGTGAATCAACAATGGATGACAATTTTCCCTTTCCACTTTTTCTGCCATGTAAAACAGTGTCAATAGTACTTATATTTAATCATTTTTGATTAATATAGCACAAAGACATAAATGCATTCATTGACACTGGAAGACTAACTTGTTAATCAATATTCTATTGTGAGGTCCCAATTTAATAAGATTAGCACTCAGTGTGGATCAAAATTACTACTTTACTAACCCTCATATTAATGTACCCAAGATGTTATTTACTAAGTTTACTTTTGCCTTGCACAAAGCCACAATTTTGAGTCTATATGTTAAGTTCAAACTTATTACACAAACAACCTTGCCAACCATTGTGCTATAGGAAGTGTATATATTTACTAAGTTTAGTATGTTACAAGACTACAAGTGTGAATGAGAATTGAATTTGTGAGACACCCTTGTATGAATATAATTTCTTTTGAAGAGTGCTTATATTTCTAAAAAGTAGGAGCAGTTCAAAAGAATATCAGTACAGAATCTTTAAAAGAAGTGTAGATATTATTTATGATACATGATTAGTTGCTTGCTTATCACCTGTAAAATGTAAAGCAAAAAGTGTGGTCATTTGTTATTAATTTTTTTTTTTTACTCATTTCATTCATCTTATATAAGTTGTTTTTCTTATTTATTAAAACTCTGTCATTCTCTGATTCTTAGTAAGCAGCATGATTTGAAGGCAAAGAATAAATCTCTAGAGATTCAAACTTCTCTCTTCTGGACCAGGTACAGAAGCTCAACTGATTTTTAACCTTTCATTCATTATTGTTTGATAAGCTACCAACTTTGTTTTTATACACTAGTAATATTAGTGTAAGTACAAAGATTTGCTAAAAAATGAGCATACATGATAAAAAATGCACAAAACTTGATAAAAATAAATTTTTATCATCAAAATTTTTGTTATGAAGAGTAAAGATCAAAGGATTTTTTTTATGTAGAATTTTTTCTTTTTTTTTTTTTTTTTTTTAGAACCTTCAAAATTTTGGTTAAAATCTTGATTCTCTGGTGTCAATGCTGTACCATAAATTACTATGGGAAATTTTAACATCTTTTTGTGGTGCAAAACACTGATTTAGAAATTCTTGCAATTGTGAGATTTTAATGAAACTTTCAGGACTTATTTATAAATGAATTAAATTATTTTTTAAATGTTTCTGTTTTAGAAAATCTTTGTAAGTTTTTTTTACATTGTTAACACCAACTATTTTAATTTTATGAAATTTTAAGAAATTATTTTTGTAATGTTTTGTTTATATTAGTTACAAGGACAAAATTTCATTAAATGTTTTTGGTCAAACAAGACTCAGTTACAGAAAATCTGCTCAGAATTGTAAAATACAAAAATGCAATAAAATTACGGCATTATTTAATTAGAAAAGCTTTTAATTGCTTTTATGTATAAAATTCATTATGGACACTATTCTCTTAAGAAAAAAGTTCTTTTTGATGTATAATGAATTTTTACAAGAATTGTTTTCATTTTTTTTTTTACATTTAGAATAATTTATAAACTTTTAAATCTTAAAATTCTGACAATTTGTAGTGGTCAAGTGATATTATTAAATTAAGACTATTTACTAATCATAAATAGAAAAGCTTACTACAATTCAACAACCCTTAATATTTTAAAAAGAAATTTGAATTTATTTTATGTGTGTATAAATGTGTTAATTTTTGTAAATACAGATGTCCAGATGCAATATTAACAGAAAATAAGAGTGGCAAATATAATAAAGTTAGAAATTTATTGGTAATTTTCTAACATTTCCTGAATAAGCATCTTAAGTTAGACCATAAAGCCATAGTACCTAAAATTCAATAAAATATTAGATTGCGTAGAATATTTTCTTAGGTTTATAAGATTACTGGGTAATTAAAAAAAAGTTTATATAAAATAGGTATTCCCAAAATGATTGTTGAGTAATTGTTAAAGTTAAATATTCTGAGAAAAGATTTCCAAACAAGTCTGTCAAGAAAGTTATCAACCCACTTCCATGTTAAAAAATGCTTTCCTGCAATATATTAAACTAAAAGTAAGTAATATTTGTTTCAAATCAGATTAATTAAATTTTAAATCAACTAATCTCCCTCAAATAAAGTTTCAGAAAAGTATATTTTAATTTTTGAAAGATTTTTTTAGTAAAAAGAATTACATTGTGTTGATAGATTTGTCAAAAAAAACTAATTCCAATCAATTTAAATTCTGTTTGAAAGTATTTTGCTTATTGAAAATATTAAATTTAATCTATTAGTTTGAAATAAAAACTAAAATAAAAGTCTCAAGAAATATTTTTCATTTTTAACTATGCATTTTAAATCTTAGGTATCATTTTTCTTTGGAGGTACCTTTGTTAGTGGTAATATTTGAATTTATTAGGTGAAGCATTGTAAATTATTAATTTTTTTTTTTTGACTGGTATTTCATTCATCTTTCTGTTGATTTTCAGCAGAGATCTCAGACTGTCATTTTAAAATTATTTGTAAATAGCTTCATATTGGGGTCACATAATTCATTTGGATAAACAGCCTAGTAGCATATAGTTACTCAGTATATGTATAATGTTGACGTCTTTTTTTTTTTGTTTTTGAAGGGATATTGGTTTATCATTGTCATCATCATTGATTTTACTAGTATTTAAATAGAATTATTGCAGTGCGCATCAGATTGAAACTCACAATGTTTTTATATAGGAATAACTAGATAAGTTGCACATATATTTGATCTATTTGTTGTTAACCAGGCAAGTAATGAAAATGAGAGTATGGAATAGAATCAAAATTATTTTAAATAATTTTGTAGCTATTTTTTTTTTTTTAAATCTCAGGGGAGATCAATATCACATATTTGTTAATTTCAGAATTGGACTTATGAATTTTTGATTTGGAACTTGACTAATTTATTGCAAGTTTTGCTAAACTTTAATAAAAAATGTTAATTTTCTTGTAAAATTAATTTAAATTTCATTTTTGTTTAATATTTTATTTGTGATATCTACAAGACGTTTTTTACTGTTTAGTAGACTTCAATTTTGATAAAATATGATTTGATAGTGTCTCTCTGGATGTTGAATATTTTTTGACTACTCTCTTCTAATTCAAAGGACAGTGTTTACTTATTTTAAATCATCTCAGTTTAGCAAGGGACAAAATTTCTTTCAAATTATCTGACTATTCCCATCAGGGCACATTGCTGTGTCCTTCCCAACTCCTGAAACACTAGGAAAGGTAGAGAAGGGCTTTTGTATTAATACTTCTTTCTTTAATAATTACTGATTGTTTTATGTGCACATAGTCAAATCCTAATCAACACGACATGTACTTAAATGGTCACATGCATTCCTTTTAATTCTTGCATGTTACTGAATAGAAGAAATATATGCTTTGATCTTGCCAGCCATGATTCTCTTTGGTCATATCATGTTGTTGAACATATTATTCTACTCACTTGGAAAAAAATCTATGGTAAATATTAGATGTTACCTATTATAAGCTGTTCATTAGCCATGATCAAGAAGTCTTTGATTTGATGACAAGAGAAGGTGCAGGTTTTTAATCCTGAAAAAAAAAAACATCAACAACGGTAAAAGGATGGTTGTGATAGAAAAAAACCTTTGATTTGGTTTTCAAAAAAAAAGATCTCATTTTCCAAAGCAAACAGAATAAATAAAAGAATATTTGTATAATGGTGTAGATTTATTTCATGAATAAATCATATTCTGTAAAGAGACATTCATGAAAGCCTCAGTCAGTCAGCAGCAGTGATTAATTAATAAATACATTATCCTTTATTTCAAATATTTTAACTCCTGAGCTAATGCTTGGTGTAATGGTAAGATAAGTACAGTGAATTGCAACTAACCAAATATAGGTTATGAAATTCTAGTATTGTTTGTTTGCTTTATTGTTATTTTACCATTCTGTTCATCCTATTTAATCTGTTATTGTTCAGATGGGCTTGACTGCGTGTAAGTGGCTATACTCGGATAATAGGATGGTTAATAGTTACATTTTTTTCCCTAAATCTTTCTTTCCTATTTCTTGCTAGCTTTAACTTAATTCACTTTATTCATAGCTACAGATGCTTTCAGATAAATATTTACACTTATTTTTTTTTTCTTTCTCAGTGGCTTTTTGTCAATTCTTGAAATTGTTGATCATGTTTATGACCTAATTTTGGCCAATCAACAAATCTCAGCCAAAAGTATTGCCGAGAGTGAGATATTCAAGGAATGTGTTGCGTTTATAATTCATATATATTCAGCTGTAGATGCAGAAACTGTCAGCCAAGCAGGTGCGAAAATATTAGAATACCAACAAGAAACAATATTGAATGGACACCTTCAATGTTGATTTTTGTTGCATTTCCAGTGATCTAATGATAATATTTTGGAATAAGTCATCACCATTGGTAAAGCTCCACTCTGAACAAGAGACCTCTCAACAATATTTACAGTGTTGATATTTCATTCTTCATGGTGGAAGAAACTAGATCCAAAAAATCATCATCAAAGATCATAGTTATAGATTTTGGGGAATAAAAAAGTGATTTTGATGACTGAATATCATCAGACAGACCAAACAATATCTTATAACTCGTTATACCACTTAAAGGTGGTGTTGAAAGAAAAATAGGAAGGTAAGCTGCAGAAAGATGTTCTCTTTTTGCAGAACAATGCACCTGCTCACAGGGCTGGCAAATTGGTAGACATTTTGAAGATTGAATGCATAGACCTTGATAATGGAGGAAATTTTCAAATGATTCATGAGTGATAGCAGTGCAGTAATTCAATAATCAAAAAGGAATTTTTTGAAAGTTTAAAGAAACTTGAGAAATTATTTGCAGTGTGTTGAACTGCAGGTGAATCTGTGGATTAACTTGTACATTTCATGTCTGTAGGTCATTCTCTTCTTCACTGGTTAGTTTGAGAACTTTGTGGTAAATGCGCATCAATACAAATGCAAAAGAGGCTCCGAGTCGTGTGTGGATATATTTGTCAAAACTATTTACATCTGAGTTTTCCCCCATTGGCAGCAGAGCAAATTGGCATATCTAGATATGGCCCTCTCTGCAACTTGCCCAGATCCAGGTCTTCATCAGCTGTCTCATGTCAATAAAAATAACAGGAAAGTCAACAGTTGGTGAGATTCAGTGTCTTGTGAACTCATTCCTTTAGGCATTTTGTTCCTAAAGTTGCAAGTTACCAGCCACATTGTGGCATCTGAGGCAGTGCTGTTTTGTTTCCTCTTGTCTCTTTTCCTTCTCTGCCTGTGTTACCCAGTTGTTTTTGGAAGAGCAATCAGTTAGGTGTTTCCTTCAGCCTCAACACACTCTTGCCATATTTTCCAACAAACTTTTCAATCTATCTTTTTATATATATATATATATATACATACATACACACACAGCGTGTATCAAAAATACTTTTACAAACTTTGGGGATGGGTTCCTGACACCAAAACAAGGTAAAATGTCAATATAAACATCTGTCCAAAAGGCCATCATTGTACCTCAACACATCAACTCATAACAAATGTTCAAAATGTCCTCTGCTTGCTTCTACACACGCATGCACCCATCAGATCATTGAATGACAGACCCTTTCAAATACTCCTACATGGTGTTGAATGGTTTTGCAGGTCTCCATGACATGTTAATGAAGCGTCTCTGCATTATTAATTTCTGCTGCATAAACCAATTGTTTTTACAATTCCAGCACACACATTAATTGTAAACTGATACTGGTGTTTAGCCTGTATTGTACCATGGGGATTCCGATCCATCCACAAATGTTGGTTGTGTAAATTTGTTATTCCATTTCTTCCAAATGTTGCCTCATCCGTAAACATGGCTGAAGAGACAAACAATGGATCAGCAGTTGATATAATAAAAATCAGCAAGAGTTCTGTGGTGAGTGATCAGAGGTCAAAAGATCCTGCACATGTTGCAAATGATATGGATACAGGAGCTGCTCTTGAAGTACACTCCATATGGTACTATGAGATGTACAACATGTTAGGGCCACTTGACATGTGCTGATACCTGGATTGTCTCCGACAACCTGTAGAATGTGTTCTTTGTTGATCTCGATTTTCTTCAATCCATTGTTTGTGGTGCCACAGATCCTGTCTCAGCAACGCGACAATAAACAGCAGCAAAGTTTTGATGACTCAGCTGCATTCAGTCTGAAAAAACAATCTGATACAGTTGTGCAGACTCGCATGTATTATCATTTGCATGGCCGTATGTAAAAATCATAACTGCCTGCTCACGATATAAATATCCTGCCATTGTTAAACAGAACACTTCAGTTAACTCACTACTACACACTTTAAATGTTGAAGACAGACTAACACCCAAATGTACACGAATGGCAAATGTAACCTAGTCTACATGATAATACAGTGCCATCTACTGTAAATTTCTTTAAACTTGACTCAAAAACGAAGGACCTGCAGACATATGTTTATATGGATTCTCGTCTTTTGGTGTGAAGAACTGCCCCCAAAGTTTGTAAAAGTATTTTTGATACACCCTGTATGTTTATGTGTATATATGTATATATATATATATATATATATATATATATATACACACACACACACACAGTGAATGTTTGTTTCTAGGTACTGGTAAAAAGCCAAAATGTTTGGTTTGTTGCTAAGTACAAATAAAAAGCAAAGGTTTTTTCATTTTTACAGCCCTTATAGAATAAAAAAATCCAAATTAAGGTCTTCTTCAGATTGGGTATTAGGATTTGGGATGTATTTAACAACTAATAGTTATGTTCTGCCCAGTGAAAAATGTTACTTGTGTCACTTTTTGCATTACTTTGACATACTGCACAAACACGATAATGCTGAGTTTAACAATTAAAAAATTAGGAAGCAACAAACAAGCAGAGATTTGTTTCTTTAAATTTTGAACTTTTTGGGTTTTGATAATGGACTAGATTATGACAAAAAACGATAGGATATTATTTACAAACTGAATATAGACTTATGTTTTCTTATAGGCAAGCAAGAAAAGTTAATTATAAAATTTCAAAATTCCTTATTAGTGCATATTTATAATAAATTAAGGGTTAATATACACACACACATTTCTTGGGAATGTGTTATATTTATGAGAGAAGAGTGCCCAATATTTGGGATAGTGTATGTAGGTATAAATAGTGTAAACATAGAAATTAACACTGCATGGTGACTGAGTATTAATTTCTATAGCCTTAGGTCATCATCAAACCATTTAATGACTGCTTAAGGCATGAAACTACTAGTCACCATGCAATATTGATTTCTATGTCCACACACACATGTTATTATTGATGTCTCATAATACATAGATGTCAATATGATATGAAAGTGTATACATATTTGTAATTTATTTTGGAGAATAAAAAACAGCCATTGTTTGAAAACACTAACTCTGTTAAAATTAATTTGAAGAATTAAAAATAGCTAAAGAATATTTTGATAAAAAGCAAAGATCTCAATTCCGTTAAAAAAAACTTGTGGAACAATGTGATTAGATTACTTCATCCTGTGTAATACTCTACCATTCATTATAACTAACTTCTGATATAATACAAAGCACAAAGATCAGCATTAAGCTAAATAAATCTTCCAAAGTTCTGTCGGCTTTGTTTTCATTACAATTTATTCAGCTTTTTCTATGGAACACTTCCTGCAACAAGAACAACTTAACTTGCACCCAGATGTTGGTAAATGTTAGGTTGCATTGTATTCATGAATTTCCTGGTTTCTCTAACGTCTGAAAATCTTGGATTGTGATTTAGCTTTTGCTCATGCCACTGAACAAGAGTATATGAATTTCAGCGATTGAGTTCACCAGGTAATTATTTATATCCACTAGGCAATTGTCATGATAGAAGTTTGAAGCCTTAAACCTGTTCAATCCTAATCAAAGTGTTACATGTGCTGATAATGTTCAACTGAGAAGTTCATTAGTCTGATGTGTGCATACTGATTTTATGAGTCATTTTATTTTCCAATACTGTTCTCTCTTATATTAGCTTCGTTCCATAGGGGTTGATGATCCTTGCCATTTTCCATCTATATATGATCAGCTATACCCGATTTCATAGTCTTTCCATGGATTATGGCTTTTTGATGCTCTTTAAGTTTTACTTTTAGAAGGCAGCTAGTTTCACTTTTATATTATCTCCCACAGTTACATAGAATGCTATATATGCAGTTCTTGGTCATGTTATCATCTGATGGTGACTTAAATTTGATAGGATGTCTCCAAAGTATGAACTGTGGCAATTTTATCACTATTGTCATCCACTCTTGTACCTATGTTAATGGAAGTCTGAAATATTATGCTTACAAAGTAATTATTACCCTGTCTTGCTAATACAAATAATTTTCTGATGATCCATATCTGACTCACCAATATTGGAGATAACAGACAATTCCTTTTGATACCTCTGGGATTTTGATGAATGTTCTTTCCTTACATGTGATGTTTGTTTTGGGAGGACTTGCTTTTTCATGTGTCTGCTTTACTTTACATTTTAACTGATCTGTTTGTATCTTGAGAATGTTCAAAATACTGCATCCCCAGGTATGGAATTTATTTTTATCATTTCACCCCAAGCAAGAGGATAATGCCACTAGGACACAGGGCGTTACAGGAAGTGAAAGAAAAGACTTTAGTGAGAAAAGGAGAATAAAGGAATAGGGTTCAGGAAAATAGAGGGTGATTGACGTTGCATTTAAATTTTGGAAGATTTCAGGTGGCAGGGGAGCAAGAAAAGGAATTGTTAGAATAGAAGAGACAGTTGTATCTAGTTAGTTCATTAGTAAAACAGTGAAACCTAGTTGCCGATTCAATAGCATGCTTAAATTCATATAGTCAAAGCACAAAGGAAAAAAGCTCATCAGAGTAGTTGCCATGAAAATATTTGTAGAAAAGACAGAGGGAAGCTACTTCACATTGGTGAGATTGTGACTGGGGGTCAAAATACCAGAATTGGGAAGTTGAGACTTTTGTTGTGCTGTTTTCTTAAAGGTACTTGACGTTGGCTGATGTTAACAACCGCATTCTCCCATTAATCACATATTTTTACTTTCAATATTTGTATTTGACATCCCTTGACCTTTTCAAGTTCCTGACTTGTCCAGATGTCTGTCAATTCTGATTCTATCCTCATTTAACATTATTTCGTCTAGAAATGATTTTTTTTCTTGTTTAAGGTTCACTCTGTAATTACTCTTTCAATCATCATTTTAATTCTATTTAATGAATATTCTCTCTTTTTTTCTGCAGTTGATGGATATCGTGATATTTCAACTGTATAAATTCATCTTCAATTCTATACATTTAACATTTATGCCAATTTTTGATGGAGAAATTTTTTTTAATCATCTTGTAGTATGTTAAGTCTCTACCAATCTGATAATTTCTTTCAAAATTTCAAAGATGAAGGATTATCATTAATATAGGTATCACCATGAGATCGCTGAAAAATGAGCATAGCAGGATAATAAAGGCCTTAAACTTGATGAAAACAAAATTCTATCGTCAAAATGTTTGTTTTCATTAAGAGGAAAGAACAAAGTAATTTTTAATTATTCTTCTGTTTTAGAGCATTCTAACTTTTGATTGAAAAACCTCGTTTCTCAGCATTAGCAGGGTCCTACTAAATAACATTGCGGATTTTTGTGTATTTTTTGTTAATGGCAGTCATTAACTTTGAAAATCTTGCAAAAATGAAAATAATTGTCAGATTTTCATGAAACTTTCAGAAACTATTTACAAATGATGGAAATTATTATAAATGTTTTTTTTTTTAAAGTCATGGTAAAAAATTCTTTTTATATTACCCTCCCCCCATAATTAATTTCATGAAAACTCATGAAATTTTAAAACGTACAGCTATAGCAATTAATTAGTTAAAAGCACAAGGCTTTGAGGAAAGCAAATCATTTTTTCTTTTCTTTTTAGTTGACACCCATCTACCTTAAAATCAGCTCTGAATTGTAACATACAAAACTCAATAAAACAAAGATATTATTTAATTTCAAAAGCTTTTAGTTGCTTTTACTTGTTTATATGACTATGGATAATATTTTCTCAAAGCAAGAAACGTTTTCGATGAAAAATAAATTTTTATTACAATTATTTGTTATTTTTTAAATTATTTTATTGTTAAATTTATGTTTATTGCTTAAAGTTGTTAAATATTTTAAAATTAATCAAAATTGTACACGTTAGTCAATGGTGTTATTAAGTAGATAAATATCATTTACAGATTATAAAATAAAGTTGGTTACAATCAGGTTGCCTCTAGTTAAAAATCTAATATAACATGTTTTTTTTTTTGTGCTCCAAAATAGCTAAAATTCAAATATATGGAAGACCGGAAGCATCATGAAAACAATAGTCCGTCACATGGTTTGCGTTGGTAGTAGCATAAACATTTTGACGATAAAATTCCGCTTTTGTCAAGTTTAAGGCCGTTTTTATCATTTGATGCCTACTTAAAAATAATGAGGTAAATAAGTTGTTCACATAATGCTAAACTGTCACTTGTGACCTTCCGTACTCTAACTTTTCCTCCCGTAAGATGAAATCACGCACATGTCACTTGTCAATTAACACCTCTGTTAAGCCCGGCTTTCTATCATTTGAAAGTACTTTTTTTTTTCAGCGCGGAAAGTAAGTAATGTTTGTTTCAAAATGCATTAAATAAACTTTATAATTTCTAATTTTCTTAAATTAATTTAAAAAAAATTTATAATTGATTTTTTAAACAAATTTTAAATGTAAAATTTAACTTTTGTAAACAAAAGTTAAAAAAATGGCTGACGATTGATTTTTCTGTCAATTTTGCTCATAAAAAAAATTGAAGATTTTTAACGAAAATTTTGGACGTGCTAAAAATTATTAAAAATATTAAAAAAATACTTTGATCTTTCCTCTTGATAATAACATAAACAATTAGACGATAAAAAATTATTTTCATCAAGTTTAAGGTCATCTATGCTCATTTTTCAGCGATCTCGTGGTGATAGCTACATTAATATATACTGATACAAGTTGTCATCGACTTACAACCATGATTGGTTATGACTGACAGGTCGTAAGTCAGCATGTAATAGTTTCGCAATTTTTTTATCTTTCTTTAGGCATTATTGTATCTTTTATAATTTTTACAGTTTGATACCATTTGTATCATCTCTCTACATTGTTTTGTTTTTTTATTTTTATCTTCATCAGGTTTAAGTCAAACATTGCATACTACAGTACAGATGGTTTAATAGTTGCTAAACATACATAAAAACAAAATACAGGTACAAAAAACAAAACATTTTAGTAGCAAATCATACCAAAATACATACAAATACAAAACATCTTATTAGCCGTTGGTGCTTGGTTGTGGATCATTGATGTCATCAGCTGGGGCAGAGTTCAGGGTAGCTGGTGGAGCTGTTTTTTTTCACAAACATAGGGAGCATTGTCTGAATTGTTTTTTTTTTTCTTCTAATAAATTTCATGATATAGACAAAACACATCATGTTTTATCTGTTTAATCTTTGCAAATCATTCAAATTTATCTTGAATCTCTTGAACCAGCCAGTATTTGCTACAAATTTTTAACTGTAGTCTTTTCTGGTGTGCTCCTTCAAAGTCTTGTACATTTTTGTAGTTAAAACTATGTAGTCATGCTGTGTGGTCAATTGACTAGATTATGTGTGTGAAGTAATTGGCCATGGTTAAATGTAATTGACAAAATTCTCAAAACATGGAATTGACAAAGTTCTCAATAAACAAAGAAGTAAAAGGTCAGGACAAAATAATACTAAGCGAGAAATATATATGCAAATCAAAACTATGCAAAGCAACAGTAATAAGGCAAAAAGTTCAAAGTAAGATTTGTGTCCACACACAAAAGGGATACAGTCAATTGGTTGTAGCATTCTGACTTCAAAACAAGAAAGAACAAAATATGGGGGATGAGCCTAAAAATTTATTGGTTAGAAAAATATCCCAGCATACACATGTAGGTTTTGTCTATAAATTAGGGGAGGGGATGTTCTTAGCAGCCATTCCCACTGTGATTGGAAAAAAACTGTGCTTTGCCTTCATTCGGAAATGTATAAAATTAACATACACCAGCCATTATGACTGTCTATGGTCAAACCCCACTGGTGAATATATTACATTTTCTTGAAAATATTTACTTTTTGTAATTTTCCTTTTAAAGTCAATTGAAACTTGTTGGTTTTCTTCTCGATGAAGGTGGTTTTCCCAGTGTAAGTTGTGGTTTTAATAAATAGAGGAAGTAGTGTTGCTTACCTGAGTGCCTTCAGAGAAACTGAGTGAATGAGGAGCGACATTTTTATGGACAAGGACTAAAGCATTGTGAGTAAAAAGTGTGTATATAACCCCCCCCCCAAATAGTGGGAGGACTTTTTTTTTTCTTTTCTTTTTTTTTTGAGTTGACTTTTCAGTGGTTACATTGATTTTGAAGTCTGAAGCAGAAGCAGATTACAAATAGGTGAAAAGAGGAAACAGAAGCCATGTAAGTTGTAAAGAAATAGAAATGTGTGACTTGTATTTGGTCAAAGTGTTTGGATTTCTAGCAATTCTACTACTGGTACATCGGGAAAGAAAGGAACCAAGGCTTAAGGGCTTTGGTATTAATTTCCTTCCAGCTTGCTTCTCTGGCAGGAATTGTTGAGTACATGTGCTTCATTCTTGTTCATTTTATTTAATTATTGATTACAGGTTCAATCCCTTTACATTTTCTTTATTAAGATTTTCAATTACCTAGGTCAATTAAATTCTTTAAAAAAAAGAGGTGTCTATGTGAACATGTGTATCCAACAATATATAATTTTTATAGCAATAAGAAAAATATATATATATATATCTATATATATATATATATATATATATATATATATATATATTGTAAAGAATCCTGTGATTATTGTACAAAGCAGAAAAACGTTTTCTATGGTTCAGTAGCTTAAGCTCTGTGTGATTGTGCACAGTTTAGACCTTCAAAGTAAAATGTAAACCAAGAGAAAAGATGCAGAATATTAAATGTTTATTGAAATGAATTATCTGAAAGCAACCAAATTACCACATTTAAATAAACATCACAAAGAAATATAAGTTAGGCAAAGAGTAATGAATATAGAGCTACATTGGATGAACCTGGTTGCTGTAGGTTAAATCCTACAATATCAACTAATATGAATTAGAGAACAGTAGGAGGAAGTTGCATAAATGTTTTTGGTTAGTCTTGTAGGCAGCAAAATTATTGGTCCTTTCAAACTTGATGACAGTGTAAAGATAAATGCATAAAATTATAAATTCTTGTAAAAGACATTTTCTGTGTTTGTGTGTTAAAAGTTCACAAACATTTTAAGCCAAAATATATATTCTTGCAAGATAATGTTCTTCCACATTCTTCAAAAGCAGATTATTGCTCATATTGCCAAAAAAAAAAATTGGCTTCAATGAAACTGAATTAATGCAATGCTCCTCAGTATCTCCAGATATCTGTCAGAGTTACCCCCTCCTTAATTTCCTAATTTTTGAAATTGCTACTTGGGGATGCTCTCTATATGCTATATAAACTCAGTGACACCTTGCCTTGTTCTCTTTTCTTCTCATTTTTCAGTTGATATACCACAATGTAAATCTCTAGTGAAGATTTGCATCTTCTCCTTTGTGGTGGTGGGGGTGCTATGCATTTCCTTCGGGAAACACACATGAACATTACACACATATGTACATATAAACATTCACTTACACATTGAACACAAACTTTCTACATTCATTCATACACACTAATTATCGTCTTTGTCAATTGTAACTCTTATTGTATATCAATACACATATACCTGTTTGTACATATATATACTGGTCTTTGTTGTTTTCTTCACATTTTTCCTTTTACACTTCTGTTGGCAGGCTCATACTCCGGGAGAGTCCACCATGTTTGTAATGGGCCCTATTTCAGGAGACCACATGTCTTTGTCTCACAATGCACACAAACAGCTTGCTACATCTAATAGCAAACTTGTGATTTTTCATTGAAAGAGAATTGAAAACATTATTCAAGCAAATAACTTCCCTGGGAAACAATAAAAACTAGACATATATAACAGAATGAGAACAACTCATGCCACTAGACTGAATAAAAGGCTCAGATTGAAATTCCCTGAAGGTTACCTGGAGCAACAAACACTTGAAGAAGGACACAATGGCCAAAATATTGTGATAATAACAACAAAGATGAAGATATTAGTCTGAATGTAAATAATATAAATAATGATAAATCTTCATCCCCAAAATTCAGACAGAATAAAAATTGCTGTGAGTGATATTAAAATCAAGGGTTAACAGAATCAGTGGCTGAAAGACTGATAAAGTTTATAGAATGTCAAAGAGCCCGCGTAAACATTTAAAATAATAATTTATCCTGGTATATGTGATATTGTGTGAGTCAAATATATTTCCATGGTATATTTCTCTTGGATCTATTTATAAACAGAAAACCATGTTGCATTTTGTTTGCATAATAAAGCCTGACATTTCTAAACCAGTTTTTTATCCTAATTTCTTAATAAGGATAGATATTCTAATCTGAAATTCACATGGTATATTTATAGCCTGTAAACTTTACTGACATCAACTTTTTAATATTAATTTTACTGTGAAAATATTGACTTGCATAATAAAATTTGACATAGTGTATTTGCGATGATCTTTTTAAACTGCACAGACTTTATTTTTGTTTAAAAGATTTAATTTTGTATAGAAACATTTACTAAGACAAACTCTGAACTTATAAAGCATTTATGACCTAATTAGTAGAAGTACCAATATTTGTCCAGAAATCTGAATATCTAAAACTAATATGATTATACAGGTTCATTGTACTTTGTATCAATCACTGTAAAACAATGCTATCTTTTGTTCATCCAAGAAAATTGGTTCTATTGGAAATGTAGCTACCAAGTAATTAAGGAAATAATTATGATTAAGAAGGGCATAAAAACAGCATGAAAGAATAACTAAAAAGTCACCTTGCCATAAAGTGATAATATTGAAAAACAAATAAATTAACATGTTGGGGGGGGGGGGTGTTAATTTATTTGCTTTTCAATATTATCACTTTATGGCAATGTGATTTTTTTGTTATTTTCTCTATTGTTTTAATATGTGCATTTTAATCGTAATTATTCAATTTTGTAGCCCTTTTAAAATATTAAGAAAATAATTATTTTTTATTTTTATATAAAATTTGCAAAACATTAAAATAAATAAAGGACCTAAAATTATTTTCATACAATTTTTTAAATTGAATTTTTTTTTTCAAAATGCTGTACTAATTTACATAATTACTGTATATGAATTCTTTTTAATTAAGAAATTTTTTCATTAATTACATCATTCACGCCTTTTCCATGCTGCTAACCATAATTTCAATGGTATTTTTTCTAAATAAATGTTTACATACATGCCTACAATTAGGGCAATTCCAGTCACATGTTAAAAAAGAAAGAATGTGTGGGTGTTTTTTGTATTTTGGAAATAGCGGATTTTGAATCTAACTTGACCAGTGGTGACCTTAAAAACTGGCAGTCGTCACCACCTACCCAGTGTTCATTAGTGAGTCATGTTCTTACTAACTAATTTTCAGCCTTCAGGGGCCAGGTGTTTGATTGACATTAAGATGGATGCAAGTATAAACAGTTACTGATTTTATAAAAATAGATATAAATTTAGAAAACGTTTTTTGTGCTCTCAAGTTGTTGCTTGGTCATTTATCTTTAGTGTGCTCAGGTACTTTTTTCTTTTTGTACATTTGATCTTTTTGATTTGTTGCTCACTTAACATCTGTAGTTATTACCAAGGCATTTTGAATAGGTGAAATCTATTTTGACCTTATGTAACATTCTTTTGGCTGAGTCAGAGAAATGCATTCCCTGCAGTATTAGAAAAATCTTCATTAAGAGTCATGTATCATGTAATCTGATGTATGAAGTACTTATATTAGATTACTTGATCATTACAAAGCAAATAAAATGGTACCGAACTGCATTATTATAGTGAAATAATTCCCATTGAATTTCTATATATGCTTTTAGTATTTGCTATATGATGTGAGAGTGAATGAAAGTTTGACATATTTGTTTAATAAATTCTACTTATTGGTTACATAAACAGATAAAGTGACAAAGGAAGGACTTATTGATTTGACAATGTGCTAAAAGAAACTTGCAGCTGTGTCTTATATATTAAAGTCAGAAATTAGACTCATTTATTTTAGAATATTGAATATGAATGTTTTAGTTGGTTCTATCAGTTCTCAAGTTAGTCAAATTTTATTTTATTTTTGGTTTGTTTTGAAATTGGTTTTTATTAAGGGATTAAGATTCACTGAATTGTCAATAGTTAATGGTTTTTCTTGGGTATAATTATAAAATTGCCACTTGCTTAACAGATTTATTTTGTTGAAAGGCTGTGTGTATGTAAACAAACATAGATGACAGCAAATTGAGCAGTTGGAAGATGTAGAATAACAAATGAAAGATATATGGTTAGATTTGAGCTTCTGCAGCTGGTAGATCTTTGTAGCTTAATTGGTAAGGCAGCATTATAGGCTTTATGGGTCTTGCCAGTAGGTTATTCTTTATTTCCAAGCTACACTGTTACTATAAAAAGGAACTGAAATTAAGATGAAGGAAAGATGTTATTCTAACTGGATGAATCTCTGTCTGTGTAATGGCTTGTCACATTAAAGCAGACAAGAAAAATTATAAGGTAGGGTTAGATTGAACAAAGATTGAGAGAAAGAACTAATTAAAAATCTAAATTAGAATCCATAAGCGAAATAGAACCATCAAGTATCAAATACTAGTTTTACTTAACAGCTCAAGTATATCCAGTATAACTAAAAATTCACTCATTTCTCTGCTCACCTGGCCTGAGATTGACATGATTAAAGGTTTCTTAGATACAATGTAAGTCAGTCAATGAAATTGTTTTCATTTTCTACCTTTTAGCCAATTCTACATTGAATTATAGGAAGGATCAAATTGTGGGTCATGGGCCACTTATCAGTATTAGAGGCATCTGGTTTTCAAACAAAGAAAGAATCTTACAAGAAATTAGCTGTTGTGAAAATTTATAATGAAGAAGGACTGGGAGATTATCGCCCTTTGGGGTTTTCCGTGCCTGTCACTGATAGCAGCAGCAGCAGCAAGTGGCAGGGGAGGAAGGTGTATATAAACGCCGATCTAAACGACTTCGCGCTCTTTTTTGATACCACCTGTTGGGTGTCAGACCTTGATTTTAGGCAGTGTGACTGCTTAAAAAATTTACAGGGTCCGGTGAAGTGGCGAGTTTCTGACAGATAGAGCCTCTTTGCCGAGGGAGCAGTAAATTTAGAACCGAGGAATAAGCGAGTCTGTTTATTTCCTTAGTAAGGTTCAGTATTCAAAGAAGAACTTTAAGGAATTGTTCCTTAGAAAGAAGATATCTGACGAGTCGGCGAGAGGCGGTTGAAAGAAATTTCCGGGAAGACCCAGTTGTGATTGAAGTCCTGAGGAAGAAATTTTCAAAGAAGCTCCCAGTCCTTCTTCGACTCCTAGAACTGTTTTGTACTCCCACGAGGGAATACTAGATTTATATAGGCCGCGAGTTAACGAGGCCATTTTAACAGAACTTTGTTTTTACTCCCACGAGGGAGACCTTGAATTACATTGA
This sequence comes from Acanthosepion esculentum, assembly GCA_964036315.1. Classification (NCBI taxonomy): domain Eukaryota; kingdom Metazoa; phylum Mollusca; class Cephalopoda; order Sepiida; family Sepiidae; genus Acanthosepion; species Acanthosepion esculentum. Next base: position 72,442,387 of record OZ038478.1, on the reverse strand, counting down.
CCACGTGTTTGAGTGGCCATTTTTGGCAAAGGAAAAAGTGGGTAATCTTTTTTTTATTTTTACTTGTTTTTTGTACTCTACTTTTGTTTGTAGTGTCATTTTTTTATTGTTACTACAGGGAATTTCCAACTCCCTAGCAAGGGGAATATCTTGCAAGAAAAGGTTACTTTTTTTACCCCTCTAATAAAAATATATGTAGACCTACAGTTGTGTGCGTAGTTGTATTTCGAAGTTACATTTTTTTTTACGTCGGACCCTGGTTAATATACCGGTAGTAGGTTTTATTCTTTAGGTACGGACCTAAAGTCAATAAAATTCCGACACTGTACATCAATGTCAGAGTTAAGGCGAATTGTTAATTTAAGGAATATGCATGGTGTAATAATTAGAAGGTCCACCTACTGCAGGGAAGGTCTATAGATCTTGTAGACTATAATTAAATGAACACATGGATACAATTATTGCACTGCAGTATTGTATCAGTGTAATAAATTCTACAAGCCTTAGCATACTTGTCTTTTCTTACCTATATATATATATTTTCTTATCCATATACTTAAATAAAACAAAAAGTTGTTGAACACAAAACCAGCATTGAGATTATTATTGATTGTGTGTGTAAATTGAAAATATTAAATTTCAGTCAACAAAAACAGGAGGTCAAAGAATTTTTATATCACATCACAAATTTATGTACACACACTAAACTAGATGCTTTAACCATTTGTGAGCTGTTGAGACTGGATCTACTACCAGAATTGATTACAGTTATGAGGATCAATAGCAGTGGTCTTGCACAAGATCATTTAATCATTGTATACTAACTCATTCAGATTAATTTCCTCATCTTTGTTGATTTTTTTATCATATTTTGGCCATAATAGACTCCAAACTTCCTCAAGTATCTGTTGTTTGATATTCCAAATTAGAGTAGATTCTTGAAGATGGCCAGAGTGTACAATGTCAGACATAGTATGAAAAAAAGAAAAAAAACCCATTGACGACAAGTAAATTAGTTCAAATAAACTAGTATACAGCAAAAGTACTTATTTGTTATAAATTACTTTTTATGAATATTTAGTGTTAAATATCTAAATATACATGTAAAATATGTAGACAGAAGAAATCCAAAATAGAACTCAATTGATAAATCGCTAATTGTTCACTCAACAATTTAACCTCTCAGCCATTATCATGTCACAAAATACTGAGTGTTTTCAACTCTTACGAAGTGAATAGTACTATTAAAAATTTAATTATTAAAATAGCTAGTATGTAAATATTTCAGATGCATCTTAGAAAGACATACGAAAATAACACGCACACATATGCGCATATATATGCATGTGTGCGTATGTGTGAAGCTTCAGGAAAAGGCCACTAAAAATAAAATAGAGTAAGATTAGAAGTTTTACAAACATAGATCTTGAGATATAAAAAGAGAATTTTCAACCAACTACTGTTGGTTTATATCCACTGAGAAATAGATGAATATGAGTCATTACAATAGGTCCTGGTCAGTCAACTTAGAAGTGTCACCTACACAAATCTATGCCAAGTGATTCTGTCTACTCAAAAAAAAAAAAAAAAAAAAAAATGGCTAGAGATGAAAAGAATCACTTGACTACTGAAACTACATGCTTCAGCTAGGTCAATATGCTTATACTTACTTTTTTCTTGTAAACTGTAGATAATGTCCTTTACAAAAACATGAACCCTCCCTGTATCAGATACATGTTCTTTGCTATAAACAATTTTTTTTAAATAACATTGTTTACAGTAAAAAAGACATCCACAAAAATCAGTTTACACACTTTTTCATGCAAAAAATGTTTTAAAAGTGTAAGCAGATTACAGTATTAGATTTTCACAAAATTATTGAATTAAATTATTGGAAGTTTATTTAGTATAATTGTGACTACAAGTAATTGCCATGACAACTATAAATGTTCTCAAAATGTCAATTTGTGACAAATAGCTAACCTTTCAACAATAGTAATTGAAAGGTTCAAAACTCATTATATAATTCATAAGTATTGGTCAAGGTACAAAACTCCAGTCATAAGTTCAGTTGAAATAGTTATCAAATTTACTTGATATTCTTTCATCAAACTTATGTATTAAGTTAAGTAAAATGTCATGAAATAATTATATTTTTTATTGCATATGATAATTTAAAAGTTGTCTCCCTTCAATAGTGCTGCTGTTCAATTGTTTAATGAGTTAATTTTTGTTAATTGGTTAAATAGCTAATTTTTTAAAATCATTTTTCTCCCAAGAAAGGCAATAATGCCACTAGGATACAGGGGGCTACAGTGAATGAAAGAAAATGAGAAGACTTTTGTGAGGGAAAGGACAATAAAGGAACAGGTTTCAAGAAGACAGAAGATGGCAGTTGACGTTGCATTTAAATTTTTGAAGATTGGAGATGGCAGGGAAGCAAGACATCAGAAGAGAGTTTCACTGGCAACAAACTATTTGAATAGAACTGACATTTGCATCTATAGCTAGTTTAGCATTAAAACATTGAGACACATATAGATGTATTTATTTATTTTTTGAATTATATGCTCTGATATGGGAAACTGAGGGCCTGGCATTGTTGAACACTATTTTTATTTTAGTATTATGCTCCTCTGCTAAGGTCCTACTGTTTCCCATGCTATTAAGCACTTTCTAGACATGCTTTATGTTTTTTCTAATGTTTGGATCACCCACGCACACACCAACTAATGGTGATTCTTCAACATTTCCAACTTGGCTGTATGGGCATTTCTCCTTTTAGTGCATTTAGTTGGTATGTACATAATATTTACTCATCAGCTACCCTCATTGTAACATCTTGAATTTCCCAAGGGACTATAAAATGCTCATTTTCAGAAATAACAGTTGCTGACTATCTGATGATTATGTGAAAATGCATGAAACTTTTAGTTGTGGTTGAGCACTGCTCACCAGGAATGTATTTAGAAATAAAGATAGATATACTGGATGTTTTATGACATTTTTGTTTTTACTTTATTATAAATATTTTAACTGAAAAAAACTATATCCTTTATAAGATGCGTCTTTTCATTGAATACTTGTTCATTCCATTTTTTGCTGTTTCAAAAAATAATGAAAACCTATTTTATTTCATTATTTACTAGCATAGTACCCATAAAAAATAATAAGATTATATATGCATTAATTCTCAAATCAAGGTATTCTTTCCTGGTACTTCTACATAAAATCGGTATAATCCCTGTGTACTCTGTAAAATATATTATGTCATACCCTGTCAGAACTCCAATTCTTTAACTCAAACAGAAGTGCTCACTCCGACATCCATAGCTCATATGATAAAAACATATTTGAATTTTTTCCAGCTCCATGCACCCACTTCTGAAAAACCATCCCAAAATACCGGTGTCATAAAACATCTTTTCTGACAAATCAGAAAATGTCCACGTGTCTTTTCACAGCAGCCGTTACTGAGCCACAGACTATAAATACCAACACCAATTTCACTCATGAAGGTAGATTTGATTTGGCTGAGATTAGTGATGGACTCCACAGCAGGCAAACTTAACTAGGCCATCAACAGTGACACTAAGGTGCTTTCATCAACATGATGCCCTTAGCCAGCAATGAAACCAGCAGCAACAGCAGAGATTAACTCTACTACTACAATGCAATCATTTGTGAAATATTTCTCTCACTCAACTATATATGCATGTTGATTTTCTCCCACAAACCTATCTTGACTATTGCCCTGTGTTATACCCTGAACAAACTCTCAGTGTCCCATGACTGATATACAATACACCAGAACAAACAAATGATCAAACCTTGTAGATCACAAGAAATAAAAACTCCTTTACTTATCTCAACCATGTCTTATCTCCATTTATTGTTTTGTCACTTCCAATTTTTCTTGTTGACAGTAAAGCCACCATTACAATTACATTCACACTATATACCCATCAACTGCTTATATGTTAATTTCTACACAACAACAGAATTGGGGAAAAAGCAAAAAGGAGGAGGAGAAAAACAAGGTTTGAAGGTGGAAAGGTTGAAGACGAGAAAGCTAGAGAAAAACAAAGAAAAGTTGGAGAAAGGAAAAGAAGGTTTTTATAGGTGGGTAGGTAGATAATGTGATGCAAAGAAAGAAATGAAGAGCTTTGACTTTCAACATCTAATGTTAATATTATCATTATAAAGCTTGTATGCTCTCAAGGAAAATGCTTTCAATTGTCACAGTATATGATTTCATTTTTGCAGAAAAGAAGAAACTTTGAACTAACTATTTATATTTGTGATCAGAACAGTTTGTATAAAATCCATGATATCCACAATGCATAAAAATGTTTACTTTGGTAATTATTATGTAATATAGTTTTCATAAAAAAGTGAAATTTAATTAGTTTTGCTGAATCCATTTAATTCAATGTCTTTATAGATATAAAGTGCTTTTTTTTAATCATTTAAACCCCCAACAAGGTGATAATGCTACTAAGATTCAAGGGGTTACTGAGAATGAAAAAGAATGGGAAGGATTTAGAAGGAACTGAAAACCCAAGCCTAAACCAGAAACAAGGGATAAACCACTACTCCTGTTTAAAAACAAGGAAGGGGTGTGAACAGGGCAATAGTCAAATCTATCTATTCCTATTGAAAAAAAAATAAGTAATAGGAAAAAGAAAAGAGTACTACTACTACCTGAAAAGTTTCATGAATTTGGCTATGAAATAACCTACTCAAAACCCCAATTTATACTATTTCTCTTTAAGTATCCTCTTCGGCCATTTGTACACAAACTCACAGAGGATACTGCTACTAAAGTTCAGATTATATTCATTTGGTGTACACAGTTGAAATTCTTTGAAATTTTGTAGAACATCTCATACAGCAAATAGAAATAGCATTGAATTCAAAGACTAAATGTCAAAAGCATGGTGGAATCTTAAGGACTGACATTCTAGCTAAACCAGTACTTCACTGTAAAGCGTTGCAGGCAATTCTTTTGCATGATTATTTAAAGTTTGTAACTCATTGTTAGCTATTTTACTCTATATTCAGGTGCATCAAAAGTATTCTCATTTTTGCAGACCTTTAGCCAAACCTTATTTCATGTTCATATCTAAAGACTGTCTACTCTCTTATTATTCTTATTACAATATATCAATGCATTATTAATTCTATTTAGCTGTGCATTTGTTTAAGATGTTATAATGGCAGAGACATTATAAAACTTTCTGGGGATACTCATTTGTTAGAGTGATTAAACATTACACATACGCAAACATTCAGAATGAGACACGATTTGAGGTGAAATGGCCACAATAAATTTATATATTCAAACAATTGAAATACAAAAAAGCATTGAAAGAAAATTTTATATCTTAACTTAGCCTCCAAGCAGTGGAAACTGCTTGCACAATTTGGGAAGTACTAGAAAATGAAGCAATATCTAATCACACTGCTCCAAAGTGGTTTAATTATTTTAAAGGTGGTGATTTATCGCTTGAAATAAAGCTCAAAAGTGAATGACCATTCAAATGATTTAAAAAGCAAGGTAAACCACTAATACTCAAGTTTTGTAATAAAGTTAGGCTCATCAAATAGCAGTATATTTAGACTATTACATAAGCTCTTGAGAGGTTTTCCATGTTAAAGAGTTGATTGAAAAAAGATAATGCTTTTTGATATATCTCATTAGATACAAAGTTTTTTTTATTTACTGTTAATTCTCTCAATACAAAGCTCAAGGTCCACTTAAGTTAATGTCACCACGTATTCACGCCTTTTCTTGAGTTTTAGGATTGAATAGAATGTGATTGCTAAATGTAGTGAGAGAATGCTGAATTCACAGTATTAATAACAAACGAATAACGTGCATGCAAATTCTCAAAGTCATGTCGCATCATCAGTAAAGGAACAATGAGTCGTCCATGATATGTTAGCTGTAGTGGCAATTTGAGCTTCTGTGATTTCCACGTGTTGTAGGAAAAATTTTATTTGCCATGCCGGAGACGTGTTCTGTATAGACATTTTGTAGCAAATTAAAATTGTGATTTTGCACTTTTATCTGGTCTAATCACAAATCTGGTTGCTGTATAAAAGTGTCTGGCATGCGTATTAGGAGTTTTTCAACGTTTTTCCTGACTGGCTCTTGTTTTCTTAGTGTCTCTCTGAGTTGTAATTCTGTGTGTCGTATGAGAATCTTAAATGCTGTTTGAAAATGTTACTATTTTGTGGATTTTACACATTGAGGCTACTAGCCACCAGACCATCGGCATCACCATGTATAGTAGACTGTTGGCTTTTTTCCACCCCGTTTCATCATGTCGGGGTCACCATAATATAGTGGTCTATTTGTTTTCTGGCCCCATGTCAAACGTCGAGGTTACCATTATGTAGTGGTATGGTAATAAGAATGGACAACTGTAGATGTCTGTTTACGGCTGCGTGAATAACATGACCACACAATTTATATTAAACGTAAAATACCACAAAGCATGAAATACAAGAAGGAACAAAATGGTTTTTAAAACATAACATTTGTATTTATTTGTGTGTTGATGTACATGCGTAGAAGTTAAAGATCTGTTGGAGTTATGTCTCTTAGACCGTGAATATTTTTATCTGAACTCACAAAAGTTGAATTAATTATAAAGCTGAGAAATGCTGAATAAACTAGTTTTAGAAGAATATTTCAAAGAGAAAAGTTCTTGTTGCATGTTTGGAAATGTTCTGTATGTTTGTAATGTAGGTTGGAAAAGTTTGTCCGTACGTGCATGTGTGAATATGCTTTTAACATCTGACCGCCCACGGTCTAGACGAGAATCCTGAAGATCACATCTTCTTAGGCGAGTGAAGAATGGAGAGAGAGAAAGCAAACTTGTGTCTGTTATTTATAAATAATGTAATCACATGACAAGATCATAGCAAATGGTGGGAAACTTGACTTGGTCATGTGCTGGAAAAAATATTTGTACGTGGGCGGATTGCAATGCCCACTTATGTGTTTATTGACCAATTAGAAGCTGATATTTCCTGAAAATATTTAAGCTGATCAGGCTCTCTGATCCACTTTTTTGCACAAAAATGTACAAAATTATACATTGATAACGAAGTGGTAGCGGGATGCTACAAGGTCATCTGTTTCTTTGGGTTTCTCCAGGTTAGAATGAAAGTGTGTAAGGAAATTGTGTTAGAATCTCTGAGGATAAGTGGCAGCTCAAAATCAAATTACCTTATCAACTCTGACAACCAGAAAGTGTCTGTCTGCCTGTTTGTTTGTTTTACAGTGGCGTAGCTAGTGTTTTTGCTGCCCTCAAGTTTGCCACCCCTCCCCAAGAAGGAATACACAATATTACAATGCACATTAACCCCTTAAAGCTTATATATATAGTCAATAACAAAATTGTTCATACATCCATCAATTTTTAATAGTTTTATATCCATTTCTCAGAATCTAATGTCCATATGATGCCAGTTTTTTTCCCTGTTTCTGTTAACATGGTATTTATAACTCACTGCTAAATTATGAAATAAAAGTATAATTGTTTTTTTTTTGTTTTTTTTTAAATAAAACTGGGGATATGTAAAAAAAAATTTTAAAAAAACAACAAAGAAACAAAGACGTTACTTCTTTTTTTTCTAAATTGGGAAAACTTTAAAAACTTTTTACGATATTAAAATAAAAAGAAAAAACACATTGTACATTTTTAATTCATAATTTATCATTTTTTTAAATATTTATTTCAATTCTAAAAAATGAAGAGTCATGCCACATTAACACAGGTACCTCCACGAGATCACTAAAAAAAGAGCATAGCATAATGAAAAAGACGTCAAACTTGACGAAAACAAAATTTTATCTTCTAAATATTTATGTTATTATTAAGAGGAAAGATCAAAGTTTATTTTAATTATTTAAAAAAATTTTTCCTTCTTTTTAGAACAATCTGAATTTTCATTTAAAAATCCTTGTTTCTCTTTGTATCACCGGAACTAGTAAAATAACATATACAATTTTTAGCACATTTTTTTTTTGTATGACACACATTAATTTGGAAAATCTCGCAAAAATAAAAATAATTGTCAGATGTTAATGAAACTTTCAGAAAGTATTTACAGATGATCAAAATTATTATAAATATTTTTTCTTTTATTAAAGTCATGACAGAAATATTTTTTTTATATTTATTACCCTCCTCCATAACTAATTTTATGAAAATGCTAGAAATTTGATCGTGTCAGGTTTAGTGATTACAATAGTTAAAAGCACAAGGCTTTGAGGAATGCAAATCATGTTTTTTTTGTTTTTAATTGGATCCCCACTACCTGAAAATCAGCTCTGAATTGTAACATACAAAACTCAATAAAACAAATATATTATTTAATTTCAAATGCTTTTATTTGCTTTTAGTTGTTTTTATGAATATGGACAATATTTCCTGAAAGCAAAAAAATTTTTCGATGAAAAATGAATTTTTAATACAATTATTTGTTATTTTTTAATTATAATAGATTTTTACATTTAAATTGTTAAAATATTATAAAATTAGTTAAAAGCCGCATCAGGTTTTGTAAGTGTCCTTATCAGATAGATCTTTTTTTAGTGTGTTGTAAATTGTATCGTTTTGTCTAATTAGAAGATCCGCAGTAATTAAGAAATATAATTTTGTGTTTATAATCAGGCTCTTATTATAAAGTATGGAATACCAACCAGAATACAATTAAGTTGCGTTATTTGAGTTAAGCACTGTTCTCTGCTGTTAAGGCCTTTAATTTTGCGAAACTCGTGTGGAGAAGTTTATTTGACTTTTCAATTTCAACTGAGAAGGGTACCTAAAAGTATCAGTATCATCTTATGAAATTTATATGATCTTATTTTTATATTAATCTCAGCTATGGCATTTTTTTCATAAATGAAATATCAAAATTAATAATAAAATGAATGGAAATACAAATAACACAGTAAAATGTAATAAATGTACATAAAATTATAGTATTTTATGTACACTTCTGATAAAATTTCATAAGAAAGGTACCTATAAGTTAATTAGATACCTTTCTTATGAAATTTAATCTCATTCATAACAGTCTTATTTTAATTTCTTTATAATATATTTTCCATAAAACATTGTAAACGTAAAGGTGAAAGCTAAGTACAAAAAACAAAAAAAATTAGAGCACTGAAAGTTTTCCTTAAAAATAACGAGGTAATTAATTTGTTCACTTAAATGTAAAATATTTCACTTTTCTCCTTCCAAATTATCCTCAAGGAATCCGTCAATATGTCATTCATCACCTGTCAAGTGATGCAAAAGTTTATGACCGGCTTTGTTTTATTTTCAAATTACATCTTTTCAGCGCAGAAGCTAAGTTAAGCTTGGTTCAAAATATTTTAAATAAACATTATAATTTCTGATTTTCTTAAAATAAGTTTTTAAAAAATGATAATTGATATTTAAAAGAATTTCAAACTGAGATTTTCATTGATTTTATAAAACGGAAATGGTTGCCATGTGTCAATTTTGCTGACTCAAAAAAACAAGATTTTTAATGAAATTTTCGGACGTGTTAAGAATGATTAAAAAATGTAAAAAATACCCCCAAAATACTTTGATCTTTCCTTTTAATAATACCATAAACATTTAGACGATAAAATTTTGTTTTCGTCAAGTTTGGCGTCTTTTTCATCATGCTATGCTCTTTTTTTAGCGATCTCGTGGAGAAAGCATTGGAATTATTTCAATTTATTTATCTATTTTATAATTTATGAAAAGTAATGATTTTATATCTGTATTAAAAGCTAGACCTATGATTAAACAAAAAACAAAACAATTGGTTCACTTATTTATTTAATTTTTTTCACTAACAGTTCACAGACATGAAATCTCAAAAGTAAAAAAAAATCAAAGAACTGACACCAAAGTCTGGACTTCTCACATAGGTGTGAAAAAACTGTGGATTCACTAAATTCCAACCCCACATCAGGCCCTTTAAAAATGTTCATGTTCGCCTTTTTTTTCAAACCTTTTGCAGTTTTGCTCACGTTTGTAAGTGGAGTTTATCCCCACCAGCAGACAGCGCATTTTGGAGACTTTTTTTTTTTTCTTATTGCTGGCTGTCTGGCTTTGAGTCAGCCATATCAAAGACAAATTGGCTTCATTTGAATTTGAACCCAATCTTCTTCCTTATCGCTGCTTTTTTGCATAAATTATTGAAATTATGGTATTGTTTTTTCTTTTCTGAAAACTTACCGTATATATATTAGAGTGTCTTTTTTTCTATGGCTTTTGTTAATTTGTGGGGTGCACTATTTATTCCTGAAATGAACTGAAATGCCAAAAATATTACAAACAACTATCTAAGGACATGCAGCTCCTCCCTTTGAATGAATAATGGCATTCAAGTAGCATAGCATGGTGTTTACAAGATACTGGAGTCTTTGCTTGAGCACATATATCCAGGTATGTTCCAGGGTGTCTGCGACTGAATTGTATTTGTTGGCTGTGGCTGCAGGAAAATTTGTGAGGTCTGCAACATGTCCCATATATGCACAATGGGGCTTAAATGTTGAGTGTGGGGACCAATGGAGTAAATTGGAAGTCATTTTCACTAGAACTAGTTTCATACCACCCACACACAAAATAGGGAAGTTATATAATCTTGCTGGATCAAACCATCCCTACTGGGAAGTATAGTAAATATAAAGGGTTGCAAATAAATAAGATCTGTATATATCGTACTTATCAAGAAAGAATCCAATTTCGCTAGATGTCCTTGTACAACACACTAATGACAGGTTGGATCCATAGCCTCATGCAGTTTTCTCTGCATATGAATTTGACTGTTTGCTCCATAGATCTGGAAATCTGACTTGCCTGATCAGGTAACTTGATGACAGTCTTTCACATTCCAGTAATAATATTCTCTTTCTCAGTAAGGCACAATAAAGAATGATTTGATGCCAATAATGGTACTTTTGTTGACACTGATACCTGTCCAGAATTCACACATTCTTTACATTTGAGAAAACCTTAGAAAAGTTGCCACCTCAAAGATAGTTTCACATTTTTCTGGTCCCAGCAATCATTAATCTGGAGTTAAATAGTGTTAAATTCAGTCCACATTACATGGTTGCCACAGCTACACTACTTCTTTACCTATTACATCACATGTATCTTATCTACATAAGTCTGTTTCTACAAGTGGTAGAGGGTAAAACTATTTAGTGTACTGTTAGCATTTATTTTTTTTATGTATTTCAGTTGATATTAATCTCTACTCTTAACATCAATCAAATCCTGATTAATCCTGATCTAACCTTAAGCTAAATATTAAATTGTGCATCACATGACATGCTGGATGTTAACAAAGTAAAATAAATATTGTTTTAAACAAAAAGTATGTACAGTTGCTCCATGATGTTAAGTTGGAGGACATCAGCTGTAGTTTGACCTGGAGAAGGATGGGTTCTGCCAGATTTACATGTCCAAGATATACTACATATGAATGATTACCTCTCCAGCTTTTAACCTAGATATGTGAATGTGACTGGTCAGGTGCTCAGCTGTGCAGTGACCCTACAGCCACACCTGCTCATGGAACCGATGATGAGTCAATTAAATGTCATGGAACTGATGATCAGTCAATTAAATGTCTCTTGATTCATGACTGACAGGGTTGAAGATTTTCCCACAGTAGGCTACCACTTCTTTTTACAGTAGACTGATTACCAACCAAGATTATAGGACCCAGTTTGTCTTGCTATTTAACCCATAGCTGGGAGGAGAAGAGATGGATTCATACCCCTCCCATGGTTAATTGTGTATAAGTGAATGTAACAAATCAGACTGGAATTCAAACTCATATATCCAGGTTCTCATTCCGAACCGTTATCCATTAAAACACATTGCACATCTGATAATGACATACTTTAATCAAAATATACATTTACAATTATTTTAAAGGATTCATTTGTGTGTGTGTGTGTGTGTGTGTGTGTGTGTGTGTGTGTGTGTGTGTGCATGTATGTATGCATGTGTGTCTGTGCATCACAAGTAATGCCATATTTCATAAACAACTTAAATGTATGTGCGAGAAGTAAGGAATACACATAAAACAATGCAGTTTCTAATTTTCTACCATTTCCTGAGTAACTTATTCATTCAATTATTACACATTTTTCATCATAGAAAAATGATGAAAAACAATCATTGGATAAAACCCAATATTTTTTAGAAGACTTCTAATGGTTGTTGTCTATCTTTTACAATTCTTCTCAGTCTTTAATTTGTGGATTTTACTTAAACTTCATTTTGAATATCCTCTCAGGGGCAAAATTTATGAAACTGTAAATGTATTGTTTGCTTATCAGCTGTTTCTTCTCTTAATTTAAATTAACTTTTGACTGATTAATTCACAGGTTATTTAAAGCCAGGAAATGTTTTTAGATTGTAAAACTTTTTTTTGGAGGCGGGTAGAGGTAATAATGATTTAGTGATACAAGTCTTATTAATTAATCCATCATTTTTGGGGAAGAGATGGATTTAAACCTTTCCCAACGAACCCGAGTGGAATTGGAACTCGGCTCTCTAATTAACAATCTCTCTACCAAGCCGTTTTTGCTTGAAGGCATTTGAGAGCAGCTGTCATCATTGAATCTTGTATGGTTTTAGCCTTAAATCCTCTTTCATAATCCTCCTTAGTCACCTATCTGACATATCCAGTTATTTTGCCATCTTGCTTCTTCATGATTTCTTTTCACTCTCTTGATGATTTCAATGGAGTGAACTGAATGGTTTTTTCCTGGAATTGCATTTGGTGAGGTTGTTTGCTACTCTTGAAACTTTTTCCATGCATTAAAAACAGTTTTTCTGCAAACATTCAACTGCTTTATCATATAACAATTCTTCAAACCAGCGGTTTTCAGTATGAAAACTTAATCATATTTTGTTTGAGTTACCATATTTATTTATATGTATATGTGGCATCCATCAATCTCAAGAGATCATGGATTTGTGCCCAAAGAGTGATTCTTCAGCTGCTGATAGCCATGTAGCATCTTTTATGGCTCAACAGGCCCACATGGGAGTGACAGTTTCGATTGCAACAAATGCATGTGAAATCGCTCTTTCCCGATGTCACCATGTTGTTTTCTTTCCGTCAAGAACACTTCTACCAGGGGGCAAGCCTACATTTCTCCTCTCCTCACTCCAGTCATCGGTGTAAATCATGTCTCCAGCATGAGCAGTCATTGGGAATGTCTTCACACCTCCCAATGTCTATGTCCATTGCCCTCATGTCTCTTTTTCAGATGTCCTTGAATTGAAGATATGGTTGCCCTTGTGCTGGTGGCCAGTTCCCCATACAGAAGGACCTTCAGAAGCCCCCCCATCCAGCATATGGTGTCCATGTCCAAGCCAGCAGAGCCAGCACTGTTGAAGAAGTAACCAGGTGAGAACTATGGCATTAGAGAACCCAGTCAGACCAATTGATGCCTACAATGCATCTCAGACAGCAAAGATGAAAGTTGCTGAGGTGTTGTTCCTGTCTGATTTAATTAAAATGTAAACAATAAAACAAAAGAATGTTAGAAATCCTTATGGAAAATTTTAAACTATTTTTTATAAATAGGCATGTTTCAATTTATATTTTAATAATGGGTAAATTTTTATGTTTAAATAACAGGTAAATATTTATGCCACACCCAGTGTGTATATATATATATATATATAATTTATTAAAAAATTATAACATAAATATGTTATAAAATCACTACAAAAATAGCCATTTTGTTTCAACATTCTGGTGTCTTATCAAGTGATGGTGTTGAATGTTGAACAATCAAGAGTGTGAGACTATCTATCCTTAAGCAAGCTAAGGAACTCACCAACCAAACGATTGCAGCTAAAGCACCAGCGGCCAAGCTTCCTCGGCTCCATCTGGAAATGACTCCCCAACAATTCAGGAAAATTCGAATTGATTGGGAAGTATTTATAAAATGACGGATATACCAACATTGCAGACTAACATCCAGCTATACAATTGTGCTGACGAATCGGTTCAAAACACTATAATCAACACCCACCCAAATTTTTTTTTCACTGACCCCAAAAAGTTATTTAATATAATAGAAGCATTAGTCACATAGTGATCAAATCCTATGGCACAATGCATCACCTTTGCATCCATATCACAAGGCGAAAACGAATCCGTACAGCAGTACCTTGTTCGCCTTAGGGCTACAGCCCGTGACTGCAATTTTTTACGTTTCTCTTGTGAATACGATCTGTCTGATGTATACACATCAAGGACTAACTCATCAGAGGCGTAGCGAATGATGCGCCCCAAACAGATTTGCTAGCCAAAGCCAGAGTACTGAAATCCCTTGAGCAGAATGTCTGTCATGCCGAGGCATTTGAATCAGCACTACGGGACCAGACTGCAATGACCAGTACCTCAGACATGGCTACTGTTCGGATGTCAAGTTACCGTAGAGAGAAGAGAAATATCCGTGCTAATACCTCGTACCATGACAACATTGTCAGTGAACCAGAACCCCGCCAAGCTCGCAGAAGTTGTGGTAGCCACCAACATGGCATTCTGGGAACAAGCTCCCACTAGCTAGCATGTCCAGCATGGGGTCAAACATGCACCACTTGTGGAAAATCCAACCATTTTGCGAGATTTTGCCAAGCAATAAAGGGAAAACATCAGGCCACTGTAAAAAGCTGCGAATCTGATGAAGCTCCCATGAACACTGTCATTGTCCATATTACATTCAACCAAAAAACGGGCAAATACACTTCTGTAAATGGAAGCCAAATAGTTGAAATAAATGCATTGACAATCCCGTTTTCACCTAATCTGGACCCCAGACAAGCTAGAAACATCCCTGATATGAAGAGCACTACACTTAAGGTCTTTCCTGACAGTGGAGTATCCATATGTCTTGGGGGACCAAAGCATTTACTAACGATGGGACTCACGAACCGCAACCTGATCCCATCAGAGAAAATAGTTCACACTGTAGGAGGCTTCACCCTCATTTGTCGAGGTTGGTTGCCAGTTAAGTTCATTATTGGAGGAAAATTTACCAAACAAGCACTCTATATATGTGAACAAATTGAGCGACTTTATTTTAGCAAGGCAGCATGCATTGATGTGGGAATATTACATGAAAATTTCCCAAACAATTTTGCAACATTATCAAGCAAAGCTGACATTGCCATGCAATACATCACTGTCAAAGACGCTCATGAAAAGTTAAACTACAATCCCAAACCTGACGGAAGTGGGGATCAACTGTCAAATCGTCCAAAGAAACTCCCCTTTCCAGTGACAGATGAAAATATTAGCAAACGTAAGGATTAACTCCTAAAGCAGTTTGCTAATACAGCTTTTAAATGTAATAGAGTATTCCCATCTATGTCTGGTCCTGCCGCCCACATACATCTAAAAGAAGGCGCGATCCCTAAAGCCAGACAGCCCAATTCCCATGCCTTTCCATTTCAAGGAACCAATAAGACAGGCCCTTTGGAAGGATGTAGAAAGAGGCATAATAGCACCAATACCTATTGGCATGCCTACAGATTGGTGCAGCACAATGGTCATCACAGCTAAAAAAATGGTAAACCACACAGAACTATAGACTACCAACACCTGAATTCCCAATGTAAATGGGAGACACATCATACTGGGTCACTGTTCCAATTGGCACTTCAGGTAGCACCTAAAACAAAAAAAAACTGTGTTGGTCACTGTCAATGGGTACCACTCAATACCATTGGACAAAGAATCCCAGCCACTTACCACTTTCATCACGGAATGGGGAAGATTTATGTACCTCAGGATGTCTTAAGGCTATCTTGCATCTGGAGACGCATTCACACAAAGATATGATGAGATAATAAAGAATATTCCCCAGAAGATCAAAATCATCAACGACACACTATTATATGACTGCAACATCACCGAAGCATTTTATCATAACTTCGATTTTTTGCTCCACTGTAGTAAGAACGGAATCGTTCTCAACACTGACAAATTCCAATTTTGTCAGGATGTAGTACAGTTTGAAGGCCTCCAAATAACACCCTCTGGAGTAACCCCTTCTGATTCCATGCTACAAGCAATATTAAACTTGCCTGTTCCAAAAATGATCACCGATGCAAGATCATGGTTTTGACTAGTCAATCAAGTAGCCTGAGCATACTCATTAGGTCCAATTATGCAACCTTTCTAGGATCTTGTAAAGCAAAACTCACATTTTACATGGAGCCAGAGCCTCGAAGATGCATTCCAGCATTCCAAACGGGTCATAGTTGACCTAGTTCGGAAGGGTGTCGTGACATTTGACAAAAATCGAATAACATGCCTTGCCCCTGACTGAAGTAAAGAAGGAATGGGTTTCCTACTCCTACAAAAATATTGCCCATGCACAATCAAGAAGGCTCCGATTTCTTGTCCAGAAGAATGGCGCCTAATATTTTCCGGCAGCAGATTTTGCACTGACACTGAGCGCAGATATGCGCCAATAGAAGGTGAAGCAGCAGCAATTGTATGGGCATTGGAAAAATGTCGTATGTTTATTATGGGTTGTCCTAGTGTCATAGTGGTTACAGACCATGAACCACTAAAAGGGTTATTTGGTGATAAGGATTTAAGCAAAATCCAAAATCCCTGACTTTTCTGATTAAAGGAAAAAACATTAAGATATAGTTTTACCATCCAACACTGCTCTGGGAAATGGCACAGAGGCTCAGATGCCGTTTCCCGCAACCCAGTCGCAATGGTAGACATCCTCCTAAGCATATTTCTTACCCAACCCACTCAAACTGACATTCTAGAGTCTAATAAAATAGACAATGTCATGACATCGACTGCTTTAACAACAGCAATTTGGAATCACTGACAACGTATCCGTCACCTCACCAGACCTCATCCGTGCATCAGGACGCAATGATCCCCAATACGAAGAATTAATATATGCAGTACAGTACGGATTCCCCAAAACATGCCATCTCACTGCACCTATACTCCATGAATATTGGGAGGTAAGACACCGCCTAAGCACTGACAATGGCTTAGTCTTATTGGATAAAAGGATAGTGATTCCAACTTCTCACCAAAAAAAATATTGCTTAGCTTGCATTCAGCACACCAGGGTGGGGTTGGCATGAAAGCTCATGCCAATGAATCCATCTACTGGCCCAGAATAAACGCTGCAATCTGTAATGTTAGGGCCAATTGTGTGGTGTGCTCAAACATTGCCCCTATTCAACCACAAGAGCCAATCACTCTTACATAATCGCCAGATTGGCCATTCCAGCAAATAGTCATGGATCTATTCCATGTCAAAGGTCAGCAATACCTTGTCTGTGATGATAGATTAACTGGATGGCTCATCTTTTATCATTGAAACCACACAGATGCCTTGAGAATAATCTCAATTTGTCGAGACATATTCCAGACCTATGGTGCTCCAGAGGAACTCAGCACTGGTAGTGGTCCACCTTTCAAATCACTACAATTCCAACAATTCCTGAACAACTGGGCGATGAAACACAGACTGTCATCCATTGCCTATCCTCAATTCAATGGCCAAGCAGAGCTGGCTGTCAAATCTGCCAAAAGGATAATACATAGTAACACAGGAGCTCAAGGGTCCCTGGATAATAACAGAGAAGCAAGGGTCATCCTTCAATACCAGACCATTGGGCTACCTCCAGCACAACTTCTACTACACCATCAGCTACGGGATTTCATACCATCCTAACTCAGGCTATACAAGCCACATGCAAAATGGATAGCTATAGCTGAAAATTGTGAGAAAAGCCTGTCTCAACGTAATGCCCGCCTGATAGAAAAGAACAACTGTACAGCCCATACCTCGCTTCTGCTTCAGAAAGGGGACATAGTATCAATACAACGTCAAACCAATCACCGGTGGGATACAACAGGGAGAGTTGTTGAGACACTACCTAACCGTCAATACCGAATCAGGTTGGATGGATCAGGCAGGATCACCTTACAGAACCACCGATTTCTCAGAAAGCTTCAAACACCTGCAATCCCTACTTCCATCCCTAGTGCTTTACCTGAGCCCCCTGAGCCAAGTATCAGAGACACACAGGAGCCCAATACGCATGTCTCACAGCCCAAAGAAAATGAGACAACATCACCAAGCATCGCCCAGTCACAAAAAATGGCCTGAACATTGTCCAGACTACTCCCATACAATCAGCCAGGCCAAAAAGAACTCATCTCCCCTCAAAGGCTGTTACCCTCACACAATGGTGGTGAGGAGGGAGTTGAACAATCAAGAGTGTGAGACTCAACTTCAATTACAGGCATGTACTGTCTGTTGCTATTACCAAACTCTACAAATGTAGTATTCTACATTCAATACCATAAATTGATAAGACACACCAGAAGTGTTGAAACAAAATGTCTATTTTGTAGTGATTTTATAGCATATTTATGTTCTAATTTTCGAATAAATTATATTTACTCTACTCTGTATTGAGCACTCTTTTAAGAATAGTATTTTTTGGTTACTGGAATTTATTCGACCAATCCTATACTTGGATATATATATATATATATTTTTTAAAGGAAAAACAAACCACTTTAATGCTGCATGTAATAATTTATTTCGCCAAGCCCTTTATTAAAGGACACTGGCTCATCAGACGAAATAAATTATTACATGGAGCCTTAAAGTGGTCTGTTTTTCCTTTAAAGTATTAGCTCTGGATTTACATTGAGCTCTCAGGATTTCATCCTTTTTGGGATTACCTATACAGATTACCAAATTCTTCTTAGTCTATATATATATATATATATATATATATATATATATATATACACACATACAGATTGCTATGGGTAAATTGTTACCATTTTATATTTTTAATTTTGCACATGTATGCTATTTGTTTTTTAGTTTTTCAGTTGGGCATGGTCTGAGAGAAAAAGAGCACTATGATGCAATACACTCTGCCAGAAATTTGGAAATGGCATGCTGTACTGCTTGGTATTTGTGTCAGAAGCTCCAATACGAACATTTCAGAGTGTTTTGGATGTCAATCTGAGGACAGTGCAGAGGATTCGGAAAGAGATGGATGAGTCTAATGTTGATTACAAAGGTACAGAGGCTTGGAAAACTCACTCTGATCATTCCAATAAGAAAAGAACTCTCGAATTTGTTGATGAGGGCCTCAGACTCAACACAGAGGCATACATCAAGTGCCTTGGTCAAGAGGGTGGCTGCTGGAAGACCCTGTGTCTGGTAACAGGACTCTGCACCATACCACACAAGCAGGAAAACCCAGTCATGACTGTCAGATAATTTCTGTGACTACCTCACCCCTTACATCTGACCACTTAACTCCCCAGACTGCAATCCCCCTAGATTATATATGTTGGGCACAGTTAAGTGAGAGACCAACAAAACTTTTTGTAATACCAAAAATGAACTGAAGGCAAGGATTATGGCAACATTCACCAACTTAATTGAGGAGACCGACTTGAAAAGTTGCAAGAAATTCCGGAGTCATCTGGAGGCCATAGTTGAAACCAATGGTAATTTTATTGAATAAATTTACTCTTTAGTATTTCAAGATATTTTTGTGTAATTTTGGTAAATATATTTGTTAAAATGAGATGTCTGTGTTATTTTCATTTTTGCATAATTTAGATGTCAATTTATCCATCGCACCCTATATATATATATATATATATATATATATATATATATATATATATATATATATATGTGTGTGTGTGTAATTTGGCAGCAACTTTTCTTTTAAACATGTAGTATTGAATGTTAAAGACAACATAGTCTTGCATATTTTCTTTTGAATTTTCTCATATTCTCTAATGAGACTTTTTATTTGAAAATGATTTCGAAATAAGTATTGTCCATCCGATGACCTAGCTCTTTCAAACATCATTGTTCATCTTCAGGGTCAATATTTTTAGTCAAATTTTTTTTTTTTTTAAACAAACATTTGCCAATTATCTTGTAGCGTGATCATGTTGCTACTTTTTTACAAACTAAATAAACGTTAAAATCCTTTTAAATTCAAAAGCCGTGATGATGTTATCACGTGCAGGGCGAAGATTTTTATCATGTGACAGCGTGAAAAAGATTTCCACTACACAAGCCAAAAGATCGAAGAATACATTATAAAATTTAAATATATTATAAACATTGTAATATGTTACCAGAAATATTGTAATCTATACGATTAATAAGAGGTCTTTTGCTTTTAATATGTAATGCTTCTAAGATTTTAAGCCGTCTAATGTCTGTATGTTTATCTATAATTTTAGTATTTTCTATAAGTATTTTACGTATATCAGATTGCATAAGGGAAACAGTATGTGACTTAATATGTTGTTTAATGAAGCTAGAATTATTTAGATGCAGAGTTAATCTTCTGGAGAGCCGGGTGGTTGTAAATCCAATATATGTATGTGGATTAGAAGAGCATTCTTCCATGGGACATTTAAACTCATACACAACATTGGTTCTATCAACAACCGCAGCAACTGGAGAATGGTTATTACTCATTATCAGGTTAGAGGTTTTAAATTTACTATATATATATATATATATATATATATATATATATATATATATATATATATGTGATGCATGAGTGTGTGCATGCATGCACACACACACACACACACACTATAAAAGGAAAAAATCAACCCTGCACCAATGAAAAGTGCATATAAAAAAGAAAAAATCAAAAAGTATAAACAGTCAATTGCTGATATCCCCTGACAAGTGGATGGAGTGATTATTGAAGAGTATGACGTTCACTTGATAACCTAACTGTCTGGGTTTCAATTCTCGGTAGTGGATGCGCACTGCTGATGAGTCCCAAATATAGGATGAAACGGCCGTCCAGTGCTTTCTGCATTCTGTTGAGGTTTCTTTCAGAGTCAATGAATTACTTATATATATATATATATATATATATATATATATATATATATATATATATATATATATATATATATACACATACATATATATATATTTAATTTCAATTAATAAATAATTTGTGTAAATCTGCATGCTTCCTAAAGAAGTCTGCCTTTGATTGGTCAGCAAGAAATCTATTAATTTTGGTGGACATGAGCAAATTCCAAATCTACTTTGTTTCCACCTGCATGAAAAAACAACATCTTTTAAAAAGAAAGAAAAAGAAAGGATCATATTTGAAGACCAAAAAAGCATTCATTGTAATAAGTAAATCTTTAGAAGATTCAAATGATACTGAATATTTTAAATTCACTATGTATGGAAATCTTTATTCTGAGCTGAATATTTAAAGAATTCAACTCACCTTTATTGAAAATCTACCAAAATTGAAATCAAGCCAATTTTTTCAATAAAGAACAACATACAGCATACAGCTATATAAAGGTCTGCACCCACACATCAGTACTGATTGATTTGCTCAGAACTATTACACTTTGTCCATAGTCACAGACGTCTTATGAACTCTTTCACCTTTTGGCATATTGATCTCAATCAATGGCCAATGTATATAGCAATAATAAACAAATATATTTCATACAATTTCTATCCTTTGCAGTAAATTACATTCTGTGATGACCTTTGCTGATAAGCAAAGGTCAGCACATTTATTCTCACAACAAATTGGCTGCCCTATTCAGACTGTTACAATAGATATTAACAAATTTTGCTCAGGATAATGTCCCCTAAAATGTGTAAGCACAGCATGAACAATTACTATAAGATGATTGAAGCCACACTCCAAAAAGAAACTACTATGACTCTTACTACTACTAATAATAAATAATTTGCACACTTGCTATCTATTCCAAGGGATGGTGAGGCTTCCATTCATTGAGGGATTGATGGGGTGGTCCTCAGAAAGAAGTGTGTGTGTGTGTGTGTGTGTGTGTGTGTGTGTGTGTTTTGGCTTTAGGTGAGTAAGTAGTTGCACATGTTCAAACCCATCCTTTCATCAACTCCACCGAGATCCAGCAGCAAGGAAAGGTGGTGTCCAGAATAATTGGTTGAAAATCAGTTGCAGTGAATGATTAGAAAAGGCCTTGACAAAAAGGGATGCCCTTCTCATGCTTTACTACACAAGTGCACAAGATGGCCACTGACTCTTCAAAAGGGCTCATCTACTTTTCACAGGTCTTATTTTTCACCCTGCCAGGAGTCTCTTAATGGGGGAGCTAGTTTAGCTGCAAACTACTTGACTATGTTACAAGTCATACCAAGTTACATAGTATCAGTAGTGCCTGTCAAGCAACATAATTTAATTGAAGGATAGTATAATTTTCTATTTCAAGTAAGAATCATTTGTGCAGAAGGTCCCAAGAATGACTACCCTGCATATATTATAACTGACAAATACTTTTTTGTAACAGACACTTTCACCTTTATCGGATTGTAAGCAGTCAGATATCGGCATCTGGGGTTTATGCTGGCTTCTGAATAATGTGAAAATGCATCCTGCAACTTGGACATTCATTATTTCATAAAATGAAAATGATACAGAAAATAAAGTATGCTTTGTACATTGCAAGTTGCATTGTGGTATTTAAATAACTATTGTGAAGTGAAGCACAGTGGAGTAGTAGATAGTGACTCAGATTGAGGACTCAGAGAGCCAGTTCGAATTTCAGTTGAATCCATTACATTCACTTATGTGCTAACACCCTCGGGAAAGGTATGAATCCTCTTCTTCTCCCCCCCAGCTATTGGTAAATAGCAGGACAATCCAGGTTCTATAGCCTGATCTACCGCAGAAAGAAATGGCAACCTAGTGCAGGAAAAAATCTGCTTCGTCAGTCATGTATCAAAAGATACATTATCGCCTAAACATGTATCATGCATGGCACATAACTGACTGACTGAAGTGAGTACAAGATTTGCTAAGCGAATTTCTGTTGGTGTAAGAAATTGCTATTTTTCTGCCAATCCATGTATTGTTTTTAATGTCCAACCTATGTTGAAACTGATCCAGTCAGATGTTCTACCTACCCATTTTTGTAATTTATAAATTCAGATGTCAGTGTAATGCTGGCTATGTAGGCAGAACAGGTCAGATTTTGGAAGCCCAGATCAACCACCATGTACCAACCAATATTCAGAAAAGAAACATGGACAATTTACATAGCTGTGTTAATGTATCTTATAGTCCGGATATGTTCACAATCCTAAGTAAGGCTAATACCAATTATCATTTGAAAACTTTGGAATAAGTATGTATTAAGTCCTACTAGCCATCACTTTGTAAGCAAGTGTGGTCAGTAGGCTTAAAGGTAATTAGCCTTTAATGTTATTTATTTATTTATTTTTTGTATATAACATGTCTGTGGTTTTAGTCACTGTGCACATTTTTCTCCTTGACTTTTGCTCTGATGAGAAAGGACTGATAAACTAGTTTAGTTGTTTTTAATCATTGTTATATTTTGGTATTACCATTTTAGAATAATATCTATTTTTTTGCTTACCATTTTTTTTGTTATGAATTGTTTCTTTTTTGTTATGAATAGTATTTTAATATATCTGTTTTTATTGTTCTAATAAAATTTTGTACTCTGAGAAAATATCTAAATAACCTTTATACAATTTTCACGGCATTTTGAACAATGATACTCATAGAGTTTACAGATTAAATTAGGAGACATTCTACTTCAAAATTACATTATTTCTATTATCTATAGTTGGACTAACGTCCGCATCTTTGTCGTTATTATTACAACATTTTAATCATCATTCCCTTCTTTAGGTGTCAATCTGCAGGGAATTTTGAACCCTTTATTTAATTTACGGGGGTAAATTGTTCTCATTATGCTGTCCATATCTAGGAGTATATCATCTTGTTCTTTTTTTAGTACTACTCAGACACCATGAGATATCTCTTGACATGGAAAGCAAAATGAGAAAAATTTAACTCCATAAATTGAATAAAAGGTTCAGTTACCTCGATTGATAGACACCTGAACAGACCAGAGGACACAACAGAAGGACAACAAAGATAAAGATGTTAGTCTGGCTGCACATAATATAAATAATGGTTATTTTTCATCACAGAACTTCAGACAGAAATAAAAAATTATAGTTTTACGATAATCTGAACATAATTAAAAAAAATAGTTAAAAAAAGAAAAAGAAATTTTTGGTGTCATTATCTACTACTACTACTACTACTACTACTACTATATGCATCAAGTATATAAGAGAAATAAACAGTAATATGCTTTGCTCACAATGGCCTTATGTTTTGGCTGTCTAGCAACTCATGTGTCAGAGGTTAAACTACCTTATATTGATTTTCTATCCTTTTTTTAATGCTAACTTGATTTAATGTTATTTATTTCTTGATAACTTTAGTTATTTACATAGCAGACTTTTGGTATCTCAAGTAAAACACTTTCTTGACCCTTTCTTGCTAAGCAAGTCCATTTGGTATGAAACTTTCATTTTTCTCAAAGTTTCTCTTTTTTTGCTTTTGTTGTTTTGTTACTTTTCTTTTTACCAACACTGTCTTTGCTAAGTATTGTAATATTTATTTTTTCTCATGAATCTGTTTGTGCATATTGTTCTTTTTTACCAATTTGTCACTAAAATTTATTTTTATTTTGTTGTATAATTCATGCAGATATTTTCTCTATCAACTTTACTGTTAATATAAATATTACTTTTGCAGATCTTTTGTGTGCATGTTTTTGTATTGAAATTATGTTACATACTTAATCAATCTGTTCTTTTAAAAATGCTCGAGTTGTATTTCCGCATGCACATGAAATGATTTTTGTTTTTACTCCATTTCTTTTTTGTTTCCTTAAAATATATCTAAGTTCATCATTTCCTTGATTTTCCTTTTCTTTTTGATGAATAGCAAAAAGACAGTTAAAAACAAAAGGCTCTTGCCCCTTTAAGCTAAAATTCTTAAAAGGTAACCATTCAATAAAAATACACAATATTCCTACTTCTGCTTCTATGGTAGTGTACATGAGATTGAATTATATATGAATAAATACCATAATGCTAAGTAAGTACCAATTTATTTAGGATTAAAGATGTTTTTATGTTTTCTAGTAAGTAAATAAACAGCTAATCTGTTAGATAATGAAATACATTGATTAAAAATGGGTTTTCAGCAAAGTTTATTGATAACTCAATGGTTTAACTGCAATTTTATAGTTCAGTGATTAAATAGCAGTTTAAATAGAAATTGATCATTTTATTTGTTAATTTTGTTAATGTAAATAAATTTGGGATTAACCTTTTTCTCTTGATTACTGTTTAAATCATATTTAAGCTATTGATTTTATGCATGTCTATTTTATATGAAATGCATTTGTTGCACTTTTGTATGGTTTATTTCCAAAGTATTTCTATGGATAATATTTGATTAGAAAGAAGAAATTAAAGGCTAGTTTTGTGACTTCCATTATAAGAAATTTTTACATCAGAAATTAAATAAGCACAATCAGTTTAGCAGAAATAATTACTCATAGAAACTTGTTGGTATGCTGCAGGGCTCCAACTACAACTTGATGTCTTCATGTGCCACATTTTTGAGATTTTGATTTCAAGTTCCTTGTATTTTGATAATTTTTTGAAGACCTTCAAAGATACATTACTTTCTGCAGGGACTGCCATGTCAATAAGATGGCGCATTTTGTCTTTGCGGTCTCTAATCACGATGTCTGGGTGATTAGCTTTGATTGTTCTGTATTGTATGTATTGTAAAGCCCCATAAAAATTGTTACAGGTCCAATCTTCATAACTGAATCTGGGTGGTGTTCATACCAATTTCTTGCAGTTTCCTTCCCATAAAAGTTGCAGATTTTCCAGTGCAGATATTGGCCCACTCTGTCATGCCAAGTTTTATATTCAGTTAGTGCCAATACTGAACAACCTGATACAAGATGGTCAATTGTTTCTGGATATTTATCACAGTATCTGCATTTTGGGCTAACACAATTTTTCAGTTTTTGTGCTTGGTAATTTTTAGTTAGCAAGCATTGGTCCTGTGCAGCAAGAATAAAACCTTTGGTTTCAGCATTTAATACTGCACAATCTAGCCACTGATGGGTATGGGGGGTTGTCTACATCAGCTTGTTTGATACGGGCAGAGTTTTGACCATGAAATGGTTTATCTTGCCATCATTTCTGTATCTGGTCAATTACATTTGCCTTTGCTTTCTTTTTTAAGTATTTTGCAGTTGCAGTCAATGTATTATGCTTTACTTGTTATACCATACCTATGGACTATAACAGCTATGTCACAATCCATATAAATACAGTAGAATATACTGTATGTGGTAGTAGTTTGGATTCTCTGTGGTCTTCCACTTGGGATTCACTTGCATTTCATCTTGATTCACTTCTAGATCACCACTAGCAGTTGATTACTTACTATATGCCACTGACGAATCTTGTATGTTGTTCCTGTTATAAATATTATCATTCCATTTCCAACCTTCATTTTGGTTATTTTTATTTAGTAACATTTTCCTAGGTTACAACACTTGTATTTCTTCACCCACTTGAAACTTCATTTTTGAACTTGTTGGCTTCCTTTATTACTGAATAAAGTTTCTTATTTCTTTCATGTTCTTTGACACAGATCATTATCCAGTCTACTGTTTTTTCCAGGTATCTTCGAAGTCCAATTGCTGTAGTTTTGTAAATCAGTTCTAGTTGAACTAATCCTCTGCCTCCATCAGATCTGGGCACATACAGATGATCAGCATCAGCCTTGGGATGATGCATGTAATGGCAGGTGAGAAGCTTTATTCTTTGGCATCTATTCGCTTAATGTCAGCTATGGCCCAGTTAAGGGTGTTGAAACTGTATTGCACCACAGGGACAGCCAAGGTGTTTTTTGAATTCAGATCGGTATTCAGTACCAGACACACATGCCTGTAGTACTCCTTTTTTACTTTCTTCATTTGAGTATGCTGTATTCCATCTCCTTCACTAAATTCTAGGTACCTATAAGCTTCTCCTTGTTCCAATTCCCTAATCTTTGTGACAAAATCTAAATCTATTGAGTGTGCTTCTTTTTCACTATGTCATATAAATATTCAGGAGTTGGTCTCTGTCTGACATTTGTGTGAGAGTTACTCTGCTGAGTACTTGGATGATGTGGTTTTTTGCTTCAGTGATTGCACCTCTGTTGTTTTCAAGGAATTCTACCCTAATGAAGTTGAACTCATCTTCAGTGACATAATCTGAATAACTGCAGTTTATGTCACAGGTAGGTTCTTTGGTTTTATTTCCTAGGAGATTATTATTTTGTATCTCATTTATTTTAATTTTTACCTTATCCTCTGTCATTTCTACTCTCATCTCTTTATTGTTTGAGTGATGAGTTATTGTATTCTGTCTTATATCTAGTTTTATCTTATCTATTTCTGCATTTGAGATTATTATTATCATCATCATCAGCAGCAGCAGTATGCAAAGAAGTCTCCATTAAGTAGAATCATGATTAAATGTTGGGCTCAAAAGAGTTTTATTTCTTTAAGTGGATTAAATTTTATTGTTACTCTGGCCAATCAGAGCTTGGCATAGAAAATCTTTTATAAGCAATTATTTCTCACCATGTATAAATACCGGTATCCTCTCTGTCTATCGGCTTGTCTTTCTCTCTCTGTCTCTGTCTCTGTCTGTCTGTCTGTCTGTCTGTCTCTCTCTCTCTCTCTCTCTCTCTCTCTATATATATATATATATATATATATATATATATATATGTATGTATGTTTTGCTAAATATGATGCACAACAAAGTGAACATCATTAGGAAAAAAAGAAAAGGAATATCTTGTGAGATTTTATTTAATTTTACTTGTGTACTTACAAGTGTTCTTTTTTGAGGTGTATAGGGAAATTGTCTATGCTGTTGATTTTGCCAAATACTTTAGTTATTTTCAAAGGTGGTGTTAACAAGAATTAATAATATATTTTTATAATATAATCATATTTTTTGTTTTCTATAGTGAGTAGTGTGAGAAGCATTTTTTACACCAGTAATTTTCTTTTTATTGGAGTTTTGTCTAGAAGGTAAGATGGAAAGTTGTGCTTGTTTTGCAAAAGTGAAATTTTTAAGTGTAAAAGCTTTAGAATTTTTTTTCAATTTTTTACTTTTATTTTTTTAAAACCAGTGTTATTGAAAAATAAATGTTTTAACAATCATGCATTACTGCCCACAGTATCATGGATGTTTTTGCAAAAAAACTACTCACATCTAATTTTTTGTAGTCTCCCTTGTGCAATCCTAGAATAAATAAATGCTACTTTTGAATCATATACCGTTTTGTTCCTACTTTGTGTGAACGAGAATGTTTGCATAACGAGTTTTCCTAATGTGAATAGCTAAATTTCCGAAATATCATTATCCTGATCACAAAAACAAAGTTTCAAGGAAAGATTAGCCATTTTTCATAATTTCCAGGTATAAGCAAATAGAAAATAACAGTTGCTAGTCAAGGATAAAAATCATGTTACACAGTGTTATTGAACTATTATTATTAGAGACATTTTCCAAGTAGGTGCCCCATTAATTTCGCCTTGTGTCAGACTAAGCTTACATTAGTAATTAGCTATATTTGGTATAGTGATGGTTACCAAACAAGTTTTTCATGCCAATTTGTTAGTGTAGTGAGTTTGACCCTCACTGAGTACCTTACTATTATGGCCTTGTACCAGACTAGGATAAGATTAGTAAATAACTTTTCACTACCTTTGAAAGAGGTATTGAATTGTAATTCATTGTTCTTAAATGACTTTGAAAATTTAAAAAAATATCTTGTTCAATTTTCTACATACATGTGAAAGCACGTGTGATACCCTGCCCTCATCATCTGTCAACCATAGGGTGTAACACAGTTTCAGTGGCTATTCTATTTCTATTACCAGAAACTTTTGCCACTGAACAGGATATTATTTTTTGTGTAGATGTGTCTGTCTCTTGCGATTTTTTTTTTTTTTTTTTTTTGCAACTACAAGTCAGATTTTCAACATTGTGTTAAAAGCGTTTGCTTTTGATCATTAACCAATATACAATGTGCCTGTAGCAAACATTATGTTGTATTTACTTAAGATATATTTTGTATTTATTATATTTGGGAAGTAAAGTCCCAAATCAAATCTGATGGTTTTTGAGGCCCTCTCGGTTACCAGTTCTCTATGATTATACATTTTTTCTAAGAAATATAATTTCTGATATTTAACAAAAATTTCTTGCACTCAATTGTTTGTTACTTACATAAAGGGTTCAGTTACTAACACCCATAAAGTATTAATTAGGTTTTTAATTTGTTTTAGCACATTCAGCACCAAAAGATGTTAATGTTTTTGCTACTTTACATGTTAAACATCAAATGACATTAATTATATAACATCTTCCCTTTTTAAATGTATACCATGTCTTTATTTTGTCCTCCAAGTACTACTGTAACTTACCTGGAATGCTATTTAGTATTCTATTCTTGGTTTATGCAAAAAAAACTGTTGAAAGTGGGTAAAGAAATTTTTTTTCATAAACTTGGTCAGGATACAAAACATTTCAGTTGGAGCAATCATAATTTGAACAGCCTCAGTTATAAAGATATATCTTTATATAATATTTTATAATATATATTATCCAGATCCTGAACAGAGTATAATTGGTATAATGAAGCTGTTGAATCATTATTGGCTCAAAATGAAACCAGTTACATTGTCACCTGGAAATGAACCAAAGTATTTAGTTATTTTATGAAGATAAGGTAGGTAATTCTACTTATGTCTTTGGTGCAGATGAATATAAAAAAGACCCATAATAGGGTTACACATAAAAATCCTGTTTTTTTACTAACTGAGTCATCATACTCACTTTGCAAAGTACAAAGAGAACAAGTAACTTGATTAACACCATATAAAATGAAGCATTCCAAAAATTATCTTTTTAAATCCTGTTTTTCATTTGTTCTTTTGTTCATTAAATATTGCATGTTTTCATTCTTTGATTCTACTTTGGTTTTGTCTTTCTGTTCCTCCATTTAATTGTATAAGTCTTTCATTAAAAATGCACTTATTTTTGGGACGATGTCAAGTTCTTCTTGCTGTTAAGCTAGGTTTATTTTATTAGGCTCATTCTGCTATTTACTACGGGCTTTTTCTTTCTGCTTATTTGTGACTTTCAGGTTGAGTGACTTGGACATGTTGTCTCATGTTGTTATTAAAAAATTGTTAAAACTTGAAATGATAGATTCTCTTTGCAATTGTTCTTTTTAATTTTATTCAAACAGGTCTTTACAAATCTTTTTAACTATTTAAGAGCTGACTGAACTTTTATTAGCAACAATGATACAATAATAAAATATTTGCTAAATAGCATAAAAACAACTTGCCTATTAGGCTTTGCATATATTTGCTCTTTTCTTATTGATAACTCATAACAATATCAAATTTGCTACACTGACCTTTAAAATAGTATCTACAAAATATGACAACTGCTGGTCTTATTGAGCATTGGTGGTAAGAGATAATATAAGTTATTGGCATGAATAATGAAATTCCCAAATGGAGTTTGAATTTTTGATAACATTACTTGTTTTCAGGTACTACAAGTTCACTTAGGAAAATGCAAGAATCAGAGTTTCTACATTTTTTTCTCAATGTGATGTAGTGTGTAACAGCAGCCTTACTGTTAATAAGACAAAAGGGGAAGTGACAAAACAAGAAATGGAGATAAGATGTGGTTGATATAAGTAAGAGAGTTTTATTTCCTGTGACTTACAAGGGTCGATCATTTACTTGTTAAAGGACCAGGGAATGTAGTTCCCAAATATGACAACCATTTTCAGCCTGATCTGGTATGTAAAGGTAGAGGATAGCAGGAGGAGTCAGGTACTTACTGAAGCGGTACAGGAAGCTGACCATTTTACCTGCATCCTTAGCAATGGATCATATGTATAAGTTCCACTTGAAGTGCAAGTTTGAGCTCCAATAGTCTTTTAAGGCATGGTGCCTCCCTGAGGGTACATCCATTCAACCTGATTGGTGGTAGTTTGGGGTCTGATCAGTGATGATGGAATGTAACTAGTTTAGTCTTTGAGGCATTGAATGTAACCAGTCAGTTTTTACCCCACTGGGTAGTTTTTGCAAGATTGGAAGAGAGATCAGTCACCAATCTCTGACCATCAAGAGTTTTAGATGTGCGCCCATATATAGTCACATCATCAGCATAGATGTTTACAAATGATCTGAGTATATTCTTAGGTAGATCATTTATGTAAATCAAAAAGCAGAGAGAAATATTCCACAAATTATTGCATTCTAGTAGTCAAGAGTTAGTCTCTGCTACTGCTCCTGCTGATTTCATCACTGACCAAAGGCATCACAGTTAATGGAAGTGACTTGGTGTCACTGCTGATGGCTTGGATAGTCATGTAGTCTGTCATATTGCTTGCCTGCCATGGGATCTGTCAGTAATGCCAACCAAGTGGGTCAAAACAACATTGGCTTTATAATCAGTCAGTGGCTCAGAAAAGGTTGTTGTGAAAATTGCATGGTCTTTTCCGATTGGTTAGAAAAAATGTTTTATGACCCTGGTATTTTGGACAGTATTCCAGAAGTGTGCATGCAAAAGCAGAGAAAATTAAGGTCTGTTTTTGTCATATGAACTGTGAATGTTGAAGTAAGCATTTCTATTTTAGTTAAAGAATTGGTGTTCTGACAGGGTATGGCAAGTTTAAAAACATCTCCTCATTGGTATCTTGAGATTGACAATTCCGTTAAGCAAAAATAAAAACTATTTGGAAATGTAACACAGCCTTATTTTTGTGCTGTAATTTCTTAATTATTAAAGAGTAAATTCTAATATATGACTGTAAAATGGTAATGGTAAAATTAACTTTTTCCATATTGCAAGCATTCAACATTCATTGACTGAACTGTTAGTGTTACTGTTGGTCGAAATTTATGAAATCATTTTTATTAAAACTGTTTTTCAGGAAATTAGAATTCTCAATTCCATTAAATGTTATAACTCTTTCTAAATTTCTTTTTTAATATTGTAATATATATTATAAATATTAAAGTTTATTCTAATAATGTTATATTTAGTTAAGGTGTATATAATTAGTGTCAGATTTTAAAAAATGTGAAATTATCATTATTGTACATTTTGCTCTTCAAACCAGCATGCCCATCATGAATATATCAACCAAAATGAGAATTGTGAGTATGGTAATATTAGCTGATTCCTTATAAGGAAACATTTGGCATTAATTGACTGAGCAGTTAGTACTACTTTTGGTTGAAATTTATAAAATCTTTCTCTTAAAACAATTTTTCAGGAAAATGGGTTTCTCCAGTAGCTGTTATCACTCTTTCCAATATTGATATAGGCTTCTTTCTTGACTTTTGTTTGGGGTAGTGTGGGATGTCAGTATCTTGATTATGACATTATTCTCTCTTTGAGTTACATGTGCTACCCATTTTAATTGTTGCTGATGTTAAAAGTCTTCATGTGATGTGGTTTCTGTTATCTGGTAAAGTTCTTTGTGATTCTGTCTTACCAGTCCACAAGGTTAAATGAAGGATGGTCCTCACTAAGGCCTACATGCTTGACTTGCACAAAGATATTTTTAACCATCAGTCTTAGAAAGCCAAATTGTTTAGATATTTCTGAATGAGTTTACACTATGCATGACATCCATATGAAAGTTGTGATCTAATGAGGCTATTTAAGTATATGATTTGAGTTTTTAGGTTAATGTTTTGTTTTCTTACCTTGTTAGGCAAAACTACCTCTAGCACAACCTATTTAATGTTCAGTATCCTTTTCTTCTATACTATATTTGTTATTACTGATCCATACACTGCAGTATTTCAAGTGTTTGGTATTTACTAATTCCACATCTTGGATTTTTATGAAAGGTTCAGGGTACACACCATCACAGTTTTCATTCCAATTCCAGATCATAGTTTCTATTTTGGAAAGGTTTATCTTGTCCTACTTCTTGAAAGACTTGATAGAGGATAGTGATTTTTTTGTTCAAGATCATTCTTGTCCCAACTATGATTACCTATGTCTTCATCATAAACCTCCTCATCATCTTTTCCTTGGCCTTAGGTGGGAAAGCAGGAACAGTTTTCTGGAAGAAGAAGAAAAAGAAGAAAGGAAGATGTGGACAGATCTACCTCTCAACCTAAATGGAACTTACTCTGCAAAACAATTCTTTGTGTTTTGTGGTACAGTGTAACCCGGGTATAAGAGACCCGGATATAAGAGAACCCCGGATATAAGATAGATTTTCTCTGGTCCCAAATTAGAGCCTGTGTTAATGTATATATAATAGACCAAACCCGGATATAAGAGACTTCTTCTCCAGTCCCGACAACTCTCTTATATCCGGGTTACACTGTAGTATACAAAGAATCCTTTATTATGAATTTCTGAAACATGAATAAATTCTTGGAGCAAAATGCTGTAGTGAGCAACTGGCCTATTTGAATGTCACATTGAAAATGGAGAAACGTTTTGGAGAGACAGAGAAGTTTTTTTTTTTTTTTTTTCAATTGTTTCACCCCATGCAAGGTGATAGTGCCACTAAAACATAAGTGCTAACTGAGGATATAAGAAAATGAGAAAGATGTTAGTGAGAAGAAAGGACAATAAAAGAATAGGTTTTGGGAAGACAGAAGATGATGATTGATGTTGCACTTAAATTTGCATTGTAGTTAGCAGGGAAGCAAGAAGATATAAGGGAGTTCTACGGGTGAGAAGTGCAAGAAAAGAAACTAATAAAAAATAACTTATAATTGCATCTAGCAATTTCAAAAGCAAAATGATCAGACCTATTTTCCTATCTAGTAGTACACTTAAATGCATGTAGTTGAGGTACCAAAAAGGAAAGCTTATCAGAACAATTACCAAAGTTAACTACTTATTTCTCTGAAAGACAATGCCCAACAAATGTGGAAATGGAAGTTCTTTCACATTTGGCAGCTTCTGCAAATCTGTTATCTTTAGGTTATTGCTGTAACACACCTTTTTATGTCAGTGAGTTAAACAAATATCAGATATCAAAAAATTCCTTAAATTTATTAAATCAACACTTGAATAAATTTTTTTATGATGATATACAGCATTTACCTGAAAGGTGTCATAATGTCATCGAATATATGTTGTATATAAGTTCTGTTGACTCTCCCATAGAGTATAGGGCCATATCCTTACTAGGTATTTCTATAGCCAGTAGGATTTTACAGGGTGGGATTGCTAGCCCAACACTCAAATGTTTTAGAATTCAAAGTTGCCCTCCTTTGATATAATGCAAAAATATCACAAAATTGGTCAATAATTATTTTCAACTATCTATACTGGGACTCGTGCATGCAATTAAAAGTAATCCATGATAATATTTTAAATTTTTAAAAATGTTTCTAAATCTTTGATTGTCTTTCAATCATTCCCCATTACCTGCTATTCTCTTCTGCTGCACCTATTAGATGTGCTGCACCATATTGGAATAGTAAGAATAGATGGGTTCATGCCTCTCCAAGGGTATTTGTGTAAAAACAAACTCAATGACTTCAGCTGGAACTTGAACTGTTATTCTATGTGCACATCCTAATGTCATTGAAAGCCAAAAAAAATACTTTGATTACTGAATAAAAAAAAATGCTGTAAACTTTTGCATTAACCTAATTGTATGTTTCTGTACCTACAATTCTGAGTCATGTGGGAAAAAGAAGAGAAAAATACAAATAAATGCATACAAAGAAGATTTTTCTCCAAACAACTGCTCACAGGTTATATACTGCTGAACTTTAGGCTATCAGTTTTCATCCAGCAATCTTTATGATACTTTCCTAAAAAGTACTAATTCAGTTTATTTATACAACATACTAAACTTGAGTTCCATAAAAATGTCATCTGAGATAAAATAACATTGCTTAAAATCTACTTGTCATGCCACTGGCTACTTAATATTTATTAGTAATCATGTTACATGTTTTCATCTATTTTAGTTCAAGACTCTGGGTATCAAATTGGAGTCTTTTGAACTTGATGAAAGAGGATGTATTCATTCATGCCATAATTGACACTCTTTTACAATGGGTAAGTCAATTATCAGTTTTACTTTGCTTACGATTCATTGTATTTCATATATTATCTTAATGACGTTGCATTGAATTATGTGTGTTAGGCTGGAAGTTTGGTCTACAGCTTTGACGCAATGTTTGTTAAAAATATGGTTGCTTAATGACTTGTACTGAAAAAAGGTGTTTATTAATTGCTGTAGACATACTTATAAGTCTTTACGAAGCTTACATTACTTGCTGTTGACATATATATATATACATTTTCAAGACATGAAATGTTGTTCCCTAGTGTTTGTGTCATAAACCAATTAGTGTTGAGTGCTATTTTCAAACCAGTATAGACATATAGTAGCATACAACACAGTCTGTTTTGTGATGGATTTTTATTATATTGTGTGTTGGAAGTGTTGTTTAGTTTTGTCTGTACATCAGGGTATACTATTGAAATCAAAATGGTTGCATGCAGGTGAAATCACTGTCAGTATCTTTATAGTCATTTATTTCCTATGAATGGAAATAAAATGCAGCAGTAAAAATGTTAAGAGAGATGTGGTGCATTTCTTAGTGATGAGACAAGTGCAATCTTAAAATGGAACAAGGCAAAGAAAAATTGATATTCCAAATATTGTACAGACAATTGAGCACCTTCTTTATATACTTAACACAATATTTCAGGTAATCCATTCTTTAGCTGTATCCTATGAGGAAAAATTCTTTTCCATCAAGGAAAAAAAGCAAGATGGGGATAGAAAAATGGTTGATGGAAGCATTCCTAGAACTTCTTTTTCAGATAGCAAGCAGCTGCTTAGTCACATTCTCTTGGATTCCCACAATGTCTTGAAATCTTGTTCCTTTCAAGTAAGATTTGATTTTTCAAGAGGAAAAGCTCACATGGGTTGACATCTGCAGAATGTTGTACTTGGCCAAAAACTGTTGCACAAGATCTCTGTGATATTGTGAAATGACCACACTCTACACACTTTCCTTCCAAGCACTGCTATAAACAATGGCAGTAGGCAAGAATGTTATAACATAGTAGGTATGCACAACAGAGTTCAAGTTCATTCTGGGCCAAGTGGCTTCACTCTATGTACTTTAGTTCTGTTACCATAGCAACAATCCCAATAATTTTTGATTAGACCTCATATGTATTGGCTCAATTTAAATATCTGGTTAACATGCCAATATATGCAGCTATTTTAAATTTTTTTCACTGTCCAAAAGTGTTTCATGTGAATTATTTGGAACTCATCTGAGAGGCAGAAAATGTGTACCATTTTCCCTCCAGATATGATCAGTTTCTATTTCACATTTTGTTACAGCTTTCTTATGTTACACAAATCTGATTTTTAAATGGCTCTCTGGTTTCCCTTTTTATATACCTTAACACATATGCATGGTATAAAGAGTATATAGAGTAATTATGTTCATGTCTTTTTCTAGAACATTTAAGTAAAATGATATTGGCTATCAATGAAAATATATTTGTTCAAAGTCAGGTGGAGGGAAATGAGGCCAGAAAGTGTGTGTGGTGCCAATCCTTCAAGAGAAGAAAATTACCTAGAAAACAACATTCAAGATCATGGCTTTTATCTAACATTGATTGTGAATCTCTTTCAAGTGATGAGAACTAGCCTATCTGGGAAATCAGCATCAAGGTTTTGGCTTTCACCTGGGCTTGAACACTGTCCTTTTCCAAGGCAAGACCTGCTGTGCATGCAATCAACATTCAGTATTCTGGCTTTAACCTAGACTTGAACACCATCCTCTTTCGAGTGGGGAAAATACACAACTATTTGAGGTGCAAGACAGACCACAAGCTATCTCTTATTACCTGTAAGAGATAAA
The DNA here is from genome assembly GCA_964036315.1 of Acanthosepion esculentum. Lineage (NCBI taxonomy): Eukaryota > Metazoa > Mollusca > Cephalopoda > Sepiida > Sepiidae > Acanthosepion > Acanthosepion esculentum. Next base: position 72,405,412 of record OZ038478.1, on the reverse strand, counting down.
GATCTCCTTTAATTAATGATTGATTAAGTCCTAATGAAGCACAGTACAGAACAACAGAGATGATTGTTATGATAGCACATTAATATATAAGGCAGATTGGTGTGTTGGGTTTGAGGAAGATGGCTTGTATTGTCTGTTGACAGTGACACACAATATTGTTAAGAAGGCTAAGTGGTTGAGTTGAAATGAATATTGCTAAAGTGTGTGGCTAATGACTTTATCAGAGCACAGCATGTGAGGACATGTTCTGTGATGGAACATATTTTAAGACTCCTGCAAATTGTACTTGGTTATCGTCATTCAAAAGTATAAGAAGTTTGGGGCTATCAGAAAGTTGAGTTTAACTGAATCTTCACCTCTTCCAGCTTGTTTGGTTAGGTAAGTTCTTTTTTCTTTAAATACCTGTTTAAATGTTTGGCTTCTAAGATTGTCAGGTATTAAATATTGGTCCTTGCTGTTAAGAACTGGGGAATCTTCTAATTTTTTTTAATGCCATATCTATTCAGAACATTTTATGAACCCCATTATTATTTGTGAAATACCATTCCTTCTTGAGAAAGATAGTGGAATGGTTTCTTGTTGCATTTTCTATGGTTTGGCGTTTTCCTTCTCTTAGACTGGTTGTTACACAAGGCTAGAGTCTATCCTGCTATTTAGCTGATGGGAGAAGTGATAGGTTCATGCCTTTACTAAGGGCATTAATGTGAAAGGGGACTCAGCTGAAAAGGTTGGAATTTGAACGCAGTTTGTTGATTCCACTTTCTACAGATAACCCTTACACTACCTGCTCATCAAAGTTTATAGATTATTTAAATTGCTATATTTTATAATGATAGACAAAAACTAATTTTAAAATTTTAAAAAATATATAGTAATATAGAAAAAATTTTAAATTAAAAAATTGGTCAGTCTTTTGATCAAAATAGTTTCTGTTTGCATATAATTAAGATAGTGTAAAAGTTTACAGCACCGTACTTTGTAAAATGCCAAAAAATTCTTAGAATTGATGTCTACTCAGTTTTTTTATTGCTTGCTTATTGTTGGTGCTTAAAATCAATGTTCAAGCCTAGGTAAAATTCAGAATTTCAAATGCTGATTTTCCAAGAAAATCAACCTTTCACATATTGAAAATTGATGTAACATAATGTCTCCCTATCTCTGACCTGTTTTTATTATAAGGCTAGCTTAATAAATAATAATAATTTAAACACCTCACTATGATTTAAGCAAATCATTACTACTAAGTAGTGAGTTTGATTTTTACTGGGTGCCCCATATAACTAACTTTATGCCAAAACTAAGCTAAGTTTAGTAAATAATGACTGTTTTTTTTTTCTTATCTCTTATTACTAATTTCATCTGTTACCACTTAAATCATTTTCAACCTCATGTGGCTCTTAACAGTTTTTCTCTCTTTTCTAAAGCTCCCAAAACTCTGTTCTGCAATTGATTCACACAACCTCAATATACCCCATGAGGGTTATGTTTTACAAGCCCTCCTTCCTCATTATTTTTCCCTCTTTCTTCCTGACTTTCAATGCACAGCATACATAATGAGTGCTAAAACAAATTTTAGGTAGAAAAAAATGACAAAAATCAATGCTTAACACATTCACTACAATACCTGTTGAACACTAAACTAAATACCATTCATTATACATACCGGGTGCGATGAATAAATTGCCATCTAAATTATGCAAAAATGAAAATAACACTTAAATCTCATTTTAACAGATATATTTGACAAAATTGCACAAAAATATCTTGAAAATACAAAAGAGTAAATTTATTCAATAAAAATTGCCTTTGGCTTCAACCATGTACTCCAGACAACATTGGAATTTCCTACAACCTTTCTGTACAGTCTCCTTGTTTAAGTTGGTGAATGCTGCCATAATCCTCACCTTCAGTTCATCTTTGGTGTAGCAGGGAGTTTTGTTGGTCTCTCACACAACTGCACCCCAAACATAATAATCAAGAGGGTTGCAGTGTGGAGAGTTAGGTGGCCAGATGTAAGGGGTCATGTGGCTGCAGAAATTGTCTGACAGCTATGACTGGGTTATTCTGTTTGTGTGGCATGCTGCAGAGCCCTGTTGCCAGACATAGGGTCTTCCAGCAGCCACCCTCTTGACTCAAAGCAGCATTACCTCCTCAAGGTACTTGATGTAGGCCACCGTATTGAGTCTGAGGCCTTGTGGGAAGATGACTGGAGGCATAACATCGCCATCACTAGTGATCACTCCAAACACCTTCGTAATCACCATTAGACTCATCCAACTATTTCCAAATTCTCAGCACTGTCCTCAGATTGATGCCCAAACACTCTGAAATGTTTGCATTGAGAACTTCTAGTATGAATACCAAGCAGTACAGCATACGATTTTCAGATTTCTCACAGGTGGTGCCCAACTGACCCTACTATACTGTGCTGTTGACAAAATCAAAAACAAACAACGCACATGCACAAAATTAAAAATATAAAATTGTGACAATTTACCCATCGCACCCTGTATAATATTCCCCTTTATGAATCTCATACCTTGTTTCATTTTGTCTTCTATACACTGATAGAACTTATACCTACTTCCCAACAATACTATTTAGTCAATGGCATATTTTCATTGTTCAATTCTACAGATAAAAATATAAAAAATACTTTGTCACTGAAGGTGTTAAGCATCAGCATACTTTTCCTTGAGAAATATTAAGTTTGCTAGTGCAGAAAATGAGTAAGTCTTATCAAGGGAGTAGCAGTTTAGTCAATCAATAATAAAAGAAAAATTGATACCTTGTTTACATTTATTGAAATCAAAGGAGCTCAGTTATAAAATACAATGATGATTATTGTTTCCCACTTACTAAAATTTGTAGTGTTGTTGCATTTGAGTGAATAAAAGTTTTGGCGCATATGTTTATCGTGTATGTGTTTTAATAATGCATTTCTATAGTAAAATAATAATTTTCAATTAATTTTTCTACATGCTTTTACTTTTTGTTTCACTAACATATGATCAATAGAGCAAATTAAAGTCTTATGCATTTATTAAATAATTACTTCCCATGATGTTGAAACAGTAAAAATAAGTGTATGTTTGTCATTAGATTGCATTAGAATTGTTTAGTTTTAACTGACTTTATTCAAAAAGATTGCTCTTCATTTTACTGTGACAACAGTATTTTTGCATTTAAAAATTATCAAAATTGATATATTTTCACTTTAAAAAAATTAAACTAAAGATGGGAGAAAATAAACATTTTCATCATATTATGCTTTTTTTATTTTAAATCATAAATTCAACTCAAGTACAAAAAAAAGATTTGTTCAGTTTATGAAGAAGGTATTGTGAATGAGCAAATGTGTCAAAAGTGCTTTGCAAAGATTCATAGTTTTCTTTCTGAAAAATGCTCCACAGTTGGGTAGAATAATTAAGATTGATAGTGATCAAATCAAAATATTACTTTTCAAAGTCATATGATGTAAGAGACAACCAACATACTTAAAAGATCCAAATCAAGTATCAGAAATCATTTGTATCAGCTTGATTATGGCAGTTACATTGTTGTGTGGCTTCCACATAAGCAAAAAAAGAACAAATTATTTCTTTTTCACCACCACAACTTCTGTTTCTTTTCATCATTTCATTTTATATTTTTCTTGTTCTTCTTTTGTCACTGTTCTTTTTTTATTTTGCAATATTTTATCTCACTCTTTCTTTTTTCTTTCACTACTGTACTTCCATTTTTTTTTTCACCATTTTTGTCTCACTACATTTTGTTTGACTGGATTTTTTTCTTTTCTCTTTCTTAAATTTATGACTCTTTCCATTTATTAACATTTAAAATAATTTAAGTGATTCTTCAAATTGTATTATTGCTATTTTTTTATTTTTATCATTTTAAAGGATTTTCCTTCACATTTCTTTTTATAGCCATCTTTCAAATTCTATTGCTATTTTTCCCTCCATTTCTGACAATTATTGTTTCTGAAGTGGAATTATTCAGCCCGTTGTAATTCATATTCCCCTCAAGCAATCTGAGATGAGCAGAAGATAAAAAAAATATTTAATTGTAATTTTCCATTTATTTTCCTACAAAACCAGTTTGAAAAAGAATGAATGAGAAACAAGATTGATTAAATTAATAATTATTCCAATTTGATTGAATGCAGTGAAGAATATTAATCTGATTCTCATTAGAATCAGACTAATCTAGAAACATTTTTAAAGGGTCAATAAGACAGACAAAGATCAAATTCCTTGTTTCTATCTGATACAAAATGACAAAAGAAAGGACAGTGTTATGCATTTCAGTGGCAGACTGGGTCTAAAAATATTGGTTACCAGGAGACAAAGAGAACCCACACACAAATTACAATGCTAACATATAATTTTCATAATGAATAAATAAAATTTTCAAAGATTACATATGGGAAAAATGATATGCTTAAAATATTTGTGGGAAAAATGTGTATTTCTTAATAATTACAGTGTACATGTACTGTACCTAATACTGTTAAATGTAAATACAGAATGTTATAATTTAATTTTTTATTCATTTTTTTTTAATTTTAAGTAATTGGTTGATATTTTTAAATAGTTTACTGCACAATTTACACATTAATAAATAGTTCAAAAGCACAATATAACATTGCATGCAGTCTACTATATTAAGTGCAATCATTTGTGTTTGCTAGATGATTGTTTGAATCTGCCAGTAATTGCTTCTGCATCCAACAACTCCTTTTCAATGGATAGCAATATGCATGATTCCAAATTCTTCCCAGAATGCAAATTTCTCAACCTTGTCTTTATGATCTTTAGCTTTGAAAATGTCTTCTCATATTAGACTTGAGTAACTGATAGCATGCAGATGACTTTATAAAGTTCCTATTCATTTTTATTACTAAAACAATTGCCTGTGTTTGTTTCTTTATTGCATTTTTATTTGATATAGGGGGCCCACTCTATTAGTGGCCCACTTGCCATCAGGCAAGCTGACATTCTAGCCAGGCTGCCACTGATATATTTTATAAAGACTTGGAAAATTTGTGTCCAGTTGATATTTAGTGACGGTGATGTCAGAGAGGATAACCTAGAAAATGTTTTTTTAAGTGTGTGTATATGAGGGTGTAAGTATTTATACTGGATTTTCTGCCAAAGGATTAACAGCCAGTGATCAATGATTACACATATATTATTATAGAATGAATGCTAATTTTTATTAAAAAAATGTGCTTTATTCTATACCAATACAATACTGCCACTATTTACAAAGTATATCATAAGTGGTATGATATATGCTATGAGAACTATATTGACCACGATCATCTAGCTTTTGGAACACCAGAAAATAGAAGTGGAAGAATAATGAGAAATTAGGCATTAACAAAAACAATGCCACTACAAAATGAAATTTGCATGCAAAATGCAAACATAAATTGAATTGGTGAGTTAAAGCTTTTTTTTTATAAAAAGTTCACCCAATACAAGGCTCAAAGTACAGGGATACTGTTACAATGATTATTATGAATGAGATGTGCGATATGATTGTAAAAAGAGGTAATATGAAGTGAACATTATGAGGATATGTGGTGGCACGGAGCAAGCGGAGGACCGGATATTAACCCTCAGAGGTTTAGACAGCAAATGACCAATACTGGTCTCTGCGCACCCGGCTCCACGCAGAATTTCCGGTGGAAAACTAAAAAGAAATAAAAAGAATGATAAGCAATTTTCCACCAATTAAACAGCTCCGCGCCATACCCAACAGTTTGTTTCAGCAGACTGACTCTGATCCGAAGGGCACACATAAATAGAGCGATAAATTCACTTCTAAGACAGAAAGCTTTGAAGTACCGTCAGTGAATGTCGCTACGCTTTTCTCACCCGTCAAACCCGATGCCTTCAGCCTTCCTTCACCAACGGAGATATCAAAGGACTCCTACCAACCCATTGACCTCACCTTTCATCTCCTGTGACCAGCACGTCATGAACTTAAGTATTAACAAAAGACACTTATATTCTTTTAATAATCGGATTTCTCTTCTATGAATGAACATTTTGTAACGGACTTTGTGCGTGTAAATCAAGAAACATTGTACTATTCATTGATGTTGCATTTAAATACAAAGTGTTTTTGATATACCCTTCTCTTTCGTATGTTATTTTGTTTATGTTATGGTGACCTCAATTTGATCGCTTGTTGAACCTTTAGGCCAAACTAGCGGCTGTCCCGAAGGACTGCTACTATTTATCTACCTTCTGATACAAGCAACAATTAACAACGAGAACTCTACCCCCCCATCACCATAGATATATAACAATTGATGCTTGAAAAGCTTAAGATTGAAGTATTCAGGGGAGCATCCACGTGGGAGTTAGTTCCACAAAGTAGCAATTCTTGGGAAAAAGCTGTCTTATAATTAAAATATGGAGGGAATGATGGTGATTTAACTCCATGGAAGGAGTATGGCATGACTTAGCAGTAAGGGTTTTAACTGGTGGAACTAAAGAATGAAACTCATCTGAACATTTGTGATGGAAATAGCAACAGAGAAGTGATAGGCTTGTGACACTGTGTCGACAGGAAAATAGAGAATAAATTTTCTCTTAAAAGATTACATAAATGGTGTTGAACACTATCAAGGCTGGGAAATGAGAATTGAGCAGCTCCAGCCCAACTGTAACAGCAATACTCCATTTTGGATGTAATCTGACTCTTGTAACAATAAATGTAAATGTGTCAGAGGATCAAAGTTGAAATTAATCTTTCTTCCTCCTTCCAAATGGAAAATTTGTTCCATTGAACTCTAAAGCAAATCTAAGATATTAAAAAATTCAGAATTCGTTCTAAAGTATCTTATCGGTTGGAACAATCAGCTAAGAAATCAGTACCAAATTGAGTGATTAGCAGATGTAGCATGAGAGTGGCTATCATTAATATTGTTATATACCACATATGACTGCAAGAATAACAAAAACAACAAATTATTATTAGTGAGGCAGAAAGAAAACAATTATCTGTATTACCAGTATAATGGATCAAGGTGGAATGTCTCTTTCATGGGTGAAGGAAGTGACATAGAAAATAGAAGTGCTGGTTGTGTATGGGTAGGACCGTCAACAACATTATGGGCCCCTGGACAAAACAGTGTGCTAGGGCCCCTATGACAACCACTCACAGGAATAAAAAGTATATGGTTGATACTATTAAACACATATTTATTTTATTGGTACTTCAACAAAACTGGTATTAAAACACCAAAAACATGTACAGCAGCAACTAATCAACATGATAAACATTTGAACAATACACAAGGCTTGAAAAACACAATAATACTCAGTAAGCACACAGATTAGATGACACAGTATGAAATTACTATGAACTTGTTATTATAACAAGCATTTGCAGCATTTCTTTTCACAGAATTGCTTTATTATTGGTTTGAAGTCAATGGTCTTCAAGATATTTTCCATGCACATGAGTGAAAGCCAGTTCAAAAGATGCCTCCCAATTGTGCTACAAAGCAGATTTTTCATAAGTTTCAGTCTTGAAAAAAATGTTCTTCTGCACAGTTGGTCACCCTCAAGTACATGAACACTTTGAGTGAAATTCCAACAGTTGGGAATACAGATTTCAAATTGTTTGAAATCCTTTTTCTGTACAGTACAGGGAGAGTCCCACAATTTTCATAAAAAGCCATGTTGTGCTTGAGATTCTCACATTCATTTAAAAGGTCATCATAATTCAGGTCTTTGTGATACATATTAACCAGTTGTTCACATCTCAATGGTTTTCAATTCACAGAAGAAATAAAATAGATTTCCAATCTGTGAATAAGCCTCTGCACGTTTTGTCAGTTCAATGATTAGTGTGTCCAGAATAGGGAGGAAAGTTTTCATCTTGAACATTTCGGTTTTACTGAGAAGTACCTTTTCCACTGATCCATCATATTTTTTGCACACTTCGTTTTTGTTCCTGTTTTTTCACATCACTGTAATCTGTATTTAGACACACACTCTGGGATTTAAATTCATATTCACTAAATTTGTCTCTAGTTTTCTGAATATAGGATTTCCTAGACAAGAAGATTTGTGGCAATAAGGATGTTTACATCCTTTGATTGCAGGACCTTGTTTGGTTTGTTCATTCTTTCCAGAATGTTCTTCTAAAGAATTGTGAGAAAGATTGTTTCCAGCTTTTCCATTTTTTTTGCTCAATCCTTCTGTTGCTTGCCTTGTATTCACTTGCTGTTCATTGTCAGCTGACAGAGAATCCAGTGCATATTTCATTTTCTCAAAACCTTCATACAGAGCATGAACAACATCAAAATGTGCTGACCATCATCCACATTAGACAGACACTTGACCTAGAGATGATGTCAGTACATTCCAGCTATGAGTAGAATCAGTAAAAAATTAATTCAATAGATTTCTCACAAATATTTGCAGTTAAATATGACAAATCTCCTTTTCCAGGATTTCCATACAGCTAGATAATTGTCATTTTTGCTGACCCAGTAATCTGATTTTCTCCATAAAATGACAAACCTCTGGAGGCAAGAAAGCAAATTACAGAAACTGTATGTGTCAACACTTTATGTCAATATTCCTGCTCTGATGTTGCTCAAGTAATAAAGAATCTACACTTCCAGTTTCTTAACGCCTTATCAAATGTGCTGTCATGCACTATCGATGTTCTTCTCCATTTTCATGTTCTACAATAACATTGATGTGCTTCCAGTCATTGGACGCCAGTGTAGCAAAAAGAGATTCTTTCTTGGGCAATAGGCAGCGATATACAAAGCACTACAAACAATCTTGGGATGGTGAATAGAGTAGCTACTCATGTTTTACACACTCACCATTTTGCAGTTCACATTTGAACACATTGTTTAATAAATACCTTGCCTTCATATTCTCTACTTCAGCTCTTTTATACATATGGCATGAGTTTGAAAGGTTGTTATCATGATTCCCTACATGCAAGCCACCAATCTGCCACTGGGTGGCATGCCACTAATGTTTATTGCTGGTGGCCCACTGTCGGACTGCTGGTGTGTTTGTCTTGGCAGTGTTACCACTGGCAGACAGAGACTCCCTGGTGATCCACCGATGGCTGCCACCAAAGGATTGCTGACATTGCCACCAGCATCTTGCCAGTGGGACGCTAGCAGTTTGCGTGTAGAGTTCTATGATGAGAGCCCACTACAAATCCAGTAATCTATTGTCTTAATAATATTAATGTTCCATAGTCGTGGATCTGCCTCTTGGATTGCAAACTCCTTTATTGTTACAGATTCCTTTTGTAAAATGGAATCGGTAGCAACAGGCAATGTTATGTCTGCTGAACCTGGATGATTGTTAGCAAGAATAGATGTAGATGCGAATGTTATATCAGAAGGAATAGTACTAATAGCTGACATTGCAGGAGTGGATTCTGATATGGATGCTATATCTGAAGGAATGGTATGCATGGCTGTCATTGCACCTGCGTTGAGCCACAATGTTAATTTTAGAGGTTTTCCTATTTTCTCCTTCTCCTCTGCAGTTTTCTTCTTCTGTGCTTCACTCAAAACATTGTTTCATTTCTGTTGAAAGAGTTATTCACCTGGAAATATATATCTTAAATATTTAGTAATTAGTCCCACATCTGGATGTAGGGTTATCCTATATAAATGTGCTTGCAACAAGTTCTAAATATTTAAACATTCTGTTTCTATAACGAATATGTCCTTCCTTTAATTGTATGAACAGTACTTATTCTTAATACAAACTCTCTACTGTGTGCTGATTCACAAAACTATCAGACAAGACCTAGATCTAGCTTAGTGGCATAGCTAGGGTGTCTGGCACTAATCTAGCCTCATCTATGTATAGGTCTACATTCAACACTTCTCAACTTGCAAAATTAAAAACTTATCTATTCAGTTATTCACAAACTATCAAAACCTGGTAATTAGTACTGCATCATAAATTAATAATCTTACATAACCACTGCACATGCTTATCATACAAGTGTTCAATGTTGTGGTTGAATCTCAGGCTTAATCACTAATAATCTATGCATAGCCCTCTACCTGGGTTCATATACAATGTATAAATAAATCCAGTAATCATGTCATTGCTATTAATAGTACTGCAGTAAGTCAAATATTACTTCTGCTTTTTTCATATTTGCAGTAATGTTTAAATCAAAATATGTAGCTTGTTGCAATAATTCTGACTCTTTTAATAAGTGAGATTCTTCATCCAAACTGGATGAAAAATGAAATTCTTCAACAAAAAATGACATTTTTAAACATACATAAAGTCAGTTTTATCAAAAGAAATATCAGAAGAGAAATATGAATTACTTTCTTTGTTGTTGTTGTTGTTGTGAAATGAACATTGAATAAGGAAATTATTTGTTTTAGTTAAAATAGCTGAATTGTTGTTTTTGTTTTGAAATGAACCTCAAAGCTTGAGCCCCCATTTTGTCATGGTTGCAACAAAAAGAAAAAAAAAGAGAAGGTGAAAGAAAAGGAGAATAATGAAATACTATCAATGCTAGATTTTTATAAACAAAAATAATTTATTTACCAAACTAAGAATATAAATATATTATAATTAATCATTCAAAACAATATTGATTCAGTCTAGGGAAAATTTTAGAATTAAATCAAACGAGAGAAAAAAATAAAAGATAATACTGTCTCTAACAGAAAGTCAACAGGTGACTTGGTCATAAATATTAAAATATAAAATTAACAGTTTTACTTTTACTGGTGAATCTGTGCTAGGACTGTGTGAAGATTGATTGTCAGGACTCAGGATCAGTTCATTGATCTTTTCCATGATAGTGAAATTGTCTGCAAGTGAACTGAACTAGTGAGACAAAACAGCCCTTCCATTTATATAGGTGGGTGGCCTCTCTGAAGAAAGTACTCACAATTTCCAGTGGCTTCTAGGTCAAAAGGAGACATTTTCCCACTTCCTTTTTATTTGAGAACCAACTCAAATGAAATGGATCTTTCTATTATAACATATATTTTCATCAATTGCAATACATGTGGCTTGTCATAGTAATTTTTATTTTTAGTATTTCCTAAAAAGGGGCTTCTGTAACACAAATCACTTAACATACACAGATTAACATGGGGCTCCTATGTGTGTGGGTAAACTACTGGTAAACTCTGTGACTTCTTGACTGAGTGTTGCTGAGCAGGTCCTTCTAAGCAGTCGGGGTGGATACAAGACTCAGTGTTTTTTGTCATGTCTTTGCTTTAGCAGCAATGTTTATGATAGTTTTCAATGTTTAGATTTTGTTTTATGTTTTGGGGGATTTGTTTTGTAAGCTGGATGCGATGCTTAGAGCCCCTGCACAGAGTGTGACTTTTTTAATTTTTAATTTCACTTTCATAGCATTCACATCTGGCTGTCAGGTTTTGATGTGGAGTGAATCAGAAAGAGGTCTAATTTAAAGCAGAGTAGAATAGATTGAAACCATCTTAGGTGCTGGGACATTCAATTATAGTGACTTTATGATTGTTGAAGTATTTGAGAAATCCCTCAACTAGTTTTATCTCAACAGTTCACAACAATGTTTTATGACCACTATGACCACCACCCAAAGCATACACATACTATTTCCAGCCACCCAACAGGAGTTGGGGGTTAAGACTGGGCAGTGCTTTGTAACCCTTGTTATCTTATCAACATTTGCTTTTTTTATGCCTACATTAATATATGTTACAAATTAAACTAAGAATAAATGACTATTAACGGATGAAAAATTTTAGGATTTTGATGTCATTCTGGGATCTTTTTTCATCCAAATCCATGAATTTGTTTTGCTCATGTTGAGTCTTTAAAAAAACAAATTCACTATTTTTTATCCATAATGTATTAAAATTTCAAGTTCATGTTAAAATTTGATACAAAAACATTTATTTAAGATGGAATGATCTATGATGACATGTCTCTAATTTGTATTTAGATATATTGTATTTATTTTCAATTTTTCGAGTTGAATTATTCCCTTATATTGCAATCATCCATTATTGTAGATAATTAGATTACAATAAAATTTGTATTTTATATGAATATTAACTTATGATGTAGGAGAGTAAGGTTGAAAGAATGCTTTCCTCCTTCATCAAGTGTGTTTACTCACACCAAGCTGGAACTTATACCCTCACAATATGTTGGCATACCTGATGTTGTGAAAATAGACTGGTCTAATGATTACATTAATGAAAAATTTCTATTGGTGTTAGATTTTTGGAGATAAGGTGTATCTTTTTCTCACCTAATGAGGGCTGGAGAATGATCTGAAACATTGTGTTCACAACAATAAAAATACGAAGAAGAAATTTGAGCATACAGTGTTAGAAAGTTCTCCACACAGGGTCACATGGGTCAATAGCCTAGTGGATTAAAGCATTGGTTTGTAAATTTGGTGACGTAGTAATTGTGAGTTCAATTCCTGTGTTGGGTAGTGTGTAAAAAGTGGTAAACAATAACTGAGCAGTACTAAAATAAGAACTAGACCAGATATCCCGAGACATGGACAGTGGAATGAGAACTCCTGTAGATTAAATAAATCACTTCAGTTCAAAATTCCTGTAACTGAATCAATATATGAATGAAGGCCAGAAAACACAACAGCTGAAACATGATAACAACAAAGATGAGGATAATAGTCCACATGAAAATAATGTAAATCATGTTAGAAATGTTAATGACTCTTCTCAAAGTTGCAAGCAATTCATAATTCCAGTTTTAGGACAGTGTTTTTAAGTAGCTATGTGCTAAAAGTGATTGAATTTCGAATGTGTTTATCAGGGTTTGATTTAAAACTTGCACAATTAACTAAATTAACAAATTTCTGGAACATTCTAACATTTTTTTACAGTTTTAAATTTTCAAAAATTATGTTAAACAATTATTCTTTTCTCCACCTCCTCTTCCTCATTAGTACTATTAAAACTCCCTATGGTGTATAAAGCCACAGCCTCAACACACTAGCTTATACTGCTGTGGTTTCTCTAGCAAATAAGTTTTTATGAGTTGAAATTGCCAGTTATCTTTCACTGAGACTAGTTAACAAACAAAGCTAAAGCTCGGGAAAAAAGAGAGAGATTTCATACCTTTTCCCAAGGGTATTTGTGCAAAAGTGAACTTATCTGGAGTTTGAACTCAGCTTGCCAATTCAACTTTTTGTACTGATAACTGCTAAACTATGTGCACATTAATTATTGTTTAAGTGTAACAATTTTATAGCCTACCTGGGTCAATATAACCTACATGATTACAGATGTCTCTGCTGCTAATTAATGAATATATTTGATGGAAAAAAGGTAACCATAACCCAACTAAAACATTCAACAGATTTTACTGTTGTCAAGACTGAAGAATTAACCTCAATCGAGGAAATGTTAACAAAGAAAGAGAAAGGAAAACAGTCTAATCAAGACAATCAAGAGATCCCTTGATCCTTCTAATGTATGTGAATGTCATGACTTGTTTTTATAGTCAAATCAATTTGGTGGAAAGCTGGTATTTTAATCAGGTTATTTAGTTTGCTATGTCCAAAAAGATTATACTCTTTGCATTTCTAATGTGTTGGAGCAGCTGACTCCACCACAGAATTCCCTTTTGATTGATATAGCTTTACAGTAAGACTTGATCTAAGACTCAAATTGTCTCTTATTTTTGAAGGTTGTGATTAAAACATCAAAATCAAATGGTTACAATTGTCTAAGTGAAGAGCTCAATTGACAGGGAGCTTAGAAGAACTATGACCCCACCCACATCTTCTCACCTTTCTGTTCAATGTTTCTTTGGTTCAATTAACTCTTTTATGATCGTTTGTTCAAACAATATTCCCAGGTGGATAGGTTTATCTTACTAGAGTCTATTAATAGTGAAATAGACACTGTTGTTTTTAGACTGGAATACAAAGAGAAGAACAACTGTGAATTAAGCCAATTATTGGATATGTCAATGTTGAAATAAGCTTTTCTTCATCTGTTAATCAAAAGAAAGTCTTTCAACAACACTTCTGTAGTCTTTTTATTTGTTTCCATTCCTATTTTTGGCACAAGTCATAGTTAGCAATATCATCACTTTGTAGCCAGTTTACAAAGCTCATGTCAAAGTTTAATTATTGCCTGTTCATCTTTACTTCTTTACCATTTTCACCCAATACAAGGCTCAAGAGCCACTCAAGGTAGAGGGTTATTGAGTTTATTGTAATATCTTCAAATAGTCAACTATTATAGTAAAAACACACTGTCATCTAGTGTTACCAGTTCAAAAGAGATAACTCTAGTTCAACAAAATGATCCAGTCATTAGAGACAAACATACAAATACACTTGGCATATTATCAGCACCGGATTTAGGACAAATGAGATCCTGTGCTAGTAAAGTTATGAGGTCCCTTACCTGGGCTCTGAAAGAGGTAGGCCTGGCATGCCTACACAGGCATGGAAGGAAGGGAAGGGAATCTGTGCTTAAGCACACCTAAGCACAATGGTAAATCTGGCACTGCATATTATATACAAGCAGGAATATCTAGAATTGCTTGAATAAAAAATAACTTCAAATATTAAAATACAGGAAAAATACTCTTTATGAAATGAGAAAAGATTATTTACATATAGAAAAAATATCTGTTACTAAACAAGTTTTCTGATGCCCAAAACAAAATAACTGATATAGTTTGACAAGGATTCTAGGTACACACAATTCTTTATTCTTTGTAAATTGTTATGAATTCTTGGGAAAGAAAGTGGAGTAGTTTCCCTTGCTTTCTTCATAGTTTTGAATTCAGAGTTTTCCTTTTCTCAGTCTGGTTAGAGAGTCCAGTCTACCCTGCTGTTTAACCCATAGTTGGGGTTGTGAAGAAGATGAATTCATACCTTTCCTGAGCACACTAAGAAAAGGTTGACTGAGGATCTGACAATAGTACAACCAATATAGATCTGGAGATAAATACAGTATGGACAAGTCGATGTTGAGAGATTGCCCTTCTGCTTTATTAAGAGTTGTGGCAAAGCTGAGCCTCACTGAAAATTGAAAACATTTTTCGACATCCCTATATATTTATATATTTTAATCATTTCACCCCAAGCAAGACAACAAAACCACTGAGTGTGAAAGAATATGAGAAAAAACACTATTGAAGAGAACAATTAAAAGAATTTAACAGTTAAGAACAATTAAGAAGACAGTAGATAACGATTGACTTTGCATTTAAATTTTTGAAAATCAAAGTTAACTTCAGTCCCTTTCCATTGACATAACATAGCTTCCTTGTGCCTATAAATACTTTCATGGTAATGGTTCTGACAAATTTTCTTTTATAGTACTTAGACTTTATGAATTTAAGTGCAGTACTAGACAGGTGGCAAGATCTCATCATTTTATAGTTGAAATGATAAGATATAACTGTAAGTTCTATGATAACAGTTTTGTTTTTTTACAATGAAGTTCACGCTCTACAAGGCCCGGGGGCCACTCAAGGCAGAGGGTTACAGAGTAAGAGACATAGTTTATGTACATTTTGAACAGGTTAAGATTGTAGTGATCAGGGAGACATTCTCTTGTGAGTTGGTTCCACAGAGCAGTTGTTCGTGGGAAGAAGCTGCTCAAATGGAACTTGCTTCTCACCAATAGAATACGGAGGGAGCGAGGGTGGATGCTACAATGTGAGTGACATGATGGGTCTTAGGCATGAAGGTTAGAACTTGTGGAACGTAGAAATGCAGTTTGTCTGAGAACTTTCCATGGAAGTAGTGATAGAGCTGTGAGAGGCTTGCCACATCCCATTTGTGAGACAGGGGTTGCAGGATGGAAAATAATTTGTTGCCCACAAGGATGCAAAGATGCTTTTGGACGATTGAGTGGAAAATGAGGATTGGGCAGCTCCTACCAAAATATGACAACAGGACACCATTTTAGGCCTGATCTGGTTCTTGTAAAAGCAGAGGATAGCTAGCATGAAGAGTCAGGTACTTACTGGAGTGGTACAGGAAACCAGCTATTTTTCATGCATATTTAGTGATAGATCATATGTACATGTTCCATTTGAGGCCTGGGGTTAGTTTAAGGCCCAATAGTCTCCCAAACCACAGTGGTAGTTCTGGGTCCACTCAGTGATGACGGAATGTAACTAGTTTGTTTTTTTCGGGCATTGAATATAACCAATCAGTTTTTCCCAACAACTATGTTAGAACCAGATTGGATGAGAGATCAGCTGCCAATCTCTGATCATCACTAGTTTTGGAGGTGCACTCGTATATTGCCATATCATCCACATAGTTATTCACAAATGATCTGAGTATACTGTTAGGCAGATTATTTATGTAAAGTAAAACAAGGGTTGGTCCGAGAAGTAATCCCAGAGGGATGACTGTGTTGATTGCTAGCATCCTGGAGTACTGGCTGTTAACAGCTACCATCAGGAATCTAGCTATTTCACTTCACACTTGTAGAACACTCTTCCGACTTCTTAATAGTAAATTTTTTTTCTCTCATAACACTCAGTAACCTCCTGCATCTTAGTGGCTTTATTGCCTTGCTTGGGGTAAAAGGATTTAAAAAAATGTTTGATTGGATTTAGGGGTCCGTTACAATATTTTACTCTTCTTAAACCATTCTGTTTTTGAAGTTTAGGGTTGTTATTTTGTTGAAATATAAATTGCCTGCCAAATCTTAACCAGATAGCAGAGATTAAGAGATTTCCTTTCAAATGCATCTACTGATATTTAAAGAATCCCTATTCTCCCTCAATGCTGTCAAGTTTCCTGATACCTTGGGCAATGTGGTGGATACCCATCAAAATGAGAAATCAAAGAGCTGAGTTCCAGTCAGATTTGTTACATTCATTTACATGCAAATATCATTGGGAAAGTTATGAATCCATGTCTATGAGTTAAGTAGTAAAAATTGCGTCTTGAAAAAGCATTGTTATTCTTCAAAAAGTTGTTAATCCAATATTCAGGTGAAAAAAAAGAAAGAATTACCCTTACAATCCAAAATATGCTTCAACTTTAAATAATGCAAAAATGGTTGATAAATTATAAAAATAAATCAACCAATCAATTCCTAGTAACTGCTGTAAAACTCTATGAAGTGTTGTATCCACTATTACGATTCACTATTGGGACGATTATGTTTTTACTTAGTGTGCTGTGTTCATCTTTTCTGAACATAATGTTATTGGTGACATCTTAAAAGTTTAATTTTTGTATAGTTTGATCAAATAACTGTATTCAGTTAATCATTCAACTGATTTAAATACTTTTTAGCAAATTCTGAAGCCTTTTTATATATATACATGTGTGTGTATATATATATATATATATATACATATATATATATATATATACATATATATATATATATATATATATAGATATATATATATATATATACAGTGCTGTTCAATAAAAGTGACTCACCCGATTTTTTTTTACTTAAAAACTTTTTCGCCTATTGTTTTGGGGGTCAAACTGATTTTTAATCTTACTAATATAAAGACCCCTTCCCAACCAGCTTGTAAAAAAGTTTACTCACCCTAAGGTATTCTATTGATAATTATAATTTTGGATATAAATGAGATTTAGGGAAAAACTCTGTGCAAAAAAAGTGACTCACTTATTTCCTGCAACTAGTAATCAATAGAAACATAACCAAACAGCTTTAAATAAAGAATAATAGAAGTATAATTTATTTATAATAGGTAATATAGTTTGAAATATTTAATAATCTATGAGTCCTCCTTTATTTTGAATAACCTTTTCAACCCTTTTTGGCATTGACTTGATCAGGTTTTGGCAAATCTTATCTCCAAGCATTGAATTCCATTCGGATATGAAATTTACAATCAAATCCTTTTTGTTGCTCAACTACTTTCTTGAGAGCCTGTACTTTATAATGCTCCATAAGTTTTCTATAGGGTTGAGGTCAGGAGATTGGGGCGGCCATGTCATAGCACTTTCCTGCATCTCATCAAAGTATTCCTTCATCAATTTTGATTTGTGACAGGGAGCATTATCCTGCATTGAAATGAGCTTGGTGGGCTCGATTTGCACCCTTTCAGCAGAAGGGAGCAGACAAGACTCTAAAATTATCTTGTACTGCTCACTCCTGAGGGTCTTTTCAATAGGTTTTAAGAAACCAGTTCTATGAAAAGAAAAGCATCCCCAGAACATTATACTGAACGGATGCTTGACACTACTTACTGCTAAATTCAAAGCGCTTTCAAAGCTTCTTCTTTGGATTTTAGATCGCTTATCCTTTGAATTTAGCTCAACTTTCGTTTCATCGGAGAAGAGAACATTTAGTAAAAAAAATCAGGTGAGTCACTTTTATCGAACACCACTATATATATATATATATATATATATATATATATATATATATATATATACATATATACAAACACACACACACACACATGTATATATATATATATATATATATATATATATATATATATATATATGTGTGTGTGTGTAAAATGAAATCCTCATCCATATAATGTTCTATAAATTGTTGGAACATGAATATTTGTTCTGGCATTCTTCAGATCTGTCTAGATAATTTCTGCACTCAATTTGCTGACTCAAAGGCTGACTAAAATTTTCTTCTGATTTTTATTACTCCTTATGTTGAAATCTTCCTTGATGACTTGATCATGCAGGTGTTGATACAGTACCAATTTTATTTTGGAATGACACATTGAAAATTGTCTTATCACCTTCCCTAAATTGATAAGCCATAATCAATTTCTTTATCAGGTCTTTGGAGTGCTCTTTGCTTTTTGAATGGATATGTTATTTGTAAGATAAATTTATTTTTTATGCCATGTTCTTTCATAATGTTTGCAATCAAGACTTTTCATAGAATCCTTTTCTTTATTATTTGGGAATTTCCATGAGTTCTTGGGAAATATAGTGGAGTGGTTTACCTTCTCCATGGTTTTGAATTCAGAGTAGCTCTTCTAAATTATCTACCAGAGAGCCTAGTATATTCTGCTATTTAACCCATAGCTGGAGATTAGAAAATAAATAAATTTGTGTCTTTCCCAACAGTATTAGTGTGAAGTGAACAAAACAGACTAGACTGGAGCCTGAACCTGGCTTGCTGATTCCACTTTACATGTTAATAGCCATTATGCCACCTGCACATCCACATCAATTTATATAGGCCTTCTATACTGAATATCACAATATTTTTTTTACTCATATTCACCCAATACAAAACTCAAGAGCCACTCAAAGTAGAGGGGTACGGAATGAGGTTGTTGAAAGTAGATGATGGTTGACCCAAGATTGGAGAAGCTAAGACTGTAATCACCAGGAAAGCATCTGCTCTGGAGTTGGTTCTACAAAATAGCTGTTCTTGAGAAGAAGGTGTTTTGAATGGAACTTCCTTCTTACCAATTGAATATGACATGGCAGGTCTTTGCTGTAAAGGTCTGAACTGGTAGACCTAAGGAATGTAGCATGTCAGAGTAATTTCTATAAAAATAGCAATAAAGTCGTGGGAGGCTTGCAGTGTCTTGTCTACAGGAAAGGGGTTGTAGTTGGGAGAATAATTCATCACATACAAGGCGAAATAGATGCTTTTGAAATCTGTCATGGCTGGAAAATGAGAGTTGAGCAGTTCTAACCTAAATATGGCAGCAATACTCCAATATTTGGTTCGATTTGACTTGTAAAAATAGAGCAGTCAGATACTTTCTGGAGTGATGCAAGCAACTGACCATTTTTCCAGTCCCTTTAGCAATGGATCGTATATATGAGTTCTACTTGTGGTCTCAGAGTGAAAATAGACAGCCAAAACAAGGAGACACATTCAGAGTAAAACCACTCACCATGACTGGAAAAAATTCAGGGTCTGTTCAGTAATGTTGGAATGTTATGAAGCTTGGTTTTGGAGGTATTGAATGTTATTAGCCAGTTTTTCTACCATTGAGCTGTTAATGCTAGGTCAGAGGAGAGTTTAGGTGTCAGGCTATCATCTAGATTTTTGGAGATGTGCCCATAAACTGTGGCATCATCTGCATAGATATTTACTAATAATCTGAGAATATCTTAGGAATATAAAAGAATAAAGAATGGCTCAATTTTAACTGTTGTTATGATCTAATTTACTATGAAAAATACATATGGGCTTAAATACTTATGCAAAAGTTATTATTGCTAATTGTAGAAAAAAAATAATAATATTAATAATAATTCAAAATCTAAGAGCCAAATACATTTTTGTACTACACTAAAATAACAAAGATGTTTGAAAGTTTTGAAGAAAAAATAACACATGAACTTTGGACAGTTTATCCACAACTTCAATCAAAATACACAACAATGTAATCAAAAGTTGAAAAAATACAATAAAAAATTAAAAAGACAGATCTTGTCTCTTGACATTATTGAGTATTGGCTTTTTCTTTTTTATTAATAATGCTTCCATTATTTTTTCTTCAATTTATGGAATCTTTATTAATTAAAACAAGAAAAAGCCAACACTCAATAATATCAACTAAGAACACAGCCACAATGTGATGACCGTGTTTTGAAAATAAAACATTCTTATAACTCATGATACATACATAAAACAATCCATGCATTCAGTTAAAAGTAAAAATAAAATTCATCCTTGATAATGGCTAAAACTATAGCCAAAAGTGCTTGAATATACAAAACATTTGAACAATTTCTATATAATTTACGTCCAGAAAAGAAAAAATTATAACACATTAAAAATTGAATAAAAACTTAACCATAGTACTCTGTCAGTTGTTTTTAATGGAACTTGTATAAAAGAGGGTGGGAATGTTGACCAAATACACAATTATATATATAATATTGTGTGTGTGTGTGTGTGTGTGTGTGTATGTATTTAGGCAGCAATCCTTCTTTCATGCACATTTCATTGAATATGACTGACAAGGTGCTTTGATTTAGCTTTTTATATAATTTCTCATGGGATCTAATAATTTTTTTCTTTTCAGATGATAAATTATATAAAAACTGTCCAAATGTTCTTTTTTCCGAGTGCTTTCGGCTATACATTTAGCCATTTTCAAGGATTAAATATTTTAACTGTTAAATAAGAAATAGTTTGTTGCATGTATGTATTTATATAATGTTTTCATTTTTCAAAACACGGTGAAGATATTGTGTCCTATGTTCATAGTTGATATTATTAAGTGTTGTTTTTTTTGTTTTTATTAATAAGGCTTCCATGATTTTTAGCCTTTTTTTGCATATAGATCATGCTATTATATTTGTGTTATCAAAATTGTATTCCTGATCAATCAAAATTCGTAAATAATTATATAGGCCACGCTACAACATGTTTGACACGCAGACTCACTCTACACCTTTCTGACCATAGCTCAATTAGATCTCATTTAAATATCCATGGAGACCTACCGGACGCTATTCGTAACATACTTGTTGAAAACACATGCGTTTTGAAAAATGAAAAAAAATTATATAAATACATACATGCGACAAACTATTTCTTATTTAAGAGTTAAAATATTTCATCCTTGAAAATGGTTAAATGTATAGCCAAAAGTGCTTGGAAAAAAAGAACATTTGAACAGTTTTTATATAATTTATCATCTGAAAAGAAAAAATTATTAGATTGCATGAGAAATTGTATAAAAAAACTAAATCAAAGCACCTTGTCTGTGGTATTCAATGAAATGTGCATATATATATATATATATATATATATATATATATATATATATATATATATATAATATAACAGCTGGCCACTCGTATTCAAAGATACCCATCTACTAGGGTGGCTAGCCAATCCCTATAGCAGACTCTCGCTCAGGCACATTTGTGTTTGTTCAACACCCACAGAGCCAACCTGTGGTTTATACTGCAACTATGCTGAGCAGACCTTAGTTACAGTTCCTGGGAGAGAGCATATTATCTAGAATGATCAACAATTTGAACAACACCAACGCACTCAAACCCTGTCACAACTTGTGACTTCATGCTAGCACAGCTATCGACGGCTCCAAGTATTCTGTCTACCCAATTTCACTCACAAGGCTTGGGTCAACCTGTGGTATGCTTTTCAGGCACTTTGCAAAGGTGCCAAATGCTGGGATCTATATATATATATGTAGGTGCTGAATATAACATTGATCCGGTAAATGTCAAATTATTTAATTTGTATTAATCCTTTATATATATATATATATATATATATATATATATATGATAAAAATATACTTTTAAGGTATGCTATATTTATGGGTATAATTGGTGCAAGTCTGAGTTTCATGTATGTGACTATCATCTGGCACTAACTGAACTTTATTTTATATCATGATTTATTTTATTGAGCTTTATTTTATATCATGCACTGTTTTATTACCACCAGCACCGTACATTATATATAGAGAGATAAAATTAAAGAAACCCTGAAATCAACAAAAGGAAAAATCAAGAGAAATCTGGCTTAAGCCAGTAGAGACAAAGTATATATATATATATATATATATATATATATATATATATATATATATATGAGAGAGAAAGAGAGAGAGCTAGATAGAGGTTCTAATAGTTGGTATGTCCATCTGCTAGAGTGGCTAGTTAATTCATGTTGCAGATGCCTGCTCAGACACATTTGTGTTTCTTCAACAACCACAGAGACAACATGTAGTCTATACTCTAACTATACTGACCAGAACTTAATTATTTTTTTTGAGAGTGTTGTAACCTAGAAAGGGTTACTGAATGAGGAATAACCAAAATGGAGGTTGGAAATGAAATTAATGGTAATCTTTAACATCAACAAAATACAATACTTGCCAGTGGCATAAAGTAGGTAAGCCACTGCTAGTGGTGGACTACTTAGACAGCATATTACCCCCACTTACAATAGTGTCCAACATATTTATGGGACTGAAACATACCCATTAGTGTTCATAGGTACAGTATATAACAGAGAGAGAGCACATAATCAGGCCTGAACAGTAGTTGAACAAGGCAAGTACACTTGAACCCTCAATCATGAAGACTTGTGACTTCATACTAGCACAATCATTAATGACTTCTAAACAGTTGCATCTACATAATTTCAATCAGAAGGCTTTGATCAACTCTTAATATAGCTTACAGGTATTTACCAATGGTGCTAGACACTGGGATCATCTCCCAAGATTGATATTATCAAGAAATCATCTCCTTGATAAATCAGTCATAATGAGATTTGAACTTGGGTTTCAAGGTCAGAATTTTAACATTCTAACCACTCAAATTGTAATATGAGTACCTTGCTGTGGGGTAATAGTCAGGGAGCTTATCTATCAGATCATTACTGTTGCGTAGTAAGTTTGATTCCAATTGTGTGTGTCCCCCCACCACACTTGTTAACTTGTGTCAAACTAAACTAAGCTAAGCTTAGTAAATACCTATACCAGCTATAATTTGAACTGACAGTTCAAATTATTCTATGACTGTCATTTCAAAAGATTACCGTATTTTGTATTCGTTATTTAGTTTTAAAATGTTTTTGTTTCTATTCAGCCAACTTGAACTTTGAATGATTAATCTGATATTTTGAAAAGAAAGGGGATTAATGAATCTGTAATGCTTTGCAAATGTTTGTTTATTTGACTAGCCTCCCCACAAGATTGTTTTGTTAGAGCTCAAGTTTGATCTTGTCCACTGACTACTGACAACAAAACACACATTTCATTCCAGCTTGAAATTCTTTCCTTTTTTCTTTCTCATTCAGTTGCAATGAACATTTAGGTTTACAGTTGAGTATCTTTCTCATATCAATGAAGATGTGTTGCTTTAAACCTTTATACTTGGTTCATTTGTTGAATTGAAAATCCTTGTTTGTTACTTGGATATACTGAAGTGTGTTACTTGACCCAAAGACAATTCTCAATTAATGAAAAAGATGAATGGGGCAGAAGGACATTTTTGTCTGTAAGTATTTTTCTTACAATTAAGAGAGATTGATAAATGGTAGGAAATCAGTGTATTTTCATATTTTAGACAAAAGCACCCATTTTGTATATCTTGTTTTTTTGAAAATATTTTTATTTTATTTTATAAAGGATGTTAGTTACAGATTTTTTGAGGGAATGTAAAGCAAACATCAAAACACAATTATGAATAATAATAATAATAATAGTATATTTTTACCCCAGTGTCAGTTGGTTGGTATGCTGTTCTCTAATTTTTTTTATTATTATTTTTTTTTTATATTATTATTATTAGTAGTAGTAGTAGTAGTAGCAACAACAACAATAATAAGAAGAAGAATGATGATGATGATAATATCATCATCATCAACAACATCATCATCATCTTATTATTATTATTACTACTACTACTACTACTACCACCACCACCACCACCGAAAACCTAATTTTTTTTATCCGAAGCCACACAATTACATAAGGATGTCTTATTCTATTTTTCGGCAAAAAAAAAAAAGAAGGACTAAGGGTGAAATTGCTAAACTAGAAAAAAAAAATAAAATTGTATTTTTTTTTTTTCACTATTTGCATTTTGAACTGACATTATGGAAATACATGTGAGGTTTCTCTATTATATGTTTAGAGTTTTGGAAAATTAAAAATGCCTCAAAAATATTTTTTAAATGGCAATTTTGGAGGAGGGGTAGGAAGAGAAGGAGGATTGTTGTTGTTGTTTTTGATTTGTTTTTAGTTTGCTTATTTGTTTTCCTGGGAACCTTCTATTTATTGTTATTATATTTTTTTTTTAACTAGTTTTTCTTTCATATTATTTTTGTTGCTTTTTACCACAACACTCAGATCATTTTTACATTCTATAACTGTTGAGTTGCATAGATCAGCAATGAAAGAAAATCTTCTGATGAGATTTGAACTCACATCTCTTCTTTTTGAAAGCTTGTCAGTGCCTTACCAGTAGGAAACCGAACACAATCAAAAGACGTCATTCAGAATTAGATACATTGCTACATTCTTTCTTATTTGGTTTTACTTCTTTGCCATACAAATGCAGAAGGACATGTGCCTATGTTTCATAGACTACGCAAAGGCCTTCAACAAAATACGCCACATGCATCTGATGGAATTGCTCAGCAACCTTGATATATTCGGGAAAGATATCAGAATAATCAAGAACCTATACTGGCAGCAAACGGCATGCATGCGCATAGGAACGAGTTCAGTGAATATACAAAAATAGAAAGGGGCATAAGACAAGGATATATCTTCTCACCCAACCTGTTCAACCTATACAGTGAGGCAATTCTGAGAGAATTGGAAAACCTACTGGGATTTAGCATTGTCAACCACAATCTTAACAACATAAGATATGCAGATGAAACAGTACTGAAAGCAGACACGGAAAAGAAATTACAAAATCTACAGAAGGTAGCAATAGAGAGTGTGAAGAAGGGACTAAGCATAAATTATAAGAAGACAGAATGCATGGTCATCAGTAATGCGATTTGCAGGTTGGGAACACTAAAATGAAGCAGACACAGAAGTTTAAATATCTGGGAGTTGTTTTGACAAAGGATGGTAAGTGCGACACTGAGATCTGTAGACATATTAGGATGGCCAAGAACGCATTCCAAAAGCTGGGCAGAGTATTGTGAGACAGGAGGATTTCTTTGGTAACAAAGAAAAGAATACTGAGCTGTTACATAACATCTGTCCTTTATGGCAGTGAATGTTGGACGATTTCCTCAAAGATGAAGAACAGACTCGAGGAAACAGAGATGTGGTTCTACAAAAAGACGCTGAAGATACCATGGAACGAGCATGTGAGCAACAATGAGGTCTTAGAGAGGATGTAAACAAGGAGGAGGCTTATACTTAACATCAGGAAGAGGCAGCTGAAATTTCTGGGACACATAATGAGGAAGGAGGGTCTGGATAAAGTGATACACATGGGTTGAATAGAGGGAAAGAGAGATAAGGGAAAACAACGCATGACATACCTGTCAGGCTTAAGCAAGTGGATGACAGTACGTGGTCTGGGGGAGGTGGCAGAGGGAAGGAACTTGTTGAGAGCTGCAAGGGATAGAGGAAAGTGGAGAGTCATGATTGCCTATGTCCTGAAAGGACATGGCACATAAAAAGAAAGTCGTAGATATATTGAATTTCTTGCATGACAGATTGTTATTATTATTCATTTTTTTAAAATATAGTAATTTAAAAATACAACATGAACATTGTGATAAAAAACAAAATGAAAGAAAATTAGACAAAACATTAATAATAATGACAATGCTTCATTTAAGAAATTCGAACAAGTTGAGATTATAACAATTTGGACAGACAGAAAAAATTTAATTACTTATCTCTTTTATCAAATATCACTAAAATGCACACACATGTGTATACACACATACAAATGACTGCAAAAGTTTGAAAATGTGTAATTTTTTAAAAAAATTCATCATTCAATGTTCTTTTCTTGGTTACATTTTATATAGAAAACAAAAATCTTTTTATTATGTAAAAATTCTTTCAATGATATGACATTGACAATCATATGAATTCGGGTTTCAGATTTTTTGTTTCATCATTTTCTTTCTAAAAAGAAATCATGATTAAAACAAAATTTCTTAATTCAATGTAATTGAGCTACATTTAAATTACCTGCAAAGTTTGGTTGAAATTAGTTTATATATGTCATAGAAGTAGAGTAATAAATACATACATTGTTTTAATTATGTAATAGATCCCAAAGTGAGCTTTGTTACCCTCTGGTTCGAAATGTGGATGGTGTAATGGATAGTGACTTGTAATGAGAATTCAGAGTGACAAGTTTGAATTCTAGTCAAGTTCGTTACATTCACTTATGTTCAAATACTCTTTGGAAAGGTATGAATCAATCTCCTCCTCTCAGCTATGGGTTAAATATAGTAGGACTTGTATCTGTAAAAATCATTGTTTTTCTCAAAAAATTGTTGAAGCAGTATTTATGTGCAAAAAAGATTTTATTTTTACAATCCAAAATATATTTCAGCTTTAA
This sequence comes from Acanthosepion esculentum, assembly GCA_964036315.1. Taxonomy (NCBI): domain Eukaryota; kingdom Metazoa; phylum Mollusca; class Cephalopoda; order Sepiida; family Sepiidae; genus Acanthosepion; species Acanthosepion esculentum. The sequence goes on along the minus strand of OZ038478.1, from coordinate 72,378,391 downwards.
ATAATCCATAAAGGCCATAAAAAACAAATCAATCAATCGTCATCTCTGGCAAGCTTTACAATGACATTAGCATGAACAGAGGATTTATCCAATACTAGAAAATATCACACGATGAGACTACTGCTGAAATTACTTAGACATATTATTAGGAAGAAGGACTTGGAAAACTTAACTCTCACAGGATATATTGAGGGTAAGAGAGATAGGGGAAGGCACCAAGCCACCTGCCTGAAGAGCTTGTGTGAATGGATGGAGAAATGGGGGTGCAGGAGGCTTGACAAACAAGAAATGCTGCTAGGGGCTTTGAGGAATAAGAAGTTGTGGATATCCATTTTTATTAAAGAGACATAGCACATAGATGAAGATTATTCTATAAATTTTACTGAAAAAGAAGCAAGCAAAAAAGTAAAAACTGTAAAAATATTTTTTGGACTATTGTCAAAAGTTGAGGTTTAGAGATGCCACAATTTTTTCTGTCTAAAATGCTGAGATGAGGAATCATTTTTACTAATGTATAGTAAAGACGTCTTATCTTGGAAATTTGAAATATTTCTTCATCTTGGTTGTTACAACGTTTTGGCTGCTGTAGTCTCTGGTCTTCTTCTGATATCTGTCATATTTGGTAACTTTCTAAGAATTTTGAATCAAAACCTTTATTCAATCAATGGAGGTAGATTGTTCTCATTCCCTTCTTCATGCAAGATCAGCTGTCCTGAAGAACATTGAAATGATAATTCATGAGAAGCCATGTTGATCAAGTGTAGAGGAAAAAGCAACTGTAAAATGAAGTTATAATAATATATACAGAACAGCACAGAAAAATAAGATGATTTAAAGAATCCGTGCACTTATTAGATATTCTGGATGTCCGGATTGATTGATTAATTTGTTTTTTATGGCTTATCAACCTTTTGCAGGTTATTTAAAGCCAGAAAATATTTTTTGACTGTAACATTTTTTTTTTGCAGATAATAATGATTTACTTATATAAGTCCTACTAATTAACACATAACTAGGGTGGGGGAGACAAAGTGGATTCATGCCTTTCCAAAAGGTATTTGTACATAAGTGAATATAAAAAACCTGACTGAAATTGAAACGCTGCTCTCCAATGTCCAATTCAAAGCTGTTATCCCACTGCACATCCAAGCTTTCAGAATCTGGTGTTCCCAAGCAATTGCCCTTCTAGGTCCTGACCAGGATCGGCATTGCTTAATCTCAGTGTTCATATGAGAACCAGTGTTTCAACATAATATAACTGCAAGCCTGTGTGTGCATTTGCTAGATTCTAATGACCTCCAAGAATAGAAGTAAATATAATATGGGAGCTTTTGATAAAAAAACAAAAATTGTTTAAATGCATCTAATTATCTGATAGTTATGAGTTCAGTCCATTGGTCAGGTCATGAACGTCATATATTCTGATTCAGTAGAATAAGTAAAAGTAATATCACAAGGATGAATTAAATGAGAGGATAGACAGGTTTGCTTTGAAATTCCCACAAGTTTTGTTTTTTATATTTATGCTCATCCAATATAATGTCCAAAACTTGATCAAAGTAGAGTGTTATTGAATGTGATTGTTGTGAAAGTAGATAACAGGTAACCTGAGGCTCGAAGAGCTTAAGATTTTGGTGATCAGTGAAGCATGCTCTCAGGGACTTCTTCTACAAAGTAGCAGTTCTTGGGAAGAAGCTTTTCAAATAGAACTTTCTTCTTCCCAGTGGAATACAAAATATGTGGTATGGTGGGTCTTAGTTGTAAAATTCTGAACTAGTGGAACTAAGGAATGTTGCTTGTCAGAACATTTTCCATGGAAATAGCAACAGAGTAGCAAAAGGTTTGTAATATTTCATCTGTCAGCAAAAGGTTGCAGTGTTGAAAATAATTAATCACCCAGAAGGTTACATAGATGTTTTTGGACTCTAAAGTAATTGACTATAACAGAAATCTAAATATCAGGCCAGAAGGTACAACAATAATTATAACAACCAAGATGAGGACATTAGTCTGAATAGATTAATATGTAAGGGTCCATAATTTTCTTGATAGAAAAGATTTTTTTAATTTTATGAAGTATTTCTTCTCACTTCAGTTTCAAAGTTTTTCAGTAAATATATTTCCTGAGATTTTATACCTACTAAATCTGTCATTATTTTAAGCACTCTAATCAGCTCTGCTGGTAGACACTTTATTTTCTACCTTCATGCTGCTAGCTATAATTTGTTTAACTTTAATCCAATGCATTATGCATATTATAATAAACTTATTCCATCGGAAATATTTGCTTGGATTCTTGACCAATGACAATTCCTTTGTTCTTAATTTATAATGCCTTAGAGTTACATCATTAGCAATGCATTTACATTCAACACATAATAGCCTTATTCTAAGTCCTGACTGCTGACAATTCATTTTTATTGATTTGCACAATACATTGATTGATTGCCAAATTCATTGTTTAATCATCAAATTTTCTTTATTTGGCCCAATTCACAATAATTTTCTTTTCAGGCATTTATTATAAATTTATGAAATTCGTATATCTGAGTGTGTATGGGGGGGGGGGCTTTGTATGCTATTAAATATGGTAATTTTGTCCAATCATTACTGAATACCTCATATTTGAGGCTTCATTCTATATTAAGCCAAACCTAATAAATATTGATGGATGTCTTAGGGCAGTAATGAGCTAGCTAGCTAAACAGATCATTACAACTGTAATGAGTTTGAGCCTCACTGGATGCCTCATACCTATTGTTATGCTCCACTGCAAATTATATTTCTTTCTGATTCACTCTACATATCAGTTAGATGTGAGTGCTAAGAAAGAAAAATCCAAAATAAAAAAAGTCGTCTTCTGTGCAGGGGATCTGAGCATCATACCCAGCCCACAAAACAACTCCCCTTAAAAATCTAAAAGGCAACATAAAAGGAGACAATCATGAATGCTGCTGCCAAAGAAAAAAGATGAGCTCAGGAGCCGCTAGATTTGCTTTTAAGAAGGGTGCTCATGAATGACTGGAACAAAATACGTCCAACAGACCAGCAGTCATTCCGCCTGGTCATTCCGTGATTTTGGTCAACTGACCCAACACGTGTACCTGCTTGAGACCTACCCTCCTCGAAGCACTCACACAACTGATACATCCTCTTTATTGGCACAATCAAACTCATGGCTTCACTATCACACTCTAGGTCTCTCTTGACATCGCCACTATGACCTCAGTCAATCAACCCAACAAATCTGCCAGATGCAGTGCCTACCAACTCTATCTTTCCTTCAAAGCCATCCTTCACCTCACCCACACAGAGACATTCTGCTTGCATCTGCTGCATTGGCAAATACAAAGGAATTTTATATTTACAATTTGTATTCTTTTCATTTTGCCTCATCAGTGATACTATTGTTTTGTTTGTTCTTTCATGCTACCATATGTATGTTATAACACTATGACCTTGTGCCATACTAAGATAAGATTAAGAAATATCTTTGAGTGCCTTATTATGGAGTGGTAGTTAACAAGTTATCATTTTTGATGGAATATAAGATCTCATTCTCATTTCTGCAGGGAATATTAAAAAAGAAAATTGGATGGTATTGGATGGTGCCTAATAAAAGAAAGGTCTTTATAATTGGGGGGGGTCAAAATCTTTTTCAATATGTAGTAAACAAAGAGTCTTAATAAAAGGAAGAGTTGGGAAGTCAAGTAAAAGATCAAAAAAGTGCAAAATTAATAAACAGGTTGGTATTATATGCTTGAGGTGGGATTGGAAAATTTCCTCAAAAAATAAAAATGAATGCCCCCTCCCACCAAAATGTTAGGCACTTATGAGAACACACTGCTACTGGAACTTCATCCAGGTTTCTTTCTATTAATTTATTCTAAATGTATGAAATTCTAAAATTTGAGACGGAAAAATGTAATTCTTTGATACTATAGTATAGTAGAAAATAAGCTGTGGAACACTGGTAAAGTCAATTGGAATAAAAAAAAAATAAAACATTTAAATTTGTCTTCTTGTACTATGCTCAAAGGCAACTGACATTTAAATCTAAGTTTGATTATTGTTTTTATTGTTTTGTGTATTACTATTTTTTTTTTTGAACTCCAATACCAAATGTCTAAAAAGATTACTATGTCAATGGGTAGAAAATGTACTTGATATATTGCAAAAAGTTGATTTAAACATCCTGCATTCTGGGTCCAATTATTCCAACCTGCATGCTGATCATATTTTTAGCATTTAGAGGGTAGGATTGCAGACACCGGAACCTACCTTTTGCTATTTTTACCCATAGCTAGAGGAAAGAGTGAATTTCACTCCTGGTTTTAAATTCAGAATTGTCTTTCTCCTTGTTGCCAGCCAAGGCTAAAGTGTCCACTCTGCCCTGATGTGACACTGGAATCTCTGGAGGTTGATCAAACAAAAAGAGAAAGAAAGAAGGAAGAGGAAAGAGTCTACTAATTGGATGATAATTGTTGAAATGACAGGAAGATGGATTGAAAATTTGAGAAAATTAAAAACAAAATGCATTGAAAAATAAATCTAAGGAGAATCAAACCCAAGATTAACTAGACAGAATTCAGTTAAATTGAGCAAAAACAAGACTACCCATCCTTCCCCACTTCCTGTTGATGAGAAAGAGACCATTAATGTATCCACAAAGATATCACATAGAAAAGAAAATATTTTTTCAATAAAGAGATCTGGGTGGTCACCAATATAACATTTAAAGATTATTCTGAATGAAAAAGCCAGGAAAAAGAAATATTTGGTTTGAATCAACCACCCAGAAGAGAAGTGTCCCCACAGAGATAAGGATCAGCCTGGTGCATTCATTCATTATAATTTCTATGACTTTCGACCAGAAAAATTTTATATCTAAACATTAATTCAGATTCCTTTGGATACAAGTATTAAGGAAAAATTAAATACTATTTTGGAGTGACCATAGGCAAAAAGTTTTGGTGGTCTGTTCCATTGCAAAAAATGCTTAGACAGAGAAAAGATAAACTTTTGTTTTAAGGAGAGTGGAAATGATTTTTCTTTCTTTTTCCAATTCTTCAGTGGTCTGGTCATTTGAGAGATCTCAGCATGGGGCAAGCTGATAGATAAGGATTAATGATTGAAACTCCGTTTTGTTTTCATTGCACCATCTGGAAGTTGGATTTGTCACTCCATCCCAGGGAGCAGGCTGAGGTTGGCTGCTGAGAAAGTGGGAGAAGGAAGAGAGAAAAATTGGCACCACTAAAATGGAGTTTAAAGGTGAGGTGTAAAAAGAGTTGGAGTTAAGGGCTGACTTGATCTCTCTGACCACTCTCAAAAGGGGGTGGGACAACCCCAAATTTGGAAACCCACTTGAGTAAATGTATTTTTATATATGGAAATTTAGAATAGGTTGATGTTTAGAGTAGAAGACAACTGAACCCAGACCCTAATCAACCCCACCCCTATCAGATTCAGGACTCCATATAAGCTGGAGATTTTGGACACATAGACACACAGACAGAGAGAGAGACACACAGAGAGTCCCCAAACTACTGCTACAGGAATTTGCATTGTTTGCCGAGACCTCCTGACCAAGACCTTGTGCCAGCCCTGAATAGCAGAACTTAGAAATTTAAGTTACAACTAACACATGCTGCAGACTCCAAAGTGCATCACAGTATCATTTGATTTTAACAAGTGGGAAGTATATTATTATGATGTGAGCAAAAACTGTTTCAACTGAAATTTGAATTCAGTTATTCCACTTTCTGTGTTGTTAACCACTAGGCCACTTCCATTTATTTGAGCATAAATGATTATTATCAGAATTAGAACCGAGAATTTCTGATTCTTGTAAATAATTTCACAATATTCAATCTTGTTTCAAACACTTTTTTAGTTGTTGTCTTATTAATCTTGATTCTGTCCCATTTGAAGTTGCATAAATATATTAAAATAAACTTTCTACAAAATGTATTGGGTTCTAATTGAACCCACTGTATGTGTAATCACTATGTGTATAAAAGTTTTTCATATGTTTAATAAATTCTGCTTATGATATCACAGATTATATAAACAGCTCATAGATAAATAACACTATTCTCAACCAGTCTGCTATATAACATGGTTCTGATTTGATTGAATTGTATCCTATTTCTTTTTATGTTATTTCATGGCTTTTTTTGGTATTCGTAAACATGCTTGATGTTTTTTCTCATGACTAATGAAAAAGAACAGAGAGTGTCTATGTTTTTTTGTTTAGTAAAAACTGTTATTCTAGAAGCTTTTAACACTTCTGCTACTGTGGATATATCTTTATGAATCTTACATTGACTGCTGATGACATATATATCTATACATTTTCAAGAGGTCATGAAGAGTTAGTCCCTAATGTTTGAGTTAGAAACTAGCTGTCATTTAGTACTATATTCAAACTCACGTAGACATATAGTAGCATACACTACATGTACTGCAATGTATTTTTTATTATATTGAGTGTTGTGGGTCTGTACTGCAGAATATTTGATCAAAACCAAAATAGTAGAGCCCATGAAAAATTATCATATCAACTTTATATTTATTTCCTGTAAATGGCAATTTCCTATTTTTCCCCAAACAGGTCAGCACAGTTGGGCAACAGTGCTGTAACCCTGCAGCAATGAAATTGTTAAAGAAGCTTTAGTTAAAAACTTGTTTAATTAAAACACAAAAATGGTATTTGCCTTTCAAATATACTGAAACATCACTTGTGGACCACAAACAATCCAATTGTCCTTCAACAAGCCAAAATGATAAAAATCTTGAAAGAGTTTTCCCTGGCATTAATCAAAATTGTTTTTGGATTGTTGATGATATTTCTGTAATGACTGGTTTCATAACAACTAATTTTCATTTCACCCCAAGCAAGGCGATAATGCCACTAAGATGCAAAGAGTTACTGGAAGTGAAAGAGAAAACTTTAGTGAGGTGAAAGGACAATGAAAGAAGAGGGTTCAGAAAGACATAAGATGACGATTAGCATTGAATTTTAATTTTCAAGGATTGTAGATAGCAGAGAAGCAAGAAACCAGAAGAGTTCAACAGGCAAGAAGTGCAAGAAAAGAAACTATTAGAATAGAACTTATGGTTACATCTAGCTAGTTCAATAATAAAATGGTGAAACCTAGTTGCCAATCTAGTAGTATGCTTAAATTCATTCAGTTAGGGTACCAAGATAAAATGCCTTCATACTGTCTATAATTTTCAAAAGAGTCATTACCATTTCCAGTTTTGTTCAAACTGTTAAACTCCATCTTTGTCATGCTTTTGTTGCTATTAATAGGAAATAAACCCTATTCCCAACACAATTATATACTCACATACATACCATATTAAAATATACACAAACCTTATTTTCTACCCAATAATAGACAATATTACAAACATGCCAATTAGATTCCAAAATACAACACACGCCATTTAAATCAAATTGTCTATTGGTTAGAAATGAATATCATCATGTGAAATATTTGAGCAAAGAAAACTAAAACCCTATTTTTCTCTAGCATACTTGTCTTATAAAAACCCACAGATTTCGACTTTCAAAGAGCAGAGATTGAGCTATCTCAAGCCAAACGTAAAAGAAGATATGGCTACATATGCTTTTCCTTCTACAGTGTGTTGAAAGAAATGTGTCAGCGACTTCAAGTGAATCATCTCCAACAACAACAGTAGAAACTGTCAGTGAATCTTCACTGATGATCATGTGTCAGCAACTTCAAACAAATCATCTCCAGCAACAACAAAAACAACAGCAGGGATAGTCAGTGAATCTTCACTGACAATAAAAGTCTTTTTTCAACCACAGATTTTTATAGTGAACCAACTACTAAAAGTCTTTTAGAAACCTCAGCTTTTTTTCTATGAACCAACTACCCAAACACTTTAACCTAACTAAAACTATTTTGACTTCTTTTCAACTATTTTCAATTTTTTTGTAAATACAAATGATTTATTTAATAAGCATACCCATGTTTTCTTTAATTTTATTTCATTATTGCTTGGAATTTGAATGTTCAGATATTTAATATTAAAAACTCCTAAATTTCCTAAACAACTACAGCATTTCATCCAATCCATTGTCCAGCCATTTTTGAGTGTACAATCTATAAGGAAAGACAGCCATTAGCCATTATTTTTTCCCATTATACTATGTGAATTGGTTGAAATGTTGTGTTATCAACAAAAGCAACACAAAGAATGATTTCAGTAGGTCAAACAACTCTTGGAATAAATTTTCTTTTGTTCGTTTTTATGTTTCCATTGGTTCTACAATTATCAGACATGAATTCTCAAGAGGTAATATTCCTGGTAGTCAAATATTATTATTTCAAATTAAATGAAAAACAAACTTGTCACACCCACCAGTTCAGTAACCAGAAGTGGATTAGCTCCCTTGACAGGCAACGAGTTTTGTTACAGATTTCTATGTACCAGTGTTTCTCATTTCTAACAAAACTTTCTATGTTTCAAAAATTATGTAAATATAATACATAAAAAGTTGACAAATAGTTCTGGAATAATAGTAGGAACCTTTGCTTTAAGAAAAGATGTTTTCTAAATGTCTACTTAATTTCTTAGGCAAAGAAATAGGAAAGACTCCCCTCCCACACACACACACACCAGGGATTAGTTGCTGATCCTGTCGCCATGACAGATATGATCACCTCCCTGACCAGAAGAGTTGCCTGAAGGAAGTAAATGCAATTTCCACCTTTTAGTGTTGAAATCCTCCTGTTTGTTCGTGTTCATTTTTGTTTTCTTTCTCCTTTTCACCTCTTCCTTCTTGGAAAGATGCAGTTATTACTTTTCCTCCTCTTCTCTGCTTACCCTCTCTCTTGGAAAGATGCAGTGAATTTGCATTTCCTTCCTTGTCTTTGCTTTCTGCCCTGGATTTGGCCAGTTGACTTATCCTGTTTCATTTCTGTTGAGCAAACCCAGACCTTGCTGTATTTTAATTCTTTCTTGTTGCTTTATTCATTGTTTTTGCATGTTAATTCTCTTAACGTTCATTTACAGAAACACCATCAAGATGGCTTTGCTATCATGTTTGGTTACCTAGCAACCACGCCAGTTTGGTGCCTTTTTCATCAGCATATCGTCATTTTGAGTTCAACCTATCATCACGGAATCTTGATTTTGTTTTCTCACCAAATTTCTGGATTTACGTAATGACATGCCACATGTGGCATCTTTTTCAGTATGCTGCCATTTTTGGATTCCCAAGTCACTTCATTCAAGTCATTTCTTTTGAGTTTAACTTCTCCTTTCATCAAAGACCCTAACACACGAATATTCCAAAGACTTAGCACTTTACCAAGCTCCTTTTTCTAATTTCTAGCTCCTAATTTAACCAGATTTTCATATCCACACACTCATACTTTAGAACATTTTTACGTGTTTTTTAATATTCCCTCTCTTACCAGGTGTTGACTCCTATGAGTTCTTACAAATCAACAAATGTACATAATTGTAATTAAGTCGTTGGTTGTTTGCCAATAATAAAACTTTGGTCTTTTTATTAAGAATTCTGTCTTTGTTGTAACTCAGATTTTGGAGTCAATATTTTCCTGCATATTCTTTGTATTAAGAATTCTTCATAAAACAACAGTGACCTCTCAGTGGGCTGCTACAAACTCCTACTTAGACAACAATAATAAGAAAAGATTTATTGAATGAATCTCTAACACCTTATTTTTTTAAAAATATGAGCACATTGTCATTTTTCTTCTCTTATACTGAATTCAATGCCTCACACAAATGGTTGACTTTCATACACATTTCCTCAATAACCAGGATGGTATGGCTTCTCTTCTTGATCTCTGTTTCACTTCCATCACCAAGTCTTGTTGCGCCATGTAGTTCTGCCCTCTTGGCAACTCTGATCATGCTGTAGTGTCTGTCAACATCTCCTTCTACTCCACCACCAGCAAAGAACCTCCTACCAACAGAAAATCTTTCTGTTATCAATGAGCAGACTGGCACTTGTTCCATGATTTCCTCTGCAATGTCCCTAGGAATGTGGTCTTTAATCTCCCCATTCAAAAATGCACTTCTGAGGTCTCCTCCTGGATAAAAGCTGGAATCAAAGCTTTCATCCCGGCAAAGAAATATCAGGTTAAATCATGCTCATCCCCTTGCTTCTTTGCTGCTTGCTCAGCTGCCATTTCCCATAGGAATCACTTCTTCCACCGGTAGTGACATGTCAGATTGCAACAGACATCTCTTTGTCTCAGCCCATAATGAGTGCAAGTGTGTCCTCAATGAAGCAAAGTCACTATTTGCTGAAAGAATAAAACAACATATTGCATCTCACAAATTTGGTTCCAAAGATTATTGGCATATCTGCAAGGGCGTACTAGACAACAGCAAATCCACAATATCTCCTTTATTCAACCAATTCGAGTTCCTGAATTCCTCAGCTGATAAGGCTGAGTGCTTTGCTCAGAAATTCTCATCCAATTCAATACTCGACTCATCCGGTGTATCCACACCCAATTTTCCCACTAGAACTGAGGCTCTATTGAGCACGTTGCACATAACCCCATTGATGGTATTGGACATTGTCTCTAAATTAGACTCCCATAAGGCTAGCAGTGGGGACAGGATACCAGCCATTGTCCTGAAGAAATGTTCTCCTGAACTGGCCCCTGTCCTCTCCAAACTATATAACTACTGCTGCAATGACTCTTGCTTTCCAGCCTGTTGGAAGTCCTCATCTGTTGTACCTGTTCTTAAGAACTCTGGAGACCCTTCTGACCCATCTAACTACCATCCTATCAGTCTCCTACCACTCTTCGGCAAAGTCTTTGAAGCTTTAATCAATGCCGAAGTGGTTAAGCACCTTACATCCCATGTTCTGCTCTCTGACAAGCAATATGGTTTCTGCTTTGCCTGATCTACCACTGATGTGCTCATGGACATAACTAAATCTGTTTACCAAGCACTTCACAATAATGGAGAAGCTCATGCCATGGCTCTAGATATCTCTAAAGCATTTGTTAGGGTTTGGCAGGCCAGCTTTCTTTGTAAGCTTCAGGGATATGGAATTTCAGGACGATTATTTGACTTAATACAATCATTCCTGTCAAACCATGCAATGAAGGTTGTCCTTAATGGATTCTCCTCTAGTTACTTTCTCATGAACACAGGTGTTCCCCAAGGCTCTATCCTAGGCCCTACACTGTTTCTGATCTTTACTCCTGCCTCGATAGCAAATCCGGCATCACTGACAAAATTAACCTTGCCATTGGTATCGAAAAGGACCTCCAATCTGTTGTTGACTGGGGCAGGAAATGGCTGGTTAACTTTAACGCCTCAAAAACAAAACTGCTCTCTTTTACCCACCACCGTGAACCCTCCCCCTGCCTCCCATTAGAATGTCTGATGCTCAACTCCACGAGAGCACCTCTCTGCGACTGCTTGTTCTCACACTGTTCGCTGACCGAAGACGGAACAAATACATTGAATCAATATCTTAATCTACCACAAGGAAATTTGGTTCTCTGTGTCACGCCAGAAAGTTTTTCTCACCCAAGTTCATCCTTCAAATCTATAAATAAACCATTTATCCTTGCATGGAATACTGTTGCCATATATGGTCAGGAGCCCCTGCTGTTCATCTTAAGGTCCTCAACAAAATCCAGAGATGGATATGCACTGTGATTGGTCTTGATCTGGCAACTCATTTATAGTTGCTCTCTCAAAGACATGCCATCACTTCCTTCTGTCATTTCTACAAATACTTTCATGGTAACTGCTTAACAAGTTACTTTTGCCAGTTCCCAAACTGCATGAATTTAAACATGCTACTAGCTTGGCATCTCAGTCCCCACCTTTCACTGTCAAAACAGTTAAATGTAGCCATCTCTTCTACTCCAATAGCTTCATGTCTCGCACTTCCTGTCTGTGGAACTCCCTTCCTCTTACTTGCTTCCCTGATAGCTATAATCTCCAACTATTCAAATGCATTGTCAATTGACATCTCCAGATGCCTTGATCTATTCCCTGTCCTTCTCTTCATCCTTTCCTCTATCATGCCTCTTTACTCTTGCTCCCACTCTCTGTAACCCCTTGCATGCTAGTGGCACTCCCGCCTTGCTTGGGGTGAAATGCTTAAAAAAAATTCCTCCTTCTCCATGATCTCACCTTAGAAGGAAAGAAATTTACAAGGTGAAGTGTTGTAATCATTTGACTTCAGTTTTTTTAAAAGGATGTGTTATTTATCTATTTTCTTCAATCCTAAGTTAGCAATTCTTAAAAAAGAGGCACTTCACTCTCTGATAGGAACATTTCAATTCTAAGAGGAGGAATTTTAGCCAGAGGAAGAACTGTGTAGGAATTTCAATCATATATATATATATATATATATATATATATCATAAGTATAATAGTGAAAAAATTGCTAGTGATAATCCAAGACAGAAGAATTGAGGAAACCTGGAATTTCAAGGGAAGATATCTGACCTGAAATTCTAAATCTACTGTTTCAAATAAAGACTTGAATGAGTCAAGATTGACAGTGGGTGTAGTGGTGACTGGTAACTCTACCTGAGCAGTAAGGTTGTTATAGAAGAATAAAAATGGTTTGTCTGATTTCTTTTTTAACCACTTTCTTCTTTTGTGACAAGACATTTTTTTTTAATGAGGTGAATTGGATGCATACATTAATCATCCATTAGTATTAAATCAACACAAGCAGCAGTTTGGCTGAAATTCAAGCATGATTTCCAAATTCTCTTTTCTATGCTGATAACAGTTCTGCTACTTCATCATCATCGTAGTGGTAGTGGTAGTGGTGATGGTGGTGGTGGTCTAGACACCGTATCCAAAAAATGAAAAATTATGTTTCATGACAACCTGATGAACTGAGTTTGGCTAAAATGCAAAAAATTGCACTCATAGATATTTCCCATACCCCCAGGAAAGTTTTGACAATATGATAGGCTACAGGAGATAATTTAAAGACCTCACAGTACTGGAATTTGCATGCACATTTTCATACATTTACAGAATTCTATATATCTTACAATATTTTCTCTTTCATATTTTGAACATTCTTCTAAGATTTTATTGAATTTTACATCCATGGCACAATTTTAGCTTGTCAGGCTCTCTATTTAATTTGTTTATACATTTCAACTTTACATAATTTTTATCAGTATATATGCATACAAATTTTAAAGAAAGTTTAAGTTACCAAACAAATTTCAATGAAATCATATAATTAAGCAAAATGATACTGGGAATGTCAGCTATATATTCAACCAACTGTACCAACAATAATCTGTTAACTTGCCATCCCTTAAGGTTTCTGGTTGAAACTCAGGTACAGCTCATAAAACAAACCAGCAGATTCAAATAATAATAAAAATAATAATACCTCTACCACTACTACAACCACTCTGCCACTGCCAGCATTAGCACGCCATCATTCATTCACTAAAATAGCTGTCTGAAACAAATTACAATGTTTCTAAGTCAAAAGCAAATCTATTCATAGGTTTGTCTTTAACATCTTGGAATGATGCCACTTTGGATGAGGCCAATTCTTTAAATTCCCCATCACGAAGGTTTGGAGACTGTTAGATGTAGTGAAATGAAAATGCCTATATTATTCTCAGACAGTCTCAGTCAAATATTTTCTGCTTGTCTAGACAGTCTGACCTTGGATATTTCTTACATAAACAGTTAAAACATCAAGTCTTGTATCTTTGTCTGATTCTTGATTAAATGATATACATAAATTCATGTTGTTTCTGATTTTTGAAAATAAACGTATTTATGTATTTTTATTATATCATTATCTTTTCTGTTAGAATTATATAGCATTTTCATTAGGTATTTTCCAGCTAACATTAACCCTAAGATGCCTGTGGTATCATTTAAGAAACTAATGTAGAACTAAATATAAACAGACATTGATTTCCCTGAAGTGAAAGAAAAATCTTCTGCAGGCCCAAAATGTCTAGATATATGCTACCAAGCACCACTGCCATCTGGTAGACAGTTGTGAAACTACAGTGGTAAAGATGACCAAGTTGTATAATTTTTGCAAATCAATTTTTAAAGAATTAATGGATTTCATTTTTGTTAATCTGATAGTAGATACCCATATTTGAGTAAACACTGTTTTTTTAAACAGTGTTTGTTTCATCTAAAACTTAAAGAAAATGTGCACTCCTGCAGGATTCAAACCTGCATTCCCCTTTGCAGGAGAAACCACTATCTGATCCAACATGCTTTGACAACTCAGCTATGTAGAATTTCATTGTCCAGCAAGGTTCTATTTGCCTTTAAAACCCATTCACTTATTCAGACTTTCTTGAAAGCCATATCTTCTCAGTTTTTTTGTATCTGAAATGTGAACAAAGCAATTTCCAAAGAATTAATGGATTTGATGTTTTTAATACAGTGTAACCCGGATATAAGAGAAACCCGGATATAAGATAGATTTTCTCTGGTCCCAAATTAGAGCCTGTGTTAATAAAACAAAATAGATCAAACCCGGATATAAGAGAAACCCGGATATTAGAGAAAACCGGATATAAGATACTTCTTCTCCGGTCCCGACAACTCTCTTATATCCGGGTTACACTGTATGACATATATTTATTACTTCAATTGTTTTTTCTTGGATCTGCAGGCCAGTAGATGAAATAAATACAGTTTTAAAAGATAGAGCTTCTATTCAAATATGGGTACCCACAAAAAATAGGGTTTTGAAGTAATAAAATCATTTTTTGTGTTCAGGCTTTCTAAGTGGGTAGTTTAACTTTGTATACATTTAGTCTCAGTGAATTGACTACATAAGTCAGTTTGTTAATATTGGTATCATAATGGACTGATCAAGGTGCTCCAGATGATGGCTATATGACAGTCTTAATTTTTTATAAATATTTCTTCTTCTACATCATCATCATACTTCCTTCCTCCCATCCTCCTATCCATGCAAAAATATTTTTATTTATTAAAAAAAAGTAATAATTGAGGATATAATTTTGAAAATTAGGCATATAAGTTCTGGAGAAAATCCGGCCCGCGAAGGCATTTTGACCGGCCCGCGAGCCTGATTACCAATGACTCTATTTTTAACATGAGAGATGAGGCTTTCGAATTCAACAAAAGGCCTGCTGTTATCTTCCTCTGATCCACCCAACCGAATTTGAATACTATGACCGCAAAAACACGATCAAAACCCAATCACCTCCATTTCAGCGTAAAAAATAAAAAAAATAAACATAAAACAAAAACTGAGAGCCGATTTGATCGACCGACCGACAGCTTCAAAGGAACAATGTTGTCTCAGTCGGCTTTCTATTTCATTCCTCCAACAGCGACCCCACCATCGCTTACCCCTGCCATCTACCCTATGTAAATTGCTGGAATCTTTCAATGGGCCATGTTCTTATCTTATACCCCTCTTCTTCTCAAAAAAGAGTGTTTCACTGATTTTTTTGTATTCGGCCTGGCTCGACACGGGCCATATGTCATGCTTTTTAAAGCTTAATTACTCTGCAAATAAACTGAATAAAATTAGAAATGTTTTAAATACCGAAATAAAATTAAAATGAATGTAATCAGTACTCTTCATATTTAACTTATTCAAAAAGAAATAAATTCAGGATTTCATTTCGTTTTAGTAATTTGTTTGAAAATTGTTATATGTCATTTTCCATAGAATATTGACGTTCCTTGAGGAAAAGTAATTTTTGTTAGGTGTTTTCTAATTTTAGATTTTCTTTTGTTTTTCTGATTTCTCAATGTTTATTTTCATTATGGTTTTAAATATTTAGGTTGACAGGGGTCTGCATATGTAATTTTCCTTAATTTTTCATTAATGGCCTTCGTCCGGCCCGCAACCCGTCATTATAACACGATCCGGCCCACGGGGTCGAATGAGTTGCCGACCCCTGATTTAAACTAACTTAGAGAGCTTACGTATGGTTCATATTTGTTCCTATCAATAAATATTGGCTGAATCACTGGTTAAAAAACAAATAAAAGAGGAAGAACTTGGTAATGGTCCAAGCAATTTCTGATCAAAACTTCATAGATTAATCTATTATCTCATCTGGTGAATTCTGACAATCCAATAGAAATTTATCAGTTTTTTGTTACAGGTTAAAAAGTAACAAGATGTATAAGGTCTAAAGTTCAAATCCAGATACAGTGCAGATTTATGTAAAATATGTTATCAGGATCTGTGAAAAGGTTCTCCACAACTTCTTGTTTTTGTTGCCTTAAGTAACTTTGACCCCTTTATCAATCCTTTTTGTTCTTATTCTAACATCCATTCACACAAACTCGTTAAGTAGTTTACTCCCTATTTTTCTCCGGCTTCACTTACCTTCAATATTTCCTGTATTTTCTTATTAAATTCTTCAGGCATTATGTGTCCCAGAAATGTCAGTTGTCTCTCTGATTGTATCAGTTTCCTTGTAGTTGCCACTTTCCGTAAAACTTCCTTATTTATTTCTTCTGTCTATGTTATTCTTAGCGTTTTTATTGGTAGAATCATATCTCTTTCATTCCAAGTTTCTCCTCATCTGTTTTTTTACAATGATTTTCACCCTGTACAATGCTCAAGAGCCACTCGAGGTAGAGGGTTACAGAGTAAGAGGCACCACCCATGTGACACTATTTAACAGCTCTGAGAACTTGACTGTCGCACTCTTTTAAGATGAGTTGGGACAATACTTGTTGCAAACCGAAGTACTGATATGAAGGTGATTATTATCTGTGTGTCATATTTTGTTTTATTTTATTTTTATTGATGTGCACCTTCACCCTAGCAGGTTGACTTGGTACCAAAGATTCCAACAGCAACCAGACTTGACCATCCTATGATTAAAATTTCACAACGTGGGATAAGACAAAGTTTGGGACTGAACAGGTTACTTCGGTAACTTACTGTGGCATCATACATTCTAGATGAGCCCAAGGGCTTGGGCGCTACATATTTGGATCTGACTAAGACCTTAGAACCCAGAAGGTGATACGTTATTGATCCCATGACCAAAGGCAGATGAAGGTACCACATTATTGGTGACCGTGACCAAGGATTAACCTCCAGAATGTGTCACAATGAGATAATCCCACCAAGTCACAAGCTTATTAAGATTAGTAATAATTTATTAATTTTTTTATTAATTTTGTACTTTTTGAATCTTTAAATAAATTTCCACAACCCCTATTATTAACACCCGCATTTATTGCATACTGAGAAAAATTCTAATCCCCCCCACCCCACCAATTATTAAAACCCCTCCTTTGAATTAAGCATCTAAGAGCAATTTAAATTTGGTACAAGGACACAAATACATCAGTACATAAATAAGTCTGTAGCTTAATGATGAAAAAAAATAGAAGCATTTATTTTACATAACAGATATTTATTTTTCCATATAATCTCTTTCTTTGTTAAAGCACTTAAATAAAATCTTCTCATATAGAATGAACATTATACTAAACTAAATCTTTCTAAGATGACTTATCTTGTTTGCAGGACTAATTTAATGACGTGCCAGAATGTGCTATCTTACCCATGCCACTAAAATGACTTGTTAAGAGAAGTTATCTTACCTATGACAGCAAACAGGTTGAAGATTTGTCCAGACAGGAGAAAAGAAGTTTGTATTTGTAACTGATGATACTCATGGTAAAATTTATTAAAGTGATAAATTAAAACTTAGCTTAGCATGCATATCTGCAAAATACACATTTACAAGTGGGTGCTGACCCACTTCCTAGAATGTAACCAAGCAACTAAACATGAGAAATATTTGTGGAATCCCTTCTTGGTTGGGCCAAGAATTTTTCAGTACTGCCTTGGATAATGACATAACAAAATATTGGTGTAATGGTGCTGGGGGAAAAAGTAAATTAATTTTAGAACCAAGTGATTGTGAATGTGATATATAGAAAGTTTCAGCTGACTTTACTGCCTTTTCTTTGTTTCCTCTTTCTCCATTGTGCTATTAGACTCCCCTGTGAAGTAAAGGGTCACAGCTCACCATAGCAAGTAAGTTTTCACTGGGTGGAGTTACCAACTAGTTTTGAATTCTGAGTTGTCCTTCTCCTAGACTGGTTGCTAACCAAGGCTAGAGAATCCAATATACCTTGTTATTTAAGTCATAGCTGCAGGGACAAGAGATGAATTCATACCTTTTCCAAAGGGCATTTGTATGAAAGTGAATGCAATAAATTTGTCTAGAATTGCATGCCAATAACTGCTATGCCATACAAACTCCTTTGTTTAACTTTAGTCAGCTTCTGCATCAACAATCTAAAGATTTATGACATTAAATGAAAAATTAGATTATTAAACATGGGATTTTGCAATTTTTTGCTGCAGACAAAAAATTAATAATGATGTAATTGGTTAATTAAGTGGGCCAATAGTTATTTAAGCTTTCAGCAAGATTCCTGATTATTGGTATTTTTTCATCAAACTATTGTCCAAGTGTATGTTTAATTCTTATCTGATGCTATTTTTAAAATTTATTTTGAATAGTTGCACATGTACCCCCCCTCACACACTCTGTTAAGTAATGAGCTTTATGCCGTCTAATATAAATTTACCATTCCTTTCAGATATTACCAGAATTGACCCGAGAAGAAATGTCAGAAGTAGAAAAACAAAGAAGTCAGGAGAATTTAGATAAAGACACTCACTGTTACCTTGCTTGGAAGATGGACTGGAAATTTAGAGAAATACTAAGCAAGAAGACACGTAATTATGCATATTTATTCATCAGTTTAATTAATTGGTATTTTCTATATAAAAATCTGTTCAGTTCTTTTTTGGGGGTGTGGGAGGACCTAAAATGAAAGAAAAAACTGAAAAACATGAAGAAGCATATTGAAAATGTAGTTTCACTGTCATTTTTAGGAACCGTAAATATTAAGGAGAAACTTAGTGAGGCATACAGAATTTCAATCAGTGAGCATAACATGATGGTTAAAAAGAGCCATGAAATTTTATCCAAAACAAGAGACTGTATTTAATATAGGTACCTCCACAAAAAACAGAAAAAAATGATACCTAAGGTTTAAAATGAATTTTTAAAAATGAAATATCTTTCATATTTTATTTTGTCAAAACTTTGAAGCTACCTTCTTACATGGACATGAAAAAAAAGATAACAGGGGTTAATTTAGAAGATTAATAAATTTTGCATCTGAATTAGAAACCAGTATGGTTTACAAAGGTGTTTCTAAGACCATTCACAATAAAATACTTGACTGCCTGTTACAAAGATACCATGAGGAGATAAGGACAGAAATTAGGGAAATTTCATTTGTAGCTGTCATATGCAGATGGCATATCAAAATGTATTCTTGAATAATTAGATATAATCCTTCAAGGAATAGACATTTGATGGGGAAAATAACATGAAAGGCAAAGAAGGAGGAGTTCAAGCAAAAATAAAAGCAGTTTATTGTAGTGCACATTTCATTCACTGTCATGCACATCTACTTAATTTAATAATGAAAAATGCAGCAAGTATTACACAGAAAGCAAGAATATTTTTTTCTAACATTTTGGCTATGCCAACATTCTTCTTAAGATCACCCCCAATGTATATCCATTCTCAAGAAGCCTATGGACATCAGCATTCCATGACCATCCTCTACAAGGTGGAATTTTAACATACAGACTGTGAACAGAGTTCATGAAAATTTGCAACCTTTAAAAAGCTGCCTTACTGAAATTCAGTCAACATCAGATGCAGATCAAACCATTACAGAAGCAACAGGAATTTTACAATAGCTGAATGATGATAATTTGGTTAGAGATTTTTCATCAGATTATGCCTCATGTTGAAGTAATTTACAACCAAATGCAATCTCAAGAAATTAGTATGTTTAAAGTCAATGATTATATAACAGATTTCAAAACTGCTATTTTAGAAATAAGAAACTCAAAATACAGTAAAAATCCTTCAAAGACACTCATGACAGAAGGAAAGGAAGTGAGTTACTGCATGTGTGTTGATATAATGGACAGATATTCTTCCAGCTGCTAAATTGTTCAACATGAAAAGCTTCACTAACTTTAAGAATCAACTGCCTACAGAAGAGATTGTACTAACCACTGAATCATATCCCATGATTGACAAAGAAGAGCTTGAAGCTGAACTGAAAGTATTCTATTGTAGATTGGATATGCATGAATATTGCAAATTAATTGAGCTGCCAATATTTATCTTGGAAAATAATCTAGATGGTGTTCTTATTGAAATTACAAAACTGATAAAAATCCTTTTGACAACTTCCATGATTACATCAGAGCTAGAATGCTACTTTTTAACACTGAAAAGAATAGATACTTTTCTAAGGAGCACTATGAATCCTGAAAGACTAAATGCAGTGCTTTCAATAGAGAAACATTTCCTCAACAGAAATAGAAAATCATTAAACTTTTTGCTGAAAGTAAAATAAGAATGGATTTCATTTTTAAATGAATGGATCAAGTTTGAACTGTAATAGTTTCTAAGTAAAAAATAATTTTTTCATTTAGGATTTTATCAAATTTCTGTATACATTTTCTTTTTAAGTTCTGTTTTACAGAATATTAAAACAATGGCTAAAAATTTTCTGAAGCGACACCCCCACTAATTTAAGCCATAAGCTGCCACTGTTCACTGGGAAATTATGCACATGCCTAATGATATAAATGTAACAGTTGCTTATGAAAAAAAATTATTTTTATTATTTTTTTAAATTTTAGAATTGTAAATGCATAATCATCTTGGTTGTTTTTTTTTAATACACATTTTTGAGAGAAATGTATTCTTCTGAAGGCCAGACGATTTGTGTAAAAATTGTTGCATTTTTTATGGCCTCATAGGTTTAAGAGGTTGATACCACCAACATTGTTTGATTTGTTGTAGATTCATTTCTTTTTTAATACTTGGAGAAGGGTTTTATATACAGTGTAACCCGGATATAAGAGAGTTGTCGGGACCGGAGAAGAAGTCTCTTATATCCGGGTTTTTCTTATATCTGGGTTTGGTCTATTTTGTTTTATTAACACAGGCTCTAATTTGGGACCAGATAAGATTTCTCTTATATCCGGGTTTCTCTTATATCCGGGTTACACTGTATATTGGACAATGAGAAACGAGTTTTTCAGGCCCTTTATGAAATTATGGCTGGAGCCGGCATGACCCAGCTTTTTCAATAAAAAGGACTGCTATGAGATCAGTAGAGAAAGAATGTGCCATTGACAAGAAAGCAGTTAACAAGGAGGAAGAAGGCATTTAGTGTCCATGCTTCAAAGGACTAGCCCAAGCCAAAGGTGGTCATAAATCAACACAGGAAAGAAAGAGCAGACAGGTTCAAGGCAGATTTATATCCCAGAACTGAAATTCCTTTCTGTGCCTTCCTGCAATGAAAGAAAGAACTTACTAGATAACTTTGTGGCAAAATACTTCAAAAGCCTCCCAAGAAAACAACTTGAAAACACAAAACTCCTTGAGCTGAGACATCCTGTTTGAGTATTCTGTTGTAGCGGACACTCTGGAGGGGGTGCGATGGCCCGAGCGCCCTCGTGTCGTAAAAGAATCATGTCACAAGGAGCCCGCCACATTTTTACTTTGTGATCTAACCAGGCGAAACAATATGGACAACAGAACGAAAATGTGTATGATTTTACGCTGGGTTTATTATTGAAGGAGAATAGGATGTATATTGGTAATGCCGGCGGTTGGATGTTGCTGATGCGGACGCTCCAGTTGAGGGTTGATGTGTGGCTGCTCCGGTTGTGTTGACGGTTGGAGGTTGTTGATGAATGTGGTTGCTCCGGTCGTGTCGACGATTGGAGGTTGTTGATGAGTGCGGTTGCTCCGGTCGTGTTGACGGTTGGAGTCGAAGTGAATGTCGAAAAACCTTCCGTAAATAATTACTAACAATAGTGTACGGGAAAGGTTTGTTGGTCATTGCAGGTGGGCTTTGCTGGTCGTCAGGTTTGGTTAGCGCTGTTGGTCTGGTTATTGCTGCTGGTCGGCTGGTGATCGCTGCTGGTCGTTGTGCATGGTTGCTGGCGTCGCGGGTCTGCCGGATCAAGTCCAATCGAAATCTCCCGTCATAATTACTAACAATAGTGTGTACGGGGAAAGGTTGTGGACGATGTGCGGGCAGCCAGTAGGAGTCAGAAGTATAGACAGAAAGTGTGTGAGTTTGTGTGTGTGTTCCAACTCGCGTCCAGTTGGCAGACGAAAAAAAAAATGGGAGCATAACTTAATACACAGCCCGGGGCAGCATCCTGGCCTTGAGGCCAGGTGCCTGTGCACCAAATGTGTCAGAGCCGACCATGAATTTGGCGAAGAGTCACTGTGTTAAGTTTGGAGTGCCTCACGACAGAAAATGGCATTACTGAAATGTCAAAAATCCCTCTAAAAAATGAGTGGAGATTTCTATGCGAAACTTACGGTGTAAAAACACTTCGAGGTGTATTACGATTAGGTTCGTAACAACAGTGAACAAAAAAGGTAATTAGTTCATCTCCAAACGAAATTACAAGCGTGTAGGGATCATGATGGAAAGGTCAAGGTTGAAAAATGCCCTGTTCTCTTCCGCTTTAGTGAGCAGCCGAAAGCGGCTGCGATACTGTTAAGAATGGAAGTGTGTGCATTTTGAAATTTCTGCCTTGTACAATTATGCTATTGCTTACTCCAAGTTTTACCTTTTTCTATTTTCAAAGGGTTTAATTTTTTGTCTTTGAATCTATGTCGTTATCAAGCAAATTATAACATATTTTTCTTGTTTCCTTTTTTGTTACCTCAGAAAACTGTTATTCTATCAAAATAGGTGCACAAAAGCAAATTTTTGTGCAAACCTTGTATTGTACCTTTTCATATTTGTAAATTGTAAAATAAATGTGTTTTCCCATTTTAAAATTTTATGCAGTGGTTGTCTTGTTTCTTAATTTTGCACCTATTATTGTGAGTAGCTGTTTCTACCAACTAAGTTTTGTGTCTGGCACAAGAACTTAGAGTTGGCATGAAAGTAAAATTTTTATATATGTTATACAATCTCTACATTTGGCATTACTGCTTTTTTTAAATTTAAGATAAGCATATCATAGGTTTAAGTTCCCAAGCCCCTATTGAAACACAACATGATTAATTTAAAAATAATTTATTTTTATCTTTTATTTTTGTTTCTCCCTATCTCCCTCTCTCTCTATCTCTCTCTCTCTCTTTTTTCTAAATATATATATATATATATATATATATATATAATATTATGCATACATGTGTATGTGTACATATGCACACACATGACAAGTGTACTGAAAAGTTCACAGTCCAACCCATTTGCTAAAATTAGTATTAGGAGTAATGTGTTTAATTTTAAGGTGAATATATGGAATAGTGTGTATATTGCAGGGCTTTGGGTCATTCTTCTTTATCACACCCCACCAAAGAACTCATCTGCCTGTGTATCTGTGAGACAGAAATAGCTTCTCTCATCACAAAAACATGAAATTCTTTGTATAAGTTACCTAGCAGTGCTTCCTTGATTGCTATATTGTGGTTAACAAAACCTGTAGATTAGAAAAATTCATAATGACAATAACTTTATAACACCTTTGGTTTCTCAGTATCTCGAGATTTTTACAGTGTTGATTTTTGTTCCATTTTTCTTTATTTTTCCTAAAGTGTGGTCTGTTTGCTTTAAAACAAATTATATACATTAAAAAAGCAGGAAAGAAAGATTATATTGGATGGACTTTCTTTTTTTGCCAAAAAATTTAAATACATAACACTATAATAAATTTAAATATATAACAACATAAAAAATGCTACAAGTTTTCGATTTTTTCAATAAATTATATAAAATTTATATTTTCATTTTCAGCCAACTATCTGCAGCATTTGAAAACTCTTCCTTCCCATGATGCCACAGATTCTATTTACCAGAGAACCAAATGGTCACATTGCAGCATGCATCCCCCACAAATTCATAATTTCTTTAAAAAGCTTAAAGGTAAATAAAAGCTTTGTGAAAACTTACTTGTGTATAGCTGTTAAGCTCAGTGTTAAGTCATTTCCCATTTATTTTATTTGTATTATAATTATCTGCATATAAATAAGTAAATAACATGAATTACTTTCTAATTAGCCAAATTCCAACTATACAAAATTTGGCTTTACTCCTACTACTCACTAATCTGCAAGAGTCTAGTGTTAAATGATTAACATATATATATATATATATATATATGTATGTTTACAGTTTATAAAAGTTAGCTTTTAGGATCCTCACCAGATATGAAAGATTTTGTGGACCAACTTTATTGGTCCACCAAATCTTAAATTTCTGGCAAGGACTTCAATACGGAACTGAAGACCAATGTACTGATGATGATGGGGGCTATGTTGATGACATAGGTATTCATAATTGGGATAGAAACAATGATATGAAATTGGAATGAAAGCATTTATGGTGCAACACCTGCCTCCACTGTGTTGGTCTTCAGGTTCCTTCAGACCACCAGTCATATAGCTGACTCATCACTTGTTGGCACGTTGCTGGTTTGTTGCTGGTATTGTGTTGATGAGGACAGTTTCATTTGATCTAGCTGATGTTTGTCTCTTTCACGATCATTCACTCCTCTGTCATGTGTTTTTGATCTCAGAGTATGAAAAGATTGCTGATGAAGTAAACTGAAGTGAAGAACAGATGAACTGCTGGGAGCCACATAAAAAAGAATCCTTTGGAATGAAGAATTAACTTGGGTTAAAAATATAACAACAATTTGGTTTATATATGATTTGTTGTATACAGCGGTTTTAACCCTTCCCACTTGTTGCTATAATCAAATGTCACTGGGATCCTATTTTGGAGTTTACAGCCTATGTTAGTAGTAATTTAAAATTCTATGTTCTGGTCATCAGGGATGGCACAAGGTCTTGGTCAGGAGACCTCAGTGAACAATATGGATTCCAGTAGCAGTAATGTGCTTCTTTGTTATCCAAATCTCCAGGTGTGGGGTTGACCAGGGTGTGGGGTTCGGTTATCACCCACCCTTATCATCAAACTTTTTCTAAAATCCCCTATTTTCAAAATATGTTTACTCAAGTAATTTTCCAAATTTAGGTGTTGTCCAGCCTCTTTTTGAGAGTAGTCAGTGGAATCTAGCCCCCCCCCCTTAACTCCAACTTCATTCACTTCTCAACTTGCACCATCACTCCATATAGGTGATGCTAATCTCTCTCTTCCTTCTCCCACCTTCCCAATTAATTTTTTTTATCTGCTTGTCTCCAAAAGAATCCAAAATAATGTTGGCCATAAAAATTTTGATGAATGTCACAGAAATTAAAATGAACGAACCTGTCCCCAATCTTAGGCACTAATCTTTATTTTTGTAGGGATATTTTTCTTCTGGCTGGCTGATTCAAACCAGATGTTTTTCCTAGCTCTTTGTCCAGAACAATTTAGATATTATTATGGTGACCACTCATTTTGTCTATCCCCAGCATATATTTTTCTATTTTCCAGGACCAACATCTTCGATGATACATTAACTGTCTCTTTCTTATTGGCGGGAAGTAGGGAAGGACTGGTAGTCTTGATTTTGCTTAATCTTACTGAATTCTGTCTAGTTAAATTTGGGTTCAATTCTTCTTAGAACTGTTTGTGATTTCTTTTTATTATTTTGAAACATAATTTTTCCAATGCATTTTGTTTTTAATTTTCTTCTCAACTTTTCAATCCACTTTCCTGTGAATTTCAACAATTAGTAGTCTCCCCTCCATTTTTTTTTCTTCTGATTAACTCCCTGAGGTCCCAGTATCACATCATCACCTACCCTGAATCCATCATAAAAATTCAGGATGTGGAATTAGTAAATACCAAACACTTCAAATACCGTAGGATATGGATCAGTTATAACAAATTTAGTATAGGAGAAAAGGAAATTGAACATACAATAAGTTGTGCCAGAGTTAGTTCTACCCAACATTACAAAGTGCTAATAAAAACAAAACATTAACCTGAAAACTCATGTTCTTAAATAGCCTTGTCAGATCAAGGCCTTCATATAGATGTCATTCATGGTGCCAAATATGTTCAGAACTATCTCAACTGTTAGCTGTATGCTACCACTTCCTAAGATTGGTGGTTAGAAATGAAATTAGAGTGAAGCCTGTAGGTCTTGGTGAAGACCATCCTTCTTCGAACATTGTAGATGGGTGCTACAGAATCACAAAAAAAGAATTATATCAGATAGCAGAAACTACATCAGTTGAGGACTTTCAACAGCTGCAACAGGTAAAATGGAATGACATGTAACTCAAAGAGAAAGTAATGATATAATCAAGATTTTGACATTCTATACTAATTCAAATAAAAGGTTAGGAAGGAAACCCCAGAAAGAGTGATAACATCAACTGGACTGGAGAAATCTGTTTTCCTGAAAAAATGTTTTAATAGAACAATTTTATAAATTTCAACTGACAGCAACACTGGATGCTCATTCAGTGAATGCTGAATGTTTCCTTTCAGGAAACGGCTAATATTACCATTACCATACCTTCTTGGAAAAGACATGGGATTGCTTTCCCCATTACCTTCTCCATGGTTTGGAATTCAGAGTTTTTTTTCTCTTAAACTAGTTGACACCCAAGTCTTGAGAGGCCAGTCTAAACTATTATTTAACCCATAACTGTGATGGGAAGAATAGATTGATTCAGGATTTTCCCAAAGTTATTTGTGTAAAGTAAATGCCACAGGCTAGGGCAGTATTTGAACTCAATTTACCAATTCCACTTTCCATACGATTATATTCACATATTCCTTGCATTATAATTCATCTATTATTACTGGATAAAGAAATTTCTCACAAGATATTTCATCAGCAGCTTCCAAGTTGGAAAAATCATATTAGTTCCTTTTTTGTATAATTTAAAAATTTTCTATAAATTTTGAGTGTTGTTTAATTTATAAATAGATGAACAATTGACTCTACATACTATATGATGTGAAGATTTTACCTTAAGTTTAGATGCAAACAAAACTTCCTATGCTGTAATAATTGCTTATAATAATTGCTTATAATAACATATTCAATTAAAAAAATCTGCTCTTATTTTTCATTTAAATTTTGTAATAATTTCTTTAATTTTCAGGTGTTGCTGAAAATCCTGATTGCAAATCTGATGGTATTAGTGATACCGATTCTATAAGAACTGAAGATTTTGAAAGCCGATTCACAGAACTCTTAGTGCCAGCACCCTCCATTGGAAGTGAAAGCCAAGAAACAATTGTGGCTGATGTTGGGGATGGAGCAGAGATTGATGACTACAATGATATCACAATTAGTGAGTACAATGTCATTTTGAGATAAATCATTTTAAGAGTTGTTTCAACTATTAATATCATTCTTTTTGTTGCTGTGACATTTGACATCAGGCCTTCATCTCTTCACTATATTTTCTACCATTGTCTGGTTTGCCAAACTTAAGCAAAAGATCCCTACTATTTCTACATGGATTGTACACTTGGGAAAGGTCATAATGTTGTGGTAAAAGCAAAAATAATAAAAAAATAAACTGAATAGTTTAAATAATTCTTAGAATATTAAATGCAATCTAAGTAATAGTCTTTAAGTTTAGTTAAAGTCAAGATTTTGAATATTGATTTTCAAGGAAAGTAAACTTGGCTCTTCTCACCTGAAACATTAGCAGAAAACAATGTTCGTATTCTAACTTTTCCCATTTTTCCTGATGCTGTATTAAGCTGGGCTTAATAAATGTTATTTCATAGGCAAGTTAATAAGTATATTGTTATCATCATGATCTCTTTCTCCTCCTCCAGATGCTGAAAAGTCTGTGGTATATGAAGATTAAGGTTATGTCTATAATAATTGGCGCACTTGAAACTAGGCCCAAAATATTAGGATCAAAATTTGAAGAATTAGAAAATTAAGGAAGAATTGGGAATGTTCAGATCATGGCAGAAATAGAATTTGCAAAGATACTGAGAGTGAGGCTGAAAATTTGAGGAAACTTGCTGTCACTTACTTTCTAATATCAAGCAACAGATATCTAATACAAACATGTAAATGTTGACACTCGTTACTGCTACTGCTACAATAGTGATAAGAAGAAGAAGAACAAAGAGAAGTATGTAGTTGCTGTATCTTTGTAGTTCAAAGATTTCAAGTTTACATTTTGAGGATTATGAGAACTAAGAACTAAGTTACTTATGTTTCTGAACTTGGTTATGATTGTTAATTTCTTTTCTCTGTCATGCTATGCACATGAATTGATTCTGTATATTTCTAGTCATTCTTTGAGTCACTTCAGAAAAACTGAGGAATCATTTTGACACAGAACTAATTAGGTGCAATTGCAAGTATTGTATCTTTAAAACCTTTGACAAACAATGCTTCTCCTCTTATCCAGTAAATTTAATTTCTTGTCTCAGTTTACATTATAGTTTTTAACCATACATTATGATGAGATTGCAAAAAGTTAGTCTCTTTCTTCACGATCACACACTGTTACTTTTGAGTCATAATCAATGATAGGAATGTAGAATTTATATTTCTTGCTAAAACTTTTTGTCATTTTTTATTGGTTGAGCATATGAACAATTTTTAATTTAATGATTTCTATGCATTTAGTCTGAATTTATTGAATTGCTAGGTTTCTGGATCTATTTTATTGTCTTTTTACAAAGAGAAAACGAAGCACCAAAGGTGCCAAGAAAACTGAAATTAAGCTTATTATTTATATTATGCTTTTCATCTTCACCAAAAACATTTTTTGTTCTCCAAAAAACATGCATATGCATATACATACACTATTTATATATGTACTTGAATGGTTTGAACCAATCTTAATCAAATCTTATATAATTCCCAACTTTCCTGAAGATTATCTGACTTTGATATGTGAAATGACAATAAATTCAATGGGCAGTCCTTATTCAAAGCATTATGGAACCATAACAGATAACCAGCTTGATTAAAAGTATTTATTAAGCTTAATATAATTTGGCTGTAAGTCAGGGATTACCCAGTGATGATTAA
This sequence comes from Acanthosepion esculentum, assembly GCA_964036315.1. Taxonomy (NCBI): domain Eukaryota; kingdom Metazoa; phylum Mollusca; class Cephalopoda; order Sepiida; family Sepiidae; genus Acanthosepion; species Acanthosepion esculentum. Next base: position 72,349,311 of record OZ038478.1, on the reverse strand, counting down.
ATATATTTGAAAATCAACAGTAAAATTGAGACAAATTAAACAAAAACATTGACATGAACAAAACTATTTTTTATTAATTTGTGCTTTTCCTCCTCAGGATCTGATGACTCAAACTTTGATGGTTTTGAGGAAATTTGATTCTTTCTCTTCTTTTATGCATCATGTCTCACCATAATGTGTGCAATCATGGATCTCCACAACTTCCTCTCCTTTGCAGTTCTTAGGAAAATTTGCTACCCTATTATCCTTCCTGCTCCCTGTTCTGTCGTTCATTTACACAAACTAATCAGGTAGCTTACATGCTGTTTCTCTCTGTTCCTCTTGCCTTCAATATGTTCTATGAGTATCAAATTCTCCAAGTCCTCTTTCCTCATATCTCCCAGAAATTATACTGTTTCTTTCTGATACTAAGCATGTATCCTTTTTGTTTCTATTTTCCTTAAAAATTCCTTTTAATTTTTTCAAAATACTATTGTTCTTAAAGACTTTGTCTATAGCTGCTGTTTTTTTATATTTTATTTTTTAAAAACCGTTTTGCAAAATATTTTTAGCTCAATAAAAATATTACAGCTTTTGGTTGGGAAGTTTTCATTCATCTATCATATTCATTTTTAGATTAGCATTTTTCCACTTTTCAGAGAATTGTCTTAATGAAAAAAAATCAATTCCCTGGAAGAATGCAAAAGGTACAGAGAGTAGTGAGAAAGGTAAAAGTTTTGGGAGGATGGAATTAAGAAGCTGTCTTAAAGATGGCAGTAGATAATGAAAACAAATGGTAAACATATTGTTCAAAAAAGTTCAAAAAATTTTATTGGGTCTACTTCCTACTATTTTATCATCTCCATTGAGCATTTCTTATTTAATGGAACACAAAGTGTATAAATGTAGAAAGAGTTCTTCTCCACAGAGAATTCTTCCATAGGATAATAGCCTAGTGGCTTAAAGAGTTGGTTCATGACAAAATACTTGGACTCAGTGGAAACAGGGTGAGCAATAACTGGAGCAATACTAAAAATAAGAACTAGATGAGATAGACATGGGCAGTGGAACAAGAACAGTATACCCCATAAATTAAATAAAGGTTTCCATTCAGAATTCCATGTAGGTTAGCCTGATGAAGGTCAGAGGGCACAACAGCCAAAATGTTGTGATAACAACAACAAAAATGAAGACAATAGTATGTGTGTAAATAGTGTAAATAATGATAACTACTCACCCCAGAAATTCAGAGAGAAACTAAATATTTTCTTCAGATACAAACAGTAGTAGTTTAGTCAAGATTCAAACCAACAATCAACTGCAGATTTTTGTGAGAAATTTCCTTCTTTTTTCCCCTCTACTTCTTTGGACAATTTTTGTTAGTTAAAATTGTCTGGCAATCAATTGCTGTGCTCTTTGATTTATGTCTTTGTTGCTTTGCTTCCTCATTCTCTCTGTTTCTTTCATTTTCTCCAAGTGACCTAGTTTTTCTATTTTCCCACCATCTTGGAAACACATTTACAGCTAGCCTAAATTTAGGCCACTTTACCTTGAAGTAGATTATTTCTTATGCTCATATATTTGAAGTCTCATGTAAATAGGTGTTTTTAATATTTAAATACTTCAAGAAGGTGAGATTTTTATACTAAAATGTCCTACTTAATTTGAAAGTTTTCTTAACTTTAATACAAATCAAAATATTAAGATGCTTAAAATATGCTATTGCGCATAATATGTCATAAAATCACTCAACCAACCAAAAATATTTGAACTATAACCATAAATTCTAAAGTAATCAATCACATACTGGCAAACTTGGATTTTCATGTCTGAAAAAAAAACGTGTCAAAAGGATGGTTTTTCAATTGACACTACTATTATTTTAACAACCTTCACTCCTTGGCAATGTTTATTTTTTTTAAAAACAATGATTAGAATTGTAATAAGCCTAAACATATGAAAGTGAATTTATACAGTTTCTTTGTTCTTAAGAATTGACAAGAAAAATAATAGAAAATATTTATTTATTATATTGTTTATTGGAATGGTTGGCAAAACATTAGCTATTTGCCAAGTGATTCAAACTTTATAAAATGGTAAATAAGGATTTCTTTATAGTTGGTTCACATATTTTAATAATTTAGTAAACGTTTATAAATTTATCAATAAAAAATTTTCATATTTATTTCTTTATAAATTCATAAATGACAAATATTGCATTGCATTAGTTTTAATACAATTGTATTAATTTTTAGAATGTTGTAAATATAAAATTATTCTTGTAAATAAAGAATCTAATAAATAAATAATGATTAAAATATTTATTGTAAATACTCAAGAACAAAAAAATGTATAATGTCACTTTCATTATAATATTGAACTTTAAAATATTGGACATCATGTACTAATGAGTCAAATAATTTCAGCATCCTAACTTCGTAGGAATTAATTAAACCAATGAAGGTATGATATGTACTAATTATTAAATCCAAAGAGGAGTTGTCCTAAACTTTTGACCTATTTATATATATATACACGCACAAGGGAAAGTAAAAAATTATCCGCACTCTTGTCTAAAGATATGTTATGGTGAAAGTGAAAATAATTTTTGGCTTACCCTCATATATATATAACGCATCACCAGATACTTTACAAAAATTCTTTGTCTTTGCATACACCAAAGTTCCCTCTCACAATAATATGAGTGGCTGGTGTCAGCCATAAATACAGGCTGATGTGGAGGTACATTGGGGACACACATTGGACTACGTCATTGGCTATCCTATTGACGAAGCCTATTGCCTATGCCTATTGCCTAAGTATATTGCCTACGACTACGACGAGTACCAGTCGATTACGGCTACCTGCTAGATTGTTCTACTCAGTTACAGTAGCCAAAACCACTTAGCTACTTTGAACAAATATATCCCTTTCCGGAACATATCAGAGAAATATAAGGAAATAGGTAAATCTTTAATAGATTTAGGTATTTTTGTTTTATATTTGTTTGTAAAGATTTTTTTTTACAAATATACAAATCCAAGACATAAAATGTCTAAATGGAAAATAACCTTTCAGTTAAAACAGTGAAATATTAAAACCACTCACACAAAAAAAGCCAGTCAGTAATATACCTAATTTCAGTTCAATTAATTAATAAAGGAAGAAGTGTATGGAAAATAAATAAAACATTCATCTAAACAAATGAAATATAATTTCTATTTTGTTTACATTCAGGTGAGTAAAGTGTGTGATTGGATAATTATGTCTAAAGCTATATTAAACAAAAACGGAGATAAAAGTAAGTCAGAACAACTGATGCTGACATTTACAACAATGGAGAGTGAAGGTTCAGAGTTGCTGAGTTGAAGTTGGGTGACCTGAGCTTTGCACTTGTCATGAAAACTGACAGCAAATGTAGGAGACACTAAATGTTATGACGAAAACAAAAATCATGGCAACGCTAATGCATGTTGTCTGAAGACAAAAAGTGATTCCCATGGCCAAATGTCTAATCTAGTCTACAAGGAAAAAAAATGAAAGAACACATTTGATGTCCATAATCACAAATTCAGAATATTACACCGGTAAACTCTGGGTCTGTAATCACACATCAGAGGTCTTTGTAGGTTTTGCTTTTATTTTGTTCGTTCCATCTGGTATTCTAGTTAATTTATCTTAAACCGAGCAATGGTAAGCTGGATAGCAGCAAATATTGTAATATCGCTTTATATAGTCTATGATACTGTAGCAGAAAAACACAGTTTGCACATAGAGATAACAAATTAAAGTCAAATTTATACAATTATTAGAAAACATGTATATCTCTAACTACACACCAATTTTCATCTAGCTAAGTCACACATATGCCACAGTATACTCAAAACAAATTTTAAAACAAACACAAATATACCAGAGTGCTGGCGATTATTGACATGATTCTTGCTTGCCACAGATGGCAACAACTACGTCCATGTGTTTCCCTTATATAGGCTATAAGAGAAGCCAGACAGGGGAGATAGAGCAGGTTGCAAAGAGAAAGACTTCACACATACACGTTGACCATAGAGGCTACCTGGATCATGGCTGACTGCCCATCCAGCCATTAGGCTGTGAAAAGGACTTGTGGACACGGAAAGAGAATCGACTCTACTATTGACGCAACAAGCCCAAACCGATAGCCAACAAGCATTCAGCCAGTTGAAGCATACTTCTTTATCACACTCTCTTTTTCACGCCTCGTACACCGTACATTTGAACATTACACTATACAACTTACCAAAGACATTTCCATATCTTGTAAATGAAAATAAATCTTTGGTCATTTCTCCAAACCAGTGTCTAATTTGTTTCTTTACTCCAACCAACTTCCACCTTGGGATCAATGTCATAGGTAGTATTGTTAAAGAAATATGACAAAAATTAGTCGATTTATTAATTTTTTTTTTCTTAACAGCTTATCAACACTTTGTGGATTATTTAAAACAAAATATATCTTGGATTGTAAGAATAATTCTTTTTATTTGTGAATGAATATTGCATTAACAATTTTTTTTAGAATAACAATGATTTTTCCAGATATGAGTCCTACTTTTTAACCAATATGGAGGAGGAGAAAAATTCATACCTTTAACCAAGGTTATTTGTTCATAAGTGAATGATTCAAATTCAAACTCAGTTTGTAATTTCTCATTCCAAACCACTATCCATTACACCACAACACATCTGTCAAAACACAGATCTATTTTCATAATTACATTTATAGTGACATAGCAAATTTTGGTATAGCTTGTGATATCATGGTAGTACTATTAAACAAATATATCAAAACTTGGATCCACTTTGTTATATATATATATATATATATATATATATATATATATAGTGATATAGCAAATTCTGCTTGCGGTAAGAAATGAAACAATAATAACAATTTTATTTTAACTCTGATTGCATTTTGATCTGGTTGGCAATGTTTTAGCTATTTTTTTTACTGCCTAGTGTGTGTGTGTGTGTGTGTGTGTGTGTGTGTGTGTGTGTGTGTGTGTATGTGTATATATAAAGTTGGATGAGAAACCGGAATCTGATGATAGGGTGTTCAGAAAGTAATTATGTTTTTCACTGTCACAAGTTATGTGTCGACCAGTCAAGGCTGAATGTTACAAAACTGCATCTAAAATTAATTTATCATCTCTTCTATCTGGCAGTGCATCATTTTTAGTGCATTTCAGAGTTTAACTTCATGAAGGATTATAACTTTAAAAGGCAACATATTTTCCATTGCTTACTGTATGAATTCCAAAATGGTTATTGCTGCTACAGAGGCATTTAAAAAAAAACGTTTTGCTATATATGGATATAGTGAAGGTTCAAACATGTCTGCTGCCAGAACACAAACAAGGGAAGGACAGAATGAACAGCAGCACTGGAGATAAACAAAGCATAGCAAATAAAACAGAGACATGTCCACAGCAGAGATGACAAAAATTTCCACACATGAATGGTGCAAACAAAGGTTGAACATAACCAGGACACAGTAAGTGATGACGAACAAAAAGAAAATCAGAATCACAACGTTCCGTACAATAGTAATACTTGTGACTCACCTCCTAAACAGAAAATCTGTCTGTTTAAATTGAACCCAGAAACATCAGTAATCTCCCTATGCGCAACATGAATCATTTGCATAAACAAATTTTAGGCATCACTTAACCCACCGCCATGACCATATTTTTTGCAAACAGACTTTTGCAAGGTTCGTTCCAGCCATCTTCTCCTGTATACACAGCACACCATGCATTGTCTTCTTGATCGATGAGGATGGGCAGCCTTATCAAAGTTCATCCTGCCTTTCACTTCTGCTACAAAAAGTTTTAAAAATAGTGATTATGGCATATCCAACAAGCCTCATTCTGGAAAACGGCTCACTCTGAATGAAGAACTTTTGAAAGAGATTATTAAATTGGATCCAGGTCAAAGCACGAGAGATTTGGCACCAAAACTTAATATGCTATGTTCAGTTGTTCACAAACATCTTGAATAAATTGGAAAAACATTCAAGAAGGAATTTGGGTTCCACATGAATTTCTGTTTGAGAACTGAACACAACATTCCACCATCTGCAGCAGACTTTTAACTAGAAATACCAATTTTTCATCAATCACATTGTTATGTTTGATGAAAAATGGGTTTTGCAAATCAGTAGAAAAATGAAAAAAGTCAGTGGTTATCACAAAATGAGAAATTGGTGCCAATACCAATCTATCTACAATAGTATTTGCTTTGTGTCTGGTGGAATATGAAAGTCGTCATTTATTACAAGCTACTGAAGTATAAAGGAGCATCATTTCAAAAGATTATTAATGGAAATTTGATCAGGTAAATGAATTACACATATTGAAGGGTGAAAAATAATTTATCACCCAGAAGGCTACATAGATGCTATTGAACTTTGTCAAGACTGTGTTATAATAAGCATTTGGTTGTGAAAGGAAAAGAATAACAAGGATTAGGTTTTATGAACAACTTGTAATTGTTTAATATACAGATATCTTACAGTGTTGTTGGAAAATTAAATGATGATTAGGCATAAGGGTAGTGCTGGGAGTTGATTGATTTCTTGTGCTGGTTTGACCGAGGTCACAGGATATCATCGTTTGCACATGTTGGTCGATCAAGGTTACACTGGTGGGTTGATTCGTAGTAGGGTATGTTGTTTTTAAGATAATAAGGAATTGGCATAGCTGATAAGCCCGTTCTATGAAATTGTGGTAGCAGGCTTGCAGAGTCAAAGTTGCTGCTTGCTAGTAGATCTATGTTTATACAAAACAGTGATAGCATGAACAGGTTGCATGCTTGCATAGTCGCTTGCTTGCAGAGTCGGAGTTGCTTGCTTGTGGAATCGGAATTACTGCTTGCAAAGTTGGATTTGCCAAGATGACAATGTTGATGACGAGGAAGACTTGTAGCTGGGTGATGTCAGTGTTGAGATGTTATCAATCGCAATGGTTAGCATCTGGAGCCTGGCAGTGTTGAAGCTGAATCAATCGTTTCGAACGACCATCATCAGGTAGACATTTGAGTGTGTTTTTGTTAAATTCCAGGTAATAATGAGACATCGAAAGATAGTGCAGACCGAAAGAAGTGTTTTTTTTAGTAATGTGATATTGTTAAATGTAAGAATAATTTTGGAGCGTGCAGTCGCGACGCTGAGGTTGAAAAAAAAAAAAATTTCAACCTCAGCTAGCAAAAAAATAAGACCTGATAAAACCGGAATTTATAAACAAGGATCATACCATTCATTAACGGATTCGAAGTTGATTGTATTTTATTATTAAATATTGTTTGCGAGAGTGATTCTTGCCATATAATTAGCTTCATTATTTGTTTTTCGTATGAATGATTTACGTTATATATATATATATATATATATATATATATATAAAACATTAAATACAATTATAAAATTGTGTCAGAGATGCCAATGCCAGAAAAATTGTCTGTTTCTCACTACTACCTGATGATTGTGGTTTACAGATGAAATTCTCAGTAGTCAAAAAGATTTATATTTCTGGTATAGATATTGTCTGATGATTGCATTTAAGCAAGAAACAGCTTGTCACAATCTAGTATTGATACCTACATCCACACTGCTTATATTTACATATGCTCTGTTCCTGATATTGAGTACTTTCCTCCGCAAAGTAGAGTATACCTTAAAAATTAAATTTATTACATATATATATATATGTGTGTGTGTGTTTGTGTTTGTAGGTTGTATATTAGTATCCAAAACAAAAGTGAGGATGATGAGACAAAGTGGGAAATTTTTATCAAAGACATGTTTCACTGGAGAGAGATTATGTTCTCTTTGACATTATCAGTTTGACTAAAAGAAAGATAAAACTATGTGTTAGAAAAGTGTCTTGAGATCTCTGAGTTGGTACCATAAATCAATTTAATTACTCTAGCTTATCACTTCTTGACTTGAGACTTGAAGAGAGTCTGTATGTCTCTGTGCTTGCTTGTTTTATCTATATCTGTATTAGAGCCATTTGATATTGTAGGATTTTAATCCAGGGACTTTTTTATTATTTCTGATTGGTATTGTGCCAGTTATTTATATTGTTGCTGTTATGTTTGTCATACATTTTATATGTTTGACTGTACAGTTAAAAGAATGAATTATGATTTAAGAAAACTTATTAAAAATGTTTCCTTCAAATAAAAATAATGTTTTCTCTTTTGTCAGCTAAAGAAGAACTACTTAAGTCTATGTCCATTGAAAAGCCACCTGCTGCAAGCATAGAACATTCTGATCTTCACAAGTGGTTGCCACCAGATAGTGCAAAACAAAGGTAAAACCATCTTCCAATGTTTTCCTTCTTTTAATTCTTTCTCTGCGACTTGATTTGTGATTTTGAAATATAACAATATTTTATATTTATATTTTTTTTTCTGTTTTTGCTTCCTGAATATGTCTTTGTTTCGTCTTCATAGTCTCAACTCAAAAATAGCATACACACTTTCATTAAAAACTCCTTAATTATCTTGCAGTACTTTATTAGTCCTATCATTTTACTGTTGAAATGTTGCTAAATATAAACCATAAGTTCTATGCTAACAGTTTCCTCTCTTACACTTCTCCCTTGTAGAACTCTCTTCCAGCTTTTTGCTTTCTTGTTAATGATGATCTCACAAAATTTAAATGCAACATCAGTCATCATCTTCTATCTCCTTGAATACTGTACTTTTATTGTCTTCTCTCCTCAAAAGTGTTTTTCTTATATATATATATATATATATATATATAAGAAAAGCACACACACATATATATATATATATATATATATATATATATATATATGGGAGGCACAGTGGAGTAGTCAGTAGCGGCTCAAACTGTGGGCTCAGAGAGCTGAGTTCAAATACTAGTCAAATCCATTACATTCACTTACATGCTAATACCTTTGGAAAAAGTATTAATCCTCTTCTCCCTTCAGCTATGGGTAATTAACAGGACAGACTGGGTTCTAAAGCCTTGGATGGCAACTGGTCTAGGAGAAGCCAATCTCTGAATTCAAAACCTATGGAAGATTGTTTGGAGAGCTTGTGGCATGTAGCGCCCCAGGTCTCTACATTCAGCCCTTCAAAAAAGTGTGTTTGGTTCTGCACAAAGCCTTCAGCACTATAATCAAATCATATGTGCTAGTGTCTGACTGTCAGTTCCTAGGAACTGAGTTGCTGACCCTCATACATCGAATATGATGGGAGAGTCCACCATATATATATATATATATATATATATATATATATATATATATATATATCATACAAGATGACTGACAAGGTACTGTGATTGAGCTTTTTATTATATTTTCCTTTTATGCAAACAAGAGATTTCTTTTGGGGAAATAAAGTGTGTTAGAACTATCAAGAGGATCTTTGGATCTAAGCACTTTCAGCTAATCTATTAGTTATTGTCAAAAGCAATAGAAATGTTTTGATTCCTGAATACAGTCAGCATATTGTGAGCATTTTCTTAATTAATATTAAGAGTTGGTTTCTTCTTTTTTGTTATTAAAGCTTCCATTATTTTTAAGTGTTTTCTGCAGTTAGATGAGTATTTTTATGGTCAAATTTAACCTGCTTATAATTAACATGTATTTGATTTTTATACAGTGTAACCCGGATATAAGAAAGTTGTCGGGTCCGGAGAAGAAGTCTCTTATATCCGGGTTTCTCTTATATCCGGGTTTGGTCTATTATATATACATTAACACAGGCTCTAATTTGGGACCAGAGAAAATCTATCTTATATCCGGGTTTCTCTTATATCCGGGTCTCACTGTATAAAATATTAATATTATTGAGTTTTTTTCATGTACGGTCTTCATATTGCTTACTTTAGAGAGAAACAATTTAGTTTGATTATCTATAAGATGGTTTAGGAAACCCTTATTGATCAGCATCTGTTTAATGCTGCTAAGTTCTTTAAAGAATAACAGACAAGAAGAGGAATTCTCATGCACTCTTGTGAGGGAATTTTTATGAGACCTATTTTGTATTTAAGTAGACATTCACTAATAAAATTAAGATGACGGGAGTTTTTACTCGTGGATTTTTCATATAACAAAGTAGTGAATGTATTTATTACTTGATCCCACAAAGCATCTAAGAATGGAAGTCTATTTATTTATTAAATTTGTCGGTAAATTTAAAAATGGTGTTTTTTTTACAAATGTAAATTCTTCTTGATTTTCAATGATCTAAGAATAAACTGAGAAACTCCCTGTGTGCTGTGTGGTAATATCTAAGAATGTAAATAATATTTACAATTTAGTCTTCCTATGAGAGGGAAACTGAAATTTACTTCTCAACAGATAGTATGCCAAATTTGTTGTTTTATGTATAATAACCACTGATTCCTGACCACTGACAATCCCTTTCTTCTTGATTTTCAATGATCAACATATAAATTTAACACTGAAAGATATTAAAACAAATTTTAGATAAAAACTGTAAAATAATATTTTGTTTAATAATAAGAATAATATAGCACTGTTCATCAGCAGCCACAAGAACATCTATTTAATCCTTTCAACACTTAGCAAAACACAGCAAAAGTGGGTATGAAAATTAATTGGTCTAAAATAATGATTAACACAAAATGTACAGTGTTGATAAATACAAAAATCTATATATAACACAATATAATACAGAAGTATAAAAGGTGAAAGTTGAAGTTTCAAGAGATTAAGTGTACAAGTTTGTTTTTTTTTTGTTGTTTTAATCATTTAACCCCAAACAAAGCAGGAATGTTACTAGTACAAAGGGGGTTACAGAGAGTGAAAGCTAAGGAAAAAGATTGAGTATGGGGGAAACTGAGAAACGAACAGAAGATGAACAGGATTCAAGAATGCAAAAGATGGCAATTGATGTTGCATTTAAATTTTTGAAGATTGTATTTATCAGGGAAGCAAGTAAGCAGAATGGAGTTCCACAAGTGGTTATATACACATCTATAGATCCACTTAAGTATACATCTATTTTTAAAAATGGTGAAATGTTGGTCTCTTGTTATTATTTATTTATTTCCTTATCACCACACTAGTACAGAATCTGTAGTTAGATGAGAAAGGAGACATTGACTTCAGCTATATTTGATGATATATATATGATTATTTTTTCAGTACTCCTATAGCTAATTTATTTTCTGTTTAGGTTTTCTTTTTATAACTATATAGGTAGCATAGTGGTTATCAGTACAGAAAATGGAATTGATAGACCACGTTCAAATCCCATCTGAGGCTATTGGATCTGTCTTTTCTCCTTCAAAGTATGAAGAGCTCTATCCTTGGTCCTACTCTGTTTTTAATTTTCATTAATGACCTTCCTGATGGCATCAGCTCTCAACTTGGTATCTGCACTGACAACACAACAATTTACTCCTGTCTTGGTCTGATCAGTCCAATAAAGTCAAATTAAGTGGCTGATGTCAAAAACGACCTTCAGTCTGTTGCTAATTGGGGCAAAAGATGGCTTGTTAATTTTAATGCTTCCAAAACTAAACCGCTCTCTATTAATCATCTGAGAGACCCCTTTCTGCCTTCCATCAGCATGGCTGATGCTAATCTCCTGGAGAGTGACTCATTACACCTTCTTGGGCTAACATTCATGGCTGACATAAAGTGGAAAGTCTATATTAAATCCATTGCTAGATTAGCTGCTAAGAAAGTTGGTTCCCTGTGTCATGTTAGACAGTTTTTCTCCCCTGAATTTATCATGCATATTTACAAGTCTACCATTCATCCATGCTTAGAATATTGCTATCACATGTGGTCTGTTGCTCCTGCTATATATCGAGAAATCATTGATAAAATCCAAAGAAGAATCAACAATAATATTGGTCCTGATATGGCATCTCAGCTTCAGTTGCTTTCCCACTGCCTTTTTTATAAATATATTTATATCAACTGCTTGGATGAGCTCCTCGCTATGGTACCTTGACTTTATGAATTTAAGCGCAGTACTAGACTAGCGACAAGGTCTCACCAATTTACAGTTGAGTTAGCTAGATGTAACTGTAAGTTCTATGCTAACAGTTTCTTTTCTTACACTTTTCATTCATTGAACTCCCTTCTGGCTCCATGCTTTCCAGCCAACTTTAATGTTCAAAAATTTAAATGCAATGTCAATCACTTTCTACTATTCTCCTGATTACTGTTCTTTTGGTCTTGCTCCTTAGTAAAATTTCTCATTTCTAATTCTTCCACACCCAGTAACTTCTTGTGTCTTAGTGACTTTACTGCTTTGTTTGGGATAAAATCGATTAAAAAAACAAAAAGAAAAAACACTAGGTGTACTTAGTTTGTTACCGCATAAAATGACAAAACCTTTAGTGATATAGAGTAATGTTAAAGTTAGTGGAACATGATTACTTCTCCCACCAAAAGAAAATTGTCTTGATAGAGCAATCAGGACAGCTTCAAATTGAAAATTGATGAGAAGACAATGGGAAACCATTCCATTGCCTTTCTCAGGTACAGTCATAATAATTCATAATTTACATATTTAAGAAAGAGAAATTGTGGAGAGCAATGATTGCCTACATCTTGAAGGGGCATAGTTTTAAAGAAGCTTTCTTTTACCCCAAGCTTAAAAGAATTTTTACTTATTACTTATGATCTACTAAATAAAGAAGTAGCATAGTTTTAAAGAAGAAGCTTTCTTTTACCCCAAGCTTAAAAGAATTTTTACTTATTACTTATGATCTACTAAATAAAGAAGTAGCATAGTTTTAAAGAAGAAGCTTTCTTTTACCCCAAGCTTAAAAGAATTTTTATTTACTACTTATGATCTACTAAATAAAGAAGTAGCATAGTTTTAAAGAAGAAGCTTTCTTTTACTCCAAGCTTAAAATACTGCTTCCATTATGGAACACTGCTTTCTGGCATCAATTCTTTTGATGCTGCGATGGCATTGCTCGATTATGTCATTTCCTGATGAGATGTATGTGCAGTGACATTGAAGGTGAACTCCCTATGAATCAAAAAAATCTTTAAGAAGTTCACTGCAGAATGCAGTGTCGTTGTCAGTGAGGAGTTCCGTCAGAGGTCCATGTTCAAAGAATAACGCCCTCAAGTGGTCAATCACTTGTGGAATCCTGTCAATGCAGGTGTCACCAAATAGTGAACTGGATTGGGTTCACTCAGAGTTAGATAGTAGTTTCCATTGTGGTGGGTGATGTGCATTCCAACACGGTACCACACTTTACTCACATTCAGTTGTCCTTTTGGCCATTGCACAGGTGGTGGGTCAATGGACTGATACTCCTTGCATTCTCTGATGGCAGCTTTGGATATGGATGAAATATATGAAATATAGGGTCCATTTTATACCGGGATGTCTGCTATGACAATGCACAGATTTTAGTAGATCTGAGTTACAGTCATTCACTGATGTTGCACAGATATGTCCAACGGGCTCTACCTCTTTCTTAATAGCATCAAGCCATCTCTGGGGCACCCTTGTTAAACTATCCACCTTATTCCAGTTCAATCTGACCAGTTGTATATCCACTGATATGTTGTATTCACTTACCAACTTACCTAGTGTGTCTAGCTGCCTTCAAATGTGCTTTTTGCTCACAGCCTTTTTATGTATCCTGGCCTTCCCTGTAAAAGTATCTGCTATCCACTCATGCACACATACATAATCTGTGAACAAATGCAACACTGCATTCCAGTGAAGGGCCACAGTTAACCCTTTAATAATGGCATCCAATTCTGATAAGTTGATATGTTGTGTATCCTTCTGGGGACGCCACCAACACGCATCTTATATAATGGTTCCATTCACTCAAAGGACATGCATGTGGCAAGGAAGCTTGTGTCAACCCAGACTTCAAATTCACATCCATCAATGCACCATTTACTGCATATGGGTTCATCTTGATGTACCCTGGTAAAGACTTCCGTTATCATGTTTCTAAGGGGAGCATCACTTGTTTTGTCATCTGAACCAGAAGTGACACCAGGAAAATGTCCTACCAGTTTCTCACATAATGAGAACACACTGCATCATGTAATGTCTCCAGGAATCTGGGGGCTTGCTTCCACATTTCAAGTAAAGCATATTATGCTCCCCACAGACCTGCAAGCTGAGCACATGAGCATCATCCTCCAATCATTCTGGATTTTTACACTTGAGCCCAAAGTTGGCAAGATGTTGTCTCACCTGTGTAGTGGGTACTATGATTTCATTGGTGTAGATGTTGTCAATGTAAGCTGATGTTGCTTGGAAAATTGTCTCATCCTTCGATAGCACAGAATCCACAATGGCTATCATGATGGCCAGCAGCACATTGAGCCCAAAACCCATTCGTGTTAGGCAGTATCTCCACCCTTTAATGATCACTGTCTGAAATGGCCACAGTGACAAGTGCACTTGTACCTACAAGTAGGCATTTGGAAGAGCAATCATGGAGACATAGGATCCCTTCCTTAGCCATTCTCTCAATTTTTGTGCACACATATCAGCATGAGCCGTGTATGCATCTACATATTCGTTCAGTTCCCAATAATCTAGTATGAGGCAGACCTTTATTTTGTTCCTCTGTACCACAGCCTTTAGTGGGATGAGGCCTCTTGGAGGACCAAGCTCTTCCTTGAGATATGGAGTCAGCCATCCATTATCCAGCCACACCTGTAGTTCACACTGGTATTCTTCCCTGATGTGTTCTGGTACCAACTACTCTGGCACCCGGTTCTGGAGCTTCTCTGGTTGGTTATTTTCTGACCATTTCTACAGTGCTGTCCATGCTTTCATGCTTTGGTTGAACTCTGCACTAAAATCAGGCCCATCGATCATCAAGGCAGCACAGATGGGTGAACTAGAAAACTGAACGTCGCCCAACTCTGGGATGCATACTCCACCCAGCTCCTTAATATCTGTCTCAAGGAGCAGGTCAAACCCCAGTAATATGCTGTCCATGACCAAAACACTGACTGTGACGGGGTCACCATTGTTGACACTGAATCTTATGCTTCCGACTCCTAGGCTCCTAAGAGCCTTTCCATTGGCCATTAGTATGTACATCTTTTGTCCGTTCCATCAGTGAGTGACTGAGAGCAGTCCAAATGTACTAAAGCAGTATGTGTTATCTCATTGATGCATACCTTAATCCCAGGGAGTGACTCTTTCATGCTCTGTGTGGGGAAGAGACCAGCAATGTCATGTCCCCCATTCCATTTCCCAGACACTTAGAGGCAATGTGGCCTAATTTCTGACATTTAACACATCGTAGATCAGGAAGTGCCTTTCATGCCTACCCACTGTGCATCTCTTCATGTAGATAGTGGCAGTCCTTGGCAAAATGATTTGGCCCAGAGCACTGATAGTGGGTCACATCACCATGGCAACGGATAGCTTGGGTTGGATTATCTTTGACTTCAGTTGGTTGAATGGATGCAGCAATTGGCTCCTTGGACTCCTTTTCATTGATCATGATAGTGCGGGCTCTGGTCAAAAACTGGTTGTCTTCTGTTCTGGACGAAGCTTAACATGGCTAGGCAATCCAGATGCAAAGTCACAGGTCATCCATTCTTCAGGTAGTGGCTCAATTGGTATGGCAAGCTTCTTTAGTTCCACCAAAAATATGTCTACTGTCTCACCAGGGTGCAGACACCATGTCTGGAATTGGTCATAGGCCATGAACCAGTTTCAAATGCAATTTGTAAAGCATGCTTTATTTGCTTAATGTCAGCTTTTTGTTCATTGTTCAGCTGCCTTTATAGGGTAAGGGCCCCACCTTTCAAACACAGTGGAAGAATTTGTTCAATTTTCATCATCTCACATAATTTGCAGACCAGTTCCACATTCTTGATCCATTCAACCACAGGCTGTCCAGTTTTATCGTTAGTGAATTCAGGTATCAGTTTTAAGTCAAATGGTCTTTCAGCCATCTTGTTAGAGACAAAGTAATGGCGAAATAGCTTGTTTGGGTATCAACCAATGGGGTCAGTAGAAACAAAAAAAATCCATGTGCCAACACTAAGTTCAGTCACAATTCTGTTGTCAACAATCCAGCAGGCAACATAGTAATGAAAAACGGGGTCAGAAGTCCAACTTTCCCTTCTAAACTGCAGAGACACACTGACACTCACTAAGCTCAAAGATTGTTCTCCCTTGGTAAGCAAATGAAATGGCCTTTATACATTGAGTGATTTTTCTGATTGGCCATGCCAGACAGGGAGAAAAGAACATTTGCATAGTTTCTCTGATACTTAAAGTAGTAGGTTTTTGCTATTTTCTTTAATTTTTGTTCGGCAGACCATGCACAAAACACAAACTCTTTTTCAAGGTAGGTGATTTTCTCTTTCATTAAGAATATTACACTAAGTATGAATTTCCTATTTATATATAGCTCAAATGAATATGCTATCCATAATCAAAGTTTCAGTTATTTTTGCTAGTCCTTTATCAGAATTTTTTTTTCCTTGTCTTACTGTCATTGTTTGTGTATTTCAGTAAGAGAGCTTCACAATATAATACAAGATTTTTATTTCTGTCTTGTCTTTTTAGATGAGGCATTGTTATTATTAAATATTGTTTCTTTTGAGTTTGCAGCCTTATTTTAGTTATTTTTACAAAATATTTCAGACATTCTACATTTCTCTGTTGTATCCTCTGAAAGTTATTACAACAATGAACAGAGAAAGGCTACAGTGACTGGTACATTGAGATAAAACAAATAAGATTCACATGAAAAATATATTGTTGTGTAGTAATAACAATATCTCAAACCATTAAGGACATGAAATGACATAGTTTATAATATTACCAGTTTTCCATTTATTACTAATCAAGTATTTAACATATTCAATGCCAAATAACATTAATATTTTCACTATTAATTGCCAAACAATATTAATTACATAACATTCCCCTTTTTGAAATTTTCACTTTGTCTCCATTTTATCCTTCACACACTGCAGCAAGTAACACCTGCTTTCCAGTAATGCTGAGTGGATGTGCAGGTGGTGTAATGGATAGCAGCTTGAAATGAGAAATCAGAGAGTCAAGTTCAAAGTCTAGTTGAGTTTGTTGCATTCATATACATGCAAATAACTTTCAAAAAGGTATGACTCCATCTTCTCCCTTCAGCTATGGATTAAATTTTATGGTGTGTATCTGGAAAAGTCATTGTTATTCTCAAAAAATATTCACTTACCAAAAAAGTATTATACTTACAATCCAAAATATGTTTTTTAGTTTTAAATAACCCACAAAAAGATTAACCGTAAAAGACAAATGAGTCAATCAAACCAACAATGCTATTTAGTTTCATTGGTTTATTTTTGGCCTACATGGATAAACAAAAAGAGGACATTTTGGCAAAGTGTAACATACGTACCTGCAAAATAATGGTGTGTCAAAAAGATGTTTTTTTCTTTTTCTGTGATTATTTCAAGGGTCTTCATTTTCAGTTCATTTTGGTTAATTGACATCTATAAATAATTAATATGGCTACATAAATCAGAAGCTTGAATCATCCTACACAGACCTCCCGGTCAATATGGAATTCTTCCATGGCTATATTAAACATGTCATCTTGAATTGGCTAGAATAAAGTTAGTTCTATAATTTAGCAGTCTTAAAACAAAGCTTAAAACAATGAACAAGCATCATATAAACCTCAATTGACTCTGTTAGCTTCTTTTTTTTCAGATTATTAAATTCCTTACACCAGTTTATATTTCATCAGTCTTGGATGAGATATTATTCATTTTGAATGATTTCTCATTGTAGATATTTTTGCATGTTTACCCATTTGAAAGTGAACAATAATTATAATCAATTATTATATTGTTAGCAAATTTATTTATCACATACAATATGCTAATTTGCACATTATATAATACAGAGGAAGCCTTACATTTAATGATAACTTTGATAGGTTTTTTTCTTAGATAACAATACCTGGTGTGATGTATTGACATCATTGACTACCAGAACAAGAGGTTCCTTTCTTATAAAGACAGCGCAGGCACAGGGTGTATGAATCTATGGATTTCAGACAGCCCCTCAAGATGGCTAGAAGCTTTTAACTGGTTTCCTTGTTTTCTTTGGTCATCCCTAATAAGACCCTGTCATATTAGCAGATTGATTGGATAGTAAGTTACGATTAGGATAAGACTTTAGTACTTATCAAGTTCACGTTATAATTCAAGGGAAACTATTGATATTATTTGATTATTGATTTTCAAAAAAATATGAAATATACCTCTTTGCATTTTGGTAATAATTGAATATTGAAATTTAACCAAGTTTTAAAATCTGATCAACTTTTTTTTTTTTTACTGGGACATATTTTATAAAAAGTCAATCATATAACTGCCAGAAATTTGTTCTTTTCATTTCTAATTCCTGAAAGAATTTCAGTGAGAATCACTCTATTCAAAACTATTCTGGTATGTTATTTGGAGAACTATCATCACTTTACCTGTGACCTTTTGCCAAGAAATACAACAGGCAATGGAAATCAGCAGCCTTTTAGCTAACAACAAGGTAAGATATAATTCTTCTTTTTGTTTATTTATCTTTTATTCTATTCTCAATAAATGCTGTATTCATAATTGTTTTAATATTTGTATTGTATAAAGAACACGGCATTGGAGCAACTGATTTATTTGAAAATATTATGCACAGACAAGTGGTGAATCTGTTTGCTGATGATAGATCATGAGGTCATTGATGCATACCTTTTTTTAATATTCTTCCAAATGTCATCAAGCTGAACAAGGATTTTTATATACAGTGAGACTGGCTGCTTGATTATTTAATGTTGAATCCTTCCTTATAAGGAAACAGCTGATATTACCATTATTATTACCATGTATCCTTTTGGTTAACTAACATTAATTAAATATTATGCAGGGAAAAATTTTATATAATTTTTAGATTAAATTTGCTTTTCATTAAGAACTATTTTGGTTTCAAATATTAGGGAATGTATTGTGAGGCTTAAGTAAAAGTGTATATCTTGGTTATATGCAAAAGTTCTCAGTCCCCTCTTTTTTTAACATAGAAAAAGTTTTTTTAAATAAAAATACCAAAAGCTTTTTATACATGTTCAATATATTGCAGAAATGTTAATAATGGCAAAACCAATCAGGATGTGAGAAATTAAAAAATTAGGTGTGTAAATAGGAATTCATTAAAATTTTCAAGATCTCTTCGGTAATCCAATAATCCAATGAAAGTCTAAATCACTTTTAGTAATGAGATAGGAAAATAAATAAAAGTTTTCATACAATATGGCTATGTGACTAATTTAGTTTAGTCCGCATCAGGCATCATGTGTTTTTTCTCCATAGCTGTTAAAATTATAACATAGTATGAATTCTTTTGTAAAAGATTTTGAAGTTTTTTCTTACATATCAGAAATCTTCATAAAAAGTCTAACTTAAAAAAAATCTTGTTCAGTTTATTAACTAAATTCCTCTGGTATATCTGTACTTTTTCCATAAACTGCACAAATACATTTTGTATTTGATTTGCATTTTTACCTTTCATAAAAGAAAAATGTGTAATATGCCAAAAATATCACCACTCGAAGTAGAGGATTACAGAGTAAGAGGCAGAGTTTATGCAGATATGTTGGGAAGATAACAGCTGACCCTAGACTTGAACAAGTTAATATTGTAGTGATCAGGGAAGCATCTTCTTGGGAGTTGGTTCCATAAAACAGCAGTTCATGAGATCAGACATGATCATGTCTATTAACCTAATTAGTCATTTCTAGTGGCATTAATGGTTCATTAAGTGCATTTGGAAAATTTTATCAAGAATTGGATTATATCTTCTCCAGGTTTCTGAATTTGTTTTTCTAATGAGTTTCCATTTCTTACTGTTTTATCTTTGACTTGACAATTTTCTACATATTCATTCCAACATTTTATATTTTACTTATTTCGAGATTTTATATGTAATTTTTAATTAACTGTTCATTAAACAGTAATTTTATTTTAATAAAATTTAAATGATTGTGAAAAAGCATGCCATGATCTTATTTCTGGACAGAATTTTTTGAAAGAAATAAAATTTTGGACAAAAAAAATGACAGAAAACTATCATGAAAAAATGTCAAACAAAAAATAACGTTATGTACTGCATACGGTAATAAAGGTAACAAACAAAAACAACAAAGTACTGCTGGTGAATTGGTTGTGTATGGGCTTGGTATTGAAGCTTGTGCTGGGTCAGTTAAGCAGGAAGTCACTGGTTAAGTCTGTGACTGCCTTGAATGTCATGAGCCGGTCCTTTTAAGCAGTCAGGTTGGAGACATGACATTTTTTTTCATGCTTTTGCTTTAGCAGTAACATTCATTTAAATTTTATTTTACATTTTGGAGGAGATTTGTTTTGTGAGCTGAATGTGATGCTCAGAGCCCCTGCACAAATGTGAGATTTTTATTTTTAATTTTACTTTCGTAGTGTTCACATCCAGATGACAGGTTTTGATGCCGAGTGAATCATCAAGTGGTCTAATCTGAACCAGAAAATAACAATAACATATACAGAAAATAAAGTATTTCTCAAAGTGTCAGATTTTACTGAGATATTTTATTTATTAATTATATCTATTTGTACTCTCGGTTTAACTCGTAATTTATTTTATTCATCAATAAGTTTTTAAAGTCCTTTTAAGGTCGAATTCCCTTTTATTTTTGTAAAAAGCAATATATTAGATGTACTAGGTATCTTACTGGGATGTGGGTAAAACGGAAAACATAATTACCTTCTAAGTATCCGATGAAAGGGTGTCCACAAAAAAAAAAAAAAAAAAAAAAAAAAAATTCCCCGCAAACAACTTAAATAGAGCACACACCATTGTGATTGGCTATTGATCAACTACCAATCAAATTCGTGATGACGGGGTATATTATAGAAGTTAGTGTCTGTAAGCATTTTTAGAGGGCGTATCAGAGTCCGATCAGCTCTGATGGGGTCGACTTGGTGAGGTCAGTATGATGTTTGAAAGACCCGAAACTGCCCAATGATCCAATTCAGAACATCACTGACGACGCCCTCTAGCGCTAAAGAGCGTATATTCAAAGCAGTATGCTTAATATGTACATGATGTCAGTTTTAATTTTACAAGTCAATGTTTTCACAATAAAATTGATCTTAACCAACCAATGTTGGTAAAATTTTCTAGATATATTTGTATTAGTAATATATCATGGAAGTCTGATCTTGTAATATTTATTCTTACTAAAAATACTTACAATATCTATCCTTATTAAAAATACTAGAACTTATATATACAACCCATCAGTAAAGATGCTGGTAAAATAGTCAGTTTCATTTACAGCTCCAGTAAGTACCTAACTCCTCTTGCTATACCCTACCTTTACAAGATTAGATAAAAAATAGAGTACTGCTGGTATAGCTTGTCAGAAGCTACCTAGTCTTCACTTTCCAATCTCAATAGGATCCAAAAATGTCTCCACATTCTTGTGGGTGATGAATTATTTTCCACACTACAACTCCTTTTCCACAGACAAAATATTGCAGTCCTCTCACTACTCTATCACTATTTCCATGGGTAATGTTCTGATGAGTTACATTCCTTTTGTTTCACTAGTACTAAACTTCACAGTTAAGACCTGCCATGCCATGTACTCTGGGTTAGACCATTCCCATCCTATGAAGAAGTTCCACACAGACAGCTTCTTCCCACAATCTGCTACTTTGTGGAACCAACTTCCAAGAGGATGCTTTCCTGGTTACTACAATTTTAATTGCTTTAAGTCTAGATTTAAGCATCATCTTTCCCACATATCCTCATAAACTACCTTTCTTACCTCTTACTGTTAACACTCATGCAACAACTTCCTTCAGTAATACTCTACTTTGAGTGGTTCTTATTTCAGGTGAACATTAGTAAAAAAAAAATTACTATTGAGAAATAATATTTCATGTCTTGGCCCAACTTATACATATCTCGTTATGATGTTTACTTAAAGATCGTACTTAGGTTGCTTTCAGGTCTCTTTCCAGTGTTCACTAAGAAATTTACCATAGTCTGATTAAGTCCTTTTGTTGGATAAAATGCATTTCACAAAATTTTTTCCAATTTGTCATTCAATTACTTAAGCTTATCAGACGATATGAAAAGAACTTACATAAAATATATAGACAACACTTATCTATATATATATATATATACATATATATATATATATTAGCTTTAATAGTCACTGTTTACAAATGCACCCCTTACACCCAGAGAGCTCAACCGAAATTAATTTTTCAGGAGCCAATATTTTTGTAATCCACAGACAGACTGTTTCGCTGTTTCACAGCTCATCAGTGTGGCTAGAGGCAACCGGACGTCTAGCCACACTGATGAGCTGTGAAACAGCGAAACAGTCTGTCTGTGGATGACAAAAATATTGCCTCCTGAAAAATTAATTTCGGTTGAGCTCACTGGGTGTGAGGGGTGCATTTGTAAACAGTGACTATTAAAGCTAATATAGCACAATTCTTCAGCAGAATTGAGTCACTGTCAGTCACTGTGTGTTTATCTAAATCTAAAAATAAACACGCTAAAATTCACCTCCATCACTGTCGTGCGCCAACGGCTTAGTGGTAGAAGTTACGACTGATGCCAATTCAGTCAGGTTTCGATCCTAGCTAGAGGCAACCGGACGTCTAGCCACACTGACGAGCTGTGAAACACTGAAACAGTCTGTCTGTGGATGACAAAAATATATATATATATATATATATATATATATATATATAATATATTTTTAATTTATTTGATTAAATGTTATTTTATAAATGGATACTTCTATATGAGTAGCTGCTCTATTTTTTATTTATTTATTAAACAGTATATTTATTTATTTACAGCTGTCAGAATTCAAACTTGCCTCCCCCAGGGGAAACCCTCATTAGGTCTGACTTGCCTTAGACCAACTTGGCCACGTAGGATGCATAATTTTCTAATAAGATTTCTCAATTATTCAGGGTGGTAGATGTAAATAAATAAATATAATGTTAAATGAGCTTCTACTTAAATATGAATATCCATTTATAAAATAATGTTTAAACAAAGAAATTAAAAATCTGTCAGATTTAATCCATTTCCTAAAAATATATATAGTAAAATAATAAAATATAAAAATATTAGCCAGCTATTGAACCAAAAAAATGAAATCATATTTAAATGTCACCATAAAAATAAATTTAAATTATCTTATAAATAGAATTTTATTTCGTATTTTTTGGCAGTCATACAATTATTTTGCATCATTTATTGAAAGTTATATGTTTTGATTCATGTGTATGTATATGTTTTTGTGTATATATGTATGCATATGTATATATATATATGTGTGTGTGCCTGTCTATATATGTGTATATATATATATATGTATGTATGTATGTATGTGTAGATATATCATGCCCTAGTGAAGGCCAAGATGAACAGCAACTAGACAAAACAATGGAAAACCTCCTGCATATCTGAATGTCACAAAACTACACTCTCTGGAAATGCAGGAATCACTAAAACAATGACTTGCCACAATCAATGATACATCTTTATGGGACTCCTTGAAATATATGAAGTGGCTGAGGGTAAAATGCCAGCAAAACATCAAGACTGGTTTGATGAAAATGATGATGCTATCAAGGAGATCATTGCAAGAAAGAATCAGATATGAAATACAATGTTGAAAAAAGGCCTGTCCAAAGAACAACACAATAAACCGTGCAAGGAGTTTAAAGCTGCAAAAGCAGAAGCTCAATGTGCTCTTCAAACTATGCAGGAGAAATGGTGGTCAGAGCTAGCAGATGAAATACAGAATCCAGCAAATTCAAATAATACCAAGCAGATGTACTACTTGATGAAACAAGTATTTGGCCCCAGATCCACCAAGATTGCTCCTGTCAGGACAGAGGATGGCAATAATTTCCTCACAGACATGGATGGCATGGCCAAAAGATGGAAGAAACACTTTGACAGGCCTTCAAATGTGGACCCTGAGGTTCTTGAGAAAATACCCCAAAGACCTATAGTGGTAGAACTTGACAGCCAATTATCATTGGTTGAGGTTCTGCATGGCATGGAGGGACTCAACATGGGCAGAGCTGTTGGGGCTGAAGGCCTTCCTGCTGAGATATTCCATTACAGTGGAACACTTTTAAGTCAACTTATGCATGATCTTATTGTATAGGTTTGAGAGATGGAGAAATGCCAAAAGATTCTCAAGATTCCGAGGTTGTTCCATGATGGTATTGAAGTCCATGTCAGTTTTGGAATCATGCTCATGGGGCCCATCAAGGTTGAAAATGGAAATCTTCTGGCTCCTACACTGTTTTCTATCTACTTTGCAATCGTACTGCTTGATGTGTTCGAGGACTGCCATTATCGTATTATGATAAGGTACAGGTCAACTGGCAAGCTTTTCAATATACATAGGTTTGCAGCAAGGACAAAAGTCTTTTTGAGTTTAGTGTGCAAACTTCTCTATAGCAATGATTGTGACCTGGTCACACACACAATTCAGTACACACAGGAGTTCATGTATTGACTATCAGGGTCATCTAAGGCTTTTGGACTGTCCATCAGCCTTGACAAGACACTGGTGATGCATCAACCTCCCTGAGGAATTCAGTATATAGCACCATCAATTTATGTTGATGGTAGTCGACTTGGGGTAGTAGGCAAATTTGTATACCTTGGTAGCACCCTCAACCGCCACTGCTCTCTTGATGATGAGATAGCGTTATGGATTAAGAAGGCCTCTGATGCATTTGTTGCACTCAAGGTCTGTGTCTGGAGTGAGAAGGGCATAAAAAAGCAGGCAAAAATTGAAATATATAATACCTGCATTATGTCATCTCTGCTATATTCATGTGAGACATGGGTAGTCTATCACAGACATCTGAATATACGGAAACTTTTTCTTCAACGCTGCTTTCGGCCTGTGCTTAAAATCCACTGGATGTCTCACACCTCTGATACTGTTGTTCTACAAATGGCCAATTCACTCTCTGTGGAAGCACTTATACACAAGCACAGATTGCAATGGACAGGCCATGTTGTCTGTATGTTGGATGACAGAATTCCAAAACAATTAATGTATGGAGAATTGGAAATGAGAAAAAGACTGCAGCACAAGCTGAAACTTTGTTACAAAGATTGAGTCACTATACAAATGCAATATTGGTCTGGATAACTGGGAGACTCTAGCTGAAGTCTGGGTTTCTTGGAGAACTGGTATTGCTGATAGCCTCAAGATCTTCCATGAGGCATCACAAAAATATGCAGAACTGGAGAGAGGGGTTTGGAAGGGATCCCTGAATTGCCATGAGGTCCCAACCTGGCTATGTGCCCAATGCAATCGGATATGTCTATCCAGAGCAGGCCTGCTCAGTCACCAGAAATCACACCAATACCAACAGTCTATTGTATATGATGATTTTGTAATGGCATGCTTTGAATGCCCAAACTGCACTAGGGTGTACAAGTCCAGATCAGGCCTGACAAGATATAAAAAGACACATTGAAAGTGATGATGATCAAAGTCAACTTCCACTACCTGGAGATGATTTGATATGCCACATACGTGACAAGAAATGCAGATCGATGGCTGGCTTTATAAGTCACTGTCATTCACACAACCAATGAATGCAGTGTTGTGGTGGGGGAGTTTAACTGAAGGGGTGGACATGTCAGTAATGGCCATACTCGCTTTGTGAGTTGATATCCACTATATGTAGATATATGTGTGAGTGTATTATATATGGATGTATATATGTATATTATTGTGTATGCATGTATATGTATACATTTATTGAGATGTGTGTGCATATATATATATATATATATATATATATATTTATGTGGATATTTATGTGTTAGTATGTGTATGTATATGTTTATAGATATGTATATGTGTACATTTATATATATGTGTATATATGTATACATGTGTGTATGCATTGTATATATGTGTTTACTTGTGTGTTTATATGGATGTGTATATTGGTATATGTTTTATATGCATATACCACACAGATATATGCTGTATTTTATAATTATAAAGATGAATTAAATATAATGAATTTAAGGTTTTTTATATATTGTTTATTTTTTCACTCTTTTTTATATATATGATGATGATTGTTATTATATTGATGTAGATTAGATGATGAGGATATAAATTTTGATTTAATTTCAATGTATTTCACTAGCTGTCACTTGTACTTCCCCCACTTACTCCTGCTCATTGTGCTAACACCTTGGTTCTCCTTTTTCTTTCCCCACTCCTCTCTTCAATAATGTAACTCCCCAGGAAAGTTTTTCTAGGTCAAGTAATTTAGACATTTACTTCCTTTTTCTTTTGTGATTTAATTTTAAAATAATTTTTAATACATTGTCTGGATAAATTTAAACCATTTTGTAATTTTGGTCTGATGAGGCAGATATTAAAAAATTTATCAGTCAAAATAAATTTATTATCAAATTCTTTGATGATGTGTTAAGTTTTTCTTTCTTGATGTATATCATATTGCTCTGTATATAAATACATTGAGCTCTCTTCATGGATCTATCTTTTTAATATTTTATATTAAAAAGACCTACTTGGATTATCCTTATCACTTATGGATTTGATATTATCTATCTATCTATCTATCTATATATATATATATATATATATATATATATATATATATATATAATATGGACAAGTTTTGTCTATCAATTTTTTTATTTAATTTTTAAAATTTCCAAATTAGGTGTTTTGTGTTATGGGTAAATTTGTCAAAGTTCATGTTTATTTTTATCTAATATTATTTTCTTCCTGAGTACTTTTGAATGTTGCTACATTCATTTTCATGGATTGTTCTGTGTATATTTATGCAACTGTTTTTTTAATTCTGGTGTTCTGATGTTTAATGGAACGAACTTCAAATTATTCAAGATGACATCATATAAATGGTCAAACTGAAATTTTTATGTATTTTTTCTTTTTAAGTAAACTTCAATATAGGGACCATATATTTGATTTGTTAAGCAGTGTTAGTATAATTTATGGCATTCTGAAATCAAGGAGAGATGATGTGTCCTTTTGAAGTTCAAAAAATTAACAGATTCCAAGCCTAACAGAAAAAGTGTAAATATTGCTTTATGTAAGTGTATCATAATTCTTGTTTGTCTATGTGGGATTCAGATGATAATGTATATTTGTAAGTGTGTGTATGTGTGTGTTTACTAGACATTATTTATGTTTAGATAAACATACATTACATTCTTTAAGAATGGATTTAATAAAGGTTGGTGATGTAATATAGTGTTTCTGACATGTATTTATATGAAAATAAAAATACTAGAATTTCTTTTTTCTCAATATCTCATAATGAAGCTTTAATAAAAGTGAAACATGTTAGATTGATAAACATTTTATATTTATTCTTTATCCTATCATTGTGTCAGATTCCAATCCATATTTGATCTGTATTTGATCCCAATTCCTGAGGGTCTTCATAAATGTTCATAATTATAACAGAGAGTGTTTCATGCACATTTACAAAAGAATTCACAACTATCATTTTTTTTTTATACAACTCACATTATTTTTTTGTCTTAGCAATTCACCCTTGAAGATGATCTTGGATGAGATCAAAAGTACTTGGAAAAATAAGAGAAATGACAAAAACTAAGGTTTCTTCCTTAATCAGTTTAATGAAGACATTAAGAAATTGATCCATGAATTCAAGAGGATTAAAACAAAAATAAATAGACATAATATGTTCAGATTACTCAACCAAACATGCTTGAATGAAGATATGCTGCCAAAATATACATATTTTAATGTACATATATATTTGGAAACAGAATGCTGTACTTCTTGGCATCTGCACTGGAAGCTTCAAAACTAACATTCAAGAGTATTTGGGTGTCAAACTGAGGACAGTGCAGAGGATTCAGATGAGTCTAATGGTGATTATGAAGGAACTGAAGGCATGGATTATGGAAGCATTCACCAACTTAAATAGGGAGACTGTCCAGAAGAGTTGCAGGAAGTTCCGAAGTCATCTGGAAGCCGTGGTTGAAGCCAATGGCAATTTTATTGAATAAATTGACTCTTCAGTATTTCAAGATATTTTTTGTGTAATTTTGGTAAATATATCTGTTAAAATGAGATGTTAGTGTTATTTTCATTTTGTGCATAATTTAGAAGACAATTTATCCATTGCATTACACCAGATAGCACACCAGACTTAATGGTGAGTCCTCATAGGATGCAGGTTTGATTCAGAGAACGCATATTTTCTACAAAATTTCTCAAACATTCAAGCCAGTAAATGTAATTAATTCTGTTTAATTAAAGCACAGAGCATTTACTTAAATAATCCATAAAATATAAAGTATAAAGAGAAAATATATTAAATATTTGTTGGATTTAATCCATTTCCTATGATATATTGTCATTATTTACATTAGGATACAAATACAGAACAGATATAACAGATTGAGAAAGATTGGCAAAAGTGTGTTTTTAAAAGCCTTAATTAGAACTTTGCTTAACCAGAAGTTCTCTGTAGCTAAACAGTTATAGCATGCCTGGCTTAATGGTGGTTCCTCATAGGATGCAGGTTCGATTCTTGCCAGAGAACATATATTTCCTACAAAAAAGTCCATATAAATATATGTATATATATATATATGTATGTGTGTATATATATAATATATATATATATATATATATATATATATATATATATATATGCACATACATACATACACATATATATATATATATATGTAGTGTTGAATGTTAAAGACAACATAGTCTTACATATTTTCTTTTGAATTTTCTCATATTCTCTAATGAGACTTTTTATTTGAAAATAGTTCCGAAATATGTATTTTCCATACGATGACCTAGCGTTTTCGAACATCATTGTTCATCTTCAGGGTCAATATTTTAGTCAAAAAAAGATGAACAATGATGTTCGAAAGCGCTAGGTCATCGTATGGAAAATACATATTTCGGAACTATTTTCAAATAAAAAGTCTCATTAGAGAATATGAGAAAATTCAAAAGAAAATATGTAAGACTATGTTGTCTTTAACATTCAACACTACATGTTTGAAAGAAAAGTTGCTGCCAAATTACACATATATATATATATATATATATATATAGACATACGCACACGCACACACACTACAACTGATTTAATTGTGATTTAATTTCTGTCTCAGATTTGTGTCACCAATCCAATTGATGTTTCATGTTCATATATAATTAAAATACCTAATCTCTGCTATTTCGGCCTGTAATTAATTACAATATATTAGTGTGTTTTCTCATTACATTGATATTATTTGCTGCCTGTAGAAAATTGTATTAGGCAATTAATCATTCATGAGAGACAATGCCGTTATTAAGTATGCTAATCCTTCCAGATAATGAACAAGATTTCATTGATTCATGCAGACTCGTGTTTTCTAAGTACTATCTGTCATTTCTCAGGATGCATATCACGTTATGCTTACATATTTTTTAATCATTTGTTATTGATTACGATCTGTATGATACAAAAGATCAGAAGGATATTTTTTAATATCTGCTTGTCACTTGTGATGTAATAAGCCCACTTTCCCATCTCATTCATTCTTTAATAAAGATTATCAATTCAGAACTGATAATTATTTTCTGAATATTAATCCTGGAGAGTGCTTAAATAAAACAATTTATTGAGGTTTCTATGCAAAGGCATGACACACAGTTTTCCTTCACTTAGGCAATAAGCCAGATTTGTAGGTATCTTGGCTGTACTAATATTTTCAAGAGGAAAAAATGTTAGAGAAAAATTAAATTTCTTTTTACAAAGCTAACAACAATTAAAATTTTTGTGCAATTTCTTGGGACTAAATTTCTGTAAAACGTCAGTAAGTTCTTTAGAACATATAAAGATAGTATAATATCACAAACCATTATACAAGTTTTTTATACTAAAGTTCACCCAGTACAAAACTTGATAGCCACCCAAGGTAGGGGATTGCTAAATGTGGTATATGATATAAATGTAAGAGGAAGTGATAAGAAATTAAGATTTTAAGGCTAGGGAGGATAGATAATGATTAACACTTGATTTGAAGATATATTCATAATGTCTTGAACCAACATGCAATATAAATGTATACAAAATGTATACTGTAGTGTAATATTACTGATTCAGAGAAAGTAGTATGCACTCAACTGCCTCATGGGTAATAGCCATAGCTATTTATAGTCTTTGTGACTTCCTATGTAAATCAGTCACTTCATTTTCCTGTACCAAAAAGGTTTTATCCTTTTATTTTGCAGGGTAAATCTTCTGGGAGCTTTTGTCTCCTCACTATTTCCCACCCTTTCCCTAAGACGTTGTCTTAGATATGGGAGATCATGATGTTTTTCTTTTTTCATAGGTGTGTTAATCCAATCATTCCTATCAAATTGTGAAATGAAAGTCATCCTGAACAGGCTCTCTTTCACTTCCTTTCATATGAATGCAGATGTTCCCCAAGGCTCTATCCTGGGTCCTACACTGTTTCTGATCTTCATCAATGATCTTCCTGATATCAGCTCTCAAGTAGGCATTTATGCAGATGACACTACCATTTACTCCTGTCTCAATAGTAAATCCAGCAATGCTGACAAAGCTAACAGGCTAACCTAGCTGTTAGTCTTGAAAAGTACCTCCAATCAGTGGTCAACTGAGGCAGGAAATGGCTTGTAAATTTTAATGCCTCCAAAACTAAACTGCTCTCATTTAACCACCATAGATAAACTATCAGCATAGTTGATGCTCTACTTCATGAGAGCACCTCACTGCACCTTCTTGGCCTCATGTTTTCCATTGACTTGAAGTGGAACAACTAAAATGAATCAATAGCTTCATCTACCACAAGTAAAGTTGGTTCTATGTGTTGTGCCAGAAAGTTTTTCTCATCTGAGTACATCCTACACATCTACAAATCTAAAGATGGATCTGAAATATAGCCTGTCCTGACTTGGCATCTTGACTCCAGTCACTTTCTAACAGATGTGATGTGGCTTCCCTCTGTTTTTTCTACAAATATTTTCATGGCAACTGCTCTGATGAGCTATTTTCCCTGGTGCCCCAACTACATGAATTTAAGCGTGCTATTAGGTTGTCACCTAGGTCCCACCCTTTTACTGTTGAAACAATTAAATGTAACCACCACTTCTACTCCAACAGCTTCTTCTCTTACATTTTCCAGCAGTGGAACTTCCTTCTTCTTACTTGCTTCCATTATAACTATAATCTTCAAAAATTTAAATTAAATGCAATGCTAATCATCATCTTCTGGTGCCTTGGATCCCTGTTCTTCTTTTCATCCTTTCCTCAATGCACTCTATACCCAGTCTTTTCTCTTACTTTCACTCTCTGCAACCCCCTGCATACTAGTGGTACGCCCACCTTGCTTGGGATGAAATGGTTAAAAAAAGAAATATATATATATATATATATATATATATATGACGAAATATAGTTTTAAGGTGTGCTATATTTATGGGATAAAGTGCTCAATATCAGATGATTGCATCTAGCATGAAACAGCCTGTCACCTCTGAGTGTTGACTTCAATGTTCACTTTTATATATATTATTTAAAGTAATGGATTTTTATTTATTAATCCAGGAGATTTTTATGACTTTAAACATTAGCTTTAGACAAAAATAAATAAATATACTGTTTAATAGTGTTTGCTGACATATGAGTATCCACTAAATATAATGTTTAAAGTGATACAAATATATACATACATACATATGTATGCACAGACACACACACAGAAACACACACAGATATATATATATATATATTATATTAATAATAAATATACATTTTTTTTCCTCACTGGAACCACATTTGTGAGTTTCATATACAACACAATTGACAGATGCTGATTGAAAACTTACCATTGCATAATTTTGATATATCAATACCTGACAATTGTGTTGTGCATGAAACTTAAAGTTGTGCTACCAGTGAGGAAAAAATTGTATATTTATTATTAATATATAAATTATAATTCTGTTATTATACATTGAACACCAGCAATCAATGTACAATATTATATATATATATATATATATATATATATATATATATATATATATATAATTTCACCTGTTCCAACATAATTTTTATTCAAAAAATCAACAATAGTCTTTAACCAGCGACATGTTAGCTATAATGTCTTCATATTGTATTTGGTATATTATCTTCTTCTTCCTTTAGTATAGATAGGTTAATACCCTATCATGAATCCGTGTATTTATATCCATCATGTCCATTGGCTTCCTTATTCAGTCTGATTTCTCTTCTCTTTCTTTCCTGGTGTCTATTTCGCAGTCTCTACTATGGTAACCATATTCTCCATCTTTCATGAGGTATCTTAGCAACAGGTGGACATGACACACTGTGGTTGTGTTGGTAATGGAACCAAAACAAGATACAATGGATTGTTAACTATCCACCTGGCATAAATACTATTTAAATACATGCAATAAGTAAGAAAGATCCACTTCAACAGAATTAAGATTAATTCATCTTTCTCTTGATGTCTAAACAAAGAAGCATTTTTATCATTGATATTCTTCCTTATGTAAGTCTTTTGTTTATTTTTTATGTAGATAGAGTTGAATCTATTTTGATATAATTAGTAGTTCAGCCACACCAAATGTTTATGATTGATTAAATTAGATAATTATAACAATTTTGTTTCTCAGATTTCTAAAATTTATCATTGCACCCAAAATTTGTTATCAAGACATCCTGTTGATATTGAATGCATTTTATGCAAATTGTCTCCATCCGACATGATACAGTTTATACAATATCTTGCTATTTTAAAATTCTAAGATTTGAAAGCAAAGAATTTGTCACTATGATACAGTTTATAGAATATCATGCTATTTTAAAATTCTAAGATCTGAAAGTAAAGAATTTGTCACTTAACTGGAACCTTCTTTTATTTTTCTTATATTTTGCTTATGTCAGTCTATATTGTATATATAAGTGTTGTAAAAAACACTATGATTAAGGTATGGCTCAAATATATATTTCTCCTTTTTTTAAAATAAAGGGTCTTGAATAGCCTTTTTAAAGTTTTGAAATTGGGTAAATATTTATTTCTAATTATACTTATTTAATATAAATGCATTCCTGATTTTAATATATAAAGTGAATTTGAGCCATAATTATCATACATACCATATATATATATATATACACACAAACAATATATATATATATATATATATATATATGAAGAAATATAGTTTTAAGGTGTGCTATATTTAAGGGATAAAGTGCACAATATCAGAGATAGTGTATGTAAGTATAAATATAAAAGTGAACATTGAAGTCAACACTCAGAGGTAACAGACTGTTTCATGCTGGACGTAATCGTCAGGCCTGACAATTGCGTCCAGCATGAAACAGCCTGTCGCCTCTGAGTGTTGACTTCAATGTTCACTTTTATATTTATATATATATATATATATATATATATATATATATATATATATATGTATGTATATATAAATAAAAAGGAAAGAACAGTAAGATATAAAATCCGGTGTACTTATAGATATTTTTTATTTTTACACAATAGTGCTCTATGTAAATTTAAATTTACAGAGCATTAATATTATAAATTAATAGATTTAAAATATGGTTTTACCGCTACACAGTGATAACCATGTTTCAGAAATGGAAGCTAAGGCCCCTGAATTTAATTTTGTTATTAAACCAAAGACATTAGTTCCATTTCCTCATCAAGCGAAAATTCACTTGATGAGGAAATGGAACTAATGTCTTTGGTTTAATAACAAAATTAAATTCAGGGGCCTTAGCTTCCATTTCTGAAACATGGTTATCACTGTGTAGCGGTAAAACCATATTTTAAATCTATTAATTTATAATATATATATATATATATACATATACACACACACAATATATATATATATATATATATATACACACACACACAATATATATATATATATATATATATATATATACACACACACACAATATATATATATATATATATATATATACACACACACACACACAATATATATATATATATATATATACACACACACACACACAATATATATATATATATATATATACACACACACACAATATATATATATATATATATACACACACACAATATATATATATATATATACATACACACACACACAATATATATATATACACACACACACACAATATATATATATATATATACACGCACACACAATATATATATATATACACACACACACACAATATATATATATATATATATATACACACACACAATATATATATATATATACACACACACACAATATATATATATATATATATATATATATATATATATATATATATATATATATATACAATATATATATACATACAATATATATATATATATATATATATATATATATATATATACAATATATTTATATACAATAAATATATTTATATTGATATATAGATATATAGATATATTTTGAACGATAAAAATTATATATATATATATATATATATATATATATATGAAGAAATATAGTTTTAAGGTGTGCTATATTTATAGGATAAAGTGCTCAATATCAGAGATAGAGCGTATGTAAATATAAAAGTGAACATTGAAGTCAACCCTCAGAGGCAACAGGCTGTTTCATGCTAGACATAATTGTGCCTCTTACTTTTGGCCTTGTGCCACATCCAAGCTATGCTTGGAAAATCACTACTATCTGTTTGATATCTAAACAACATCCAGATTTTGGCTACTAATGTATGTCATTTGCGATTTTGCTTCTTGGGAATTTAATTGTTAGTGACATTTCCAAATGTCATTTGAAACTCAGTATTCAATTAGTGGCAGTGGCATATATGAATTTTTAACCTTTAAGAACTGTTTTTTGTTTTTTTATCAAAATGCTTTAAAAGATTTTAGAACCTGTAAGAAAATTATTTTAAGAATTTGGTTTCCAAAGGAGCCATTTTAATTTTATGTATGAAAATCACATATTTCCTATATTACTAAGTTATTTTTCATAAATTTTTAACACATGTTGTCATTTGTTTTCATCAAAATAAACTTAAGAGGCTTAAAACACTTCTGCTTTCCAAGAAACTAATTTCAAGCATGAAAAGTATGTATTTTAGTGTATTGTAATAGTAAAAATATAAAACTGGCATATTTTATGGATTTTTTTAATTAAATTCTGTTTGGTTTGTTCATCAAAATAAACCTTAAAAAGTCTGAAACCATCTTAAAAATTATTTATTTATTTCTTAATTTCATAAGATAAAATTCATATCTATTCTGTGTGCTCTAGCTGTTTATTTCACTGTTTACTTGAATTAAATTTTGAAAATTGTAAAATATTAATTTTACAATGAATTTGAATAATAGATTAGCCCATTAACTGCAAAATAAATTCCTGACATTCAAAGTTGAGCCCTTGAACTGCAATGATAGGAATTACTATCATTTGCTGTTAAAAATGAAATCTTCAAGACTATGAAATTTAAATTTATTTTGTAACAAATTTCATATAACAATCACCACTGTCTCCTCTTCCAGAAATAAACAATTATCACTTTATTAGCAACATATGCAAACAGGTTATATTACCAGAATACTCTGTTCTGTAGATGATATGATATATTTATAGCCAGTAAATTATCTCCAAATATCAAATAGTATTCTATAAGCTAAACATCAGTAGTCTCTTTATTGAATAGTTTCAGTTTAACATGAAATTTTCATCACTTAAAACATTATTTTTAGTGGATACTCATATTTGATTAGATGCTCCATTTATTTATTAATATTCAAGAAATCTTATGAAAGAAAAATATGAACTCTCCTGGGTAGAGGAGGCCATTATTAGATCTGATGTGTCTTAACTGACTCAGGCACAAAGAAGCTTTGCTGATCAAGCAAAGTGCCTTTAAGCAAAATCCTTCTTGTCATTATCATATCTGTTCAGTTTTGTATCCAAACATAAACAAATTTTCTAAAGAAATAATGGCTTTTTATTTATTAATGTGACTGATTTTTATCACTTTAAATATTATTTTTAGTGGATACTCATATTTGAGTAGATGCTATGCTTATTTATTAAACAGTATATTTATTTATTTTCATCTATCAGCCTGAATATTCAAGAAATCCTATTAAAGAAAAATATGCACTCTCTAGCAGGATTCGAACCTGCAGAGGCAAGGGGAAACTGTTGTTAGATCTGATGTGCCTTAACTGACTCAGCCACAAACAAGCTTTGCTGATCAAGCAAGCTCTGAACAGTGCCTTTAAGCAAAACTCTTCTTGTTTTCTATTACTAACTTGAAGGTTATCACTTTATGTCAACTCACTTCCTATTCATAAAATTTATATTATAATTATTTGAAAACAAAGAAAGGGAGACTTCTATGTATTTAACCAAACTCCAACTAAATTTAAAATTTAAAATCAACTTTACTTGTATTCTTACTAATTCCTAATCAGCAGGAGTCTCATGTTAAATGATTTTAAAATGTAAATGCTTAAAATTATTTAGAAAAATTGTTATTTTGCAATAAATTGTGGAAATGTTCATGATGGAAGAGGAAAAACAAAATGAAATAAATAGATTAATAATTGCTGCATAAATTAATGATACTCATAAAATTATGAAATATTTATTTTATAGAAAATTCAAGGGCATCCATATTTAATGCAACAATTATTAATTTTTTTCATTTCTTCTCTTCTAGTGTTCATATGAATTTCTTCATATGCATGTAAAGATAAACCACAAAATATTATTAAGTTGGAGTAGAAATTGCTTAATTTTTCATATTAAGATATTTTAATAGTATTGCCCAAACAAAAATCTTACTACAATGTGCCATTTTTGCTGTGATATGGTAACAAATACAACTACAAGTGAAAATTGGATCATTTTAATATAGATACATTAATAAGGTAGTAGGTAAGAAAAGTAAAGAAAAATGAAAAGAAAACTAAAATAAAAAAATAAAGATATATACAAGGGTAAATCAAAAAGTAACGGCAATTTCCATACAACACTTTTACTTCCACTAATGAAGAACAAAGACATATGTCACTTGTCAGCATAGTTTTCCTGTTTGGTGATATACATCTGGTATTGTTCAACAAGCTTCTTCATTCGTTCTGAAAAGAAGCTTTTCAGTTCCTCACTAAGTCACCAAAGATTGTCACTACTTGTACGAACACGATTTATTAGTCTTCCCTGATCAAGGCATCCACCCTCTGGATATGTTCTTCTGGGTGCAATGCTGATGGGCAACCAGATTGACTTTCACCCATTACGCTTGTTCTTCCCATTTAAAGCATTATACCCACTCATACACTTTTCGTTGATTCATGGTATATGTGCTCCAGACTGGGCAATATCCAACAATGGATTTGCATACATTTGACTTAAAGAAAGCACCTGTTGTGCATTGTTCCTTGATGGTGCATTTGCTGATTTTTACAATTTTTTTACAATCTTATATATATTATATTTTTAAATTTTGAATAAGGTGTTGAATATTGTTCTTGATAATGACTGTAATAGTTGAAAGTACTTCAACAAAAATAACAAAATATGAACTTTGAACAGTTTATCTACAACTCTGAGCACAATAGTCAAGATCTTATTTGAAAATTGGAAAAATATAATAAAATATAAAACACAGACCTTGTCAGATTTTTTTATAAAAACTTGTTTAGATGAATACTTGCTGCCTAAATATATCTCATATATATGCAGGTAGTAATCCATTGGTATAATCCAAGTGAGTCATATTAACACAATATAGAATTTGAGATATTAAATGTTAAATGTTAAAATTGACTCACAAAGAGTGCTCAATGTTTATTTTCATTAAACAGAGCAAAATTTTTCTTACAATTGGAATTAAATGTGCATGTATGTAGGTATCTATGCATATGTATATGTAGATGGCTGTATGGATAGAGATGTTCTTAACATGTATGTATGCATGTATATTCAAATTTCCTCCAAATCTTTGAAAACACTTCCCTTAATTTTGGGGTTCTGATATATGGACAAATTTAATACACCAATAATTCTGAATTATCTCTCTTTCATCTCATGAAGGTTATCTCTTGATATTTTATATAAATTAGGTTTTTCATTTTTTCATTGAAACAAACTTTAGCCGTGTGACCATTAAGATGTAGGTCAATTCATTGGGTTCCCCTTCTCTCACCCTGTTCACTCCTACCTTCATAATACCCCAAATTACTTCCTCTAACTATGCCTTCTTCTCTTCCACTCTGTCACCTCTGACGTTCTTTCCCTCTTTCCTTCTCCTACTAACCAGTCTCCTTCTACAAACTGATACTATAAACAGTTTGAAAAATCCTGCAAATTTTAAATTTAAAATTCATAGGTGAAAATGGTCATTAACTAATGGTATCTTAATTCCAATCGTAAGGAAAAAAATATTATATATATATATATATATATATATATATATATATATATATATATATATATATATATATATATATAAGATAGAGAGAAGGGGAGAAAGAGATGGAGGGAAGTAGACAAAATAAAGTCATGGAAAGAAAGTTTTGCTGGCTGGATATCAAATGACAATGAGCAAAAGATTCAAATGCAGGTAGAGAGTATAAACATGTAAATTCTTTATAAAGAGATAAGGCAAAAGAATGATAAAAGAGAAGACAAAAAATGAATTAGCATATTCTTCATTACTTTTTCACATATGAACTAATCCATGTTTGTATAACATTTAGTTAAAAGCAGGAAAAGTTGATGAAGATTGGAAGAGATAAAAGAGACAATGAGATAATATGAGAAAAGGGTGAGAGAAGAGCAGAGGCATGAGAAATAAATTGCAGCTAGTATTAATTTATTTTGACATCAGTCCTGGAAACCAGTCACCAATATTTGAACACAGATAAATTTGACTGCATCTGACCTTCAAACTCAAATGTATAAACACTTTCTTTTGTTTGAAGATGACATTGTCAGTGTCAGTGCCTTTTATTGAAACTCTACAATAAAGTATTACTTTTTCCTTCTATTTTTTTCTCCTCTCAGCTGAAAAAAATATTATTTTTTCTGACTCAAGAAAAGAACAAAATGTTTTCCTTGTTTTAGGTTAAAATCTTCCTGGTTATTTAAATGACTTTTAATTCATTGGTCAAAAAGCAATTGCAGTATATATCTAATCTGATCTGTAAGAAAAATTAGACATCAATCTGTGAATTGGAATGTAGTTCATGAATCTTCTTTTATGTCCCTTGTTTCTTCAGTCATGACTCTCTACAACTTCCTATCCTTTCCAGCTCTAATCAATGTTTGTCCTCTTACTATCCCTTCTGGTCCTTGTTCTTCCTTCTTACTTACATGTTATCCATGTTATCGTAAGCATCCTTCTGTAGAACCACATCTCTGTTGTCTCAAATCTTCTCTTCATCTGTGAGGAAAATGTTCATCTTTCACTGTCATATAGAAAGATTAATATTACATAGCAGTTCAGCAATCTTTTTTCTTTAAAGAAGTACAAATATTCATGTTTTACATAATATCTTGACTTTTTCAACTCTCAACTTACAAATGCAGCCTCTTGTCATTCATTTTTGAAAGTATAGCAAAAAAAATGCAGCAATTTGATATTTTCCCTATTCTATTCATGTGCAACCATTGACAAGGCAAATATTTAAATGATAAATGATTTTATTTCTATAACAAATGATTCATTTTTGATTATATACTATATTCATTATCAGATAAGATGCACACTTAAATAAAAAAAAGAAATATGTAAATATTGTATAATATCCAGTGAACCTAGAAGCTTGCTACTGAAGTTCCCAATGGACAGGGCTTGTGGAAGCAGCAGTTTCTTGAATATTCTGGTGAATCTTACATCTAATTGCTAAATCTGGTAATGACTGTATAGTCTGATTTAAGCCTTTACATTTTCACCTCAATATCCAAGAGCAACTAATTACCAGCTGAAAATAAATTCATATTAAAGTAACCAGAAAAGAAGATGCCTCATAATTAAATGAACACTTTCTGATTTTAACTCTCAACAGACTGTTCCAGATCTGGTTGGCAAAACACAGGGATTTGCTTACAACTAAATCTAACAATACCAACTGGAGGGGTGTATGATATTAAATCAGTCTGAGCAATATGGCAGCTTACATGTTGTGGTGGTATTCTTTGAAATTAGTAATACAAACTAAAAATACTGACTCTTGAAGACAGAGTTGGCTGCCTTAAAAATTGAGATTTAAAATCCTATCTTATATAAGGACTACAGACAATGTATATAATTCTATAGATAGCCAGAAAAGGATAGTTTCATCATTACTAGAACATATCAATTTTTAGATCTACTACTTCATCAATAACATATCTTGTGTGCATCTGTAGGATAAAAGATTGAAAGAGAAAAATAAATTTGAATGAATAAGAGAAGAGACAATATTAGCATGAAGCAACATATTCCTTCTGAATTCCTTTATTTCAATAATAACCATTAGAAATAAAATTATTGGACCTTTATGAGTGCAACACACTTTTGATGTTATTACCTGGGTAGGTAAAGTAGTTATGGGTGAGTATTTTTCTTAAATGTTCATTCATTATCACTGTCTTAATGGAATATTAATAATAAAAATATTTTATATTTGTTCACTCAAATGGAAGGTGACACAAGGTTGAGTTTAAAGTGGAACTCACATGTGTACATGGGTATGTTAATAATCAAGGTTCTATTATTAACATATAAATATTTTACCTGCTAAGAAGCAGCAGCCAGTCTGTTTCTTTCAATCTTAACATTTACACTCATTTTATAAGAGGATGAAAACTTGATATTGTCATTAAACAAATCAATTGAGCTTATATGGAAATCAATAGATTTACTCAGATTACACAAAAGACTTGCTGATAATTTGGTCACAAGTCATTGTCTTTTTTTATGCATACAATCACGTGACCAAATAGTTTTTTTTTAAGTCTTTATTAATTCTCAACAGAAAAAAGTTCTCACTTGCTTCTCTACCCAGCAAGAGAGTTTATTTTGATTTCCATATTTTTTCTTGGAGCCTTTTGTAAAAAAAAAAAGCCAGCCTCAGCTGCAATTTCTAAATTTGCTTACTGAGCAAATATAGGTAGGTGAAAACAGTCTCACTTGGTGTTGTCATATTTGTTTATTTGAAAAGTTCATCATTGATGATTATACAAAGTTATTTTTGCCTATTTTTTGATAAGTTAATCATGTTGCTTTCTTTTGCTATGTAATTGTTCTAAATTTACTTAATTTTAGAGTATATATCCTTATATTCAACTGATTGTTACTCACGCATTTGAAATCTTCTGCATTGTGTTGTCATCAATAAAGCCATTAACCAATATTTGTTTTAGTTAATAACTGGATCCATTTTTGAATTACTAGTGTTTTACTTAAAAAAAAAGATTGCTGGCATTATAACATTTACTGAATATTCAGGAGTGATAGAAAACTTGCCCATGTCTGTGTAGTGGACTATTCTGATGGGGTCTAGTAGAAATAGTTTTAATGTATTTTAAACCTGAAAAATAAAAGCTCTTAAGTTATTTGTTTTAAATTATTTGTAGCTCATAGATAAATGGAAACAAATGTATGGGAGTGCTGTTAAATGCCTTGGTACAAGGACTGCAGAAATGAAACAGCTGTACTAAAATGACCTGAAATCAGAGGATCAATTGTTATCATTAATATGTTGTTTTTTTTGTTTAGCATAATTCAGGATGTACTGAGCATAAACAAGCAAATGTAGGACAGCATATTCTTCTTATTATTCTTCTTCTTCTTCTTCTTCTTCTTCTTATTCTTACTGTGTTCCTTCAGGACATGGGCAATCATGGCTCTCCACAATTTTCTCATTTTATAAGTACAATGCAGTTGTAAAATTACATAAATATTTCTGGGTTTTACTGGGGGGAGTGCAGACATAAACTAATAAAATATTTGTTAAAATGCTTCATCGAACACTAGTAAAACTAGTAATAAAATAATAATTGGATACAGTGGTTTTTTTATCAGCAGTTTTCAGTTTTATTTTATACATTGTCATCACTTCACTTTTAAACATTCAGGTTTGCATTTATCATCAAATAGTGAACATTGGTAGTTGACTTAGTATACAATTTCATACTTTAAGTATTTAGTTCTCATCTCTCTCACTTTTCATATGATATCATGCATATAAGAGTTGATGACAGATTTTTGTCACCTGGTAATATATTGACTTTTATAATCCTTGAGTCTGTAAGAGGCTTTCATTGTGGGTGGTGGGTTGTTGTGCTTAAGAGATGAAGAGAAAATTACATTTGCATTTTGGTTATTTTGCTTTAGGTTTTAATTTAGATGTTGCTGTAATAGCTTTATATTTGTTCTTGTGATTATATTTTTACTTGTAATATCACCAGAGTTTGTTTGTTATTATTGTTCACTCGATACAAGGCCCAAGAGCAACTCAAGATAGAGGGTTACAAAATGAGGTTGTTGTAAATGTATACAAGGAGGTAGCAAGGGGTTCGTTTTATAAGGAGATGTAGGCTTTAATCAGATGAAGCATGAAGTACTACTTATATGAATGGATAATCAGGAATTGATTGAAAAATTATCAGAATAATGTA
Organism: Acanthosepion esculentum; assembly: GCA_964036315.1. Lineage (NCBI taxonomy): Eukaryota > Metazoa > Mollusca > Cephalopoda > Sepiida > Sepiidae > Acanthosepion > Acanthosepion esculentum. The sequence goes on along the minus strand of OZ038478.1, from coordinate 72,306,479 downwards.
AGTTGTAAACAAGAACAATTAAATTAATTGAACTTGTTTGCAACTTACATTATTCTGATAATTTTTCCTGCTGCAGCTTGCCTTTTTGGATGCTGGCTGTAGAAATGTTGTGTGAGTCCATTATCTGATCACCACACTTTATGGCAGATTGTACATGTATGATGATCAGGGATGTTATTTTGGTAGTTGACAACATGATGACTCCACATGTGGCTGAGAAGAACTGCTTTTGAAAAAGCAAATGCAGTCACATTCATCACATATAAGAGACTCTTTCAATCAGTATTCTGGGGGAAGGTTGACATACATACATACATAATATATATAATATATATATATATATATATATATATATATATATATATGAAGAAATATAGTCTTAAAGTGTGCTATATTTATGGGATAAAGTGCTCAATATCAGAGATAGAGCGTGTGTAAATATAAAAGTGGACATGGAAGTCAGCACTTAGAGGCGACAGTCTGTTTCATGTTATTGCAATCGTCAGGCGAGTCACCTGACGATTGCACTAGCATGAAACAGACTGTCGCCTCTAAGTGCTGACTTCCATGTCCACTTTTATATTTATATATATATATATGTGAAAATTTCTCAAATTTAACTTTTAGAGAAGACAATATTTGTAAATAAATGACAATAAGAAAACAGTAATTGCTGACGCGTTTCGTCCTAATGCGGACTTTTTCAAAGCAAGTAACGAAATGATTTTAATCAAACAAAGAAAATTAATAAAAACAAAAAACAGAGTGTTCTTAGCAACGGGAATGTAGGAAACGCTATTTTCGTATTTTTAACTGATAATGACGTCAGTTAATGTCACGTGTGGAGAATATTTCATTAATCTTTGTTGATGGATTCAACCATTTTCTTTTGATTTTAATATGTTATTAATATGTTATTAATATGTTATTTTAATATATATATATATATATATATATATGCAAGATATATATTTATTTATTATAATTTTTACATATAGATATATGTCTATATGTAACAATTATAATGAATAATTATTGCTCTACTCTTGGTATTGAGCCCTCTTTTAAATTAATACTGTGAATGTTAGAATTTATATATTATTTTCATTCTCCTTACATTCGGATATGCAAGATATATATATATATATATATATATATTGTAAATTAACTGATTTAAAATGTTTTTTTTTTTGCTACACAGTAATAACCATGTTTCAAAAATGGAAGCTAAAAGCTCCAAATTTAATTTTGTTATTAAATTAAAGACATTATTTCCTTGTCAAGCGAATTTTGGAGTAACTTATTTTTAAATTTACAGTTTTAAAGGCACGGCAAAGATTCATAATTGAGTGTTTCCAAGGATACAGAGAAATCCACTCATCTAGACAAGGAGTGGTAGCTTGTTCAATTTCAATTTACGTTGTATCAATTAATAGTTACATTCGAAAGCGGGGTTATGTTTAGGGATGTATTTTTCAACAAATTCTGACATCCGCTAAATGCATGTCGTCCGGGTCTTTTATAAAAATTTTATTGTTAACGGCAAAATTTCTTTTTTTCTATTTGTATACTTAAAGATTTTTGGGGCTGTTTAACTAGAATATGTTTTATTTAACTACAATTCTAAAAAAATTTAATTTTTAATTTTTAATACAATATATTTCTTTTTAAAACCAAGTAAATGTATTAGAATTACTTACAGTATGTAAAATTCTTTTGTTCATATCGAGTATAAGTATGTATATTACCAGGGTACATTTTTTTTTTAAGTAAAATTTATGACAATAACAGCAAAGATAGCTAAATTATTTCACTGATTCAGTAAACTTTTATTTTTTATAAACTTAGTAATATATATTTTTCTCATGTATGTACAAAGGACATGGGTCATTTAATGTCCTACATATTCTAACTTATATTAATTTCATTTAACTTTAGGTGTTTTATTGGATTCTTTTAAGTGTTTGAAGTACTTTGAGAGAGGTGTTAAGGTTAGAATACGTTTTATTTAACTACAATTTTAAAAAATGTTTAAGTTAGAATCCGTTTTATTTAATTACAATTTTAAAACCAATTTTAAAATATTTTTATTTTAAAATTTAATTGACTATATTGTTTTATAAAACAAGTAAATGTAATAGAATTACTTACAGTATTTAAAATTATTTATTCACATCAAATATAAGTATGTATATTACCAGGTTTCATTTTTTAAAATTTAATTTTTAAATATTGTTTAAAGAAAATTTTTGACAATGATGGCACAAAATAGCTATTTCATTTCTCTGATTCAATAAATTTTTATTTTTTATAAACTTAGTAATACATAGTTTCTCATATATGCATAAAGAACATGGGTCATTTAATGACCTACATATTCTAGCTTTTCTTATTAATTTCCATTTTACCGTAGGTGTTTTATTGGATTCTTTTAGGTGCCAGAAGTACTTTGAGAGAGATGTTTGATTTTTATATTTATTTATCCTAAATGAACTTTGATGTTGGTTGAACCTTTTTTTGAACTCATGGCTAGTGCAACCTATATATATTTTTATGTTTTCAGGATTTTCAATAGAAGATATATTGCATTGGTATACTAATGAATCCATGCAATATTTATTTTGTAGAGGACAGTTTTGAGGGTTTTTACAATTACATAATTTTTGTTTATCCTCATCAGTTTTGGTTTTTATTTTTCCATTGTCTAAAATTTTTTGGTTCTGGTATAAGTGTTTATTTAAGATATTAGCATTATGTTTCTTAGTAATTTTTTCTAAGTTATCAGTACAGCTATAACTTAATTTTAGTGTATTTTTATTGAAAATAGTACTTAGTTTACTTTCACTGGGAAAATGCTTGACTATTAATGCGAGGAATTTTTGTCCTAATTTGTTCTTTACCATTTGGTTGTATGGAGGCATATACAAAATTATTTTTCTACTTCTGTTTTTTCTATGGTTACTATTTTCATTTTTAATATAAGTTAGTTTTGGGTTTTTTGTAGCCACTATCTTTTGGGTTTTTGTAGCCACTATGAATTTGTGAGTTCGTATATATAATATGGGTGAATATGGGTGAAATATGGTAATATAAGTAAGTTTGAATATTGACATGTTTTTTGCATACACGAACATGTGGGGGTATGTATATATATATATATATATATATATATATATATATATATATATATATATGACTGTGCGTATGTATGTGTATATGTATATATATGTATATATGTATGTACGTGTGTATATCTACATGCATATGTGTGTATGTATGAGTATATATATGTATATGTGTATGGGTGTGTATAGATATATATGTGTATATATATGTGTGTGCAAGTGGACGGATGTGTGTATATATGTGTGTGTGTATATATATATATGGATATATAAAATGGTTTGGAAAAAAAAAAGAAAAAAAAGGACTTACAGGTCTGTTATTAATGTTTTACCCCATTTTCTCCCTTAATATTCTCCAATTGGAATTGTGAGTTTAAAATTCTTCACAATATGGAGGAAGATTTTTTAAATTTATAATTTAATTTTGAATTTATTAAATGTATCACCCTTTAATAATCATTATTGATGATAAAATATTTAGATTTTTTGATAATTGAATACTAAAGTCATCACCTAATATTATTTTAAAAAGTTTTTTTTTGGGGGGGGAATACTAAGTACACACACACACACACACACACACACACACACATATATATATGTGAGTATGTGTAAACATTTCAAAAGATATATGTGGCTATTAAAAGAACGTATGTATATGTGAAACATGCATTGATGTGTATACAATATATAACAGAGCAAGATCTCTAATATTACCTTCAAATATCACTCCATATTAACTTAAAAACTAAACTTTAAGTAAGAAAAATTACCAATCTAAAAATAGTCGCAAATTAAATTCATGAATAAAATTCAAACTGATAAAGATATCACCTTAATAATCAATCACAATTAGAAGTAAACTTATATTTTAAAATAAAATTTTAGTATTTTGATGTAAATTCTATGAATATTTTTCTAATCGTCTATTTCATATTAAATCCCCAAAATTTTTGTAATAAAGTTTAAAAAAAAAAATTAAATCGCTAACAAACATCAAATTAAATTCCTTACAGACTGTTTAAACATTCAAATTTATATCAAATATTATAATATTTATGAACTCTCAAAGCAAAACAACAGCAACGATTTCGGGCCTTTCATTCCAAAGAAAGTTAATGACAACTTTCTCTCATGACTTCTTTCTCTCTTTTTCTCTTTATGCCTTTTTCTCCTCTCCCCCTTCCATATCAATATATAACTTCCGTTAAGTTAACCGATTTAATGTGTCAATATCTTTACTTCCTCAAACAATTTAGCTTTGAGAGAATAGAAATTTTACATCTAACTCAGTCATGTCTCTCTCCCCCTTCACTTCCTCACTTCGTTAATTCACATATGCTTAGTACTGCCCGTCAAAAATGTGTAAATTTCTTTTCATTTTTTGTTTCAACCTTTGGAAGTAAAGTCTGATGATCCGTGGTCCTTTAAAAGGGCTGTGGTGAAATAATTTATTACATGGAACCTTAAAGTGGTCTGGTTTTATTTTTATTTAAATTATTAGCTCTGATTTACATTGAGCTCTCTGGATTTTATCCTCCTTGGGTCTACCCATACGGATTACCTAGTTTTTCGTAAACTATATATATATATATATATATATATATATATATATAAAATAATAGACTTTATGTGCCCTATTAGGATTTCTCTTTTGTCACAGGGTAGCTTGATGAATACACATTAATTTCACTTTCACACAAATACTCTTGGAAAAGTTATGAATTCATCTCTTCTCCCCTCTCTCCAGCTATGGATTAAATAGCAGGGCAAACTGGGCTCTCTAACCTTGGTTGGCAACTAGTCTAGAAAGACAACTCTTAATTCAAAACCAGTTAGTGTGCTAATTGCCAGATAGAAGCTCTTCAGCCTTGATTGGCTATTTATCGATAGTGACTTTTTAACAAACTCCCATTCCCCAACCGCCTATAGTCTACTTTTTTCTTTTCTTTTCAGTGTAGTATCTGTGCTCCTTTCAAGTAACAATGTAGTATCTGTGTATTAGCATTTTCTAATTAAAAGTTCCATGTTGCTCAAGCAAAACAATTCTGGTGTAACAGATCTGTCACTTGCCTGGTCAGATGTTTGAATCAAGGTAGAATTCACCCAATATTTTATATCTATTTGATTGCTTATAATAAGAAAACTGAGAACCAAAATTATACAAATGCATATTGTATATTATTTAGAGACATTTAATAATCAGTAAATATATTCATATCCCTATTGAAGCATGATGGGTTCCTTATGTGCTCTTTCATCAGATGATTACTCCAGAATGAAATTAGCCATTTCCATACCACAAATATTTGGCATTGATTGACCAAACTGTTAGCATTAATGTTTGTTGAAATTTATAAAATCGTTTTTTTGTAAAACAGTTTTTCAAGAAAATAGTCTCTTAAAATCCAGTTATCATTCTTTCTAGTACTGATGGGAGTTTCCTTCCAAACTTTTTATCTAATGTAGTGTGGAAAGCCAACATCTTGATTATCTCTTTATTTTCCCTCCTAGTTACATGTACCACTCATTTTTGTTGCTGTTGGAAATGTTCAAGTGATATAGTTTTTGTTATTTGGTATAGCTCTTTTAGTGCCATCCTATAGGATATAATGAAGAATTGTCTTCTTGGAGCATAAAGCACCATTTTGTAACCATAACTTCAGCAATCCTGTTTTCATTCTATTTTCAAATTGTTTTTTGAATAAAAAAAAATGACATTTTAAAAAAAAATCATCAAAATGCTTGATACCATTCACAGTACTCAGTCTCAGTCAAAATCTATTATACCAAACTTTCTTCAAATCCCAGATATACTAATATATATAGAGAGAGAGACAATATAAGTATAATATGGAGATAACTAGATTAGTGTTAAAATTTGTATTAATTTACAATAATTATATATTAAAAGACATCCAAACTTATGTGTGCATTGAAATTGTTACTGTGCAAGTTTTACAGGCTTAACTCAAGTGACACCAGATCAGATTAACATCTAAGATATTTTATTTTTAGCAACTGGGCCAAGTAGTTTTTTTAGCGCAAAATAATTTATAATAAGGTCACTTCTGATTTTAAATAAATATAAAAAAATTTTATTACAATTTATATTTGTAAAACATGATAGCATCATGGTTATTAGCACAGAAAATGGAATTGATGTGTGAAGTTCAAATTCCAGTCAAGGTCATTATGTTCACACTTACACAAATACACTTGGAAAAGTATGAATCCATCTCTTCTCTCTCCACACACACACACACACACACACACACACACACAGCTAGTGAAGAATGGGCTCTCTAGCTTTGCTTGACAACCAATCTAGGAGAAGTATAACTCCAAATTCAAAACCAGTAGGGCATGAAGCTGTCACCTCCACCTCCATAGAAAAACTACCTGCTATGGAAACCACAACAGCAACACGCAGCAGGATTCCATATACCTCACATGGGAGTCTAAGGGGTTAACATGCAACAAAACATGACAACTGCATGTTATAAATGTTTACTGTTAATGAAATGCCCCCTAAAAAAAACAATTTATACTTATGCATATCTTCTGATTTATAAAAATTGAGTAAAAGCTATTATTTAATTTTTTTATACTCTACTCGATTACTCCCAACACCAACATTTTAGTTTTTTATGTGAGAGTAGGCCTTTGAATGCATATGCACTTGCATAAGCCACCCACTCTATATTAATTAGTCTTATCATCCTTACCCAACACTATATCAAACCCCCTGTTCCCACAAAGATGAATTGTGTGTAACATTAAATTTTCTATAGTGTGACAACTGATGAGGAACACTTGTTTTAGTGTTGTTTTTTTTAGTTGATTTAACAAAAGAGTAACAATGTTTGGTTGATGAAAAAAGGAGTTAAATGAACAGTTTTTCTTTGCCTGGGTTGTTGTGGCAACAACTTGACAAGTATTTGATAAGATTTCACAAGTAGGTCAGTAATATAGGGTATAGTAGTTGTGGGTTAGTAAATCTAGGATAAAAAGGATGGTGAGAGATGGCTGGCATAGACATTGGTATGTTTATTATTTTACTTTGCTTAATTTTGGGTCACCTAGTGAAGGTCAAACTTAGTACTCAGTAGAAATCATCAACCAGATTAGCTTTGATAACCATTTACTGCCTACCAGAGTCCAGAATGGAGATATGTGATTGCTAGAAATTTGAGCTTGAAAGCCATTTTATAAAAGTTGAGTAACTCCCAGTGTAATATCAATCCTGCTATATGGCAATGAATGCTGGATAATTTCCTGACATATGAAGAGGAGACTTGAGGCAACAGAGATGTGGTTTTACAGAAGGATGCCGAGAATACCATGGACAGAATATGTTAGCAATAAGGAAAATTTCAGGTAAATAGAAACAAAAAAACACACTGACACTTAGAATCTGTAAAAGACTTTAAATTTCTGAGACTCATAATGAGGAAAGAGAGCTTGGAGAAATTGACACTCACAGGGTATACTGAAGGCAAAAGGGGCAGGGAAACTAAGTAATGGATTTGTATAAATGGATGGTAAGACAGTGAGAAGAAGATAACAAATATTGCTTAGATTTACAAAGAATAGGAATTTGCGGAGTGCCATGGTCACCCACGTCCCGAAGAAAGGGAGATGATAGATAGAAGATACTAATAAATAGTCTGCAAGACTAACTTGTTAATCCTCATTCTGTACCAAGTGTCTTAGATCAGTTATTTACAACTGTGATCTTTGATTAGTAGATTTGATCTTTCAGAGTCACTGGTATATTTAAGCAGGCTTTTTTAAGGCAAAAGGAACAGGAGTTCAAATTACACAACAAGCTTATCTCCAGTCTATGTTACTGTAGATTGACAGCCTGAGTAAAAGTTGTGATTTTTACCAGTACTCATATTGCAATTTTTGCTGTTATCATTGCATATTTTTTTTATAGGAGCTCATATTGCAATTGTTGTTGTTATTATTGCTTTTCTCTGGCACTCCTTATTACTGGTTCCCATATTGTATTTATTCCTATGCTTGGGTGTCTGAGGAGATTTTTGTGGCCTAACATATATGCTGATTCCTTATTCCTTTACAAATTTTCCAACAATGTTCTTTGTCTATGATTTCAACTTGATCCCACAGAGGGTGCGGATCTTCCTTTTCTCTCCATGGAGAGAAAATTGAAAATTGCAATATGAGCACTGGTAAAAAACATGCAATGATAACAGCAAAAATTGCAATATGAGCACTGGTAAAAAAATGGTTACTGAAAACATTAGGTTTATAATACCCAGAAATTCATACACAGATGTCCTCAATGACACCTGTCACAGTGGATAAAGGCGTTAGTTAGATCCAGTGACAGGACCCAAAGAGTATGAGTTCAATACCTAAGGTGGTGGAGAGAGGGGAATTAACAGGAGATAACTGATAACTGACATCCATTAAACATGGCACATGGAACTAGAACAATCTACCCCAGCGAGCGAAATAAATGGTTCAGTTCGACATTCTAACCACCTGAAGAAGGCTGGAGCATACAATGGCTGAAACGTTGTGATAAATATGGCAACAAAGATGAGTACAATAGTCCAAACAATGTAAATAGTGTAGTCAAAATTAATAACTTAATAACTAATTTATTGTTAGCTATCACAAAACCCCAAATAATTTTTCTCTTTACATTTTCTTAAGAAATACATTTTCTCTTTTCTTAAAGGATAACATCTGATGAAAGCTGAAGAACTGATTAGTCAAAACATCATGGTAACAATATCAAGACCACAAAGAAGACGTTTAATTATCCAAGCAAAATTTAAAAAGTTAATGACCCTTCTCAAAATTATAGACAATATATTTAGTGAACTTGAACTCCTAGTCTTCTGCAGAATGAAAAGTAAATTCCTGAGAAAAATAGCTGAGAAGTAGATTAATTTTTTTTCCTTTTCTCTTCAGCACCTTAAATGAATGTATGTTTCTATTGTCAGGAGAATTGATTTAGACAAGAATTCCATCTTCAATCAAAATGGTGGCCTTTATCTGTTTAATCTTATTTACATTGTTATGAGGCAAGAAGAAGCTCTTTTTTAAATAATGGCTTTTTTCTTTCTCTGATTCCAGAATTAATTCATCTTCCTTCTTCACTATTTGATATTCTCTCTTGCTTTTGGTTATAAATGTGAAAAGCTTAGAGTTCTTTCTCTTTTCTCTCCCTCTCTGGAAATGTCAATAAAAGCAACAAGTGGTTTTCTATCTGCTGGCAATGTATTGTATCTCTTGCTCTTGGAACAAAGACAAACTTGATTAGAGCATCTTATTTTAGAATTACATTCTAGATTATCTAACAGGTGATGGAACGAAGGGTTTGATACATTCGTTGTGGGTGTTCTGCTGATGCGTTCACCTTGTCCAAATATCATTTTATATATATATATATATATATATATATATATATATATATATATACACACATATATATATATATATATATATATATATATATATTTTTAGGAGGTTAAGAAAGCATCATCAGCTTACAATGGGATTATAAAATTACAAATAAAATCATATATGAGATACAATGGAATAAACACAGACAAAAATAATAAGATGCTTTATTATACATTTCAGAGAAATGATTGTATATTTTAAAGAACATATATGTATACAGAAATAAAGAAGATTTACTTATCTGTTGGTAACAACATGTTCTATCAGACAACTGTCCAGGATGTCTGCCTCCTTCTGCAGTAAAGAAATGAAGAGAGAAAGTTTTGATTTTTGTTTCATTTGGCAGTAAAATGTTTGTTCTGGTGAATCATGAGAGTATTCTATATTTATTCAACTATTTTTTATAATCTTTTTCTTTCTTTATTGTTAATTACCATTGTTATCTGTATTTTAAAGTACTTTTATTGCTTAAATTTTAATTTTTCTTTATTATCAATTAATTATTTTGGTTCTAGACTACTACATAGTCTAGTAATAAGGGTTGGGGGTTATTTAGTAATTTCTTTGTTGCTATGACTACACATTGTATTTAGTCTTTACACCTTCTGACTATAGTAATCATAAACAGTACAATTTTTTCTTATAAATTAGGTTATGCATGTATATACTATATTAGATTTTATCACGCATGCCAAAGTTTTCACAATAGAATGAAAATTAACTTTGTCTTTTTTTATCATTTCACCCCAAATTATGAAATAAAACCACTGTTACAAGGGCTTACTGAGTGTGAGAGAATGAGAGAAAAAACAAACATTATTAATGAGAGAGAACAATAAAAGAACAGGAATTAAGTAGACAGAAGATAATGTATTGCATTTAAATTTTTGAAGATCAAAGTTGACTGGAAAACAAGAAACTGAAAGAGAGTTCCACAAGTGAGAAATGTGAGAGAAGAAAATATTAACATAGAACTTACCTTGCTGCCACTCTAATACTGCAATTAAATTCATAAATTCTAAGTCTCAAAGATGAAAGTGATATTTATTCTGTAGGATATACAGAAATGTGGCACAAGGCCGAAGGGGGGATTGGGGAAAAGAGACAGTCTTCATCTGTCTTAACTATAACTTAGCTAGCCGCAAACACTGACCCAATCGTACGAACATTATTCCTTACACCAAAACACCACATTCATACGAACCGTTCTTACTACAACCACCATAATACCTCACTGTCTCTATGAAAATACTAACTTGTCCCCATATTTATAATTCAATGTCTGTGGGGGGAGGGGAATAAAATAACAATTTTAAAAATTAACCCCAATGAGTATATACAAAATGAATACAAAATATTTACAAGAAACTAAAGAAAATATTAGTAAATAAAACCCCCACAATAACTAAATGTGTCAGAAATACCAGTTCACTGGCCGAAATCAATGCGGGACTATAATATTATAGAACATTCATCCATCCCAAGCACACACACCGACACGCCCTCATTCAGACACAACAACAAATACGAAAACACTCACGCGAAACAAAAGGCGCCCCCACATCCACCTGCGAACTGACATCACTAACCACCTAACGAGGGAAGGGATGGGGAATTAAACTAAAAGAAAAATAGGGACAGAAAAAAAAGGGGGCCAAAGATGAAAGCTCATCACAGCAGTTGCCATGAAAATATTTATAAAATAAAGAAGCTATATTATGGCAGTGGAAAAGTGATTGAAGCAGTGATGCCAGGTCAGGACTAACCAATATTAGTAAAAGTTTCAGAATATATTTATATGATAAATGAACCATATGAAATTCAGCTTACCATATCTGTTTTTATTAGAAATATTTACAATAAATTATTTGAGGAATTGAAATTTTATTATGTAACCAAAATGTTGTTAATCATCTTGCAAATAAATATATATACACTAATTTTATATACATAATGGACTCTCCTGTCGTATTCAATGTATGAGGGTCAAGCAGCTCAGTTCCTAGGAACCAACAGCCAGACACCAGCACATAGGATTTGATTATAGTGGTAAAGGCTTTGTGCAGAACCAATGACACATTTTGAAGGGCCGAATACAGAGACCTGGAGCACTCTGTATTTAAATGAATTTGTCCTTCTTTCTAGACCAGTTGCCATCCAAGGCTATAGAACCCAGTCTGTCCTGCTATTTACCCATAGCTGGAGGGAGAAGAAGAGGATTTACACCTTTCCCATGGGTATTAGCACGTAAGTGAATGTAATGGATTCAACTGGAATTCAAATTTGGCTCTCTGCTTCCTCAATCCAAGCTGCTATTAACTACTCCACCATGCCTCCTATATATATATATATATGTGTGTGTGTGTGTGTGTGTGTGTGTGTGTGTGTGTGTGTGTTTCATATAAAGATAGTTATGGTTCATAAGAAAAAGATACCATCAAAAGAGAAACAAAATCTTGTAAAGTTATTGTGTTATTGTGTGATGGGCATACAATGTTGGAAATTGTGAAAATATTGAATAGACATTATCTTATAAAAGGAATTGAAAACATCGGCACGGAAAAAAATGAGCAAGAAAAAATGACTTTGAGAATATCATAAAGAGATTTGGGGAAATCAAGAGGGTATTAATCAAGAAAGGTGGAGTAAACTAAACAAGGAAATATTTGATAAAACTGGTGTTGAGAATGTAAAAAGAAGAGAAAAATCGAGGATATTAAGATTAGTGGCTAAACACATGAAAGCATCCAAACTAAAGTAATTTAAGTAAGAGGAAACTACTAAGAATAGAAACAAAAATAATTATTTAAAAAAATGGTTAATCCTAAAAAATAAAACTATTCAAATATTTTTAAAATACTAAACCACTAAAAATAAAACAAGAAATAATTATTTAAAAGATTTAGCATGTAGAAGTATATTCATTCACACCATGTGGTCATAAGTTTAGGCTTGTGTTCACAAGGGAAAACAGAACCAACAAACGTACACAATAAAAATAACAAAACATGGTAAATTGTTTGGTAATTTCATACAATTTTATTTATTTACGTTACATCTGTGATAATGTTGATGATATGAAAGGGAGTAAATCACTCCGTAATATCACAACTCCTATCACAGACCATCCTTGGGCAAAGAGCTTGAACCTTAGGTCTCTTGGCAGGATGTCTGTACTTCCAGCAGGGAATAGTTCCTGTTGCATGCTGGGAGTAATTTTATTATTTTTATTTTTTATTTGTTTTCATTTTAAACGAGGTTCAAATTTTATTTTATTTTATTTTATTTATAATTTTCATCATTATTATTATTTTAGATTTTATTTTTGCTTATAATAATAACAATGTTTCCACAATCAGCTAAAAATAAAAACGCAAATGATTATTTAATTTAAAAATAAGTAAAAGTTTTAACCACTACAACTTAGTGAAACTAGAAATATTTTTTAAAAAATGTTTAATCCCTAAGAATAGGACAAAATAATTATTTAAAAATATTTTCATACTATAACCAGAAATAATTTTTAAAAAGGTGTAACCATTAAAAAAAAAACTGTTAAAATTTTTTAAAAAAAGCTTTCACCACTTTAAATAAAACAAGAAATTATTATTTTAAAAAGTTTAATCACTAAAAATAAAATCAGAAATAATTATTTAAAAAATAATTTTACCAATAAAAGTAAAGCAGAAAAAATTATTTAAAAAAAATGAGTAACCACTAAAATATAACCAGAAATAATTATTAAAAAATAAAAAAATATATAATCATTTAGAAATAAATTCATAAATAATTATTTGGTAAAAATAGATGACTCACTAAAAATAAATGCAAAATAATTATTTGCAAAAAAACAAGCTTAGCAACTAAAAATAAAACCAGATATAATAAATTAAAAACAGGAACAAAAAACAGGTTTAATTAGAAATATAAAATTAGTAAGGATTATATAAAAACGGTTTGATCAATAAAAATAAACAGAAACAACTACTCAAAAAAAAAAAGTTTAAAAGAAATAATAATTTAAAAATAGATCTACCATAAAAGATAAAATAGGAAAAAATTACTTAATAGAAAGTTTAACCATTAAAAAGAAGACCAGAAATAAAAATGAAAAAAGTTTAACCACTGAAAAATGTATTATTTTTTAGGAAAAAGTTTAACTTCTTAAAATATACCAGAAATAATTATTTGAGAAAGTTTTACTCAAAAAAATAAAATTAGAAATAATTACTTAAACAAATTTTAATCACTGAAAATCATATCAGATAAAATTATTTAAATCATTTTTCATCACCAGAAATCAAAGCAGAAATAATTATTTAAAACAAGGTTTAATCACTAAAAACCAAATGCCAAAAATAAATTTTTTAAGTTTTAAGCACTAAGGAATAAAACCATAAATAGCTGTTTGATAAATGTTTTCATTACTCAATAAAACCAGAAATATATTTTTTATAAAATGGTTCAATCATTGAAAATAATTATTTAAAAATGGATCCAGAAATAGTTATTTGAAAAAAAGTTTTAATCAATGGAAATGAAAGCAGAAATAATTATCTAAAAAAAAAAATTGGATATTAAATATAAAAGGATGAACAATTTTTTTAAGAAAAAGTTTTAAGCTACTCAAGTGCCAAATTGGGCAATCATAATTTTGATTTATGACTAGCTAGGCAGAAGATTTCCTGCAGTAGGTTGCCATTCTTTTCATGGTAGACTGGTTGCCAAACAAGGCTATAGGACCCAGCCTGTCCTTGGGGGGGGGGGGAGATGGATTCATAATTTTCCAAAAATTAAAACAGGGAATAATGATCTGAAGAATTTATAACCACTAAATAAATATTCTTATTAAGTGAGTATTTGATACTGTTTATATTAACTTAAGTTGTTGATTAAAGAAACTGTCTCTCAAAAATGCTAAATTCTTAATTATCTATGTATAATACTAAAACTCTTGTATGTATGTATTTGTATTCCCAAGATACAGCTTAAATGATAAATAATGCCCCGACCAATTAATGAACATATTATACCTTGAACCCATGCCGACATATTATACCTTGAACCCATGCCGACATATTATACCTTGAACCCATGCCGCGTGCAGTGCCAAATTTCATTAATTTTCATTAAAATTAGACAAGGTCTTCTAAAGTTAGGGCTGTTTACTGCTTTTATGGCATTTTTAATATGATATTCAGTATTCGTTTTCAATAGACATTCTTATATCAATCTGTAAACAAACACTTGGATTTATATTCCAACTATTAAGTATGGGCAAAATAATAAACATGCATAATACATTATAGCAACATTATTAAATAAAATTTAAATATACATAACATATTTATTCAATTCACTACACTACATTAGAACTTTTTTTATTAACAAATATCTTGAATGTTTGGCAACTACTTGATAGGTGAAGATGCTATGTGGGTGTATGATTGTAAAACATAATCTGTATGGTTGAAAAATTGTGTCACATGACTTGATGGTAAATCAATAAATAGATACATGCTGGTTTGCTGCTGTTAAGTATTTTGTAATAAATGAGAGGAGTTAATAAGTATGCTTAATAAAAAATATAATTATTATCTTGAAAAAATTTCCTAGAAAAAATTAAACTAAGTACACAAAAAGTATACATTCATACTTTATATTATTTCAATAAATATAAATCTTCCTAAGCAGATAGTTTTTTTCTGGAATGACCTTCACCTGTGAAAATTATGTGGCTCTCAGCAGGGCAAGGAAAGTGTTAAAGTTTTCATCAAAAATGGACTGTCAGCCAAAAATGTGGTCATTAAACATGTAATTTGTTAAGAATTTATAACGAACTATAGAATATTATATCTAACACAAAATGATAACCATGCATATCTCTAAACCTTTAAGTCATATTTGGTAAGTGTTATGCACTCTTTATCGGTGAATATTAATAAAATTAGATTCAATTTGAAGACAGGTTCCATATACAAGCAATTGCCTACAATGATTTTACATTCTTCTGACAAATTAAGTGTCATTTGTGGAATCAATATAGGAATTGTTAAAACTATTAAATTTATTTCAATGATATATTAATAATTTTAATATGTTAAAAGTTTTGTTGTTTTTCTGTTGTTATCAGGGACTACATTTTTTCATAAATTCTGAAAACCTTTCTATTTATTATTTTCTTATTGAATTTGATCTAATTTGATTGTATAATGTGAGTAATAATAATGATTACAATAACTTTTATTGCAACTACAAATTAAAATATGTGTAATTAATATTAAGATTCATAATATTGTTACCTTATCATTTTGTATCATGAACTGCTTTAAAAAAATAAAACAGGTTTATGGGGGGGGTTAGTAAGTAATAAAGGTGTTTCTTATGATTATCATCATTTTAAAAATATTCTTAACTTATTTACTTGTACCATAAAAAATGGCAACAATATATATGTAATTTACAACTTACTAATGAGATATTTTATTTTGGTAATATGAGTGATGTTCATTTACAAACATTTAGTAAAGCCACCTATTATAAAACCAGTCAGACTGTTTGACTGATAAATATGAATTTACTTTGTGTTTTATATTATAGAATTGCTTGTTTACATTTTTATTAAATTACGAAGTTAGATCAATGAACAAAATATTTAAAGATATATATAACTATACAAATAAAGTAAAAACAAATAAAGTAAGGTTTACATGCTTTAAATAAAATCCTGTTTTTGAGTGAATATAATTATTAAGTAAATATATTCAAAATAGTAGCAAACCTTTTCTATTTCCATTCATATCTATCTATCCCAATTTGTTAATATCTATTCAGCCAGCCAGTCCTCCCTCCAGTCTATTAATATCTGTCCTTCCATTCTAGGTTTGTTAATATCTATCTATCTATCTATCTATCTATCTATCTATCTTATCCAATTACAGAAATTTACAGAAGTCTCTAACATGTTGGTTCTTGGATATTAGGCTTACTGTAAATAAGTTGCTAAAATCTATGTTTTGAGAAAATTGTTAAATTTTAAATATCTTGTACTTTAAACAAAAAATATTATTTGTACATAATCTACTTGAGAATGTAATAACTCTCTAAATTCAGCAAAGCAGTTTTTATGATTATCTGATTGCAAATGATGTTTCATATAAACATGAACAATTTCTGTCTGAGTTTCTGGGATGAGAAATTATCATTATTTACACTATTTACATGCAAACTATTGTCTTAATCATAGTTGTTGTTATCACATTTTGGCTATTGTGTCCTTTGGCCTCCATTATGTGTATACTGATCTAGATAACCTGCAGGGAATTCCGAACTGAACCCTCCATTTAATCTACATAGGTTGATTGTTTTCATTCCACCACCCATGTCTAGAGATATCTCATTTAGTTTAAGTTTAGAATTGCCTGTAGGTTACCTGGATCAATATACACTGGATGAAGGCATGAACTAGTTTTATTCTTTTCTTATGAAATATCCAGAATCAAAAATTCAGAGGTTTGATGTAATGTTTAATAAAATGTTAAATTTTCATTGTTAAAATAATAAAGATAAATTCATGTCATTTAAAACTATTTTACATGATTTGTTTCTTTTCTGATTTCAGATTGTACATTGGTTAATAAACAAAATATGGACTGAGTTGGATATTGAATTGACACAAGATGGAGAATGGTTATATAAAAACAACATCCATTATTACTTTGCATCAAAGATTCTTTGGAGAGTAAAACTACAGTTATTCAATAATATTGCAACATTTTTGATTCAAAGGAACAAAAAGCATTTATTCCAGATTACTAAATTAACCAATTCCAAAATATTTCATATTTTGTACTTTTTTTATTTACTTGAATTTCCTGGAAACCAACTGTAACCAATCATTTCTCATTCTTTGAATGTTTCCTTATAAGGAAACAGCTAATATTACTATTACCATTACTTGTAAGATCATGACATATCAATGGATCACCAATATCTTACTTCCATAACCTGAAAATTATGCCCTGATTATTCTTTGAACTTAAAATATACACCAGAATACTTCATGATCCTAGATTTCACATCCAGATTACTGACTAAGAATTGCTTGGTAGTATAACATAGTGACTAGAAAATATGAATGAAGGATCCAAAATTATTGTGTTGCTGCCATATCAAAAGCCTCTTTAACTCTTGTCTATCTAAAATAAAATTCACTCAAAATGCAAAAGGCATGAACCAGCTAAACTTGTAGTTACAAATTTTTCATTATTAATTTAATGTAGATATCTATTTCCGGATAGCATTTTATTTAAAAACTACAAAAATTATTCTTAAATTTATGAATTACCTAAATTTAGTTTTTCCTAAAAAGAATTTAACTTTAAAAAAATAATTATTTGCTGATAGACTTACTGTACTCTTCAATTTTGGGATGAGAATTTACTGTGCATAGAAACAATTTATCTTTAAAGTTTTATACATTCTACTTATTTCTCATCTTCCTTCTTATATTTTATAAGCAAATGTTTCAATTATTAACAATGCAAGGACGTTTCTAACATACTAAAATAGATATACAAGAAAATGAAAAATGATTATTCATAGTTTTGTTAATAAATAAATGACATAGAATTGTTGTAATTGATAATGTCTTATATACACTAACAAGTTATAGTTTTACAAAAATTGTTTGTTCTAATATAAATCTTGGAGTAAGTATTACTGAGAGCAATAAAAGACAAAAATCAGGAAACTATAACAAGGCATAATTGCCTGTGTCCTCAAGGAACATATAACCTAGAGAAAGTAAATCTCAAACAAAAACGATTATAATTCAAAAATTTATTTTCACTGCTTTCCAAATTTCTTAGTAACAAATTAGTAAAATTTTACCTCTTCTACAAAGATTATTTGCTAGAATGAGTTACAATGAATTAAGCATAATAATGCTTTTAAGATAATAAATAATGTATCTACTTAAATCCAATATGCTATTCTAGTATGTATTTGCAATATTTTCTTCATAGCTATAAACAAGTTATTTATTTTATAGGGCTATGATCAGTATACTGTTTATTGATATAAAATACGAGAGACACTGAACTTAATAAAAATTGACAGAAAAAATAATTTTGCTAAAAAGTGTGCTAATTTGCAAGATAGTATTTTTTATTTAAACTGAAAATAAAAGAAACATCAACTTTAATTAGGAAATGCCAACCTCAAATGCCTACATTTCAAAGACTGCACTTTCCACTGAAATAGGGAAGAATGGAGTGGCTAGAAGTAACAGTTGCCACAGTTTAGACTCAAAATCTAGTGGAAATTCTGAAAAATTGAATTCAGATTCTACTCCACCGTCAAGACTTGATTTCAGACATGAGAGCCACCATTCCTTTATCCCGTATGTGAAAGAAAGAAAATCCTTCCAGATAAGGAAATCCTCGATTCACAAACTGGGGGATTTTCTCAATGATCAAAATGCATATTATTCAGAGTTTTATGACAGCACCGAAGAGTTGCCTGCAGTTAAGAAGTGCGAGATCTTTCACAAGAGGAATGCATATTCCAACGGCTCCTCAAAAAGTGATATTTTCAAAACATTGACAAATCGTAGATTTAGTCTAAATCCAGAAGTTTTGAGAAGAAATGAGACGTCTAAATGCTTTCCACTCAATTACTCATCAGCAGATGATACGGATTCATATCATACATTTCCTGATAGTTTCTCTAACTGGAATGACTATCTGGGAAAGTCCGCTTCTACACAGCAGTCTGTTGACTCTGAGGAGAATATGTCAATAAGTAGTGGTCATTTTGAGGATTATTCTGATTCACTCAGTAACAGTAGCAACGAAAGCGATTATGAACAATCGTTTAGAAAATCTATACATCATTATTTCAAGAACAGGACTGACAGAGACTCTACCAGTTCATTATGTACTTCCCAGTCAAGTAGCTATGCAATGAAGGATTTCCCCGAGGAGACTATGGATCCTTTTGGAACATTAGATGATGCCGATGAGAACCATTTCTCAAATTCTCCCACTCTTGGCAATTGCAGGCTTCCTTTACATTCATCTCTGTTGAGCCTCAGGTCAACAGCAGCTGAACAAATGCTCATTAACCTTGGATTCTGTGATTCTTCTGAAATTATTCCTAAAAGATTTTTCCAAGATTGTCAAAAACAAGAAAATCATGAATCATCCACAAAAGCTAGTAAAGAAGAGCTAAAGTGTAATTTTCCAGAAAATAGTGATGTATATTCTACAGAAAGAACGGAAGATAACATTTCAAAAAGCACAGAAGCTAACAGCAATGTTGGACATCTACTTATGAACAAGAAAAACTTGATTGGTTCATGCGATCGAACAACTAGTTTTGATTTTGAAGAAATAAACCGGTCAACAGTACATATTATAAACAACAAACACATATTTTACAAGCAAAAGAGTATTCATGATGAAATTGAAGAAGCCAACAGAAATACATTATCTGCAACTTTCAAGAATAAACCTGAGGAAAAATCTTCTCTGACAGAGCCTAACCAAAATGATTGTGATCAAAAGAATCAAACGGCACAAAACTATTGTATGTCAAGCTTTAAGAACATTAATGTTGAAGAGAGAGAAAAAGACCAGTTAGTAGAAGAAAAACTTGTTCAAAATAGCAATGATGGCCAAGTAGAAACTGAAAATGCTTCTTATTCAAGAATACCAAATATAATCATTTCAAACCAGTTCTCTAATTCAGTCATTTCTGAACAGTCACAAGAAAGTTTTGAAATTCATTCAATATTTGGTGAACAACTGTCTGCTGAGTTTAAAACTGAAACTAAAATGGAAAATGACTCAAATGAAGAAGCTTGTCCAAAGAGCATAGATAATGGTTACTTGAATTCTTGCTCTTTTCTGTCCGTTTCATGCACTAGTTCTCCTGCAGAATCTCCTTTAACTGTAATTGACATGTCACTGTATGACAACAAAAACAAAACCAGTGCAAGCAGTGAAGACTACATTCAAAACAGAATTAGTTCATCACCCACCGATTTGGACTCAGATGACACATTGAATAATGTGTTGTTAGATGACCAATTTGATGAAGATTTTTCATATAATTCAAATTTTCATTGCACTCAAGAAGAGTCTTCCAACTTTATACACACACCATCTCCATCTTTTTTCATCAAACCTTCTAGTCCTTCACTTTCTGATATAAGCAATTCTGGTGTTGAAGACTTGTATTTAACAAATGGTGGAAACTGTTGCTGGAATGTGATGGAACTGAATCCTTATTTGACCTTTGGCCCTGATATGGTCACAATTTACCAAAATTCATCAAAAGATAACAATGAAGATAACAATAATAAAAATGTTTG
The DNA here is from genome assembly GCA_964036315.1 of Acanthosepion esculentum. Taxonomy (NCBI): domain Eukaryota; kingdom Metazoa; phylum Mollusca; class Cephalopoda; order Sepiida; family Sepiidae; genus Acanthosepion; species Acanthosepion esculentum. The sequence continues at coordinate 72,285,533 of OZ038478.1, read as the reverse complement.
TCCTCCTAGATTTTACACTTCAAGCTTCAATATGTTTATAAAAAATCCCCAAAAGAGCACGGGTCTTCAATATGATTGTTTAGAAGAAGGAAAAAGGTCCTGTTCAATGACATTTTCTCCATTGCTAATAAATGGAATAAGATTTGAGGGGTCAGATCAGAGCCAGGATGATTTTTCTGGGAGATTTTTAGGGGATACAGAAGACGAAGAAGATACAAAACAAAATAAAGTTTTCTGTTTTTCTTTAGTCTCAGGGACTGAAAAAACAAGCCATTGTTCTGAGAAATCCGGAAAGAAAATAGATATCTGTTGTAAGGCAAAGAAGCTATCAATTGAGAATAACAAAAAGGATTGGCCAAAACATAACAACAGAGAAACTAAAAATGATTGGCTGGAAACTAAAGTGTCTAAAGCAAACATTACTTTCAAGTTTGAATCAAAGAATCTTTGGAACAATAAAATTAAAAGTAAAGTCATAATGAAAAATATTGATCAAAGCCAGAATTGGCAAAGACAAAGATTAAATCCCATGTCTGACAAGGAAAAACATACAAAAGATTCATGGACTCAATACGACTTTGAGGATTATCTAAGAAAAAGAAACTCTTGTAATGAGAATAACATTAATTTCCCCATGAAGAGCCTTTTGAACAAATATTTTTTAAAGAATTCCCATCACCCAGCATCAGAATCTAAAGAAAGGAAGATGTTACTGAATCAGAATGAAATCCTAACCAGTGCCAGTATCAAGAAGAATGGTAGCAACAATGCTGACTGGACAAATCTTAAAGAAGAGGTGGCAACACTGGATTTTTCTACAGTCTTCAATTTGACATCTCAACTACCCAACAATTCTTATACAGAAAAAGCAGTACTGAGCTTGAACAAAAGTTCTCAAACTAGAATTTTGGGTCTGTATTCCTTGTGCAGAAATGAACTGAACATTTGTGCAAAATGTTTGAGTTATGTGAATCAGTCTTGTTTACAACCACTTGGGAAATAAAATGTTGAGACTTTTTTCAGTTTGATTTTGTTGTATTTTCATTTTCAGTGTAAAATGCAATAATCTTCCAAAAAATTATTTTCTAAAATAAGTTTCATTTTCTTGACATCATAAATAATTGTAAAGTTAATCAGTAACCATTATTACCTGCTTATTTGTTCAATAGGAAATTTCATTGTGATATTTGCCTTACAAAATATGGCAGACATCACTGAATGAATCTACCCTAAATATTTAGGGCAATGATTGAGGCACAGACTGAAGAATAAAAGTGTCAAGACTATTATTTATAAGGTTGGTTGATTAATTTGTTTTTTTTACAGCTTATTAACCATTTGTGGGTTATTTAAAGTCAAAACATATTTTGGATTGTAAGAATAAATCTTTTTTGTGAGTGAATATTGTATAAACAATTTTTGAGGAACAACAGCAATTCTTCCAGATATAAGTCCTACTATTTACCCAATAGTTGGGATGAGAAGATGGATTAATACTATTCTCAAGGGGATTTGCATGTAAGTTTATTTATAAGGAAGATCTATAGAAATTTTCCAGGTATTTTAGCAATTTAGGATACAGAAGAAAAGATGATTATTGACATTTTAAAATAGTGTCATCTATTTGCAAAAGTATATGAGAAGTAACACAAAAAATAAAATTTGAATGCAGCATTTGAAGTGGATATGGTTGCATATTGTGTTGCTAAGTATCCCAAGTCAATACTATTCTGAACCAAATGGTTTGGTTTGGGATTGATTGATTTGTTTACTATGGCTTTTTTTTTCTTTCTGGTGTTTGCAAGCATATTTGGTGATTGTTGCAATTGCTGATAAAAAATGAACAGAGAGTATCCATGTTTTTCTTTTAGGAAAAACTGTTGCTGAAATTCTTTGAAAAAAGTTTATGGAAGAGGTTTTAGGTACAACACAAGAATTATTCCCATTTCAAATGCAGTGAAATGTCACTTGAACACCAACCATAATCTAGTTGACCTTAAATGACAAAATCCATGAAAAAATCTTTCAAACAATCACTGAAGATCATTTCTGGAACATTGTTGAGATATCTAAAGTGACTGGTTTGTCTTGGATTTCATGCTAGCTAATGTTTAGAAGATTTTAAAATGAGACATGTTTCAGCAAAATTTGTGCTTTTATTTTTTTGCTCCCAGAGAACAAAAAAAAACAACAATTGTTTGAATGTACCCTATAAGAATTTGATTTCATAGAACAAGTTGAAAATGACTAACAGTTTTCTGTCTGAATTTCTGGGATTTTCTGAGTTACCATTATTTACATTCACACTTTTGTCCTCATCTTTGTTGTTATTATCGCAATGTTTTGATCATTTTGTTCTTTGGCTTTCACAACTGAAATTTTGTCATAACAATAAAAAAAAAATTAAAAAAATAATAGTCCCAGTGTAACTAATGTAAATGACCAACAGTTTATTTACAAAATTGTAATCAGGAATGAATAAAGAGAGTTACTCTGGGGTACTTGATAAAAAAACTCACCTTTTTTAGTATTCAAGAACTTTTGGACAATATTCCTCATGAAAAAAACAATTCCCTTTTTGTCTTATTCTTCTCTGCTGAAATCTACTAGTTTAATTCTTTCTTGGCTGTGAAAAATGTAACATAAAAGTTGTCTGTGGTTAAATAGTTGTGGCAAGCAGATCTCAGCCTTCTTAAAAGATGGGTCAACTATTATCAGTGAATGACATTGTTTTTCTATTCCAGTAGAATCATTAATTGGTCCATAAGTAGTAAGGGAGCTTTTAACAGTAGAATCACATTGCTCTTAGAGAGTTTAGTAATACTAAAAGTATTCATTCCATAGGTATATGTGCAAAATCTGATTAATATATGAGTACAAATTTAAACACTTATTTGAAAAGAAAAACCTGAGTGTAAATCATGTCGTAGAATCTTTTTAAATATGAACCCATCAATATGAACAAACACAATTCATATAACTAACATAGGAATTACTTATAATAAATGTACTCAACTTAAATGTATTATATGATAGCTATATAATTACATTGTCTGAATGTTGGTATATTTATAGGTGAAGAGTGCTCAATATTGAGGACAGAGCATTTATAGATATAGACCGTGTTAACATAGAAAACAGCACTGGTCTGATGATTGTTTAAGGGGTGAAACTGCCAATCACCATACAATGCTGATTTCTATGTCCATACTGTTTCTATCTATTTCTCTCTCTCTCTTTCTATCTCTCTCTCTCTCTCTCTATATATATATATATATATATATATATAATAAAAATATAGTTTTAAGGTATGTTATATTTATGGCTGAAAGTGCACAATACCAGAGATAGAGCAAATGTAAAAGTGGACACTGAGGTCAACACCAAGTGGTAACATTTTGTTTTATGTTTCATGCATATATATATATATATATATATATATATATATATATATATATATATATTAGGCAAAGTTGAAAAAATGACAATAGTGGAAAAATGTTGTGCAACACATTTCATCAAACTAAAGTAATATTTTTGTTGATGGAATTATATATGTGTAGAAAAGGGGAGTGGGTAAGAGTTGGTTATAATTCTGCACCAATAGAAGTGCTGATGATGTTGGAACATTGAAATTTTAAATTAAAATTTTTATTTTTAGATGTGTCCGGGCATAGAGTCTAGCCTATTTCATCCAGTTTCTTTATGCTTTTGCTTCTGTTTTTATTACATTTGTTATTAAGTAACCCACAATGTGATAATAGAAGATCTGCCAAGAAAGGTGAAATGTTGTAATATCAAACATGTATTCCCTTTTTTTAATCTAGGAAACCACTTTCAAGCCCTCTGTACTTTACCATTAAGCTAAGGAGAACCATCACAACAAGCCATTAATTGCTTAAGAATTACTTTCTTTACATTTTGGACATGAAAATCAAGTTAGCAGATATAAACTTTGAAATGTACCAATGAGAGATGTACATTTTTCATATATGTGTGTGTGTGTGTGTGTGTTTGTAGGATGTATAATAGTATCCTAAACAAAAGCGAAGATAATGAGACAAAGTGAAAAAGCTATAAACAACGTGTTTCACTGAGAAAAACTGCTGCATTCGGCTTCTTCAGGTTAGAATGAAAACAAAACTGTTTAAGGAGATGCATCTCTGAGGATAAGTTGTGAACATAAACCAAATTGACTTCAGATGTGATCAGGTAATTTGATTTATGGCCGCCACTTATCCTCAGAGATCTCAACACATTTTTCCATACATTTTTTTCATTCTAACCTGAAGAAGCCGGAGGGAGCAGACACTCTCAGTGGAAAATACTGTTTATAGCTTTTCCCCTTTGTCTCATTATCTTTATATACACACACACACACACACACACACACACACACACACACATATATATATATATATATATATATATATATGCTTCCAAGCATCACAACACAAAAAGAGTCAAAATTTGGACTGCTACTTAAATTCCATGTTACCATGATCATCAGGCAACCATGACACCTGCCTTTTGTTATTTTTCTAAGTTTATGTTTCATTTTCCTTTTTTCTTCTATCATTTTTTTTTTGTTTTATTGGATGTTAGTTTTTCTTTTTATTAAGTTTTCCTTGTTTTCTGTTGGTTTTACCAATATTTTAGCGTTTTGTGGTATATATATATATATATATATATATATATATATATATATATATATATATATATATATAAAAAATAAATCCTAAAGAGCCAGGAACAACCTACTTACTCTATTTAGTGTATTGAGCACTCTACATTTTAGCTTTATTACTTTGGACTAAAAATTAAGGCACTGGACGATTTGTTTTCACCCTCTTCGGATGTTTCTAGTTCTTTCTTTTTTTTTTTCAATTTTTTTCTTCAGGTACCATTTTGTTTTGATATACTTACAAGTTGTGCTATCTGAGATTTTTGCCAACTGAGTATTAATATTAGTATATATATATGTATATATATATATATATATATATACATACAGTCTTTAAGAAAATTATCTTGACAATATCAGTCAGTCATGCATTCCAATGTTGTTTGTAAGTAATTTTGATAAAATGTTATATTTTCCCCTCTTTTTTATTTTTAAAACAAATGATTTTGGTGAGTATCATCATCTTTGTTGTTTTGGTATGCTATGCATTCTTTGCCTTCCATAGGTGTACATTGAATCTAGGAATTTTCAAGAAGCTTTTAACAGAATCCCTTATCTTGTTCCCAGATTAGATTCTTGACATTTTCTTCTTTTTTTTTTTTGATAATTTTGTCTATTATTTCATTTTGAACCATGTAGAAATCTGAGTAACAAAGATACATGCTGCACTTGCATTTTTTCAAAAATTAAATGTTAACAGAAAATATATTTCAATAAAAATAGGGATTTCTGTTTAAAGCACTTAAAAGATTGTCAACAGCAAAAACATATACCCGAGGAAGAGATTGGACAAACACCATGATCGAAACAACAAAAGTAAGGATACTTGTCTGAATAAATTCATGGTGTAATGACAATAGTTAATATCAAAACTTCAGATATTCTATTCTTGTCAATGATCATTAATTAAGACATAAACTGTTTTTGTTTGATTTAAGTATTGCACAAAAACAGCTTCTCTTTATATAAGGTGCCTAATTATTAAAATATTTATTAGCAGATTTATTATCTAAACTAATTTCAAGTTAAAAGTTTAAAAACAATTGAGTCTTATAATAATACTAAAGGATGTGTGTGTAGCATAGTTATTATTAATACAGAAAGTGGAATTGGTGTGATGAGTTCAAATCCAGCAAAGACCTTTGTGTTTGCTTTTTTGTTATTTTTACTTATTATATACCTAAGTAATTTTATATTTTTATGTCTGAAATAATATTTGTCTTGGGTAAGTGTAAACTTGTACTTTTTAACAGCTGCCAGGAATAATTTAAGATTTCTACCATGTTCTGCTCAATTTTTCCTGCAAATATTTATGTTATCGATGTAAACATAGGTGTCATGCAGGTTCTCTTTTGATATTGTCTGGTCTACTCAGTTATGCCAAACAGTATTCTGCAAAATTGACAGAGTTTGCCACTGGCCTCAAAGGCCATATAGAGTTTATTGCTGGGTCTTAAAGCTACCTGAGTACTATATAGACCATTTCTGGCTATTTTCTCTATCATATTGTCTATTCTTGGCTGAGGGTAGGCATCCAGAAAAGTAAACTGGTTTATAGTTTGGGAATAGTCAATTACCATTCGTTTTTTGTTCTCAGAGGAGACTATGTAGGTTTGGGCTCTCCACGGTGAATGGCTTGGTTCAATTATACCTTCTTTCAACATACAAATAACTTTGATTTGGATAAATAATTTATCCTCCTCGGTGTTTAGCCTAGATTTAGTAGCTACCATTTTGCAATACAATCTTAAATTGTTGAAGAGAGCTGGGTACAGCATTCTCATAGCTGCTAGGCTGCAGATTTTAAAGGGTGGCTTGTTGGTGCAAGGAATTGTGCCCTAATACTAGGTTGCCGCATAGATCTTTCATTAACAGACATCTTACTTCTTGGTAAAAAGTACCCTTTACTTGTAGATCAACTAAACAGTATCCAAGTATATTTTCATGGAAAGAGATGAGCTAAACATGAGCTAGGCTGTTCATTAGCTGTGATTTCTATCATTATAGTTGATAAGCAGCAAAGTGTATACAATGATGACAAGTAAGATACTGTTTCACTCCCCCTTTTTTTACTCTTACAAACTTTTTCCAATGTCCCTGTTTGCCACATGTATAGCATTTGTCCCTTCTAGTGGAGCATAATGATCTTGAGTGTCTTTTGCCCCCCACAGTAATAACGTGTGCATTTATTTAAGGCTGATATTTTCAGAGAGCCTATTGTTTCATGCAATGGGTTGGGGGGATGGCAAAATGAGTGAAGAGGTCTCTCATGTTACTGCAGCTGTATCGTAATTTTCAGCATTTAGTACTCTTGTCTGGTCATAGGCTTTCTGTAATGTTAAGTTGCTGTTCTGAAGTATTCTTTGTCAGATGTCTGTGGACCATAACCCGTTTATGAAAGTATCTCATATTAATTCGGCTTGATATTGTTCTGCTGATACCGAATAAAATGAACAGTCCGTACTTAGTTGACTTGATAAAATCCGTCAAGTGATTCTGAGAGCAGTTGATGCTTTGTAGCCAGTAAGTGTCTAGAGACCATTTAATTTTTTTTTAAATGTAGATCCTGTCTAGTATTGCTAATGCCTCTTCATAGATAGATGCATCTGCAAAATACTTGTAAACTCATGCTGAGACATATTTAATGAGATAGTTTAGCTTAGAGAATTAGTTAAATTGAAGTAAAATTGCTCAAGACCATAAAAATGCCCTTTATGCCTACATGAAAAACTACACATTATTAAGTTTCTAAATAATGAAAATTTATTAAACCACAGACATGAGTTAATGGTCTTTTCCTGACATCAACAAATTTTCGCATTAAATAATTAGATAAAAAAAAAAAATTTGTACACGAATGCCATCATCCGCTTTAAAATAGATACCCCACCCTACCTCAGCTCGACCTCTTTTCAAAAGGTCATTGATATGTGGATAAGAATTAACTGTTAGACAACCTAACCAAAATGGCCACCCCAGCCGTTTCCAGAGTAATTATTTTGCAAACCAACACGATTATAAATATGTGTAAACTTCCAAGTTTGGTTATTCCTAAATTTTTGCTTGAGGATGAAACAGAGCTTGATACCTTAATTCAATTTAATTTTAATAATTATATTAAGGGTTTCGGCTCTCATTTTTGAAACATGAGAACTCTTATGTAGTGAAGGATCATATTTTTTTTAAAATAATTATAATATATATATATATGCATAACACCAGTCAACAATAGCAAAAAAATTAGATTAATTATTTATTATAAAAAATTTAAAACCTCTAACCTTATAGTTAAAAATAACAATTCACCTTCTAGAACAAAGTTAAATAGTTAAAAATAATAATTCACCTCCTAGAACAAAATTAAATAGGGCAAATATTATTTACGAATTTAAATGCCCATTAAGGAATTGTATTCCTGATCAATCAAAATTCGTAAAAAATTATATAGGCCACACTTCATGTTTGACACGCAGACTGACTCTACACCTTTCTGACAATAGCTCAATTAGATCTCATTTAAATATTCATGGAGACCTACCAGACACTATTCGGAACATACTTGTCGACAACACTAATATAATAGCATCATCTACATGCAAAAAAAGGCTAAAAATAATGGAAGCCCTATTAATAAAAACAAACAAACCAACACTTAATAATATTAACTTTGAACATGGACATAATATCTTGACCGTGTTTTGAAACAAAAAATGAAAACCTTTTATAAAACATACATATAACAAACTATTTCTAATTCTAACAGTTAAAATATAATCCTTGAAAATGGCTAAATGTATAGCCGAAAGTGCTTGGATAAAAAGAACATTCGGACAGTTTTTATATAATTTATCATCCGAAAAGAAAAACTTTATTAGATTGCATGAGAAATTGTATAAAAAACTAAATAAAAGCACCTTGTCAGTCATTTTTAATGAAATGTGCATGAAAGAAGGATTGCTGCCTAAATACACAAATATATATATATATATATTAATGTACACTGATGTGTGTCCAATTTTTTTTGGAGGGGGGAGTGGCCAGAACAGGCAATGTACTTTCATGTTTGACAGAAGTACTTAATAAAATATCACATAAAATAATAAATACAAATTTTAAATCTTAAACCCAGGCAGAGACTTAAGCAATCATTTGATCTTTAAGGGAAATAACAGGTTGCAGTTTCAGAGATTCAAAAGTAAAACTGCTATTAGTAAAAACATGGCTCCCCAGCAGTAATAAAATTTAATGTTCATTTATTTTGTAATTACTCCAAGTTTTGCAGAATTACATTCAATCTTCAGGAAACTTGATTGTAAAATTTCACTGTTAAGTCTCCAGAAGACTGGATGTAATTTTGTGAAACTCTGAGTAGAGACAAGATAAGTGGACATTTAATTTTATTATTTATTATTATTAATGTTCTGTCTCTTAATATCAAGCACTATAATTACTGTTGTAACCTAAGGAATGTTACTGAATAGAATAATCACAAAGTTGGTAATGAACGATAATACTTAGGACAAGAACAACACATATAAGATTCACCAGTGGCGCATAGAAGAAGTAGTCAACAGCTAGAAGTGAGTCAAGTGAATTCCACAATGAATCTCTAACTGCAGACAACATACAGTATTTACTACTGTATTTATGCAAATGGAGACATACCCATTATTGTCCATAGGTATGCTACAACAATTACAAAGATTGCTTGCCTTAAAAATATTATCTTCTAGAAATAACCATTTTTTGGTATAATACAATCTTTGTTTAATGTATACAAGGTTTAATCAACAATAAACAGCATCTTACAAATGATGAAATATATTATGGTAGTACTCCTTGTTTATTGTCTGACGAGATGGAGCATTGAAAAATGTCCTTGTAGTTGAAGAAAACTGTCAACTGTTTTCACATTGCTTTGACTCATTCAGGCCTTCTTCAGTCTTGGAAAGGTTGTGGTCCTCCACTGTGAACACTGAACCTTGATTTCATGGTCATAGCTGTGATTGTTGTGGGCAAAATACACAACATCATGCCCCAAAACACCCATGCATTGCATGCGTATGGTGTTGCAGAGCAATTAAAAGAAAAGAAAATTAATGGAGTGCACCTACGCATATGTAAAACTCTCCCGCTCAACCAATCAGCTGCTTTGTCATGGTCTATAAAATGAGTGTGTCTGAAGGATTTGGCAGTGGGGAGCCAAGGGAGCTGATGAGGACGACAAGAGACGACTGCCCTGTTCCAGCGGGTCTTTTTTGGCATGATGGCTACAAGCTATTTCGGCAATTATGGCTTTTGCTCCTACTGATACTGCTATTTGATGGAAATGGTTCTGGACAGTCAGTTATCGAGTGGATAGAGAAGGCAGAATTGATATGCTTAGCGGCATAAAGCGTATTGAATGTGTGGTGCATATGCAGTGTACCAGCAGCTGAGCAAAGAAAAGAAGAAAGACTTTACCTGCATCAAAAATGCTTTGTATACGGCATTTGCTCTGGACTCCATTACAGCTTGGAAGCAATTTGTAGCACGCCGCTTGCACCCGGGTGAGACTGTCGATGTCTTTTTGACCAAATTGCGTAAACTTTAAGTTCTGGTCAGTAGTATGATGGATAGAAGTCTGATGTGTGCGTTTATCACAGGGTTGCCGGAGTATGCTGAGGAATTGCTCCGAGCCTCTTCCCAGTTAGATGATATGGACATTTCACTAGTGCTGGCTCAAGTGAAGAAAAGTCTTGCAGATATTGAGCAAGTGGCAGTAGCTGCACGATCATCGCGTTGTCAGGTGAAGGAAGTTGATGCACTGACAAAATGCAATGTTTGCATCGAGCCCAATCACTTGGCACGCGACTGTCTCTCATGATGTGAAACATCAAGGAAAAATATTGCTGGACCTCAAAGACCGGTCTAATGCTATCAGTGTAAGCGGTGGGGACATATGGCCCAAAACTGTCCAGGAAATGGGCAGGGGGACAAGGCTTTGGTGCCAGCCTTCTCCCCAGATCCCCTTTAAATAAAGCACTATCTACAATGACTGTGCAGATCGATGGAATGAGGCGCATAGCTCTTGTGGACACTGGTTGCACCCAAACACTTATACGCAAAGCATGCTGCCAAGTATGGGAGAGAAAGGACGTACACGTCCTGACTGTAGGCGGGAAAAACCGTAAGTGCCATGGAGTTGGGGTGGTCCAGCTTGCCATAAGCAACAGACCCTTAGAAGCTCTGGTTGTGGACAAGGAATTGCTCGGATTTGACTTGTTGCTTGGGCTGGACACAACCAAACAGCTGGGTGGGATGTCCATGACTAGCACCAGTGAAGAAAATTTTCCCCAATGTCACAAGCCAATCTGCACTGCCATCACCGTCAATGAACCCGATTTCCAAGCAAAGCGCGACGCTAACAGACAGATATGGATCACATTGTGGAAGTGGTCCGGTGCCCAACCGCCAGTTATGTTAAAAAACAGACTGTCAGAATATCCTCCTCCTGATCATTTTCGGGCTGAGTACAACCGAGAGCTGCAAACTCGGATACAAAATGGCTGGCTTCTTCCATACCCTGAAGATGAGCTTGGGCCCCCAAAGGGTCTGATTCCTCTAATGGCCATTCTACAGGAAAACAAACAAAAGGTTCGGCCCATCATAGACTACCACGAGCTCAACAAGCATGTAGATGCCAGCGCAGATGTATGTGCACACAAATTAAGAGAGTGGCAGCAGCAAGGTTCAGACATCGCTGTGTTGGACTTGCGCTGGTCCTATTTGCAAGTTCACATTGAGAAGTCCAGACAATAGAAATCAAGGGGAAAAGATACTGCCTCACTCACTTGGGGTTCGGGCTTAATGTGACACCCCTGATAATGCAGTCCATCGTTAACACCATGATTGTGCAAGATGAGAACATCAACGAAGCTACATCTTCATACATTGATGATGTATTCGTCAATGAGAACATCTGTCCTGCATCCTGCGTAAAAGAGCACCTTGAGAGGCTTCGTTGCAGGTTCCCTAGAACATGCATCACTGTCAACATTTTGTTGTCTATCTTGGAAACATTTGAACCACTGACACACTTGTGTCTGTCTCATACACTTCTCTCCATAGACTTTCTGTAATTTTGCATAGATCTCTGCACAGATATCACCAAGCTTTAGCTAAAATTTGATGCAGAATCTCTACTCAATTTTCTCTACCATGGTGACTGATGGAACCTCTGTGTTGTGGTGAGATGACTACACTCTATACACTTTCTTTCCAAACTCTGATATAAACAACAGAATTGAGTGAGAATGTTATAACTTAGTGCACATGTGTGATAGATTTCAAGGTGAATCTATGCCAAGTAGCAGCACTCTGTGTACTTTAGCTCAATTACCATAGCAACAGTTCCAATACTTGATCAGACCATGTATATATATATATATATATATATATGCACACACACACACACACACACACTGTTAAAATGTTTCTATATTTCTTAGGGAAAAGTGTTCAGTATTGTTAAAGATAAAGATAGAGCATTTCATGCCTCAATACAATATTCAGACTGAAGATGAGAGATTGCCTGAGTACCTGGTTTATAGCGAGGTAACTCTTGGTAAGCACCTGAGACACAACCTGAAAACTAAAAAATATTAATGTCAAAAACTGGAAAAAAAAGAGGCAGAGAATAGGTCTGGTTGGAGAAAGCTAGTTTTTGATTGTTGCAATCATTTTGAGGTCAAAAATAGTTGTGCATTTGAAGTTGAAAATAGCTCTTAGGAATAGGGATGTAGACTCAATCCCAGAAGATATTCAGTTTTAGCTTGTAAGATCTGTTGGAAGGTTGTTCGATCTCATGCCAGATTTGCTAGTCATAAAAAATTACATGAAAATCATTAGTCTAATGCTGATTATGGGAATGTCCTTCTCTGGCAGACCTGTTTTGTGATAAAATTTGATGGTCTCTCCAAAAGTCTTTTGTGTGTCACATATGTAAAAAAGGTATGCAGAAGTAAGACTGGTTTTCAATGTTATCTACAGTCCCATGACCACTCAGCTCAATGTTGAAGAGATGGCTTTCTTCTATAAAGAAATAGCAGTTATTGTGTGTGTGTGTGTGTGTGTGTGTGTGTGTGTGTGTGTGTGTGTGTGCGTGCGTGTGTGCATACATTGTATTTGATATGTGGTTTTTTTATAATTAGGTGAAGATGACTTGAGAGGAGATTATTCAGAAGGCCAGAAAAAAATTGAGCTAGAACTAGCCAATGGTAATGACAGGCACATATGGAAATGTAAACTGAGATCCTCTGTCAAGCAGGATACCCCATGCTTTATGCAAGATTAATCCTGGTCCTGCTTCAACAAAAACATGGCTATAGTGATATTATTTTGAAAGAAATAGCTTGCACAAAGACTCCTTTATAGCAATGAAATAATTACATATCATCTTTTGTTATTATTAACCAGATATTTATATATCCCATAATATCATATATAAGATTTCACAAACATACCAAATCTTTTATTTCCTCTAATAGCAAATTCTAGTTGAAAAGAAGTAAAAATAAGAAACAACAATCATGGCTGTATTTTAACACCAACTGCATTTGAACCCAATATAGACAAGGTTTCTGTTCTTGATTTTACTTCAACACTCCCATAGTTTTAGTCATTTTGTGTAATCTATATATTTCTGTCCGTACAAGGAAAAATTGATGTTCAAACATTAAATTTTGTAATTATTTACCTACGAGTTTACGAGTTTCTGCACTCAATTTCTACCTTACAATGAGTAAAAAAAATGGATGGTCAGTGGTCAGAAATTAATGCTAGCCATTACTGACACAATAGTTCCATTATGTATCTAATAAATAGCACTTCAAAAATTTTGTTTTTAAATTGTTTTAGGTATTTACTAAGATTGTTCTTGTGTGCAAAGCAAGGTAATTCACAATACAGAGAGTTTCAAAATATAGATTATAATGGCTAAAATTAATATATGTAAAAGTATCAGCAAAGAATAAAACAATATATTTAATGAAGTACATTTAGTTATTCATATGTAATTTTTAAAAGCCTTTCAGGTACATTATACCGAAAGAAAAAATATATAGCCTGTTAGTAACTACTACTGTTGCAGCTTCTGTTCCAGGCATCGATGCAGACTGTAAATTGTATGGCTGTGAATTGTTGTAGAGAGTTGGTTCAAAATTATTTTCTTATTTCCAAACTTAATTATAAAAAAAAGAAAACTTATTGAAGTAATAAATAATTTTCAAGTAATCTTTATTTATAAAAAGGTTAAAATTGAAATAAATCAGAATAATCCTTGACCCGTCCTGTATTTTTGGAATATTGTGTTTACTACATTTGCCATTTCTTCCTGGCTGAATTTCTGATATTCATTATTGAATAACATGTTCTATTTAGAGTCAACTAACATGACACTTTATTTTTAGAATTATATTTGTGGCCTTCAGAAGTTTTCTTAAATAAGGATAAGATGTTTTTCTCTTTATTATCTTTTTGTTTTAAGCACTGCACCAGACTCTTACAGATTGACTTGGGAAATATTATTTATCTATAAAAAAAAGCAAAAAAGTAATTTAAAATACTGATGTCATCATCATCATCATCACCATCACCACCACCACCACCAACAACAAAACTCTAATTAAAACTCGGAGTCTAGTTTGGTTTAATGTGCCTTTATTGAACATAACTGGAGAATCTTGTCATTTTGGCTAAGATGGTGTGATTTATTTATACAAATCATAAGACAGGGGAGGTAATCGGGTTGTCTTACCACATTCTCCCCAGCTTTGTTTTCTCGTAGTCCAACATGAAATCATCTAGACTGGGTCTCTTGAAAATTCTCTGGTGGCAGCTGATCTGGGCGTTCAGGTGTTACAGGAACAGTCGGCCAGAAGTATTTCATTTCATATTGTTTTTGTCTCCTTCCTGGAGTGGGACACTCTGATTCTGAAAGCTGATTATCAGAGTCTGTAGTAGTATGCTCTTATTTTGAGGGAGCTATTCTGATGTCAGTTTCTGAATCATCACTATAGGGGCCTTGTTCCTCAGGAGAATCCAATGGTATTGTGTCATTGTTACTATCAAGAAGGAGAGATATTTCTTCATGGGAAAGCTGATCGTCTCTCTGGTTTGATAACTCACTAGCAGGGGCAAAATCTCTGAGGGAAACATTTGATTGTCTCCCATTGGGGTGCTGGATGTGAGCATAAAGTGGGTTTGCATGAGCAGTTCCACCTTATTCCCAGGAGAATCATATTTGCTTTGTCAAACATGGTTTCTCAGTAAAACAGCACCTGGCTGTGAGAGCCATGAAGGGAGGGAGATCCCTGTCAAACTCTGCCTTGGAAATTTTAATAACCTTTTGTAAGGTGTTGCATTAGTTCTTGCACAATATAGTGCTCTTATAGCATATAGAGCCTTGGTTATTACATCTCCCAATGTCTAATTAGAAGGTTTTGGTTTTTAAGTGCTAACTGTAGTCGTCCATATTATACCCTTGTATCTCCCACACTGTCCATTCTCTTGAG
The DNA here is from genome assembly GCA_964036315.1 of Acanthosepion esculentum. Lineage (NCBI taxonomy): Eukaryota > Metazoa > Mollusca > Cephalopoda > Sepiida > Sepiidae > Acanthosepion > Acanthosepion esculentum. The sequence goes on along the minus strand of OZ038478.1, from coordinate 72,270,296 downwards.
GACTGTATGGGGCAGTCTGGCTTACAACCACTCTCTGTACCAATAGGAATCTTCTTAGTTGATTGGACATAAAAGTAGTCCTGCAATCTGTATGAATATAAGATGGCATTCCAAATAATGATAACAGTGAACAAAGACAATGTATGACCATTGTTGTACTTACATCTGGAGTGGGAAAAGCAAAAGGGAATTGTGAGTACTTGCCAATGACAGTAGATATTTGTTTCGGGATTTAGATGAAAGAGGGCCCTTAAAATCCATGCTCAGCCTCTCAAATGTCTGTGTAGCTTTTACTAGGGTTCCCAGTTTGGGTTTGTAGAGCCTTGGTTTTATTTGAGCGCAAATCTGACAACTGTTTGTTATTCATTTCACATCCTCAAATGAAAAAGGAGAATTCTGACTTTGAACCACATTCATCATCCTCATGATACCAGGATGACAGAGATTGTTATGAACTTTTTGTAGATCTTTGGTGCTGTTTATTAATTCACATACCCATGACAGCACGCCTGCCATTGCATTTTCCTTTCCTGACTGATAGAAAATGTCAAATGAAAAATAGGAAAGCTCTACTCTCCATCTCACTTTCTTTTCATTTTTTTAGTTTGCTTGACATCTTGGGATTAAACATAAAAGAGACTGACTTTTGTTCAGTGATTAATTTGAAGATTCTTTTTTATATATTACCCCCCCCCCCCCAACTAATTTTATGAAAACTCTAGAAATTCAATACCATTCAGTTTAGTGATTATATTAGTTAAAAGCACAAGGCTTTGAGGAAAGCAAATCATGTATTTTGTTTCTTTTAGTTGGACCCCCCCACACACCTGAAAATCAGCTCTGAATTGTAACATACAAAACTCAATAAAACAAAGATATTATTTAATTTCAAATGCTTTTAGTTGTTTTTATGAATATGGATAATATTGTCTAAAAGCAAAAAGTGTTTTCAATGAGAAATGAATTTTTAAAACAATTATTTGTTATTTCTTAAATTATTTCATTATTTTTGTATTACAGTTGTTAAAAAAAATTAGTGTAAACATCATTCAGTTTTGTCAATGGTTTTATTAAATAGATCTATCTTTTAGCATTAAGTTAACAATTAGAAGACCTGAACAGTATTAAAAAATCTAATTCCAGATGGCTTTTTGTGTCCATAAAATGGCTGTAATCCAAATATATGGAAGACCAGCAAGAATACAATAAAAAAATTGCATGAAGTGTTGTTTTCCGCTGTTAGGGCCTTTATTTTTGTCAAACATGTGTGGAGAAGTTAATTTGATTTTTCAATTTCAACTGAGAAGGGTACCTACAAGTATTACTGTCATCTTATAAAATTTATATGATCTTATTTTTATATTAATGATTAATATAAAAATAAAATCATAGAGCTAAAGTATGCAGAGTAATACTGCTTGCCACAGATTGACCTTGAACTCTGTTGCACATGCATACTAAGTTATAATATTCTTGCTCACTTCCGTTGGTTGGAAGGAAAGTGTGTAGAGTGTGGTCATCTCACCACCACAGAGGTTTCATCAGTGACCATTTCAGAGGAAATTAAGCAGAGAATCCACATGAAATTGGTCTCAGGGTCATAGCCATAGGATCCAAGATCAAGGCTCAGTCTTTGCAGTGGGATACTCTAACCCTACCAAGACTGAAGAAAGCACAAATGAGCTAAAGTAATGTGAAGACACTGTTGACAGTTTTCCTCGACTACAAGGGCATTGTTTATCATGAGAATGCGCCACCTGGTCAGGCAGTAAACTACTATACATGTTGCACTGTTTGCAGGATGCTGTTTGTTGAAAAAAGAAGATATTTGCATGCATCCGGTGAGTAGAAACTCCACCATGACAATGCACCTGCCCATTCCGTACAGCGTGTGCAGCAGTTTTTGATTAGTATTCCCTGACATTGAACAATTTAACCCATAAATATAGCATACCTTAAAACTATATTTTGATCTGGACAATTGGTGTCCCATGAAAAGCATGTCATGCTTACTTTATGTCTATTTTGTTTTAGTCTTTTCACCCTCAAGGAAGGCAGTAATGCCACTAAGATGCAAGGGGCTACTAAGAGTGAAAGGCTAATGAGAAGAATTTAAGAGAAGAAATCAGAAAATGAGGGATAAATCTGTACTCTTGTTTAAAAGATGGGGAACGAGTATGAACTCACAAAAAAATTAAAAAAATGAATATTTGTTCAGTATGTATCACAGATTTTCTTTCTCCAATGCAACTTAGTTTTGATGTCTTTAGTTTTGATTTTAAAAGCAGCCACTTTTTATTTATGTACCTGATTGACCTTTTCTTTGACCTGATTGACTTTTTCTTTGTCCATTGTGCAGCTTGGTATTTCAGTTTTGTTCTAACATTTATACATGAAGTTATTTATTATTATTAGTTATTCTGAAGTGATATCACCTAAGAAAATAATGATGTCTACACTGACAAATATGTAAGATTTTCCACTGCAACATTTTTATAAGTATTGTCACATCAAAACAGCCTTCATGTTCAATACAATGCTGAAAATTATCAGCAACACTTCTATGGAACATTTGACACATTTCTACATTAATTTCAGAAAATTCATCAGAATTGCTTGTCTTAATTCAGGAATTGTTTTCAGTTTAAGCCTGTAAACAAGATCTTTCAGTACACCCCACAAGAAAATGTCTGGTAGTGTTAGCTCTGATGATCATGATGGCCACTTAATTGCTTCACATCGTCCTATCCTCCTCATCTCGAAAAAGGTATGACTTTTGCCACACACACTCTGTGTGTGTGTGTGTGTGTGTGTGTGTGTATAACCTGGCATTACTGCTTTATGGGCACATGGCCAAGTGGTTAGAGTGTTCGCTTTCTGACCATGAGACCTGGGTTCGAATCTCACAATGGTCAATTTGTCAGGAAGGAGACTTCCTGATGTTATCAAACTGGTTTGAGGTAGATCCCAGTGTGTGGCACCTTTGGAAAGTGCTTGAAAACCATACCATGAGTTGACCCAAGCCTTGTGAGTGAAATTGAATAGACAGAACACTTGAGGGCCATCAATAGCTGTGCTAGCACGAAGTCACAAGTCAAAGTGACTGAGGGTTTGAGTGTGCTGGCCTTGTTCAAATTGTTGGTCACGCTAGATAACACAATTTCTCCCAGAAACTAACTAATATCTGCTCAGCATAGTTGCAGTATAAACCACAGATGGGCTCTGTGGGTGTTGAGCAAACACATGTGCCTGAGTGAGTGTCTGCAATAGGGATTGGCTAGCCACCCTAGTAGATGGATATCCTCAAAATATGAATGGCCAGCAATTTGAGATATATATATATATATATATATATATATATATATATATATATATATATATATATATATATATTATAAAATGATAATACAACTGAAAAATACCTGAAAATTACAAGAAGTTAACATTTTTCTAAGCTAGTAAAATTACTAAAAAAGTAGTAATATTCACTAAATCAAGTCAAGTACAAGTGACTTATTTTTATATTAAATAAGTCACTTTTCTTGATTTAATTTATGGAATATATACTTATTTATTTTTTACTACTTTGAATATTATATTTACAGGATACCGATGTATCAACTAAATATAACATTTAAAGTAATCAAATTTTCCAAATGATTCCTGTATTATTATTATTCTATTCATTTGTATAGCTTTGATAATAAAGGATTATTACAAAAGTACTATATATATAACAAAATACATATAGTGAGGGAGAGATGTTTTGGTAAATAATTCAGAGAAGTTTTGTCTACTTACTTTCAATTGGATCCTTTCATATTCATGGACAAGCATTTTCATGTCATTATTAAATTATTATTATTTTATTCCATAATGTTATCATCAGGATCTAGTTTATTTCAAGACAAATATTGTAGTGTTCATTATTTTCAAAGACAAAATTGCTGTGTTGATCTGAAAGTTAAATTTTTCACTTGTTAAGTGAAGAACATTGAATGAGTATGTGATTGCTTGACACTACTGGGGAGGTAACTAAATATGGTGTGCTGAGAGTTTTTAAGAAATAAGTATTAAAACTATTAGTGCAAAGCTTGATATTTTAAACTATCTATTGTACACATGTTCAAACATTTGTGCAGTATTCATAATTAATTTATTATGGTTTAGTTTCAATGTTTTAATATAAATAGCTTTGAGAATTTTTAGTTTATATATGTATGTATGTATATATATATATATATTAGGGAAATATATATATATATATATATTAGGGAAATTAGGAAATATATATATATATTAGGGAAGCATATATATATATATATATATATATATATATATAGATAGATAGATAGATAGATATATATAGAGAGAGAGATAATATTAGTGGTTAATATACATATATATATCTAAAATATGTAAATATATACATATACATACATATGCATACAAATATATATAAAAAATTCCAAGAGGATAGAATCCAGATAGAACTCAATGTCCAGGACAGAGTAAGAATATAATAAAAAGGCTTAAACACTAATATTCCATGGTTATAATTTATTACATTGGAATCGTAAATATGATCCAATTCAATTTGTAGGTCTGATGAATTGGATCGTATTTATGATTCCAATGTAATAAATTATAACCATGGAATATTAGTGTTTAAGCCTTTTTATTATATATATATATATATATATATATATATATATATATTATTGGAAATTAGGAAAATATATATATATGTATATATATTAGGGAAATATATATATATATGTGTGTGTGTGTGTGTCGTGTATGTGCACACACCCACACACATGTACGTGTGTCTGTACTGTTTACTTGCACATTCCAATGTAATAAATTATAACCATGGAATATTAGTGTTTAAGCCTTTTTATTATATATATATATATATATATATATATATATATATTATTGGAAATTAGGAAAATATATATATATGTATATATATTAGGGAAATATATATATATATGTGTGTGTGTGTGTCGTGTATGTGCACACACCCACACACATGTACGTGTGTCTGTACTGTTTACTTGCACATTAATATAATGTTAATTGTCAATCATATTTTTTAATGGAAGTTTTTCTGTGTGGTAAACTGATCATAAGGAAGTTTCCAAATGGTGATTTCTACTTAACCCCCTCCCAAACTAGTAGGATAGGTCCTGTCTCAGCCAGAGAAACCCAAATTCCTCTACCTACCCCACCTACATGACAATGCCATTGACATATACTCTCGCTTGAACATTTGGTCAAGAATCCACCAAAACTTTGTTGGTCTTAATGTGTGTCTCCGACAATTTTTTTTTTATTGTTTTAACTGTTGACTCTTTTCCCTTTATGTATTGTAAAGTGATCCTCATATTCTTACTTTCCTTTTTTATTTTTACTTAAATTTCTGTCTTAAGCTTTGCTTCAACGCAAATATATATATATATATATATATATATATATATACATACATACATATATTTAATGAAATGTGCTTGAAAGAAGGATTGCTGCCTAAATACACAAATATATATATATATATATATATATATATATATATATATATATATATTCCTACTTTCCAGAAGTAGACTTCTTCAGTCTAAACCAGACCCCTCCCCCATTCCTGTCTGAAATGGGTATCAATGTCTCAGCCCCATTGCAGGGGCTTGCAATCCTGGGCTAGTCATGCACATTTTAACAATATACGTCCACCTAAATTACTACAGTCAGTTTTCACATAGGCAGTGACTTCAATATTCCCCATAAAGAGTTGTTAGTCCACTCAAACAAAACTGATGAGGAAGGCACATATTGCAGAGACTTCTCTATCACCTATGAACTAACCCAGATCATTGAAGAACCCCACCGAGTCCTGTGGACATGGTGGGACAGCAGGCAGACTTTCTTGACCTTTTTCTAACATTTTAACCTGACAAGCGCACACACCCTCCATAGGCACATCAGACTATTCCCTAGTCAGTGTCTAGATTGATTCCAAACCAACGACATTCCCTATTTATCATTCCAAAGAATGGTTTAACACTATGCGTAGGTAGACTGGGACAGCTTTCAGTCCAATAGAACAGAAGCTCCTCTCCCAACGTTTTTCGAACATGCTGTCCCCAAAACTGCTGTTCTAATCTCCGAATGGATTCTTTCTGGAATGGAGTGTTTTATACCCAAAAAAATTCCAGCAAAAATTAAAGTTACATTCCGTCACCATTGATCAGACCTTGAACTACCACCAATCAAAATGAACTCGAGAAGGCACTGTGCCTTGAGAGAATATTGGGCCTCAGACTCACACCTGACTTCATGTGGAACTCTTATATACAGTCTATTTCCAAAGATGCAAGTAAAATGATCAGCTCCCTGTACCTCTCCTCATGCTATCCTCTACCTTTTTATAAGAGCCAGATCAGGCCAAAAATGAAGTACTGTTACCATATTTGGGCGGGAACTGCCTGGTCCTCACTTTCCAATCTTGATAGAGTTCAAAAGCATCTTCAAGTCCTTGTGGGTGATGAATTATTCTCCACCCTGCAACCTCTCTCTCATAGGCAGGACGTGGCGAGTTTCTCACTGCTCTATCACTACTACCATGGAAAGTGCTCAGATGAACTACATTTCTTGGTTCCAACAGGTCTAACCTTCATGGCTAGGACCTGCCATACAAGTTACATAGTAGCAAACCACTCATATTCCATCAGTGAGACATAGGTTCCACTCAAACATCTTCCCGCGAACCACTGCTCCGTAGAACAGACTCCCAAGAGGATGTTTCCCTGATCAATACAATCTTAATCTGTTCAAGTTGAGAGTTAACCATTATATTCCCCTTCTATCCATATAAACTGCCACTTAATGTCACCCTTTATCTTGGAGTCCAGGCCTTGTACAGGGTAAACCTTACTGTAAAAAAAAAAAAATACAATTTATGTATGAATTGCATATATATTATAGTGGTACATTCATTAATAAATCCGTAGCTACATTTATTTTATATAACAAATATTTGTTTTTCAACATAATCTCTTTCTTTATCAATGCCTTTAATCCAGTGATAAATATTAATAAATAAATCAAATATTATACACTGAAAATTTCAAATCAAAAATCAATAACTATATGTAAGGGCACAAACTTATTGATCAACTCTTGTGTATGTGTTTTTGTTTCTTCCATCTCAGACATTATTGTTGTGCAATTTTATATTAAAATGACTTAAGAGTATCACTGTTATTTTATTACAGAAATGGTTCTAATTTTAATTGTTTTTCATAGGTATGAATCCAAGCTGATGATTCCCAAGAAGCAAGAAGCTAAAAGTTTGGCATTAAAAGACATGGACATTCCAAATAATGAAACCAAGGAGGTAAAATTGTCTTTTAATATGAAATAAAACAAAAACATATATATTCTAACATGCAGGGCCAGTGAAAGGGTCTCATGCCTCCTCCCCAAATCTATGATATGACCCCTTACACTACTACTACATTCCAGTTTTCATAAGGTAGTACTCATATAAAACACAAATTTTATTGTAACCTAATTATGTACAATAATGTATCATATGCAATATATGTGAACAATTCATCTAGAAAATTGAAAATGAATACAATGTATCTAGATACAAACAAGAGACATCATAATAGATCATTCCATCTTAAATAAATTAACAATGTTTTGCATCAATTTTTAATGTCAATCTGAGTTCTTTCTTGTTTCAAAGTTGAAGAATTTTAACACCTTCAACATTATAGACAAAAATAGTGAATTTTATATAGTGCTTTTTTTTTTTTTTTTTACTTAGCATGGACAAAACAAATTCAAGGATTTAGACAAACAAAAAACCCAGAAAGAAGGTCAAGATCCATAAAAGATTTTCACCTTTTAATAGTCAGTTGTGCTTAGTTTAATTTGTAGTGTATATAAATGTAGGTAGAAAAAGGCAAATCTTGATAAGAAAGTGAGGGTCACAAAGCACTACCCATGGCACCCAATCATGCTTTTCCTGTGCCAGATGGTTCAGGAGAGGTACACATCAGCCCTCCTGCCATATACTTGTTCTTTCTGGAGTTTTTACTCTATTCCTTAACATTTTGCTTTTGTATATATATGGCCAAACCATAAATTATTTTTTGTCTCGATGTTAATTAAAAGTCTTGGATTGATTTTTCTAATACAAAACTAAAATCTACATCTGAAGAGGAGTAAAACAAAACAACAGTATATAGTTAAGATTAAGTAACAGCCATGATACATCAATTTCTCTAACAGTTAACAATAAAACTTATGTTAGTAGCATCACCAAATCAAGGCCATCTTAACAGCATTATGGACCCATAGGCAAACCAGTGTGCTGGGGCCCCACAACAACCACTCATAGGAATAAAAAGTATATGGTTGATACTATTAAACACATATTTATTTTATTGACACTTCAAAACTGGTGTTAAGACATTAAAAACATGCTGTACAACAACAACTAATCAACATGATAAACATTTGAACAATACACAAGGCTTGAAAAACACAATGATACTCAGTAAGCCACATAGATTAGATGACGCAGTATGAAATTACTAGGAACTTGTTATTATAACAAGCATTTGCGACATTTCTTTTCAGAGAATTGTTATATTATTGGCTAGAAGTCAATGATCTTCAGGAATAGGATGTTATTTTCCATGCACATGAGTGAAAGCCAGTTCAAAAGATGCCTCCCAATTGTGCTACAAAGCAGATTTTTTTATCAGTTTCAGTCTTGAAAAAAATGTTCTTCTGTACAGTTGGTCACCCTCAAGTACATGAACACTTTGAGTGAAATTCCAACATTTGGGAATACAGATTTCAAATTGTTTGAAATCCTTTTTCTGTACAGTACAGGGAGAGTCCCACAATTTTCATAAAAAGCCATGTTGTGCTTGAGATTCTCACATTCATTTAAAAGGTCATCATAATTCAGGTCTTTGTGATACATATTAACCAGTTGTTTACACTTTTCAATTCACTTAATGGTTTTCAATTCACAGAAGAAAGAAAAAAGATTTCCAATCTGTGAATAAGCCTCTGCACGTTTTGTCAGTTCAGAGATTAGTGTTTCCAGAATAGGTAGGAAAGTTTCCACCTTGAATTTTTCAGTTTTATTGAGAAGTACATTTTCTACTGATCCATCATATCTATACACACTTCATTTTCATTCCCATCACTTTCCTCTGTATCTGAACACATACTCCTGGCTTTGAATTCATATTCACTAAATTTGTCTCTAGTTTCCTGAAGATTGGTTTTCATAGATTCAAGAAGATTCATGGAAACAAGGATGTAGACATCCTTTGATTGCAGGATCTTGCTTGTTTTGTTCATTCTTTCTAGCATGCCATTCCAAAGAATTGTGAGAAAGACCGTTTCCAGGTTTTTTCCATTTTTTGTTCAATCCTTCTGCCCCTCACCTTGTATTCACTTGCTGTCCATTGTCAGCTGATGGAGAATCAAGTGCATGCTTTATTTTCTTGAAACCCCCATACAGAGTATGAACAGGATCAAAATGTTCTGACCATCGTGTGTCGGACAGATGCTTGACCACAAAATCTTTTCCTAGAGATGATATCAGTACATTCCAGCTATGAGTAGAACGAGCAAAAAATGAACACAAATGCTGAAAAAAGTCAAAGAATTTTACAGTTTGTAGACAACACTCTGCTGCTTTTGCTACCCACCAAGTTCAGGCCGTGTCCAGCACAGGGAACATAGCAAACTCATTGAGGTGATGAATCCATGCATGCAATCCAGTATATTGTCCAGACATATTTGAGGCATTATCGTATGACTTACCACAGAAGTTTGATAATGGAGTGTTGTTCTCATTAAGAAAATCTACAACAGTGTCTGTTAGATCCTTTGCTTCCTGAGAAAAGATGGGTATGAACATCATGAAACATTCCATAGGCTCCCAGCCTTTAATGTATTGGATGTCTGGCATGGAATCTACACTGATTGAATAATACTTTGACTCTTTTACTTCTTCAAGAATGGTACAAAGAACTTGTCCCATTAATTCAATAAATTCCTCACAAATATTTGCAGATAAATATGACAGGTTCCCTTTTCCAGGATTTCCATACATTTTGAGACGTTCTTCCAAGAAAGGGCCAAATCTTCTCAGCAGCTCTAGTATACCTAAACAGTTGCCATTCTTTTGCTGATCCAATAATCTGATTTTCTCCACAAAAGGACAAACATCTGGAAGCAAGAAAGCAAATTACAGAAACCACACATGTCAGCACTTTATGCCAATATTCCTGCTCTAAGCAATGTTGCTCAAGTAATAAAGAATCTACATTTCCAGTCTCTATGCCTTATCAAATATGCTGTCCTGCACTTTCAATGTTCTTCTCCATTTTTATGTTCTACAATAACATTGCTGTGCTTCCAGTCACTGTACCCCGATGATTCTTTGTTGGGCAATAGCCAACATACAAATCAGTACAAACGACTTTGGGATGTTGAATAGAGTAGTCATTCACCTTTTACACATTCACCATTCCACAGTTCACATTTGAACACATTGTCATAAATACATTGCCTTCATATTCTCTGCTCCAGCTGTTTTATACACTTTACGTTAGTTTGAAAGGTTACTATCAGGATTCTGATATGATGAGAGCCCACTACAAATCCAGTAATCTATTGTATTAATATTGTTGTGATTGCTATGAAATGAGTGTGAAATCAGGTTTTTTTTGTTTGAAATTATAAGCATGAAAAGCATGTTCTTCATATTAATCACAACAATATTAAGCATAGACATACAAGTTGAATAAATCTCAAGGCAAAACTGAACAAAGAAACAATGGTAGTCGTGAATTCAATTAGAAAAAACACTGAACATTTATATACAATTAATTATAATACAATTTGGAACAGCTTGTGTTTCAGTTTTGGTTATATGGATGTTGGACGAAATGTGAATTAAGTATCAATGAATTACAGTTCAGGAATGTTCCCTTGTTTAGAAAATGTTCACATGTAATCGAGGGATAAATTTTAAAGTAATGTAATGCAAGATTTTTGTTGATTTTTGTTTGTTCTTGTTTTGACAGAATTATTCACCCTGGACTGTATTTTTTTATCTTAATGCTTGAATTGCAGTTTCTGTTTAGTAGTGTAGATAACACTTTTTTTTAGAAATGTGCAATGAATTCAGAGAGAGACAGAAAGAGGTTGGAAGTTGAGTCAGATGTAGACACGCGTGGGTCTCTGTGGAATCTCTCTGAAGGCGAATTACTGACTGGTGAATTGGACTGAAAATTGTTCTTTTATTTACTTTGAGAAGTTGAAATAGGCTCCAGAAATTTTTGGCAGTAAAACAAATCCTGGGGTCGTCTCGACCAATAATAAGCCGAGTTTCGCAATGTGTGGTGTTGATTGGTCGAAACTAGCTCTTATGGAATAGTCTATTTTTTAACGGGGGTGAGTGGAAAAATATGGACGATTCCACAAATAACCCAACCAGATTAAGGGTCAACGTAGTTTGGACATTAATAGTATACTTTGCTGGCCAATGAACGCGCCTGCCAGACCTGGTCCATGTAGGTGGATTAATTTGCAGTTCAGGCGTAGAAGATGGGTGTTTGTGTGATGGCTCAGAAACAGATGTTTGCTGAGTGGTCACAGGTTTGTCATCATTGTTGACGTAAGCTGATTTTAACCGGTCAATGCTGACTGTAGTTTGCTTGCCAGTGAGATCTATAACAAAATATTTCGACACCCGAGAAATAACCTGGTGTGGTCCAGTGTAGTTAGGTGTTAATGGTTTACGGACCATATCTCGGCATAGAAATACAAAATTGGCTGTATGCAGATCAGCTGGGACGTAATATGGCCTGTGAAAAGCTCTGGTCGGCATATAAACCGTTTCAGACATTTTCTGCCGAAGGTCACTGACAAACTGGCTGGTAGGTAGGTTGTCCGATACAGGGCCAAAAATCTGTCCTGGCAAGGTTAGGCACTAATCTAGTCTCATCTATGTATAGGTCTACATTCAACACTTCTCAACTTGCAAAATTAAAAACTTATCCATTCATATATTCACAAACTATCAATACCTGGTAATTAGTACTGCATCATAAATTCATAATCATGCTTACCATACAAGTGTTCAATGTTGTGGTTGAATCTCGGGTTTAATCACTAATAATCTATGTATAGTCCTATACCTGTGTTCATATACAAGGTACAAATAAACCCAATAATCATATCATTGCAATTAATAGTACTGCAGTAGGTCACATGTTACTTCTGCTTTTTTCATATTTGCATTAAATCAAAATATACTATTTACATTATTCGTCCCAAACGTTGTAATAAATATGGTGACAAAGATGAGAACAATAGTCCGAATAATGTAAATAGTGTACATAATACCTCATCTGCGAAATATAGACAAATCAAAATATGTAGCTCGTTGTAATAACTGACTTTAATAAATGAAATTCTTCATCCAAATTGGATGAAGAAAAAAATTTTTCAACAGAAAACATTTTTAAACAAACACAAAGTCATCAAAGAAATATCAGAGAAATATGAATTACTTTCTTTGTTGTTATTGTGAAATGAACATCGAATTAGAAAATTGTTTTAGTTAAGACAGCTGAACTGCTGTTTCCATTTTGTCACGGTTGCGACAAAAAGAAAGAGAGAGATAAAAGGAGAATAAAAATACTATCAACGCTAGAGTTTTAAATAATTTATTTACAAAAATAAAAATATATTACAATTAAACATTCAAAACAATATTGATTCAGTCTAGGGAAAATTTAAGAATTAAATCAAACCAGAGAAAAAAAAAAGATAATAGGTGGGCAGCCTCTTTCAAGAAAGTCCTCACCATTCCCAGTGTCTTCTTGGTCAAAAGGGGACATTCTCCCACTTCCTTTTTTATTCGAGAACTGTTATAGACAAGCGTATGGTTGCAAGACAGAAATACGACAACAGCAGAAATAAATTTACGTGATTTATTTCAATAGGAACGTGTGGTTTTGGGACAGCTACCTTGTGGTATAGTTCATAAGCCGGCTGCCGATTCGGGTTGATCTCTCATAGTAGTTCCCACTGGTTGGCGTGGCGTTCCTCCTGCTGACCATGACAGATCTCTTCCCCGGCCTCCCGTTGACTGCTTTGTACTTCCCGTGTGACCCTTTTATGGAGTTTTTTTATGGCTTAACGGGCTCGAAAAACGACGCGAGTATAATTAGGAGGGAAGCATTTTTATTGGTCGAAAAATAGAAGCACTTTGAAATATTATTTTATTTTTCGACCGGAACTCGTGCGTCGGGCCTATGCGTAAACGAAGATAATGGTTATTTTGTGAAAAGAAACACCATTGTTATTTTTTTTAAATTGAATCTATATTGTTCCTGTGTTTGTCATTTTTTGTTTGTCTTCTATGTTCCATGTCCCTTCAGGATATAAGCAATCATAGCTGTCCACAATTTCTTGTACTTTGTAGCTCTTAATAAATTGCCTTTTCGCTATCTCTCCTAATACTTGTTCTGCCATCCATTTACACAAGTTCAGTAGATAGGTTATGTGCTGCTTTCCTCTGTCCCTCTTTCCTTCAATATGTCCTGTGAGTATCCAATTTTTCGAAGCCATCTTTTCTCATTATGTGCCCTAGTAAACTTTAAGATGATAGATTTTTCAAAAATCTTTGCAATAATTGAATTATATTTAATTTTTTTTCTTTTTTTCATGAGATTGAATTTACTTCTAATGTTCCACAAAAAAATTGAAATAAAGTTTACTGAGAATGTTTACAGGTATTTTTCACTTTTTCTAGTCTTCTAAAAATTGTATAATCAGCAGAGTTTTGAAAAGCAACATTCTTTCAAAATATTTAAAATTTATTAATAAGATTTTATCGTTTTTTCCAACGAAGGTGTCTTCTCGTCAACGTTACCAGAGAAAGAAAGAAAACAGAAAAGGAAAACAACAAACAAAGGAGATGAAAGAAGAAAGGCCTATATAGACAATTCAACTTTATTAGAGAGAAACAAGAAGTATAAAAAAAAAAGATGAGAAAAAAGAGGGAAGTTTACAACTGCACTGCTAAAAAAGTCCTCTTAGCTCATAAGAATACAATCTTATGTAGGTAACAAAGAAAGAGTTAGAGAGAAAATAGAGAAAGAAAGAAGAGTCAAGATTCCACTTACGATATTGTGTCACAAACTCTTTCTCGACCCGTTTCTTTTTTGTCGAGTAAAGGGGGAAAGAAAGGGAAAGGGTTAACTCCCTTACATTCGAATATTGTAGATAACAGTCCTTTGGCTAGGGACAAAAATGGTCTATTTCCCTTCTTTTGGTAGTTCGAGTCGTTCCTCACAAAACACTTCAAAATGGCTGCCTCCTTCCCACGTGTAGCAATATTTTGTGGTTAGATGAACCAAATGTCCTTTTCTATCTTCGAAGGTTTCCTTTTCCTTTAGCCGCAGATAAATTCTACCTTGTTGGTTTATTCTACCGCGCCAAGGTATCTACCAATCCTTTCAATTATTGAGAGTGTCCTCAAAATTACATTTATCCAGTACTTAGGATAAATAAACAGTCCTGGGAGAATCCTGCGCTACATGGAGACTATAACTAAACACGCCTAGCTTTTTAGGCGAATTTTTTCTCTCCTCGCAACTTGAATACTTGCTACTTGCGACTAATTCTGTCTTTGTCTTAGTCGACTTGCTGGACAACTTTAACGTCTTATTTCGACGGAGGAGAAGATAGCTCGTCCTTTCACTGTCAAGATTTATTTATACAAAAATGTACAAATTGTGGCACAAGGCCGAAAAAGGGGAGGGGTAAAGGCTGGTCTTAACTAACTATCCTATACCTAGCTAATCAGATTCGCGACCCATTCATACATTACAATTGACACATTCACCACAAGAATTCGTCCATCACCATTCAATCCTCCATACACCATAATACCACATCCTCACCAGGGGGGGGACCTACAAAAACGCGCCCCACACCATAAAAATTTGATGATAATAAAATACATAAAAATCTAATCATGGAAAGATGCAGGGGGAGGGAGATGAACCCCATAACAAACTAAAAATTCAAATTTTTTTTAAATAAACATAATTTATGTTAGTAGGACCCGTCCAACCCTCAAAATAGAGAGGCCGCTGTATTCTGCCCAGAGGACAAAATCAAGAAGCACTCTCGCTAAGGGAGTGGGAAAGAGATAAAATAACTTGGCCATGGGGAAGTAAAAGGCTGATCCAGTTGAGATGA
Source organism: Acanthosepion esculentum (assembly GCA_964036315.1). Classification (NCBI taxonomy): domain Eukaryota; kingdom Metazoa; phylum Mollusca; class Cephalopoda; order Sepiida; family Sepiidae; genus Acanthosepion; species Acanthosepion esculentum. Next base: position 72,254,975 of record OZ038478.1, on the reverse strand, counting down.
AAAGGAGGCCAAAACAAACTCGGGAGGTTGGGAATCTCGACTTGGATCATAACTAAAATGATGGCCGGGAAACAGGCCGGGAACAACACTTACTCATATTAACTAGGTACACTTAAGCTTGTCTAACCTAACCAAGGGGAGGGTTCCACAGGAAACCACCCCGATGTAACTTTGGTTGACCTAGAAAAGAAAATCAAGGCTAGCCCCGTTCAAACGAACCAAGCTAGCCGCTTTTACCCACCTTTCGCTAAAGGCTGTCGAATGCAATCGTTTTCTATCAGTTCTAATCTTCATCTTGAGCTGATGCTCAAAGAATCGGATTAGATCCTGATAAGAAAGCTGATTGCCTCGCAAGACTTCCTCCATGCGCGTCGTCCATATCACCATTCGGGCCGTGGCTAGCAGCATCAGAAACACCATTCGTTTCACCCCGGAATACGGGGGCGACACATTGTCACACGCGTATGCACGATCAATGGACACGAGTTCTTCGGGAGCGAGACGAGCCGTCAGCTCGCCGACATGGTCCCATAAGGGGCGGACCCGGGGGCAATGGTAGAAGGCGTGCGAAGCCGTTTCTTCTAAACCAAGGCCACACCGTTCACAGTCTGGCAAATCCGCCAAGCCCCATATGAAAGCCTTGTCGTTGAGAGGCAGCCGATTCCGAGCCAATCGCCAGGTAAGCGAAAACTCAGGGTTACTGAGATAATCCGCCGCTGGCGCCCAAGACCAGTAGGAGCGATACTCCTCCTCCGAAAAGCAGAGCGTATCACGTAGGAGATCCTTCGCGCGACCCTCCACTAATCCCCGATAGAAGACCTTCCTAGGCCGTGAAAGGTCACTGGACCGCGGAATAGCCCTCAAGGCTGACCGACACTCGCTGAGGAAAAGCGATTCATCTCGAGACTTACAACGGCGCTCAGCCTTCGAGATGGGGGGACTGATGGTAAGGCTAGGGAAGGCGTCCCTAACAATCCCCTCCAGAATCGGATCTCCTCTAGTCAATGCGCGGCGTAGGAAAGCCAACCGAGAGGCACGGATGTGACTCTTCAAGTGTGGCATTCCCAGCCCCCCATGACACGGACGTTTGGTGCAGACTCGTCTGTCGACCCTGTTCGCGCGTCCCCTCCATAAAATGGAGGATAGCGCTTGCTCGAGCGCCTTCATGTGGGCCTTACAGAGAGGAAGTACTGACAATCGATAAAGAATCAGGGGGAAAATGTATGTAACACACACCTCCGCCCTGCCCTTTACGGACAACCTCCGTCGCTTCCAAGTCTTACCGGCAGAAACGACCTTTGCTAGTACTTCAGACCAATTTTTCTCCAGCTGGAGGTCGGGTCCAAACCACACTCCAAGAATGCGGACAGGACCGTCCGTCCAACCGAAGCGGCCTGGAAGATCACGCCCCTTCCAGGCACCTAACCGCAAGCCGGACGACTTGTCGCGGTTTATCTTGGCCCCTGTCACCTTCTCGTACCGATCAAGCGCCTTCTGTACCGCCTCAATGTCGCTAAGGGACGACACGAAAGCAGATACGTCATCGGCGTACGCGGAAACCCTGGCTCGAGACCCTCCAGGTACGGCGATCCCGCGTAGGGCCGGACTGCACGCCTCGTCCTTCAGCCGGCGCAGGAGAGGCTCCAACGCCAAAGCATAAAGGAGAGGCGACAGCGGACAACCCTGACGAACCGACCTCGACAGAACAAAAGCGCCCGACAACTTTCCGTTCACCTGTACCACAGCACTGGGGGAGCGATACAGGAGGCTAACCCAGCGGCAGAAGTCGGGTGCGAATCCGGCGGCCTGCAGGACAGTAGCAAGGTAGCGATGGTCGACCCTATCAAATGCCTTGGACTGATCCAAATTGATCAGCGCGGCTTCTTCGTCGTCTTTTACGCCCTCTAGGATCGTGCGGATCAAATGCAGGTTGCTCTGAATTGTTCGGCCCCTCACAGAACAAGTCTGCTCGGGTCCCAACAGAGACTCGGCAACTGACTGCAACCGCTCCTGCAGGATCTTGGCCATAATCTTTAACTCTGTGTTTAGCAGAGTTATGGGCCTATAATCATCTAGTTTCCCCCCAACACCCTTGCCCTTTTTCAACAGAGTGATCACACCCCTGGAAATGCGATTGGGGATGGACCCCGACCGAAACCAGTTGTTGAACACTGCTGTCAAAATCGGAACAAAGATGTGCGACAGCCTCAAGTACAATTCATAAGGCAAACCATCCAGACCGGGCGACTTGCCTCTGCCGACCTTCTTCAGTGCCACATAGACTTCGCCCTCCGTGATCTCTCCCTCGCAGCTAGCTGCTTCAGTCGGCTCAAGCCGAGGAAAGTCAGCCAAATAGCTGCGAAACACCTCCTCACGGAGACCAGGCTCCTTGGTAAAACGGTTCTCGAAATGCCGCCGAAACGCCTCGCACATATCGTCAGTCGACCGCAGAGTACGCCCCTCCGGGGTTTCGACTTGACGAATGTAACGATCACCACCTCGACGGACTTCTTCCCGACGCAGATCTGCGCCTAGGTTCACAGCTTCGTTAGACATCTTACTTAATTTATGTCTAATTACCTGACCCATGTAGCGATCGCTATTCGAACGCTGCAGGGCCTCCCTAGCTAGGGCTATCTCTAGGGGATCCCCCCCAGCCTCCGCCCGGGAAAAATTAGCCTTAAGTGTCTTCACCTTTTCAGCTCTATCTAGAGCGAGCCGTCTGCTGAAATCAGTGGTGAAAGACCTAATTCTATCTTTAAGTCTGCCCCACCACCTATTCCCAATAACCGCCCCCACTAGCTCCCGCTGAACTACACTAGTTAGCTGCTCCTGGAAGTCCCGCCTGTCCAGTAAAGACAGATTGAACTTCCAGTAACCAGCCATTCTAGGCCTATGTTCTAACGCCACCCGGGCACAAACGAGTTTGTGATCCGTGTAGCCTACCCAGTGGAACGTGGGACAATCTAACAAGTCTATGTCGGCTCTACGAACTAACATTCTGTCAAGGTAGCTAACTACCTTGTCAGACGGCCAGCTATGAGCCCACGTCCACATTTTCCCCTTGGGATGATCGACCCGGTATCTATCGACGAGACCATAATCGCCAATCAGATCGACCAGGCTACGATCGCCCCTTCTCCCGCTAGCGCCCCGCCCCCTATCTAACTTGGGGTCCAGGATGGCATTCCAGTCCCCCATTAGAACTAGGCGCGAAGAATCGACTAGGAACGGCCCCAACCGCCGAAAAAAGGAACACCGCTTCTCCCGGTCGTTGGGCGCATAAACCGCAACGACCCGAAACGAACCACTTTTCACGGCAATATCGGCCACGATTAACCTGCCCTCGGCATCGGTATGCACAAGGTCCACCTTCGCATCAAGAGTACGTCTGACTAACAAAGAAACTCCTCTGGCCAACCGGTTCCCATATGCTGAATAGACGACAAAGTCATCCTCCAGCACACACGCATCGGAAGTGCAAACAAAGTGGGTCTCTTCGATCGCGGCAACATCCACATCGAAGGACAAGAGATCCCGAAGCAGGCGGGCAGCCTTACCCCGATCTCTCAAGCCCTTCACATTCAGACTGGCTATCTTCATTTCCATTTTCTAGGCCTGCAAATATAAAAGAGAGTTAAGGCAAAAACCTACTCACATACGGGGCGGAAATCTGAGCCGGACAGGACCCCGACGGATTGCCCCAGGCTCCCTACACCCAACTCTGACATAATACGTCCATCCAGGGCAATACCGCCGACGTCCGTGGGGTATGTTAATTTGATGGCCCTATATAAGGAGGGATGAACCAAAACAGGGACCCTCCCAGCACAAAATTGGCGTAGCTTCTTGATCTCCGGATCGTCTATTTCCAGCATCCTGATGTTGGGGAAGGCCTCTTTTGCTTCAAAAAGATGGCTCCATACTTTTAAGAAGCTCCCCGTGTCCCTCACACACGTAATTACCCCTGGGGCCTTGGGGAAATTGCGAGGGTCTTCCGTTGTTTTCCCATCTACCTCATTTATTTTATACAAGGCTTTTAAAAGGGGCCTTTTATGTTTTGAGAGGACCTTTGTGTATTCCTCTTTGTCTACCTGACAAATAGTTTCGGGGCCCTCAAATAGTTTCTTTTTCTTCTTTTTCTTCTCCCTTGAAGGATGGGGAGGGGAAGAAGTGGATGTATGGGGTGGCGTGCTCACAGAACTGGGGGAAGAAATAGAGGGAGAGGGGGATGGAGTACGTGTAGGGGAGGAAGGGAGACTCCTATCTTTGGGGGAAACAGTATGTCTTATTGGCGATGCAGGGAAGGAGCGCCGCCTGGTTCTATCCATGCTACGCTCCACCCTGCTACGACCAGAGATATTCTTTTCTTGTTCTTCCGAGTCTTCCTCCCTACATCTTTTCAATGAGGAAGTTCGAGGCGGAGGCATACTCTCCACCTCCATTGGTGCTTCCTGCTGCTGCTGCGTTTGTGGATGCTTTTGCTGCTTCCGTTGTTTGTGTTGAGACCGCTGCTGTTGAGGCTGCTGTTCTTGTTTCTGCTGTTGAGGCTGCTGTTCTTGTAGCTTCTGCTGTTGCTGGCTTTGCAGTTTTGCCTGTTCTTCGGGCCGCTTGTTTTGGCCTTCTTTAGGGTGTTGTTTCACTTCCACTTCTGACTGCCTTTTTTGCGGAATTTCCTTTTGGGGTGGAGATGGAGCACTTGAAGACTTCCTTCCTCTGGTTACTTCCGTCCATTCTCCACCAGGTTTCGGAATCTCCTCAGGTTTCTTAGCTGTTGTTGCTGAAGTTGCCGGGCTAGGTGGGACTTGATCTTTCTTCTTAGAAGGGCACACCTTCGCCATGTGACCCACGTCTCCACATAGCCAACAACATGGTTTTCTCCCCTCCACCACCACCAACATTTTTCTCTTACGGCAGATCAGGGTGTTGGGGATTTCTTTAAAACCCTCTCTGTCTAGGGTGATCTGTATTTCCATATCACCTGTCTCTATTCCAGATTTACTGCTTATGGCCCTTACTTCGTTTACCTCTCCATATATGGAGAAGAAGGCCCCCATCCGGTCTTCCGGGATGTCTATTGGCACCCCGTGAATGGTTACTTTGGTTCGGCGGGTGCCCAAATATTCAGTTTGAAGCCTTAAGGCTTTGGTGTTTAAAACACACCCAGCCAGCCGCTTGGCCTGTTCTTCTGTCTGGAGAAGAATATCCCACAGTGCATTTGTCCTTCTTGCGAGTATCTGGACTTATGTTGAGGGTTTTCAGGGCCTCCTCCATACTTTCCCTGCTCACTCCAATCAGTCTATGTGACTTGACGTCAGAGGTAAGCAAGGAAATGGTCCGCGTATTAACAGCTTCAAAAGCTTCTTTTATGGTTAGGAATTCATTCCCATTGAAGCTTTTTTCATATTTTTCTCTTTCGTTGGCATAAAATGTGCCATCCTTTTTTGGCGGCCTATTTTGGTTCCAGACCGTTTTTTCAGGTGTCACCGGTATTGTTACCGGTGTATATGGAGTGTTGCTGTCGCTGTTTTTGTCAACCATGGGACCGACGAAGTCGGCCATGGTTGACGTATAATATAATTTCTTCTCACTTTTTTTTGTTTTGTTTTAACCGTTAAATAATGACTAGAAATAAAAATAACCGGAAAGAAAAAACGTGGACAACAAAAGATAACTCAAACAAATAATACGGAAAATAAACAGAATAATGCAAACAAAAACAGTGAGGGGGGGAAAAATGCAAGAAGGAGAATAACCAAAAGAGAAAAGAATGTATAAATACAGATAACCAGAAAATAAAAAGGGCAAAGTTTTTAGCAAATAAAATATCAAAAACAGAAAATAAAATATCAAAAACAGAAACTTAACAGGCTTTTTGTGCGTATGTTCGCTTCAAGCTTGTCTTTCAAAGCAAAAAATGACCTAACCACCTCCAACCAGGAACGTCTCTGTCAATCGCCTGAGTAGTCAATAACTAACGCAGCAAAGCTCGTCCTTTCACTGTCGTCGTCGCAAATCTCCCACTGACTTTCCACTTTGAATTTCTTCTGGCCAGGCGGGAACTGTCATCAGGACCAATCAGGAGACAATATCCGATCACGTGACATATTCATTGAAAGGGAGAGGAACAACATATAGAGAGAAGGAGAGAGAGAGAAAGAAAGGGAGAAGAAATCAGACAGGAATATAACGAAGTGTGCCAAAATAAAATTTCAACATTAATGATAAATATTTTTTAATTTACATAAAAATACAAATCATAGCAAAATAAATAAAACATTACAAATTTATCTTTAAGGATTTAAATGCTTTGTCACTTGTTATATTATGTCTTCTTAATTCCTCTTCTTTTATTGTTCTCTCCCCTTAATAATGTTTCTGTTTTCTCATATTCTCTCACACTCAGTAACCACTTGAGTCTTAGTGGCTTTATTGCCTTGCTTGGGGTGGGGGAATGATTAAAAAATATTGAAATTTTATTAAAAATTTTATAAAATATATGAAGAATTGCAAAGTATCAAGATTGGCAGATGTAAATGTATAAAAATTTAAATTTGCAAATTTAGTTAGCGTATATAATAAACGTTTATAAAATAAAATATATATACTGTAATAATTAATACAATTAATTTTTATCTGGGTCCTGAAGAGCAAAGAATTGTGAAACCCCTTGACATATGTTGAATTATATAATCTTATATACACCAATAAGTGTCATTACTATTATTTTATTATTATTTTAAAATATATGACCTGTAAAAATATACATGCCAAAGAAAAAAGCCTTTGTTTGTTGGTTAAACATTGACCTGAGACATTATACAAAGAGACATTGGTATATGTTGACAAATTCTCTTTGCATTTTCTTCTTTCATATTTTTTTTATGTTTTGCATATGGTTTAAACAAAGAAAAAATTTAGTGAAAATTTTCAAAAGAATGTTACTGAAATATTTTTTCCAGATCGGAAGCAATAATACTTCTTCAAGCTGCAACATAGAAATGTCTACTAAATTGGATGATTGTTTGGACAAATTCCGAGAATTACCAGATTGCCCTCAAAGCAAATTGTGGTGCTTAGTCAATGAAATGCCAACTTACCCTGGAGCTGATAACAACAAGACATACCAAGAAAATGCACTCAAACAAAAGGTAATCATTATTAAAACCAAAAATGCTTAAACTAGTTCTTAGGAATATTTTTGACATCTTACAATGTATTTTTTTAGCATATATTTTTTTTTTTTTTTTTTTTAAGCTTATCACCCCAAGCAAGGCTGGAGGCCACTAGCATGCAAGGGGTTACAGAAGGTTTGGAGGAAGAGCAGATAGGAGTGGTAAAGGAGAGGATGTGGAGAAAGATAGTGGATCGATCAAGGCAAGGGGGTTACAGAAGATTTGGAGCGAGAGCAGATAGGAATGAAAGGTGAAAAGATGTGGAGAAGGGAAGAGGATAGATCAAGGCAACTGGAGATGTCGATTGACGTTACACTTAAATAGTTGGAGATTGTATTTGTCAGGGAAACAGGAATAAGGAAGGGGGTTCCACAGGTGAGATGTGCGAGACATGAAGCTATTGGAGTAGAAGATACGTCTACATCTAACAGTTTCAACGGTGAAAGGGTGGGAACGGGATGCCAGCCTCGTAGGACGTTTAAATTCATGAGGCCTAGGAACCAGCGAAAGCAGCTCAGCGGAGCAATTACCGTGAAAGTATTTGTAAAAAAGACAGAGCGAGGCAACGTCGCGTCTGTGAGAGAGCGACTGCAGACGAGATGACAGATCAGGGCCAATTACGTTGCATATCCATCTCTGGATCTTATCAAGAAGCCTGAGGCAAACAGCAGGGGCTCCGGACCATATATGGCAGCAATACTCCATGCAAGGGCGAATGGTCGATTTATAGATTTGGAGGATCGATTCCAGGGAGAAAAATTTACTGGCTCGGCACAGGGAGCCAACTTTCCTTGCGGCGGATGATGCAATTGACTCGATGTATTTGTTCCATCTCAGATCAGCGGCCAGCGTGAGACCGAGCAGCCGCAGAGAGGAGCTCTCAAGAAGTTGATCTTCAGACATTCTAATGGGATGCAGGGATGGATCCTTGTGGTGGTTAGGATATCCATTTTCCTCCGTAGCTATTTTGGGATTTGTAATATTTCAAACCATCTATAAAAAAGAAATTGAATCTGCATCCCCTTTTCCAGAAAGGAAACCACTTCTATAGCCAAAATATGCCTTTATCAGACATGCTGTGTTAATAGAGCAAGATTTGAATTACCTATTTAAGAAATGTGCATTTCTCCTTTAGACTTTTACAAATCTATATTTGCTGGCTTCAGCTTTGCACCCAAAACATAAACAACAACAATATTTGAATGGTCTTTTTATCTGACATTATTTCTTATTACGGTAAAAATTATTTTTAGATGGTACAATGAGAAACATCGGTCAGGGATCAGTTATGTGCCATGCGTGATACACGCTTGGACGATCATGTATCTTTTGATACATGACTTACGAGGCAGATTTTTTCCCACAGTAGGTTGCCATTTCTTTCTACCGGTAGACCAGTTGCCATCCAAGGCTATAGAACCCAGTCTGTCCTGATATTTACCAATAGCTTCTACTCCAATAGCTTCATGTCTCACACATCTCGCCTATGGAACTCCCTTCCCTATTACTGTTTCCCTGACAAATACAATCTTCAACGGTTTAAGTGTAGCGTCAATCGACATCTCCAGTTGCCTTGATCTATCCACTTCCCTTCTCCACATCCTTTCATTTTTCATTCCTATCTGCTCTCGCTCTGTATCTTCTGTGGCCCTCTTGCCTTGATCGACCCACTGTCTTTCTCTTTCACCACATCCTCTCCTTTACCACTCCTATCTGCTCTTCCTCCAACCCTTCTTTAACCCCTTGCGTGATAGTGGCCTCCAGCCTTGCTTGGGGTGATACGCTTAAAAAAAAAAAAAAAAAAGCTAGGGGAGAAGAAGGACTGAACAAACTCAGCTCTCCAACTCCTCAATCCAGGCCACTATCCATTACTCCACATTCAACTAGTTAATTCAAACCTTGCTCTATCAATGCAGCCTCTATGGCCAAATTGGTAAAGGCAGTTTCCCTGATGGAAAAGGGAATACAGGTTCGAATTCCTGTCAGAGGCACAATCTCTCTTTAGTAGGACTTCTTAATCTAAATTGGTTGTTATTAATTTCACTGTTTAAAAAAACCCAAAAATAACCGGGATAGCAGCTCAAATACATGCACTAAAATTCCCAGTTTTGAAATGGAGAAAACCACCTCCTTCAACTTATTTCACTCAATGCATTAATCCCCCCTCCCGCCAAGCATGCTAGATGGATTTTGTTGATGCATTTGCATTGACACCTTTATGAAACTTTCTAATGTGTTCTTTAGTTGAGATGAAACTTTCTAATGTGTTCTTTAGTTGAGTTGAAACTTTCTAATGTGTTCTTTAGTTGAGATGAAACTTTCTAATGTGTTCTTTAGTTGAGATGAATATAGGGACAAGTTCTGAACAATTTTATTAATAATATTCTTATAACCTAAAAGAAAAAGATATAACTTACTCATAGCAGCATTACTAAACAATATAAAGAGGCAATACTGTAATAAATTTTGTTTAACATTTTCTTCTCAAAAATTGGACAGAACTTTTGTTCCAACCTGATAGATATGTGTAAATTTCTTTCTCCGAAGGTTTTCTTCATTATCTGTAAAAGTTTACAAAATTTTAAGAAGTTTTTCAGATGTTAACAATATTGAATATGTCAAATGGAAGTGCTGTTAAAAGCTGGGATCATTAATATCTGTTAGAATTCATGCTGAAAGTAGTAACTGTAATAAAATGATTGACTAATTAAGAAATGAATAAGAAAATATTTATAAATTTATCATATTTCATTACTTAGTTTCATCAGAAATCTTTGGAAGCAAAATAATGCAGGGTTATATTTTCATTTTTAAATTCTGTCATTTTGTTTTCATTTATTTTCTAAACATCATGTGTATATCTTATGACGTTAGTGTTTATGTAGGTATCAACTTTTAAATTCCATGTTTTGTTTTCATTGGTTGTCTAGACATCACATGTATATTATGGTGTCCATGATTGGGTTTAATTCTTAAAATGTTAATATAATTTAAGTGTGTATTAAAAATTGTGTATATTAGTGTATTTTGTATGATAAATATGATTAAAGTGAATGTGTAATATCCTCTGCAAAGGAAAACTTGAAAATTTGTATTATTTCTGTACTAGTCATTGAGACTCCTGTGCTGCTTTTCTGTTAAATATGATCTTGCATAACAGCTTTTCAAAAAATAATTTTTCTATTAAATGATAAAAAATGAATGTAAAAATTTGTTTCAAGCATATTTGATTATTTTTCTGCAATTTTTTTAGGTTGAACAATTGATTGCTGAAAATATTAAATTGAGCGCTGAGAAGGCATTACTTATTGATGAATTAAAAGAAATGAAAGATAAAGGAGAACACAGAGCTACTTTTAAACTCCATAAGTTACAAAATGAATGCAACAGTCTAAGAAGAGAAAATCAAACACTAAGCAACAACTCTACAGAATTAGAATGCAAGCTAAATGACCAATCAGAAGCTGTCTCTGAGCTAACACAGCAAAATAACCAATACAGAGATCAGGCGGTCCAACTTGAGAACAACAAACAGCTTCTCACAGACAATATGTCCACGTTAAACATGCAGCTTGAGCACAATGCCATGAAAATAACTGGCCTTCAGTAAGTTTATATTATTTTCTTATTTAATAAATTTGCTAAGGAATTTACTAAATAATGTAAAGATTTAATTTTACATTGCTTAGGAGAAAATGAGTCCCATCAATTATATAACCTGGTAAATATGGACTTTTGATATACTGACATAACTAACTTAGAATCTTGTCTTTGTACTGATACACCTGGAAAAGATTTTTGCAGCACTACTCCTAGTCAGACTGAAAGCATTGACAACAATATTTTGAATTTCGACAAGGTGATATTTTATATTTTTGTGTTTTTATATATCTGAGTAGCAACGGAAAGAAAATACACAAGTATGAATGTAAAAGAAAGAAAATATTAAAAGGTAGGAATTGTCTGAATGACGCATATATATGTACATATGTGTGAAAAAATTCAATTACTATGAAGAAAGATGTCCCCATGCCCAGGGAGGTCCCAGTTGGCATGGTCACTTCTACCACATGCTAGAAGAAAAAGAGGGACAAAAAAACGAAGACAAGAAGTGTTCCATTTTTATAGGTACTTGGCAGTGCCCTCTAATGACTTCTTGGCAAAACAGGTGAAGCTATGTGGAGGTAACCTACAAGATAAAACGCTATCATTTCTATTTTCACAATTGAAATGGAGAGATGGATGCAGCCCACTTCATGAAACAATTCTGAGTTTAAACTCACTGTTGATCCCACAAAAGGTATCATCCAGTCATTGCCATAAAAAAAACTTTATTGATAAATTCTAATCCCTGTTCTAACTAAGTCTTAATTTTATCTTACTTAGAACAAAATGAAAAGATTATTGATTTGGAAAACAAACTGTGAACAGTTTCACATTAATGACCTGGAGAAAGATATCAGTTTTACTTTTTTCTGTATTCTCTTTGATTACTGGTCAATTTATTAATGACTTTGTCATTAGAACTCTTCCTTAACAATCTGTTCAGGTAATAATAGTCATATTGTCAATTGTCTGAAATTCTCAACTTTTCATTCTTATTAGCTTTTGTGACATAGAAATTTCAATTCATGGATCAAGTAGTGCAGACTTAGACTCTGTGGAAACAGGGCAATCAATAACTGAGCAGTACTAAATATGAATAAGATGTGATGGTCAGCAGAACAAGAACAATAAAGATGGGGACAATAAGACTTATTGTTGCTTACACTGTTGAGTGTAAATAATGATAAAAAAAATTCAGAGAGATCTCAACCAGAATTTTTTTTCCTATCAAAATGTCTTTAAAAATTACAGACACTTTTAACTGACCTGTTATTTATATATACATTATTAAGAGTACAGATGGCATTAATTTCTATTGTAAATATATAACATAGTAAGTCATTTTTGTAGACATATAAACATCTTTTAATACCACTCACAGAGTTAAAATGTCTGCTCCTTTTATCAGCCTTCAGTTAAAACATTACAAAAGCTAAAAGATTAAGTGTAGAGGTTCCAAAAGCCTACACCACAGTGCATTGGGACACATACCTAATTCTCAGGAGTGACATGAGATATTTAGAAAATTGAATAGTTATACACCTAACTTACTTTTATAGAGAAAGTAAATGGATTGGTTTTATTCTAAAGTAAGTGATCAATCTACAATGTACATATAATGTAAACCTAGATCCTTATTGTATGTACATCTCTGCAACACTGGATGTTTCAATTTACAATGTAAATATCTGCTAAGCTAGACTCTTACACTGTAAACCAATTGCCTAATTTACATGTTTCCATTATAAAATTTACTTTTCCTCAAAAAAATATTTCCAGAAAAAGTGAAGGTTAAATTCAGTAAAATTCTGATGCATTAAGGGTACAATGATTCAAAAAATTTTGAGAACCTCTGGTGTAGAGAATAAAATCTATAAAAAGCTCACAACTGTTGTAAGATATTCATATTAGAGCTAAAATATCCACTAATTTTTGAAGCCATGTTAGTTTTATCATGATACTTTAGTTCTGTGGATGTCAATTAACTCCATTTTATAAGCTGTGAAGCATGAAATGGTTGAGAAGTAATACATTTCTAGAATGTGTTAAACAATTCAACAAATTTTACTGGTGTTATATTCTGTGGTAATAGGAATATATACTTGAAAAACAAGGTGGATACAATAAGTAAAGGTTTATTGTAAAAAAACAGTACAATAAGAATAAAGGTAACAGTTATGCACAAGGTCGTCGCAAGTCAATCCAGGAGTGAGTGCTGCTATTGGAAGGTCAGTAGTTCTCGCGTAAGTCTGAGTCATACTCAAAAGATCCCAGCTAGTAATATTTACCAACCTCCCCATGGGGTAGGATGTGCCACAAGGCCGAATTTAATGTGGGGCAATCTGAGCCCATAGGCTCGTCCAAAAATTACCCGTAAATCCTGCATAAACAGGTTTGGGTCTGTCTACCTCCCCGGACAAGACTACTCGAAGGCATAGCCTCATCCGGGTTCCTCTCTGCTTGAAGGCAGAGAGTTCGACAGCACAGCTGGAACAGATCCCAGCTAGTCTCTGTAGTCTGCTGACTTACAGATAGTATAGGTAGTTACTCATGGGGGTGATAGGTTATTCCATTACATCAACTGGGATTAGGAGACACCATAGAAGAAATGTATAAACATTTGTTACAGTATTTTTTTATGCCAATGGAAAAGAATTACGTGATGTTTGTATCAGCAAATATATTTTTTAAATTTTGAAGAATTGTGCAAAATCTTTTAATTGTGTGTAATGAGGATGGTCTGAAAATTTCATAGGCTGTGTAATGAGGTGAGATGTTTCCACTGCATGGATTGTCTTTTTGTCTTTGGCACACTCATTCTGAGTTAGGAAATATTCAAGGAAAGCAGCTGGATCTGCTTCAAACAATATCAGATTTTTCCATGATGTGATCGGCCTGAACTATTGACCAGTTGTCAAAAGACATGGCACCAACCCAGCAGAAACCTTTGTCATGCCAAATTCATTGTGGAGAATACTCTCAACTCTCTCATGCGGTATGCTAATAGCATTGGCTGTTTGATTTATAGTCAATCATCTGTCGTCCATCACCACGTAGTGGTCACTATCATTGTTTTTTTGGTGGTGTCAGTTGCAAGATGTCTAGACTTTGTCATCTTCAAGACTCTCCCTTCTCCTCTTAAATTCAGTTGCTCACTTTTGCACTGTTGATAAAATTGGTGCATCACCCCCTAATGTAGCAACCATTTCAGCATGAATGTCCTTGAGGGCTAAACTCATTTTCAGTGGGTACTTGATAACACTACAATGCCAAATGCTATCCTTTTTCAAGAGATGTAGCTGTTACTTTTGAAGTTTTCTTTGAACTGTCAGGTGTCATTTTACCTGGAAATAAACAATACAGTCATTAATAAGAAGAGGTGAAATTGGTGCATACAAGGTTTCACAGCTCTAGTATCACTCATTCATAATCAGCCTATGAACTTTTCAGCCCACCCTCGTAAATGTTAATGTAAATTTTCTTCTTTTATTTTTGTATTGAAATACGAGCAGAGTTGATTCTTAAATCAATATTCAACCAATAAGCATCACTGATGAAGATATAAATATGAGCAATGTTGATTCTTGGTGAAAACATTAACTTGAAGAGAGATTTTTAAAGAAAAAGAGACAAGTTTCAAATCAAAATTCTCTTATAGTGTTGAACAAAACTGAAATCTTTCTGAAAGACTTCAGTTTTATATCCCTTAAGATATAAGATCGATGTCTCTGGTTGTGAATATATGAGTCAACTGTTGAAGATTTTGTGAAGTTGCTTGTTGTTATATGATGAAAGATATTGTTTGCAACATTTAAAAAGTCAGTCTTGATGTTCTTTTTTGCTATATGACATGCAACTAGTTGAGACCATGCCTATATATGTTGTTTCTTCTGTCAGAGTCACTAAAGTTGTCTAGGTATATGGAATGGGCAAGTGAGTACAACAAGGCTTCAAACAGTCATGTTCTCACTTCTGCTCATTGCCATCAAATAGTTTTCTGTCTGGCTTTCCCTAAAATTGGCCTCCAACTAGAGCTTAATTTTTTCTTGACATGTTATTGGTTTAAAAATAACTTACATATAATTATTATTAGTTGCATGTGTTAAGATGTTTGGATTATGATGTTGTGGATGTGTGTATGGAATTTAAGGTTGTGTGTGTTGCTGTATTGTAGGTGGGTACATGTTCACATATAAACAAATAATGTAGAAGCAACAGAAACTTGGGTTTCTACTACGAAACATTCTTCCTTTTTTTTTAGAAACTCTAGAGAAACAAAGTTCTCAATGTCTCTTGGGTAATGTCAGTTTTCTTTTTCTGGTCCAGAAATAAGTAAGGATAAGAATGGTTAAAATGGTTCAGCTCAAGTCAGCTTTGTACTGAGTTGGAACTACTTCATGGGTGGAGCTGCAAAACACATCTGAACTCTATCTGTTGAAAAGTGGTAAGAGAGTTCAGTCATCAGATGACCAGGGAAAAGAGACATTCCACAGCAGGGCTGTCTTCATTTACTTTCATCTTGAAGCAAGGGGGAGGAAAAGAGGAAGGAAATGTTTCTATTTTTATAGAACTTAAATATGGCATTTGGTTAAGTCAAGTGGGTAATAAAATTTCCAGTTCCTTCATTGCTAAAATGTATTTCTTTTTTTTTATTACTATAATTATTTTATTTATTGATTTTATTTCATTTTCCCACGTGTGTGGTGACTTGAAGCCAGTGTATTTTTTATTTAAATTAGACTGACCATTTGGATCTGGAAATATCTTGAAATGTAACAAAGCTAGCCAATTTTTAACTCAGTAGGATATTGGACTCTGAAGTGATAACTTTAGTTATCTTTCTGAAAATACTACTGTATAGACAGCTTCAACATAAATATACTTAGGGTCTTTAAAATGTTTTAAAGCAAGAAATTAATTTAACCTCTTGATGTTTATTAAAACCAAGCTTTCTTATTTTTTAATGTTTAAAGACTTTTATAGACCATTGTTAAATGCTTTTAAAATGCATCTTTTCATTTTTACCTAAACTCTCAATAGATCCATTGACCTGGAAATACCATGGAATGTTTAAATGTGTATTAACATGGCAAAATATAAATTTTAAGAGTATTTTCTACAGGATTAGATATAAGTCACTGAAAATTTGCTAAAATACTGTATTAATTGGAATTATTTGAGAAATTATATATTATATAAAGGATTTAAAAGTTACATCAAAGATTTTATTAAAGTTATTTTAGTTTCAATTTAGGTAAATTTGATTAAACATATTTTAAAAATCTTACAAAAAATTGATTTTAATCCAATCTGAGCAAAGGAACATAATCTGAAAATTTTATGATGTTCTTTGGTCAAGTACATTGCTACAAAATAAATTATATAACTGTTGAGTTCTTTAGATGGCACCTCTATTCAATTTATTGTACACATTGATTCAATTCGACTTATTGATTTTTTCTTCTTTTCAGAGATCAAATTAAAGACTTAAAAAACCAATTATGCCTTGAAAAGGAATTATGTGAAACACAAGCCCAGAAACATTCAGAATCAATGGCCATTGTGAAAAAGCAATCGGTATTTGGAACATATCAACTTCTCCATTTTTTTATACTATAACTATTTAGTGTTAGCCCTTAATGTTCCTTTCATTTGAGATTTTTAGAGCTTTTAATACTCATTAAGTTACTGAAGTTTGAATGAAGGAAGAAGAAAAAATGGAATGTCACTTACCTTGTGGTTGTGGAGAAGAAGCGTTGACAAGTGACTTATTTTATTGAAAGACATTACAGTAAACTGGGGAAGAGACAAATTGTAGGAAGGAAAACTATAAAACTCAACCGAAAATAGGTGATTTTGTTCATTTTGTACAAGAAAGGCTGAGAGATCCTGGGAGAAGCTTCTTTTTTTGTTGTTTTTTGTTTTATGCTTTCAAACCACAAACTATTTTGGCAATATGGAGCCTAGAATGATGAGACCGAGTATAGATGTGATACCACCATTTAGTGGAGGTGTTATAGTTGTGTGGATAAAGAAGGTGAAATTGTTCGCCAAGCTTCAAAAAATGCCAGACCTTGCTAGTTTCTTTCCACTTTTTCTGCAAGTGGATGCGCTTGTCCTCTATCTTGAAATGAGTGACGAGGACCAGTTGGATGAGGACATGATAGAGACCAGACTGTAGAAAGTGTTCACTGAAGGGCCCTTTGAAGCTTATGAAAAGCTCAAGTGAAATGGACTGGGGAATCAGTGGACATCTACGCTAGTCAGCAAATGGAGTGGAAGTGGCACTGGGAATTAAAATGTAAAGGAACCCGGCAGGTGGAGATAAAAGTATATGGAGCAAAAATAAAAATGGAGGTAATTATTTTTGATCACATTAACAACAGGATAAATATTGTTGTCAGAATAGATGTGATCAATTAGCTGGGAGGTGTGACTGTAAAAAATGATGTGGTGAAGTTTGGAGACATACACTGTCACACAACTGCCCAAGTTCTGAATTCTTGTAAAATTGAAGACAAAGACTTCAAAGCAGAGTTCGATAAAAAGAAATGGACTGTGGAATGGAATTGGTAAGACATTAATGGCAATGATATCTTCATCTATCCAATGTTTTACCCTTATGTGGGAGGTATTTCTTGGAGGTATATGTGAGAGGTAATTCTAAAGCACCCTGTATTTGAACTCTTATTAAATATGTAGAAGAATAAGTATTTAGTCTTGTGATGAATTCATGTTCCATTGATAAAAATGTTTTCTCTGAATATGTTTTTAAAAATATTATCATTATATAACTAAAATAATTCAGTTTATTTTTATAAACTTTTCCAATATAGTAATAAAACAATTCTTAATGATGTAAAAAGATATACACACAATATGAAATAGTATAAAACTACTGTATTTTCTCTCTATCTGCATTTGCATATATGTGCATGTGTATGTATGTGTGTTTTAATTTTTTAAAAGTATCATTATATAACTTATTTTCTTGGCTAGTATCAGTTTCTATGCTTGACAGAAAATAAGATTTTCAAGTTTAATTAAATTACTGAACATTCAGAAATAAGAATCAGATTTCAAATTCAACTTTTTCATTTTCACTTTTCAAGAAAATAGTTTTTAATTTAATCTTCTGACTCCATATCAAGTTCTATCAGCTTATAATTTAGCTATATATATATATATATATATATATATATATATATATATATATATATATATATATATATATATATGTTGTATTATATTTTTGTAAATAATTCTAAAACTTACAATAGCAAAAACTTGAGGGCATAGGTTAATTATATTAAAGAATGTTTACAAGTAGATATCGTATGTAAGTGGAGAGATAAAAAACAAGGTGGAGTACTACAAGAATTCCTTGAAAGAAGAAAAAAGAGTTGAGTTTGAGAAGGAGGTGGGAAAATGGATTATGGAGTGTATTCTCTTGCCATGGAAGGGTGGAGTGTTACTATTGATGACAGTGGTCCAAGCTACAAAAGGAAAAATTAGGCCAGTACTAGACCTTCGAGAGTTGAACTGTTATGTAGAATTCTATACTGTGTTCAACATAATCAATGTGTGTGATGAAAAGATGAGAAAGTGGAGGTAGTTGATGTGAGGAACTATGATCGTGGGCCTTAAGTTAACCTACCTGCCATTACACATCACCAAGAAACTATGGCAATACCAGCTGGTACGCTATAAGGGGAAAACCTACTGCTTAACTTGGTTGAAGTTTGGACTCAATGCTGTACCAAAAGTTATGGCAGCAGTCCTAAAAACTCTGCTGATGAAGGTCAATAAGACAAATAAAGACACTTATTTGTACATTGATGATATCATGATAGATTAACAAAGGTATCAATAGAGGAAGTGGTGGATCATCTTAAGGAATTCAGATTGACAGCAAGGCCACCAGATCCCTTAGAAGGAGGGGCAGCACTAGACCTTAAGCTGAGGAAAAGTGGGTGAACTGGTGTTCAGAAGGGGCAACGACATCCCACAGGGAAAGCTGTTGGGGCACTACCCTATTTCTGGATGGCTGCAACCAGCATGCAGCTACATGAAAAGAAGAGCAAGTGGGATAGACTGGGAATGTAAAGACAATGATGAAACTGTCACTGATACAAGAGACCTTAGCTGAAAAACGAGGACGTCATGACAGGGACTTGGGACATCCCTAAAACAAAAAGAGTACTGTGGTATGATGCTAGCAGTATTGTTACAGGCATAGTCATAGAGATCAGTGGATTGGTGGCAGAAGATGCAGCATGGCTGAGAAAAAAGGACAACTATAAACACATCATTCTGGCTGAATTAGATGCTGTGCTAAAAGGTGTTAATTTGGCTTTCAAGTGGTGGTTAAGAGAGGTGGAAGTGAGGATTGATTCAGCCACGGTACAATTTTGGGTGAACTCTTCTGTAGAGGAGAGCAGGAGAGTATGGACAAAAGGTGCTGGAGAAATAATAGTAAAGTGAAGATTGGGAATACTGGGAGAATTGATATCCAAATTTGGATTATAAATGAAAGCTGATGGGATGCAGCAGCATATTTGGGATTTAAGGGAATGGTCTTGGCAGACAATGAGGATGTGAATGCTGAACATGGAGGAGATAGAAATTAAACAGCACCAATGCGAAGACTGCAGAGAGAGCACAAAATGCCAACCTCGGCATGAGACTATGTTGTGTGAAATGATCTTTTAGCATCATGGAGCCTGTAGTTTGAATGAAGGAAGAAGAGAAAATGGAATGTTGCTTACCTTGTGGTGGGGGAGAAGAAGAAACAGCGACAGGTGATTTATTTTATAGAAAGATATTATGGCAAACTGCAGAAAGAGATGAATTGTGGGAAGGAAGGAAAATTATAAAACTCAACCGAAAATAGGAGTTGCCGATTTTGTTCGCTTCGTATGAGAAAGGTTGAGAGAGATTCTGGGAGAAGCTTCTTTTTTTTTTCTTTTTTTTTTTATGTTTTCAAACCACAGTTACAAATATTAAAATGGGACTTATAAAGAAAATCTATAACCTAAATCTAAGAATTTATTTTTTTAAAATAAAAACAAACCATTCAGAGTCCACTTGCACCTTTTCATATGTAAGAGTTACCTCTCTTACAAACATGGCTAATTTAATGTTATTGTTACTCGATAATATATTTTATTTTATTTTTTTATTTCCTTAAAATCCACAGTAATTAAAAAAAAAAATTCTATTTATCCATAATTATAAAATTCAAACAGAAAACTTATATTGAATGGGAAGTATATTCTGCAACAAAAAATAATTCATTATTTATTCAATTTCTCTTATCCAGAGCTTCTACCTCTTTAATGTTTATGCATTAATTATTAACCATAGTCAAATAAAATAATTTCTTTCAGTATTCTAATTCCGAACAAGACGTTAACCTCTATGTCTAAATGGTTGAACTCATGTAAGTTCTGTCAATTAAACATGGATTTGTGCCTGGTTAGGAAAGTTGGTAATGAGAGAGTGGTTTTCCCAAGTGTTCACACAGGCACTCTCTTTTCCATCATCCATCATGGCATGCCAGTGATGAGATATTTTGTCTAGATGTCTAACAATGAGACAGAGCACAGAAAGAAGTAAATTTGTAACCCTACCCAACAATTGCAGTGGCAAAATGACAATATAAACATTAAAGCATAAAAACTGTTTCTTTTATAGACATTTTAGAACATTATTACAGTATTCATAGCTGATTCTATTCAGTGTCAGCTTCAATGCACGCATGACCATGACATTCCAACATAGAAGAAAAAATTCCATAGTGGATAATTTGGTCACGTTCTAATGAATACTAAGCATGACTGTCAACTGTTGCATTTAAAAACAAAAAGAAAAAAATTTCAGTAATTAATAGCAACACATAGTTTTGTCTTACTACCTGCACCACTGAAGATGATCTCAGAAAGAAAGAGAAAGTACTTGGCAAATAAAAGCAATTTTCACAGTTATAGTGCATTCTTAGCATCATTTGATTGTAATATATGGAAGGTTATCTGGGAGCATGAATGGATTATGCTAAAAATAAGCAGACATAATGTCTTTAATTTATTTAATCAAACATGCCCAAAAGAGAATTTGCTGCCTACACACATATATATATATATAAATATATATATATATATATATATATATATATATAGTTTCAAGGTATGCTATGTTTATGGATTAAAGTGCTCAATATCAGGGATAGAGCATATGTAAATGTAAAAGTGGATAGTGAAGTCAACGCTGAGAGGTGGCAGTCTGTTTCATGCTAAGCATAATTATCAGACCATAGCCTGATGAATTGCATTTAGAATGAAACATTCTGTTGCCTCTGGATGTTGACTTCAATGTCCACTTATATATATATATATATATATATATATGAAGAAATATAGTTTTAAGGTATGCTATATTTATGGGATAAAGTGCTCAATATCAGAGACAGAGTGTATGTAAATATAAAAATATAAAAGTGAACATTGAAGTCAACACTCAGAAGCGACAAGCTGCTTCATGCTAGACACAATCATCAGGCCACCATTTAATCAGACATGCCTAAAAGAGAATTTGCTGCTTAAATACATATATATATATATATATATATATATATATATATATATATATATATATGGCTAGGATGGGGTCTCAAGCCTTGGATGTTTGAATGGCAACCTTTCTAGAGATGATATCTCAATAAAAACACTTGAACTACCGAGTTGGGCATTAGGCAGAGCATTTGGCTTTGTAAAACCTTGCCTCAAATCATTATGATAAATCCTTTGTGCAAGATTAATCATCATCCTCTCTCAACAAAAAACAGATCTATGTACTATGTATGTAGTAGCACTGGCTGCTCCATCAGTGAATGCCAAATGTTTTACAAAGTTGACGAAGGGAGATAACTTATGAAGATAATTTTATCCAGTTTTGTTATTTTATATCCTTTCAAATATTTTTCCTCTGTTTATTCATTGTTTTCGCTTTTATTTTTTATAGAAAGACTCTTTGAACCAGCTTGAAAATGATCACAAACACGATTTGGAGAAACTCAAAAATGCTAATAATGCTGCACGAGATGTACTCATTGAGAAATATGAACTCAGACTAGCAAGACAAGTTTCAGCTCAGACTTCACAAAATGCAGTAAATCTGAATTTTCTTTATTAGTTTCCATTTTTTCTTTTTAAATATTCTTACATAATATTATAAGAAAACTATAGTCTGATTTTCTTTTAAGTTGATGACAAAAATACTGATGCAGATAAAATCAAATGCTTAGTAACCAATAGTGAAAAGTGAATTTTTATTTAATGTTAGCAGATAATATGCATGTTTATAGTTGATATTTACTTAATTATACATACTTGTATAATAAATTATCACATTGTAAATAACTATATTCATTAAAAATAACTGTGCCATAAAAAAATCAAAATTTTCTTTATGATATGAGCAAGCATTTTTGTTAAGTTATTTGAAAAATCAAAAATATTCAAAGAAATTCTCCTCATTTTGCTGTTTATTAGATATTGATGTGGGTGGAGACACTAAGCCCTAAGTAGTGACAAGTCCTACAACAGATCTGACGTCCTAAATCATTTATATTGTGTCCTGATATTTGTATAGAAAGATTATGTTTGCATAAACTGAAATGTCAATTAAAACTAAAAGATGGAATGTAAAAAAGATTGACATCATGAAACATGTTAATCCAAAATTATTTTAATTTATTATTTCTAGTTTATGTTTATTGTCAAAATTGGTGGCAATATTTTAAGCAATTTTGAACTAGTATTTTATAAAATATAAAAACTTTTTTTGCATTTTCTTGTTTTTATTTAATACTTTCTGAATATTGAACAAATAACATTATATTTGCTATTGAATAATTATGATTTCTGTATGACCACTAAAACATGTGATGTATAAAAATATTTATATATGGACATTATGTTCCAAAGGTCGTCATGGCTGGAGATGATAGTGGAGACAAGCTCTCACTGTTTGTAAAATGGTTGGAAAAAAAGTGAGTGCATCTCAAAGAGCCTCTGACAATTAAGTCCAGCTCCAAACTAAAGAATTGGTGAAGGCAGAAAACTGGCACCTCATAACCAGTTCATTTAGGTAATTGGAGCTCAACAGCCCAGGAAGGCAGTTCATCTAGGGAAAGGAAAACCCTAATTTTAAACCTCTGCTAACTTGTGGTCATATCTAAAACACAGTAAAGGCCATGGAATTAAATGCAGACAGAAAACCCAGAGTGGAGCCCAAAGTCACTTGGCTGTCAACAGTGACAACTTACCAGCAAATTCTGCAGTTAAGCAGTCCCCAAATGCAATACCTTGTATCCCTTTAGATCTTAATGGTGCGACAGAGATGGGGGCCATGTAGTCTGGGCAGTGCACAGCCTCCATATAGCATCACCAGTCTAGGAGAACGAAAACTAAATGTAAACCACCTGGTGCCTTGTAGATCTTGACTCTTTAACCTCTGAGAGGAGGGACTAGGTAACCTCAACATCCCTGG
Source organism: Acanthosepion esculentum (assembly GCA_964036315.1). NCBI lineage: Eukaryota > Metazoa > Mollusca > Cephalopoda > Sepiida > Sepiidae > Acanthosepion > Acanthosepion esculentum. The sequence goes on along the minus strand of OZ038478.1, from coordinate 72,231,645 downwards.
TGCAAAAGGAACTGGCAGGCCATTGCACTTTTCTGCTTTGAATGTCACCATGAACCACAATTGTGAGATGGAGGGGAGTAGTATGTGTGTGTGTAAAAATTTAGTTATAAATAAATGTATCCGTAAAGACAATATTAATAAAAGAAATGACAAGAGGAAAACCTTACATGCCAATGCATTTCATTCATTAAATCTAAGTTCCTTAATAAAAGTTTCTATAATTGCCTTGAACAAAATACATTTGTTTAAGAAAACTTTCACCTTATCATATCTATTAATAATTATCATATATATATATATATATATATATATGTAACGTAAATCATTCAAACGAAAAACAAATACTGAAGCTAATATTAGCTTCAGTATTTGTTTTTCGTTTGAATGATTTACGTTACATAAATTGAATACGCACTACAAAACCGATATTAAAATATATATATATATATATATATATATATATATATATATATATATATATATATATAATATATATATATATATATATGCATGTGATTTATTGTTTTTGTGTAATTATTCTATTATTGCATGTTATTTTACAATCTAAAGTTCCATTTAATACTAAACATTTCAATGTTGTCTCCCTAGTCTACAAATTCTGTTGAGAAGTGACAATTATAAAGAATTCTTTTAAATCATTAAAAATAGAAATATCCAAAGAAAGCTAATGAACAAAAAAAAATAAAAACTATATATATCAATAACATAGACTCATTAATAAGTAATTCTAGGTAGAATGCTCACTTAAAATTGCATTTAGTATTAAACTGTATTAGAATAACGGCATATCTCCTTGCTAGGTCATGAGTACAGATTGCATACATATAAGTGAAGCTGTTATGCTCATCAGAAATAAATAGATTCTATTTGTATTTGCATATTAACATATTTTATGAAAATTTTGTCAAATGAAAAACACAATATTCCGTTCATTTTCAGTCAATAAAGATTGCATCATTTATAATTATTTTATAATTAATTCCTTAAAACAGTAATTTGGGGTTTCATAAGTTTGCTTGTGCAGAGAACGGGGGCAAAAATAAAATCCAAGTTTCATTTTTTTAAAGATTTTAAAAAAGATGAAATGTTGGTTAAACAGATTTATAACACACAAAATTGGGAAGACGACAAAATTTATTTTTAAAGTTTTTGTTTTCAGATAAAAGAATCACAGATTTCTTCACTGAAATCGAAATTGATTAAACTGGAATTTGAACAAGACTGTGAACGACAAAAATGGAAACAAATATTGGTTAAAAATGTATGTAACTTATTTTGAATATTGTTTAGTTATATATTTTTTATGCATTATCATTAAATCATAATTAATTTAATTAATTAATATAACTTAGTGGTTAAATTCTAATAACTTTTTGCATAATTATAATAATTACAATTAGAATTAGAATTTCTATTACAATTATTTTATGACTTGTTTTCCTCCATCTTATTGACGGTTACTGTCACAATACATTTGATTGATTTACCCTTCTACATTATACACAATGCCAAATTGAAATAAAGAGAATAGCTTATAAAGTGAAGAAAAAAATAGTAATGAAATAATCTATATTGGTTTACATATAAATAAAATACTGGCAGATCATATTGGTGATCAATGATTTAAAAATAGACTGGCATGCTGGTGTATATAAAAATGATAAACACACTATAACATTTTTCTTTCATCAAATAAATATGGAGTTACCAAATGAATTACCACTCACAGGCTAACCATTTAAAATGATTGTTACAGATTAAGAGTTCTAACAAATAAAATAATGGGGAAGGAATCCACATTGAACATCCTATTGTCAATTAGCTACAAATTTCTGGTTTTGATCACATCTGTTGGAATTACAAGCAGTTTTATTTCTTTCCAAAAAATTAAATGAAGCCAATGAAAAATATTTGAATTTTTAAAATTTACAATTTCATTTTTTAAAATAAAATCTTTAGTTTTCCCATTTTTATTTATCCTAAAAAACAGAAAGAGCACTCAATACAATATATAACAAGAAAATTAAGAATTAAAGACATATCTATATTTTAAATGGTGTGTTTGAAGACTCCATGGTACTAATGCAATGACTATGCCTCACAGTACTAATGGAGAGTTAATAATACCACATTTGTCTTACTAAAAGAATAAGGCAAATAATTTAACAACTGTAATAATAATAATAATAATAATCACTACTGCCAGCAGCCAAAAATGAACAATTGAAACTCGTGTGAGATACATCCATCTTGACTGACAAGCACTTAGAGAGCAATCACCCTGATATCACATCCATGAATGCATCTTGATATGCATTGTGGTACTTTGGCATAAGAGCACTGTGAAGGTGGAGCAGGCGAAAATATAGAGGTACCAACACTCAGTAGGGCAAATCAGAGAAAATTTATCAATCAGCATTTCAAGTTGTCCTTTTTGTGGTTCACATACTTGGGACTATTTCCAGGAATCTTTCTGCCTCCTCAGGTGCCTTGGGCATACTCGACATCATTGGGAGTGTGCAGGCGGCAGTGCTGTTTGGAACAGCTCTTTTGTTGTGTTTCTAATCTGTAGGTAAGAACTGAGATACAACCATCATCACCTGGCCAAAACATCTAACGTTCAGAGGGGATTATTTACATTATCTACATGTATAACTATTATCCTCATCTTTGTTGTTGTTATCACAACATTTTGACCATTGTGCCCTTTGACCTTCATCAGGTGCAGTGGAACAACAAAAATCTATCCCCGTAGATTAAATAAAGGGTTCAGCTTTCAAGCTGAAGGTTACCTAGATTGACAAACACTTGATGAGGGCTAAAGAGTATAATGACCAAAACATTGTGATAACAAGAAAGATGAGAACAATAGTCTGTGTGTAAATAATAACTCCTCATCCCAGAAATTCAAACTGAAGTAAGAAAGGATATCAAATAATAAGTAGGTTGTATTTTTAATCTTTTATGCTTGCCAACTTTGGCATTAGGATACATTTATAATCACCTGAGTAATAATTATAGTGTTTTAGATAAGTGTTCCTTAGCATTGACAGTTTTTTGTGTTAGACTGGCATGTTGTGTAAATAAGAGTCAGCTTGGTACAAAGACTATTCTTCTGATAGCTCAATCTCTAAACTACTGATAATTCATAAAAGGAAAGGGTTTTTTGACTCCTACTTATGTGAGCCTCAACATATAAATCTGTATGTTTTATCTATTCTGAATTGTGTCTACTAGGACAATTGGATGTTCATTGTTTTATCAAAAATGCATTCATTGATTGTTTACTTATCAGACTAAGCACAATTTTACACATTCTTTCAACTGTTAGGATGATGCCTCAAAGAAAAAGAAACAAGGATTGCAACCAACCAATACTGAGGAGTTGATGGAACAGCCACCAAATAACAACTTTGTGAGAGAACTCCATCAAAAATTAGAAAGTGCAAATAAACAGATATTAAATTTAAATACTAATAATCAACAGCTTTGCCTACGGGTTGGACATTTGAGGGAGGTAAGACATGTTCTTAAATAGACTGTTTACTTGGAATTTCTTATAAACGAAAAAGCTATTAACATCAAAATTCAATCATTTTGTTTGCTAGTAGAGAAAGTAAGTTATTTCACAGAAGATTTTGGATATCTGTTATTAAAATCAGTTGTGAAGAGTTTTTTCCTTTACTATTTGTAATAGTAACTTTTAGTTCTGCTAACACATTATAGTCTTCATTGGGGAATTTCATATAACCACTTCTACTCTAACACTTTCTTTTCTCAAATTTCCCACCTGTGGAACTCACTCCAGATTTCTTGCTTCCCTGATAACTACAATCTTTAAAAATTTAAATGCAGTATCAATCACCATCTTCTGTTATCTTGAATCCTGTTCCTTTTTTATCCCGTTCCGTAATAATAATAGCCCCTTAATAGTTATTGCTCTTAGTCTAGGGCACACACTGACACTCAGAAGAATAAAACATGGCGTTCGACCTTTTAAACCTATACAAGTATCTCCTGTCTTTAAATATTGCAACTTGGTGGCAGTGTTAAACTGAAAATGTTTCACAGCAAAAAAGGAATATGCTACCTAACAATAATAATAAGAAGAAAAAGATTCTGCCAAGTCGAATGGACTTAAGACCTCTTTTTGGACGAAAGAAAGTAAAACTTCTAGCAATGAACACAGTTCCTGCCATTTGTGAAATTTTTTAAAAACAGAGAACAAAAAAAAGGGAATAGTGTTTACAGTAAAAAAATAAATTGTTCACTGAAACAAACAAGTAAGTGTTTTTTAAACATCATATCAAACTGTCTTCCACTTGTTTGAATTGTTTTTGTTGTTTTTCGAAATGAATAGCATATGCAAGCCAACAATGTGCTGCACTTCAACAAATTTGATTGATTCATTCAAATTATTCACTGTTGTGAGCTCTATTTCTCTATGAAAAACATTTCAGCCGACAAACGGGCTGACTACATTCTGTTTTCTGGAGAAGAAGGCCTAAGAAGGTTCAACTCATGGACTTTCATGAACCAAGCCGATAAAAATAATCCACAAGTTATTTGGCAGAAATTCAAGGAACAATTAGAGACACAAAAAAACTTTTACATTGCTCATTTTTACCTTCATCTATACACACAAAGAGATACAGAAAGTATTGATGATTTTATAACAAGGTGCAGGTTGCAGACAAACAAGTGCAAGTTCTGAGATGCCATAGTCACCGAGGAACATCACAGACCTACAAAGAGTGCTAGGAATCATCACCTACATGGCACATTTCATTCCGCATCTCTCTGATCTGACATCACCAATGAGAGATCTACTAAAAAAACAATCAGAATACAGGTGAACTGAAAGTCACCAGAAGTCCTTGCAAGCAATCAAAGACCTGATTTGTAAAGAAATGCTGCTGATGTACTTTGATCCTGAAAAAGAAACTGTGATCTATATAGACGCATCCAGTAGTAGCCTAGGCACAGCTTTGTTGCAGGATAGAAAACCTAGAGCTTTTGCATTGAAATCTCTGACGGAAACAGAGCAACAATATGCTAACATTGAGTGGGAGCTCCTAGCTGTTGTTTTTGGATGTGAACATTTCCAAACGCACATTTATGGGTGTGCCTTCCAAGTAGAAAGCAATCACAAGCCTCTAGAGATGATCAACCTAAAAAACCTGATTTGCAGCCCTGCCTCGCCTCCAGTGAATGTTTACACCTACAAGAGTATGGCCTGACTATTATCTATTGCCCAGGCAAAGAAATGGCACTAGTGGATGGTTTTTCCAGGCTCCCTAACAAGAGAGTGAAAGAGGCAATCGACCTAGACATAAAAGTCAATTTGGTCCAATTATCAGCGCAAAAGTTAGTACAGATCCAACAAGAAACTAATGCTGACTCAACAATGTGCAAACTAAGAGACATGATCCTGCAAGGTTGGCCTGACACGTTCACAGAAGTTGGCAAGGTTATGTGACCATACTGGCTCTATTGAGATGAGCTATCCATAGAAAATGGGATCTTGCTCAAGGGTGAGCGAATCATTATCCCAAAATCTATGCAAGAAGAGGTACTTCACAAGATCCACTATGGCCATCAAGGAATTGAAAAGTGCATATTGCGAGCAAAAAGCTGTGTGTTCTGGCACAATATCAACCAAGATATTGACAGGTTAATACAGCTATTTGATACATGCCAGAAACATAAAAAAATGCAGAGCACTGAGATCTTGGATGCCACATGAGATTCCAGTAAAACCATGGCAAATAGTAGCCACTGACTTGTTCCACTTTGATGGATCAAATTTCATCCTCATTGTTGACTATTACTTGAAATACCTGTTTCTGTGGAAGTTAAAAAATTTCTTCATCCAGGAAGTGATAGACATGACTGGCAAGCAAGGAGTCCTGGAGAGGCTGATCAGTGACAATGGCCCACATTACAATTCAGCTGCATTTAAGCAGTTTGCAAAAGAGTGGGGATTTGATCATCTCCAAAATATCCACAGTCTAATGGACTTGTAGAATGTTGCATGCAGTCGATGAAATCTGCCATCAGAAAGGCTAAATCGAGCCACTGTGACATCAACATGATACTGCTGTGTCTTCGGACAACTCTGATAGACCACACAGTAACATCACCAGGAGAACTGTTGCTCAACAGAAAATTGGTTCACAACATTCCAGTAAAATGTACTAACCACAATGTGCAAAAAGTGGAGATATCAGCCCGTTTATATAAGAGACAAGCTGGACAGAAAGCATACGATGACCAGCATGCGAAAGATCTCCCAGATATCCAAATATAACAGCACGTTAGGATGCACAACAAGGACACAAATAGATGCAGCTCTGCATTTGTCATGCAAATGTGCGCAGAACAAGGTCCTATATTATTCAGACCCAATCTGGACAGGTTTCCCACAGGAACCAAAAACACCTGAAAGAAGACCCATCTAAAGTCACTAGGTATCCACCAGTGATCATAACAGCCAGAGTGGAGATCAACCCATCACAAAATAACCAAACAAAAATACTTAATACCCCATCCCAAAACTGCAATCATCATGCTAAACACATCCCACAGGAATCACATTCATGCACTCACACTACAAAACAACTAAATCTGGATTCAGTGAATAAAACACAATGAAACATTTTTTTCTCTCTCCAATTTTTGGATTTCTTATTAAAAAGAAAATCTCTGTATAGACACACAAAAAAAAGGATGAATCTCTATGTGAACACAACAGTTATTTTGTTTTTCATTTTATTTCTTATTTTATGGAACCTGAATAAATAAATAATTTAAAAAAAATTTGGTGTAAAAAGGGAATGTAATAATAAGTCACTTAAGAGTTATTGCTCTTAGTCTAGGACACACACACACACACACACACACTCAGAAGAATAAAACATGGTGTTCTACCTTTGAAACCTATAGTGTCTCCTGTCTTTTTTAAATATTACAACACTTTCCTCAATCCTCCTCATTCTCAGTCTTTTCAATCTCTTTCACTTTCACTCCATGTAACCCCCTGCATTTTAGTTGCATTGTTGCTTTGCTTAAGGGTGAAACAATTATAAAAAACAGCCTGCAATAATTTGTGTGTGTGAGAGAGAGAAAGAGAGTGAGTGAGTGATTCTTTAGATCAAAAGAATGCCACACTTATTAAAAATAACTTACGGAAAAAATAATGGAAAATTCTTGAGAGGGTAACTATCAAGTCATACCAAAGTGTTAACCGGTGTGCAAGATTTTTTCAAATATCTCCTTTCCTAAATGAAAAAGTCCTTTCTCAAGCCAACATACATGGCCATAATTTTTTTTTAAATTAAAAGAAAATGGCAAAATCAAAACCTTCTATTATTTAAAATATATAAATAGTTTATCAAATGAAAATAAAATAATAAATAATTATTACATTAATATAAAAAATAAGTGAATAAATAAATATATAAACAAATAAGAAAATAAAAACTCTGCTGACAACAACATTTACTTACTTTTGTTTATTAGGCACTAAATTACAACACTTAGCATCCACCATCTTTCTTACAGTTGATGGTTAGTCCCTTCTTCTCACTTTCCTTCACTACCCCATCTAGGGGTCCTGTAGGTTTCTTTCTGTGTCTGCTGTCAACACAGTGTCACTTGTGTATCTGAAGGTTAAGATTGCACCCACCAATAATAAATTCCAGCATGGTCTCCAGCTCCCTCAGAATAGCCTCATTGTAGAGGTTGGACAAATCCAGTGAGCAAATACATCCTTGTCTTACACCACTTTCTATCTATGTATACCTACATAATTCATTTTCTATCCATATGCAGACAGTTTGCTCCCAATATATGTTATGGATGATTCTAACATCTTTTCCAAATAAATAAAGCTTATCTAGTAGTTCAAATAGGTCTTTGTGCCGTACCTTATCAAATGCTTTTGCATAATCTGTAAAACATATATGTACTTCCTTCTGCATTTGAATTGCTCTCTCCATTATCATTCTGATTATAAATATAGCTTTCTTGTTCCAGTGTCCTTGACAAAGCCACACTGTTCTTGTCCTATTTCTGGTCCAATTCTACTTTGCATTCTATTTAACAGAATTCAGATTATTAGCTTGATTATGTGGTTAATTAAGCTGATTATTCGATGGAGCTCACATTCATTTGCACCTAATTTTTTCACTGTTTAAAAATATGACGTTTATTGTAATCAGAAATATATTGTATAATAAAGACAAAGACAAAACATGGATGCTATAAAGACAGTTCTCAATGTAAAATATTAAAGGAAATACAAAACACAGCCAATATAAGTCAAACAATGTTACTGCTTTTTGCAACTAAAAATTGAGATACTTAGTTAATAAGATTTAATTTGTGGTATTCGTATTTGTAGTGTTAGTCAAACTTGTTTGTTTGAACTATTTTCTATCAAAGTACACCTGATTTAAGATACATGACCCTGCAGAGAACAAAGACACTAATGCCATAAAATTTCAATGTTCTCTTATAGAAAGATAATGAATGAGATGATTGAAAATACTTGAAAAAAAAAAAAATTCAGACAGTTGATATACAATGTTGATTCTCATGTACATCTTATTCAAAAATTTGAAAAATGCAATAAAATTTAAAAACAGACCTTGTCAGTTGAATGAAACATTATGGGATACAGACACACACACACACACACACACACACACACACACACACACACACACACACACACACAAAGGTATGTAAGTTGACCTTTCAGCTCACTCCTCTGCATATGAAACTTGAAGTGGTAAAGACAGCTGAAAGGTCAAGTTAAATACCCTTTATCATCATTTATGGCTTGCTCTGTATCTTTTTATTTGTTACATCAAGCACTGTTTTTGATTGTAATGTCAGCTTGTGTTGATTTTATACTCATAGGCACAGTGGAGTAATGGATAGTGGCTCAGATTGAGGAATCAGAGAGCCGAGTTCGAATTCCAGTCAAATCCATTACATTCACTTACATGCTAATACCCTTGGGAAAGGTATGATTCGTCCTCTTCTCCCTTCCAGCTATCGGTAAATAGCAGGATAGATCGGGTTCTATAGCCTTGGATGGCAACTGGTCTACTGCAGAAAGAAATAGCAACCTACTGCGGGAAAAAATCTGCCTCGTCAGTCATGTATTGAAAGATACATGATCGCCTAAGCCTGTATCACACATGGCACATAACTGACTGACTGATATTACTGATACCCTCTGATGAGTTCACCCCAAGCAAGGCAGGAGTGACACTAGCATGCAGGGAGATACAGAGAGTGGAAGTGAGAGAAAAGACTGGGTATAGGGGGGATTGAAGAAAGGATAAAAGATGAACAGGATTCAAGTCAACAGAAGATGGTGGTTGACACTGAGTTTAAATTTTTGAAGATCGCAGTTATCAGGGAAGCAAGAGGAAAAGAGTTCTACACTCAGGAAGAGTGAGAAAAGAAATTGTTGGAGTAGAAGTGGCTGTTGCATTTAACTATTCCAACAGTAAAATGGTGGGACCTAGATACCAATCTAGTAGCACACTTAAATTTCGGTACCTCCATGGGATCACTAAAAAAAGAGCATAGCATGATGAAAAAGATGCCAAACTTGATGAAAACAAAATTTTATCGTCTAAATGTTTATGTTATTATTAAGAGGAAAGATCAAAGCATTTTGGGGGTATTTTCTTTACATTTTTTAATCATTCCTAGCATGTCCAAAATTTTCATTAAAAATCTTCTTTTTTTTTTGAGTCAGCAAAATTGACAGATAATCAATAATGTCAACCATTTTTTCCATTTTATAAAAAAAAATGAAAATCTCAGTTTCAAATTCTTTTAAGAATCAATTATAATTTTTTCAAAACTTATTTTAAGAAAATTAGAAATTATAATGTTTATTTAAAATATTTTGAAACAAGCATTACTTAGTTTCTGCACCAAAAAGAAGTACTTTAAAAATAAAACAAAGCAGGTCATAACATTTCACATCACTTGACAGGTGATGAGTGATGATTTCATCATGTATTGACAGCTTATGTGAGGAAAAGTTATCATATGGGAGGACAGAAGTGATATAATTATTTAGATTTACGTGAACAAATTATTTACCTTGTTATTTTTAAGGAAAACTTTCAGCACTCTAATTTTTTTTTTTTTTCACTTAGCTTTCACCTTTATGTTTACAATGCTTTATGGAAAATATATAAAAAAATTAAAATAAGACTGCTGAGAGTGAGATTAAATTTCATAAGTAAAGTATTTAATTAATTTATAGGTACCTTTATGAAATTTTATTAGACGTGTACATAAAATACTATAATTTTATGTACATTTATTAGATTTTACTGTGTTATTTGTATTTCCATTCATTTTATTATGAATTTTGATATTTTATTTATGGAAAAATGTCATAACTGAGATTGATATAGAAATAAGATCATATAAATTTCATAAAATGATACTAATACTTGTAGGTACCTTTCACAGTTGAAATTGAAAAATAAAATTAACTTCTCCACATGTGTTTCACAAAAATAAATGCCCTAACAGTGGAGAACGATGCTTAACTCATTTAACGTGACTTAATTGTATTCTTGCTGGTCTTCCGTACTTTTTAATTACAGCCATTTATAAACACAAAATTACATTTCTTAATTACAGTGGGTCTTCTAATTGGTCAAAGCTATACTAATTACAATGCTGTAAAAAAATGATCTACATTATAATGCCATTTATGAAACTGAATGCGACTTTCAACTAATTTTATAATATTTTAACAACTTTAATGTAAAAATCTAAAATAATTAAAGGAATAACAAATAATTGTTGTAAAAATTTATTTTTCATCAAATGATGTATTGACGGATTACATGAGGATAATTTGTTCTACGGAAGGAGAGAAGTGAAATTATTTAGATTTAAGTGAACAAATTATTTACCTCGTTATTTTTAAGGAAAACTTTCAGCACTCTATTTTTTTTCTCTACTCAGCTTTCACCTTTACATTTACGATGCTTTATGGAAAATATATTATAAAGAAATTAAAATAAGACTGTTAAGAATGAGATTAAATTTCATAAGAAAGGTATCTAATTAATTTATGAAATTTTTATTTTTCTGATGAAATTTTATCAGTAGTGTACATAAAATATTATAATTTTATGTACATTTATTACATTTTACTGTGTTATTTGTATTTCCATTCATTTTATTATTAATTTTGATATTTCATTTATGGAAAAATGTCATAACTGAGATTAATATAAAAATAAGATCATATAAATTTCATAAGATGATACTGATACTTGTAGGTATCCTTCTCAGTTGAAATTGAAAAAATCAAACTAACTTCTCCACACGTTTTGCAAAAGTAAAGGCCTTAACAGTGGAGAACAATGCTTAACGCAACTTAATTGTATTCTGGTTGGTCTTCCGTACTTTATAATTACAGCCCGATTATAAATACAAAATTACATTTAATTACTGCGGGTTTTCTGATTAGTCAAAACTATACAATTTACAATGTGGTAAAAAAAGATATATCTCATAAGGACATTTACGAAAGTGGATGCAGCTTTTAACTAATTTTATAATATTTTGATAACTTAAATGTAAAAATCTATGATAATTAATAATGGATTTCGTAATCAATTGTTGGATTTCCATATTAGGCGTTTTTTTGTCTAAGGTAGCTAATAGCAACGACGAGAATAGAAACATAAACAATAATATTAATATTTTTTATAAAAATCAGACGAACAAAAATTATAAACAGGATGAATGCAGAATTAAGAACATTATGAAAAAATGCATAACACCAGTTGACAATAGGAAAAAATTTAAAACCTCTAACCTTATAGTTAAAAATAATAATTCACCTCCTAGAACAAAATTAAATAGGGCAAATATTATTTACGAATTTAAATGCCCATTAAGAAATTGTATTCCTGATCAATCAAAATTCATAAATAATTATATAGGCCACACTACATGTTTGACACGCAGACTGACTCTACACCTTTCTGACAATAGCTCAATTAGATCTCATTTAAATATTCATGGAGACCTACCAGACACTATTCGGAACATACTTGTCGACAACACTAATATAATAGCATCATCTACATGCAAAAATGGCTAAAAATACTGGAAGCCTTATTAATAATAACAAACAAACCAACATTTAATAATATTAATTTTGAACATGGACATAATATCTTGACCGTGTTTTGAAACAAAAAAATGAAAACATTTTATAAAACATACATACAACAAACTATTTCTTATTTTAACAATTAAAATATAATCCTTGAAAATGGCTAAATGTATAGCCGAAAGCGCTTGGATAAAAAGAATATTCGGACAGTTTTTATATAATTTATCATCCGAAAAGAAAAAAATTATTAGATTGCATGAGAAATTGTATAAAAAACTAAATAAAACCATCTTGTCTGTTGTTTCCAATAAAATGTGCATATATATATATATATATATATATATATATATATATATATATGAGACTTTGCATCTCTCAGATTATGAATCCATTAGAACCGATTTAAATATACACAGAGACTTATAGTGGTCTGGGGCTTAGGGGTTAAAATAAACAGTTGATTTACCCACACCAAGAAGATTAATGAAAGTTGATAATGTCATGGTGATAATGACAAATTACACAGGTAATTTTAACAAAACAAGATAAGAAATTTACTTACAAATTTACACACTTGAAATTATGTCAGTAGCTCATTTCAGGAAAATAAATCAGAAATTTTTAAAGTATGTAGTTTTAACGGATTGTCATGAAGAGGACATGTTCATACAACAGATTAAATGATCTGACACAAAATAATATTAAAATATGTTTAAAACAAAGTTAAGTGAGTTTGTTGCTCACCAAAGGGATATGCAATTGTATACTTTCAAAAGTAGATATAGAGAGATAATTTGAAATACTTAGCTTTCTTGGATTGTTGAGAGAAAATTCTTTGAAGTGCTGCATGCTTGGTTAAACATCAATAATATAATCAGCGAATAATTTTACACTGGTGAAAATTTCAATGCTAGACACAGTGAACAGAAACAAAACATTTCACATAACTTCAGACAATCTTGTCTTATTAATTTGATTTTTCTCCTCATTTTATATCAAAAAGAATTTCGCATATGCTCACTACTTTCTCTTTTTTCTTTTTCTTGACTCAACGGCTACTTTCTGTAAAGACAAGGTTTTCATTGGTCCAAAAGCAATTTCACAAATTTATTTCAGGCTTATTCTCAGCTCACTGGTCACTCTGTATGAAAGCAAGGGTTTCATTTGTCCAAAGAAAATTTCACACAGGCTCGCAAATTCCTTTCTGTCTTTTTCCTCAGTCCTCAAAATTTAAATTATATTTTGCACTCACTACATCCTGTGGGGGTCACTCACATCATAGCAGCAGAAATAGCCTTGTATTCATGGGAAATAAAAAAAACATACAATTCAGAAATAAAACAGACAAAGGTATAACAGTGAAACTATGATTACATTGTACATTCCTATTATACAATTTATTTATTTTTTATGTGTACTAGTGTGTGTATTTTTGGTTACAAATGTTTCATGGTGTGTGTAATGAAAGGAAGAAGTTACTTCATATTATTACACACCATGTCACAGAGTAGTTGGATGCGTGTTGTTGTTGGCAAAGAGATTGAATCCAATGTCTCTTGATAGTATTTCTGATAGTGACAGTCTCTGTTGCATGCTGGGAGAATTTTTATTATTTTTTTAATTTATTTTATACAAAGTTTTTATGTTACTGTTATTTTATATTTTATTATTATTATTTTTTTATAATAATAATGTCCATACAATCCTACCATCATTTGTCCATAACATACCTGTAGAAATATGAACATTCACATGCAAAAACGGTTAAAAATAATGGAAGCGTTAATAATAAAAATGAAGAAGCCAACCGTCAATAATATTAATTATATAATATTATTATAATACATATTCACTTAAACAAAAAACATCCTTGACATTGGTTAAAAGATTAGCCAAAAGCTCTTGGAGTCGCAGGTAATTTAGACAGTTTTTATATATTCAATGTGCAGAAAAGAGATCACTTGTATGAATGCAAGAAAAATTTAATAAAAAGCTTAATTGCAATGCCTTGTCAGTTATCTTCAATGAAACTTATGCATATATATAGTGTGTGTGTGTGTGTGTGTGTATATATATATATATATATTAATCAAAGTAGTATGTGTATGTATATATATATTTTAATCAAAGTAGTGTGTATATATATATATATATTTTAATCAAAGTAGTGTGTGTGTGTATATATATATATATATATATACATATATATATATATATATAAATATATACATACTTTGATTAAAATATTTTTTACTTAAAAAAAATGAATAATAAAATTGATAGTTTTTATTTCCTTATAAATGAATATAGATCGGTGACTAGTCAATACAAGAACTAAGATACCAACAGAGCCACTGTGTGTTCACTCACATCATGCCAGCAGGGATAGCCTTGTGTTCACAGGAATAAAAACATGCACAGTAATAACACTAAAAGCATGTTAAATTGTAAAGTAAAATCATACAATTTATTTATTTTTGTGTACTGGTGTTTGTGTATTTTTGGTTACAAATGTTTTAAGGTTGCATGTGATAAAAGGAAGAAGTCACTTTGTATTATGACAAGCAATGTCCCGAGGAGAGAAGATGGACATCTTGACCTTCCAACAGTCGGTAGCGAAGAGAGTGAATTCAATGTCTTTTGGTGTGATGTCCATTTTCCAGCAAGAAAGGTTTCTATTGCATGCTGGGAAAACTTTTTATTATTTTTCATTTATTTAATTTATTTTAAACAAAGTTTTAATGTTATTTGTTTTATTTTTTTTATGGTATTCATTATTATTTTTTTTTTTAATTTTCTTTATTAATAATATTAATGTCCCTATACTCCTTTGGGCTAGTTGTCTATCTTGAAGAACCAAACTTTCATTATACAGGCCTACACCTTAACTCACTTTTTAAGATAAAAGATGTAAGGAAACTAGAACAATTAATTTTTTCTTTTTATTAATATAAAATATTTTCCAACTGTATCCTAATTTATTTTTTGATACATATTTAACTTTATCCTGTTTATAGAACAAGATATTCTTAATGGACTGTTAATTTAAATTAGGTACCTCCACTTTTTTGCGGAAAACAGCATAGCATAATGAAAAAGGCTACAAACTTTATAAAAATAAAGTTTTATCATCAAAATGTTTACATTATTATTAAGATAAAAGATCTTTTTTGGTTATTTTTTTAAATTTTTTAATCCTTTCTAACATGTTCAAAATTTTGCTTAAAATCTTGTTTTGTTTACGTCATCATGGTAACATTATAATAACATTGACTTTTTTACATTTTTTTTCCATTGAAATCACAGTGATTTGGAAATGCTTATAAAAATCAAATAATTGTCCGATATTAATGAAATTTTCAAGACTTATTCACAAACGAATGAAATTATTTTGGAAATGTTTTTTTTTAAATTTTGGTAAAAAATATTTTTTTTTTACATACCCCCCAACTTACTTATTTCATGAAATTTTTCAAAAAAACTTTCTAATTCCTGAATTTTTTTATTCGTTAAAAGTAGGACTCATTGGAGTATGTAAATCGCCAAATTTTTTTTTCAAACTTGCACTATTCTAACTGAAAATCTGCTCTGAATTGAAAAATAATGAATGCAATAAAACTATGACTAATTAGAAGAGATTTTAATTGCTTTTGTAAATAATTTATATTAAGGACACTATTGTCTGAAGAAATAATTTTTTTCTGAATAATAATTAATATTTACAAGAATTTTTTAATTTTTTTTTTTTTTAATTTTAATTATAATAATTTACAGTAGTTTAAAATCATGTAAAATTCTGTATTGGGCTATTTCCTGGATGTGATATAGGAATTAAGTGGAAACAAAATTTATGAATCCAAAATTGAAAAGATTAATAAATATAGTTACACTATTTTATTTTTAAAATAATTTTTTATTTTTTATACTTAATTTGTTCCCTTTTTTCATTTATGAAAAGCTAAACATGACATTATTATGAAAAGGTCATATGATTAATTTAAGAAAATTTTATAGTATTTAAAAATTTTTTTATTTTTGCATAAAGCATTTTCAAAAAGTAAATAAAAGTCAATAAATTATTAAATAATTGCAGAAAATATGTTCATTTGTAAAAATTACTAGGTAGTTAAAAAAAACCCAAAAATGCATTCACTTAGATTTTGTAAATTTTATGTCAATTCTAGTCAGCCATACTAGCTGTCATTGCTTCCTCACTCAATCGCCCATCAATCATTGCTTTAAATAAACATAGGCAATCAATAACCAATGGTTGTGTATTACTTTTTTATGTTATAAGTAATATTTATTTCAAATCAGATTAATTTAACTTTAAATTTTATAATTTTACTCAAATAACATGTCAGAAATATATATATATTTTGGAAGTGTTTTAAAATCGATAAATTTGTTTGTTTAGAAATTTCTGAAAATTAAGAAAATGGCTACCTTTAAGATAATTTCAAGAAATCAAAATTAAATTTGACATTCCAATATATATAATTTCTATCTGAAATATACCAGATATTTTACTTACTGGAAATAATAAATCTAATCCTTTAGCTTTCAATTAAAGCTAAAATGAAATCTTCAAGAATGCTTTTTCATTTTTAAAAACTCACTGTAAACCTTAGGTATCGGAAATTTATGCCGAAAAAGTGGAGATACCTAATTTAAATAAAATAATAAATGCATTAAAATTATTAAGAGGAACAAGAGAGTTATACAATTCAGAAATTGTCTGATTTTTATTGGAAGTGAATGTTTTATTTTTATTCAACCTCATTAGGTCATCATTTCTTTGTTCTTTTTACAGTTTTTACTATAGATTTTGATTGCTGCCTGTATTAAGTCAAACCCCATTTTATAAGAAATATTAATTTAACTGATAGAATTCTTCTTTTTGACTTGAAATTCACTTGATTTTGTAATGTAACTGGCATTTGTATCAGTATATAATGCTTTTTAAAAAGGGCATTCAATACACAAGTTTTCTTGATCTCTCTTAGGAATTACAAAAGTTTTTCTTTATTTCTACATTAACTTCACAGATGAAAGATTTTGCTACACTCTCTTTAAACAGGAACTCACCAGGCTAATGGAAGTTAACAAATCGAGAGAAGAAGAAAGATCCTGGGACATTTCTGAAACCAGAGATATTCTGACACAACATAACCAGTTGATGATTCAAGATTTAAAAGACAAAATAACAAAGGTATACATCAAAATTCTTTTTTAATATTGATAATGATTAGAGAGTAAAATTGAAAAAAAAAATTATTTTGAATTAAAAATCAACTGCAAGTTTCAATGACAAATTCCTATTGCATTAAGTCTGAGAAGACAATTATTCAAAATTCTAAAGTATATATAAGTTGTTATCCACAAGTTTCAAGAATTTGGATGAACTGATCAGGCTGACAAATTAGCCAGTGTTTTTCTTTGTCTCGATAGATATGTTTATGTATTTATCAAAATCACTTCATCAGGAAATAAAGAACCTCATTTTCTCATATTTAGATGTAACATCAGCCATCATCTTTTTCCTTGAATCTTGGTCTTTTAATATACTGGCATTTTCTCAGTTTCTTTCAATCTGTCACCTCTTGTGTCTTAGTGGCTTTATCACCTTACTTGGGATGAAATGATTAAAAAGAAATTTTTGAAAATTTTTTTATATCTCCGTTTTTTAAAGCTGTTAACTGCATTCATGGATGTGCAAGGAGTGTAAAGGTATTAACAGTGAGGAAAGTGAAATCAGCAAGCCAAGTTCAAGTTCTATTCACTTTCATACTAATGCCCTTGGGAAAGTCATGGATCCATTTCTTCTCTCCAATCTCTGGGATAAATAGCACAGTAAAGTGGACTCTAGACTAGACTAAGAGAAAGACAATTCTAGTTCAAAATCAGGACTATGGCAATAAAAAAAACACTCCACCATCTTGCCCAAAATAAATAAAAAAAAATTTCTGTTGAGTTATGCTTGCCAGAAGAAACATTGAATTAAGCAAAATGCATTCATAGATTTTTTTTATATCAAAACATTTAACATGAGAAATAATTTTAAAAACAATTGTTTTATATCCAATGTATATATATAAATATAAAATTTGTCACAAACTTGCATATTTCCTTTCTCTATTAAATATAAGAGTAATATTAGTCATTTCCTTATAAGGAAACATTTCACATTCATTGACCAAGCAGCCAGTACTACTGTCAGTTGAAATTTATAAAATCTTTCTTTTAAAACAATTTTTCAGGAAAATAGGTTTCTCAAATTCAGTAGCTGTTATTACTTTTTCCAGTACTGATGAGGACTTCCTTCTAACCTCTTATTTGAAGTAATGTGGAATGTCAACATCTTCTCTTCAAGTTACATGTGATATACATAGTATTTTTAATTAAGATAAACTCTGTTATTCTGTCTCTGGTTGTGTAGACTCCATTTGGATGTTGTACAAAGCCAGAAAAGTAAACAAATTCTATAAAATTACTAAAAAAAATTACTTTTTTGTGTGTGTTTTATTCTTTGTATATTTTTTGTTATTTTTTAAATACTTTTTCATTAATTTTCTAAAATGCATTTTTTGTCAAAGGAGATGCATGTGGAAGTCCTTTCTCTAATGCAACGTCTCCACCAGCAAGAGGACGAGTTAGTCTACATAAAGTCTATGTGGAACAAAATGCTGAAGAGCTTACATCTCTTTGAATGTGAAGGAAACAACTCTACAGTGTTTGGTATGGATAAATTGGAGATTTTAATTGCTGGTCTACTAAATGAAGAATCTCATTTGAATATGAACATCCTAGGAGTCAAATATTTGAGCAGGTAATGAACAATATTCTTAATGTGAAAATTCAACTATGTTATGCCAATAGCTAAAATATTTCAAAGTATATCTTAATATTAACCTTTAGCACTCTTCATTATTCACTAGTGTTACTTCCCTTAACCCTGACACTCAACTGCAATAGTCTCATTCTCAGTTTCAATCAAAATCATTTTTGTTGTTGCCATAGCAGGATATGATAAGACAACTGTGAAATTTAAACACATTATCATTTAGTTATCAGAATTGCTTGCAATGACAGAGCAAACTTTTTGCTTAGTGAACAAAATTACCTACAAATTGCAAGAGGTTAATGTGTAAGAAGTGCTATACAAAAGACAGGGAATTTAAATATTTAGTATATGATTCACACCAGAAAATACCAGAAGTCTGAATTGAATTTAATGTCCATCAGGAACTTTTGATCTAAGAAGAGTTGATCTGTGGTGACCCCAATATGTACTGCATTCACCTAAAGAAGCCTCAGAATATCAAAAGACTTGGGTGCCTCAAGAGTTAACCTGGAAGGCAACCTCAAAGTAACCAAGTGCAGAATTGGGCCTGTTGGTGGGTGTACCAACATAAACAAGAAGTGAATTCAGTTGAATTTAGGATATACACATACAAGACAACTGAATGACAGGAAGTTATGTAAATGTTCACCCCACTAGGAGAATGGCAGAATCCCTCACATCTTCAGAAGAAGAAGAAGATCAAATGTTTAAAGAAAAACCCAAAACCACATACCCTCCATGAGCAATGTTAATTTGGTGGTGTCCAGAAGTGAATAAACAATTTTTGTATGTATAGAAAATTTGGTCTTGTATTCTTACCAGATGTTATGGCACTACTTAAATTGATTGGTCCAGTTATAAAATATAAGTAAACATTTTTCAGGAAATATTTTTTGTAGATTAACATTCATTAAACCTTCCTCAAGCCACATTTTCAAGAATCAAATATATTGATTTATTTATTTTAGAAAGGGTCCTGTTCAGAATATAAATACAGTTTCAAATTGATCCTTGACTTCTTAAAGTGTTATCTTGTGCTGAACACGTATCAGTACAGATGCAAAGGAAGTTACAAGAAAAAGGAAATTTAGAAAAAAAAAATTTTGTGAACATCTTGTTCAAAATCCTGCTCTACAATTAGGATAGGGTATCTGTACATTCTGGCAACAGTGTTATGCATACAAAAAAATAAAAGAAAGAGAGACAAATGCATAACATATTTCATTTTACAAAAATTCAAGGTTTTTTCTAAACCACTTATCACTGAATAATAAATATTGTTCAGATAAACTTTTCAACAATTTCTTGATTTACTTTTGAGCCAACTCACAAATATCCTTTCATGACCTTTGTACTCATTGAAAATATTTAAACTACAGAATATTTGACAGTATCTGATGCAAAATTTTAGGAGCAAAAACAAAAATAACTTAGTGACTACACAATATTAGAATAAACTACAACTTGGTGACACAGACTAAATTAATTCACTATATATCTCACTTTTAATTTTAGACTAAATGTTATATTCTAACACATTTAGCACCCACAGACATTAATGTTTTTGCCACTTTACCTGTTAGGTGCTAAATGAGATTAACAAAAATTCTTGAAATTCATGCCTTACCTTCATTTTGTTCTCTACATGCTGCTGATTAACACCTGCTTTTCAATGGTAAAAGCTGGGGGTAAGGTGAAACCAGGTCATGTAGTCCATGATGACTGTTAATGATTAAAAGAGAAACCTGGAAAAAATAATAAAATCAACAAATGATGATATATTTAAAACTATTTATTTGTAAATTAATTCAGTTCTTCATTTCTTTTTGGGAAATTCATTGATCCCCTAGTTGTAGAAAGTATTGGCACCACACTTTACCATCATCTTTTTCAAAAGGAAGCAGCTAACTAAATTTTTTTCTTACTGCTTTTCTTGCTCACTGAGCCTAACCCACGCAACCTTCTTTTAGTCAGTTCTTTCACATTCTCTGCACCTGTGTGTAGAACTGGTACAGAAGTGGTATATTGTAGCATGGCACTTCTCTGCTTACACTAATCTAATGTCACTTGTTCACAATTTATCCTAAGAAATGGGAGATTTAAGAAATTATAAGTTCAAATAGGATAGTAAAAATCATCAATAATAATTTTTATTATACAAAAATTATTATTGCTGTTGTTATTATTGTTGTTGTTGTTGTCGTCATCATCATCATTATTATCGTCGTCGTCGTCGTCGTCATCATCATTATCATTATTATTATTATTATTATGGAAGAAATCTAAGGCATGCAATGCATACATTGAATATATAGGCCATTCACAACTGCAACTTTCCAGCAATGGGAAATTATCATTGTTCTATTCTTGGCGAGTACATGTCAGTGAAATAAATATTGCTACTGAAGACATTAAGAGGTATAAAATTATGATATATTGAACTTAATTCTACTTTATCTTGATTTAGTTTAGATGAAAAGATGTTTTTATAAAATATTTATATGAACTAAACAGGAACTAAGCCTTTGGTTTAATTCAATAATTGTGTGCTTCTTGCAATTTCTTTTCAGGTTGACAAAGTCTGTTTGTGGAAAAACTGAAACTGGCAAGTACCAGACACCAGTTACTGATATACCAACATTGGCCCAATATCTTCAGGAACCAATCAAGACAGCCTATGTTTAGTATCTATTCACAATATCTTCATAACAGTATTTTGAATTTATCTTAAGTATTTAATCTTACTGTAAAATGCTTCATTTTTCTGAATTAATCCATTGGTGTCCACTACCCTAGAAATGGAATGGTGGACATTAATGGTAGAAACCTGTAATTAATACCTATTTTCTTTTCTTTTTTCAAAAACCTGTAATCTTGGATTTTACGATGGATTAGAGATATCAGATTTAGATTAAGTATAAGGGTTGCTCCAAAAGTAATGCTTCCTATTTTATTACATTGACCAACAATGTCAGAGGTAGAGGTTGGTGGTATGGCAATGGAGGTTGAACTTTCCTGCCAATAACACATAACTTGTTTTATCTTGTTATAGATAATGGTCTAGAAAAATGGCATCTGACATGAAAGTACAGTCAAAATGGAGATTTATCACTGAACTTCTCTATGTATATGTGAAAGAGACAGTTATTGATTAATTTTAATTTGATACAGCTTGTTTAAATTCATTATTACTGCCTAAATGTACATTATATCTATCTATCTATCTATCGAGTTCCTTTTTACTTTTTTGATTTGGATTCTTGTTTGGTACAGCTTGTTAATGCTATTATTTCCTTCTGTTACAGAACAGACTTCATTCAACCAGTCAGCAACTGAGAGATTTGGTAAAGTCATTATCTAAACATGATTCCCATAATCCTTCATTTGGACTCTACCCAGCTCCACAAGCAGACTCGGTAAAAGATTACCTCTCTTGACTTTATGATTAGGTTGCTTGAAACTTATAAACCATCTCCTGCTTAGTAGATTATAGGGCCACAGCTTCACTACACTAGGTGGTGGTGTTGTAGTTTCTCTAACAAGTAGGTTTTTATGGGATAAGGTTACCAGCCCCAGACCCAGTAGGTTTTAAATTAAAAGGCTGAAAAGCCTAGTCTGCCCTGTTATTTAAACTGTAGCTGAAGGTGACAAATGACAAATATTCCAAATTTTTCAGACCATTTAACTCTGTTTTCTTACCACAATGGTGACCTATTCTTCAGTATTCATCAGATGTATATTCCATAAGAAAAAAGAGGAAGGAACATTTCTCCAGAAAATGGCAAGAGAAAAATATAAATAATGAAAGAATCAAACTTGAACTAAATAATTATATTTACTAATGGCCACATGAAAAATGTCTGATGCTAATATATAGGCTATTCACAACTGCTACTTTCCAGCAATGCTATTTAGCCTCTGAGAAATTATCATTGTTCTATTCTTGGCGAGTACATGTCAGTGAAATAAATATTGCTACTGAAGACATTAAGAGGTATAAAATTATGATATATTGAACTTAATTCTACTTTAGACAATAATATATATAAGTTGTATGTAATTCTTTTGAATTCCCATTACTTTAGATTCATTATGAATTTCCTGTGGAAACTGTAAACAGAGAGAAAAACATGTTTCGACCCTTCCATGGGATTACATCCACTTCTTCAGCCGAATGCTCAGCAAATGATGAAGAATCACAGAGGATGATTATGCTAGAATGTGATTTGAATCATCAGGCCAAAGTAAGTATTTCTTGTCAAATATTGTCAGTAAAAGGCTTAAAGCATTATCAACAAGAATTCAAAATATAGATTTGTTAAATGAAAATTAATCTACATTATTTACATTCAGACTAATGCATCCTTATGATGTTTCAGTCATTATACCCTCTGGTCTTCTTCATGTGTCTGTTGAATCAGGCAACCTTCAAGGAATTTCAAACTGAACCCTTTATTTAATATATGTGGCTAGATTGTTATATTCTGCTCTCCATGCTTAGAGATATCTCATCTTTTTAGTACATGGATGTGTGGGTAGTGAAAGTAATAGCAGCTTGGCCTGGGAAATTGGAGATCTGTGTTCAAATTTCAGTAGAGTTTGTTACATTCACTTATGCACAAATAACATTGGAAAAGTATGAATCCATCTTCTCCCTCCAGTTATGGGTTAAATAGTAGGACTTGTGTCTGGAAAAATCACTGCTATTCTCAAAAAAATGTTAATGAATTATTTACTCAAAAAAACAAAACAAGAATAATTTTCACAATCCAAAATATGTTTCAGCTTTAAATAACCTTCAAAGGGTTGATAAACTGTAAAATACAGGATCAATCAATTTTTCAGTACTTCTCAGTTATTGCTCATGCAATTTTTAAGTTTGTACTGCCTAGCCAAGGGATTGAACTCACAATTACTATACCACCAAATTCATGAACCAATGTTTTAATCCACTAGACTATTGTTCTATAGATTAAACAACAGTTTTAATTCAAAATTCCCTGAAGGTTATCTGGTTTGAAAACCAGAGGGTATAACAGTCAAAACAAAGATTAGGACATTAGTCCAAATGTAAGTAATGATAACTCCTCATCCCAGGAATTCAGACAGAAAATTAACCTGGGATCAGCCTGGGGGGAAATTGTAATGGTCTGCATATGAGTGCTGGAAATGGGATATTGGAATTGTCTAGAAATCTTATGTTAAAAAGGTCTGGAAATGAGAAAGGTAGAATGCTTTTTGTTTTTCTATTTTACATATCTCAACTGATTTTTGAAACTATTTAATTTAAATTTGTTTTTTTCTGATTGTAATGGTTTCCTCATCTCTACTAGAAAAATAATGTATGTAAAATAATTAAATAAATTTTTATCAATTAATTCTAAAATTGATAATTTTTAATTATGTTTTATCATCAAGAAAAACACATACAATATTGTCAATATGCATATATACATGGCTAGTTGCAGGCTATCTCTAATACAAAATTCTTTAATACAAAATTCAAGATCACCATTGTCTTTATATTAATGTTGTAAGACTTTTGGGAATTCCACTGTGTAAATTGAAATAATGGAGATTTTTGTTGTTTAACAGTTATCAGCTTGGAATGTGGAATTTGTATGTTGAGTTCATTGCATGCACTTTTGCACAAGTGACCTTGGGAAAGGTATGAATTCATCTCTTCCCCCAAGCTATAGGTTAAATAGCAGGGAATACTGAGCTCTCTAGATTTTTGTTGGTCAATAGTACAGGAGAAAGACAACTCTGAATTCAAAGCCGATTGGGTGTGAAGCTGATAGCCCCACTCTGTAAAAACCTACTTGTTAGAGAAACCTTATGTGGTGTGGGTGTGGCCCTATTCTCCATAAATGAGAATGGCTCAAAAAGAAAAATGAATTAAATTATTACTTTGTGATCAATTTCTAACAGAAACAGATGATACTATATTTGATACCTCACACATATATATAGCCTATTATTTAAGGCGTATTAAGAAAATATATGTATTTATAGGTAAGCATTTAAGCTCAACAATCTAAGTAAGACATGGTGAGTATAGTTTTTTAATTAGTTCTTTTAATAACGCAGAAGAAAATAATTATATTTGCCATTATATATTGATTCTTTAGGGTAAGTTTCTTTATTTTTGCTGTCTTTACTACATTTCAGTTGCTATACCTAATATCCTTCCTCAGGTGTTCATCAGAAATTGAAGTCATACCTTCAATCTTTTTGTCAGATAGTGCAAAATTATATATTATCTCACTGGGGAGACAGATTGAAATCTTAAGGAAAATTTGATATGTTCCGAAATTCCTTAGCAAGAACAGTGGATATAAAGATGTATAAGAATTAATCAGTACAGCTAATCATGCTTTTTTATGAACAAAATTATATATAGAAAATCATTTTGCTAAGTCTTTTTTCTTTTGCTTTATTAAAAGGTATTTCAGAACATTTTTGTTTTTATGAAAATATTATAGAACATTTTAAAATGAAAGTTCCTCTTGAACTTTTCTATAAATGAACTCTTCCAAAAAAAGTAGACTAGATTTCTGTCTTCACAGGAAAAAAAAAAGATACTTAATGAATTTATTGCCTATGCAACGTGGAGTGTTGATACAGCATTTATCTTTGTTTCTGTGTATCACTTCAAAATATACAAAAACATGACACAAGTTATTAAGAATATTCTCTGTGCTGATCATGTTCAATTCATTTGTTAATAAAAATATATAAACTAAAGTAATGAAGAAGTAAATTAGCATTATAAGAAAGACTTGATTATAAGGAATTGTGAAATTCCCTAGAGATGACACTATAAAATATACAAATGAAAATAGGTGAAATGTCCGTTTCAGTGGCTGATTATAAGAATGGCAATCAGAGTTAAAAAACAGGAGTTGACCTATTTCTTGTGCTGGCCTGGCTGAGGTTACCGGATATGGCCGGTGCACATGTTAGTTGATCAAGGTCATGGTGGTGGAACAATTTCGTTGGATGGTGGGCCTGTTCTATAGAAACATTTATAATTAATAATATAAAGCAATCACAAATCTGAATTTGCCAATGCAGAGTGTGTGAGTGCAGAGAGTTATGAGAAATCACAAATCTGACTTTGTTGGATGTAGAGTGTGTGAGCGTAAAGATCCGGGAGAAGTCACAAATCTGACTTTGCCAATGCAGAATGTGTGGTCATAAGTTGGGAGATGTTGTCATGTCGAAGTTGGATTACCAAGGTGGTTAGTCAAGCCTGGGAGAGGTAACAGTCATTGAGAGGAGAGGTGACATTGAGAAGCGGCCTGCAACTTGTCTTGGTCGATATAGGAGATCTGATTTTAAGCGGGTCATTTAGTCCCCAGAAGCATCTCCTTTTCTGGTGTGAATGTTTGTAACTGGGTAGTGTCGTTTTCATTGCCAGAGCTTGCTTCATAAACTGGACATGATGCACAGAACCTATGCATAGAGAACAACTTTTTTATTTTGTTCTCTGCCTTTGTGGCGTTCACATCCAGCCAGCATGCAGAATGTATTAGAAAGACATCTAATTGCAATGGAATATAACGGGGATCAAATAAACGTTTTAATTTGACATTCCCAGAAGGTTACCAAATTAAATAAATATCCAAGAGAAAGTGAAAGATACAGTAGTTGAAATATTGTGATAAAGATAACAAAGACAGGAAATTGATAAAAAAAGAACCAATGTATAATAGTGGCAACACTTTATCTCAAAAATTCAGGCAAAAAATATTATTTGATATTTGAAATTGTGGCTTATCCATTGATATATTTAAATTAGGTACTGGCATGAGATCACTGGAAAATGAGCATAGCAGGATAACGGCCTTAAACTTGAAAAACAAAATTTTATCGTCATAATGTTTATGTTTTTATTAAGAGGAAAGAACAAAGTAATTTTTTATTATTTTTCAAAATTTTTCTGTCTTTATTAGAGCACTCTAATTTTTGATTGAAAAACATTATTTCTCTTCATCAGCGAAAATCCTAGTAAATAACATGGTGGATTTTTTTATGTATTTTTTTTAATGGCAGTCATTAATTTTGAAAATCTTGCAAAAGTAAAAATAATTGTCAGATTTTAATGAAACTTTCAGAAACTATTCATAAATGATGGAAATTATTATAAATATGTTTTTTTTTTTTAAAGTCATGGTAAAAAAATTTTTTATATTTATTATAACTAATTTTATGAAAACTCTTTAAATTCAAATGTGTACATTTTTAGTGATTAATTAGTTAAAAGCACAAGGCTTTGAGAAAAGCAAATCATTTTTTTTTTAGTTGACACCCTTCTACCTTAAAATCAGCTCTGAATTGTAACATACAAAACTCAATAAAACAAAGATATTATTTAATTTCAAAAGCTTTTAGTTGCTTTTACTTGTTTTTATGAATATGGATAATATTGTCTGAAAGCAAAAAACGTTTTCAATGAAAAATAAATTTTTACAACAATTATTTGTTATTTCTTAAATTATTTTATTTTTTTACATTAAAGTTATTAAATATTCTAAAATTAATGAAAATGCTGAACAGTTTAGTCAATGGTGTTATTAAGTAGATAAATATCATTACAGATTATAAAATAAAGCTGGTTACAATCAGCAATCTGCAAATAGATAAAAATCTAACAAAACATGTTTTTTTTTGTGTCAAAAAATAGCTTAAT
The DNA here is from genome assembly GCA_964036315.1 of Acanthosepion esculentum. Lineage (NCBI taxonomy): Eukaryota > Metazoa > Mollusca > Cephalopoda > Sepiida > Sepiidae > Acanthosepion > Acanthosepion esculentum. The sequence continues at coordinate 72,203,907 of OZ038478.1, read as the reverse complement.
TCAAATATACGAAAGACCGGAAGCACCATGAAAACAATAGTCTGTCACGTGGTTTGTGTTGGTAGTAACATAAACATTTTGATGATAAAATTCTGCTTTCATCAAGTTTAAGGGCGTTTTTATCATGCCTACTTAAAAATAATAAGGTAAATAAGTTCTTCACATAAAGCTAAACTGTCACTTGTGACCTTCTGTACTATAACTTTTCCTCCCGTAAGATGTCAGTGTGCGATAAAATCATGCACATGTCACTTGTCAATCAACACTGCTGTTAAGACCGGCTTTCTCTCATTTTAAAGTACATTTTTTCAGCACAGAAAGTAAGTAATGTTTGCTTCAAAATATATTAAATAAACTTTATAATTTTTAATTTTCTTAAATTAATTTTAAAAAAAATCATAATTGATTTTTTAAAAGAATTTTAAATGGAGACTTTCACTTTTGTAAACAAAAGTTAAAAAAATGGCTGACAATCAATTTCTGTCAATTTTGCTGATCAAAAAAATCCAAGATTTTTAAGGAAAATTTTGGATGTGCTAGAAATTATTAAAAAATGTAAAAAAAAAAATAATCAAAAAATACTTTGATCTTTCCTCTTGATAATAACATAAACATTTAGATGATAAAATATTATTTTCATCAAGTTTAAGGCCTTTTTTATTCATACTATGCTATTTTTTATGGATTTCATGACTATACCTAAATTTTAAATATAGTTGAAAAATATTCTATAATTATTAATTTTCAAGAAATTCACAAAAGACATTATATTTTGTAAAAGATATTTCTTTAATTGATATCTGCTCCATAAAAGTATGATTTGAAATAATAGATTTTAAGATCCACAATTAAATTTTAAACTAATATTTAATCACCTACTTTTATTATTTATTGGGATTTTCCCAATTATATTTGGTAACGAAAATATTGTGATGCCGGCAAGAAAAAAAGAACACAAACACAGATGGAATTGTTTGAAAATACTTGTATTTGTAGGAAAAGAGAGGAAAGTTTCTTGCAAACAGTCAGGTTTGCGAAACTTATCTGAAAGATGCGTCCTTTTAACGGTTTTACATTTCCTGTGTCGTTTTGGCTGGGTTGAAGAAATAGAGCCTTGACTTCTGTGCTTCAGTTGCTGTCCAAATCCTCACACGTGTCATGGTGTTTAGATGACGGAGAGTGCAGATGGGGACATGTGGTCTCTGAGGGTCCCACAAGCAAAAGAGGAAGAGGGTTTGTAAAAACCGCTCTCATGAGTTTTATGAAAATCTAAAAAGGTAGCCTGTGATTGGTTGGTTTTCATCCAATCACAAGGCACCCATTTAGCGACTCCGTAATAATTTCAGTATATTATCATAAAACTTGATGTATGCAATTAAGTCTTGTAGTATCATTTTTTTCCCAAAGTCCGATAATTTCCAGTAAGAGTGACAAATGTAACATTTATATATGACTTAACTCTCTCACAAATTATAAATGTAATTGGAAAATCTGATGTTGTAATGCTATTTTTGCAATGCCAATTTTAAGGGCTTTTCGAAAAGTCTCAAGTTATTTCTTCGCTGAAACAGAAATTGAGTAAAAACATACTTCCTTAAATATGATGTTTGGAAAATGAACTTGTTAATTCATCTCTAAAGCAGAAATAAAAATACAAGAATTAAATAATAATAGCAGAATTCCTTCTTTTCTACTCTTTAACTAAATGTTCACAAGGCCCAAGAGCCACTCAAGTTAAAGGATTATTAAATGAGGTTGTTGTATGAGTGTAGGAGAGGGAAGGAAGATCAGATTATGAGGATATGTACAATAGATAACAATTGACTCTATACTTGAAGGTTGTAGTGATCAAGAAAGTATCCCCTCAGAGGCCTGTCCCATAAAGTAGTGGCTCTTGCAAAGAAGCTGTCCAAACTTCCTTCTTACTGTTATAATAAGCATATGGTTGTGAAAGGAAAGGAATAATAAGGATTAGGTTTTTGGACAACATATATTTGATATAGGGTGTCTTACACAGTTGTTGGAATATAGGTGAAATGTCAATTTCTATTGCTGATTGTCAAGATGGTGATTAGGTGTAAGGGTAGCACCGGGAGTTGACCTCTTTCTTGTGTTGGTTTGACTCAGGTCATAGGATATGGTCATTCACATGTATTGGTCAACCGAGGTTACAGTGGTCAGTCAATTCGTTGATAATCAAGATAATATTGGATTGGCATGGCTGGTAGACCTATTCTATGAAATAGGGCTGTGGTAACGACTGCAAAGGGAATACCTAGTCAAGTATGACAAGGTGACGGTGGTGGATTGACAAGGTTGGTGTAGCTGGTTGACCGATGTTCTATGTGACAGTGGTAGGCCAAGTGGTTTGCATGCTTGTAGAGTTGCTGTAATGCATTGGGTTTGCCGAGATGAGGGAATTGGCAATAAGGAAGACTTCTAACCGGGTGGTATCAATGTTGAGATGTTATCAATTATGACTGTTGGCATCAGGAGCCTGGTGTTGTTGAAGCAGGATAGTTGGCTGCTGTAGTGAGTCGAGTTTGACAAGGTGACAGCGTTGGTGATGACATTGAAATGATATCCTGAATTCCATGTGTGAAGAGTCAAGTGTTTAGTTTAGTCAGGCCCGGGAGTGGTAATGGTCGCTGAGAGGAGCGGTCATGTTGGTGTTAGTAGCAGTGCCCCGTGTGCTGGTAGATGGCCTGAAACTGTTCATGATCATTATGGGAGACCTGCTTTTAAGCAGATTTGGCTGTCTTTAGGGACATCTTTTTGGCGGGAATGTTCATGATTGGCCAGTGTCACTTTTATTGCCTGGCTTGCTTCATGGGCCAGAGTCGATGCTTGGAGCCTATGCACAGAAAACGACTTTTTTTATTTTGTTCTCTGCCTTCAAGGTGCTCACATTCAGCTGGCATACGGAATAAATCAGAAAGAGATCTAATTGCAATGGAGTATATAACATCATCAATGGAATATGAAGGAGATGAGGATGGTTCAATCCTTGTGCACATGGCTGGTCTTAGTTATAAATGTCTAAATTGGAACTAAGGAATGTAGCTCATCAGAACAGTTTCCATAGAAATAGTAACAGGTTAACGAGAGGCTTGTAATGTTACATCTTTGGGAACTGGGTTGTAAGGTGGAAAATAATTTATCACCTACAAGGCTGTGTAAATGCTGTAAAGACACAAAATGTGAACATTTCCTTTGCTCACTGCTTTATACAACTCCCTAGTATCTGTCTGTCAGTGTCTTGCTTTTAAGCAACCAAAATTCATGTATAGGAATTTATAAAAAAAATAAACGATCCTGGAGAAATTACATTATCATTTTAAAATTTTAGCTCTTAATTAAAAATTAATTTATCTAAAATTTATATTTTGATTTATAAAATTTATATTTGCATAAATTAAAATGCTGATATTTATATATATTTTTAGATTCTGGACAAAGGCAATTGTAACTCTCCACGGATTTCTTTTTTTTATATTTGAATTCCATGCATTCTTAGAAAAAGATAGTGAAATACTTACCCTATTTCCTTTGCCACCATTTAAAATTCAAAGTTTTCTTTCTCTTAAACTGGTTGCCATCCAATCTACTCTGCAATTTAACCTATAGCTGGAAGGAGAAGAGATGGATCTGAAGGGCGTTAGTGTGAAAGTGTATGCAACATTTTAGGCTGGAATTAGAATTTGGCTTAACAAGTCCACTTTCCATTCATCCAATATTTATTCAAGTTATTTATATCAAATTTAAAAAAAAAAAAATCAAAACTGGATGAGATGTTTGTTATCTTATCAGCTGAGTTTATTTGTTTTCTTTTATTTTTATGTTTGTTGCTTGGCAACTTTTAAGCTGATTTTATCAGTTTTATATTATATTTTTTATTTTCCTGCAGGTTCTGTTGGAATTGATGCGTTCCTATAATGGTTTACAAGAAGCTCTGGTTGCATCTCATTCATCACTTCATCCTCAGAAAGGAATATGTCGAAACAGCACAGCTGAATAAAAAAAAGATTTTTTTTTTCAACATTAAAATTTAAATAAAAACATTTAACTAATTAGAATATATATCATGGATATAATTCAATATTCTTATATCATACTTTCAGTGATATTCTTATATCATGCTAAGAGAAACGGTTTCTCATTTTATATATTTACATTTCTCATATAATTTTTGCCTGAAATTTTCATAAGAGGAATTATCATTATTATACACAAATTTACAAGACATGATGTTCTCATTCTGGTTGTTACTATCATAACATTTCAGCTGCTGTTTCCTTCAGCCTTCTGAAAATTTTAAACCAAACACTATTCAATCTATGGGGATAGATTGTTATCAGTCTACTGTCCATACTAGAGGATATTTTGAATTCAAATCAGTTAATCCTTCATAGATAATTTTCTCCTTGTAAGGATAATTTTCTATCTCTTCCACTGAATCAAAGTATATCAAATGAAAAATATCATGTACTACAATTCAGTGAAAGAAGCAATGTCATGAAGATAAATTAACTAGATAGAATTAACTGTTTCGAGTTATCTCTCCTGGAATTGGCAATGGAATGAGAAGAATTTTTCAGTAAGAGTGAGTGAGCAGATTGTAAAAAAGGATTTTGTAAAAAATTTTTAAGAACATTACCAACTACAAGAGACACCTAAAGAAGGCTGAAGGAGACAACAACTGAATCATTGTGACAATAAAAAAAACACAAAATGTTGACAAGAGTTTCAGTAAATCAGTGTATAATAATTTATGTAGTTGAATGTCTTTAGAATTTTTAAAGTTTTTACGAGAGTAAAATATGTTTAAATCAGACAAATTGTCACAAACACTTAAAGTGAGTATTATTAAATTTTAATAATAAAAAGGCATAGAGTTAAAAAAAAAAAAGAGAAAAGTATGAATATAAAACCACCAAAAAGTTAAAATAATTAATAAAATTTATTGTTAATTCATAATATAAATATAGTACCTATGTTCAAAAATAAAATATTAGTAAAATACCCTTAAAAGGTCAAATGTTTTAAATGTTTTGCTAATAATGTATTAAATAAATAACCTTATTTGAATTTCTTAATTTAAGCAATGCTGAGAATACACTGACAGTAACATCTGCAAAAGGATAAAACCTCTACACCATAAATAACCAATATTTTTCCTATCCCCAAACCAATGTCTATAGAATAAAAAATGATTTTGGGGTTGAATAGTTTAAAAGGGTTGACATGTCATAACATCAACTCAACTCAATCCTCAAAAAATGAAGTATGATTATTAATGTTAATTCTTGAGTAGTCATCTTTTTATTGCAATGTTCAGGGTTTTTTTTTGTTTAAATAAGAAATATTCATCAAAAGATAATGATAATGTATTTTTGGAACTTTTATTCAAGGATAACAAAAGTGTATTTTTAAAAATAAAAAGAGGGTAAGAATAAGAAGAATGAATAAAAGCAGGAGAAACTACAATATTTGCAGATTAGTATGCTAGCTATTACTGCTACTTAAAGTTTTAGCCATTAATTTTTGGTTTCAAAATGAAAAACTTAGATTTCCTAAATATATAAGTGTTTCTCTCTAAATTTGTACTGGAAGAAAAATGTTGTTTTAAGAAAAAATCCTGTTCAAATTTTATACAATTCAAAAAAGAAGCAGCCATTTTTTCCTGATCCATTCTACTTACTGATTGTAGAATTTAGAGTACGATGATAAAAAGCTACAAAAATAAGAAAATGAACAAGTAGACAAAAATTAATAAAGCTATTTAAAAAGAACAGAAAAATGACTGTTTCTTATAAAAATAGAAAATAATTAAAATTAAATGACTAGAAGTAAAGTCAGTGGCAACACTTTCAAAAATCACAAAATACATTTTATTACAATAAAAATATTCAAATATATTTAAATACAAGAAAAAATTCTAATAATTATACAAGGTATATTTGTATTTTAAGAAGAATTTTGTACATTTGGTAATATAATTTTCTATGTTCTAAATAGCATAAAATCTACTTTAACAGGAACAGGACCCTTGGAATGTCCAATTCTATACTTTTTAAATGCACGAGCATTTCTCAAAAGTAGAAAAAGAATGAATTAAAACATGTTTCTCTATCGTTATTTCAGTAGTTTGATATTGAATAATGCTTTAATCATCAAAATATATCAACCTTCTCATGAGTAAATATCATTAGAATCTAAGATATAAGAAAAAGAAAAAACTCAGTCCTATCTCATATATCAGAAAATAATTATAAATCACACTTTCATGCTACAGACAGTTGCATTTATGATTATAATTTGGAATAAAATTCTATACAAATTAATTGTTTTTTGTTGACTTTATTAATATTTTTTCATTGCCAAAGTTTTATATCTTTTTTAAAATAAATGTTTGTTTTCATGTACATTTTTAAAAGCCAGTTTTAGTTCCATGCTAATTTATTTTCACATATATTAAAAGTATGAGATGTATATTTAAAAAAGGAGGCATGACATATTACACTTTATATAATAAGTGTAACATTATCAAAGCTGAGCTAAAGTTTTTGCAATGATAAATTTTCATCTTCAGTATGAAAGAAAGCCAAATAAGAAAAGTTAAATACAAATTATAATTCATATTATAGAACTGTAAAAGTCAAACAAATTTATTTTAATATTATGTTAAAATGTCTATTATGATTTATTTTATACCAATTATTTTAAGCCACATGTTTTATGGGCAGAAACCAATAGTACAGATTTTGTGAAAAAAATTAATAGTAAATAATATTTATTGGTTTAAACAACTAAACCTCAGAGATAGCTGAGAATTGACACAATGGTGCTGTGTGCACTTGCTTTAGAAACAGTAATCTCACTTGCTGCTCTGTAAATGTAGTTTTTAGTTAGCACTATAGTGTTGTTCTACAATACATGGTCAGTATTGCTCTCATCTGACTACTCTACACTCTCTTATATGCAAATAGGTAAAATCCTATTTGCTAATCCCACTGTACATCACTGAAGAGGTTTAATGCCTTTGGTTGTTTTTTAACTACTTCTACAATCTCTTTCCTCCTCTCCCCCTTGAGGTTTATGTCCTGTACCTTTTAATAAGATCTTGTTCTCATTTCATCATCTTCCACGCCTGAATTACTCTATTATCCATAGGCTCATCTATTACATTATCCTGATATGAAGAACTCATCCTTTTTTCTCTGTCAAGATCTTCTTCCATCTTTATGTCCCCTTTGCATCATGAAATTAGCTCTCTCAGGACTTGCTATTTTGTCTTTCTTATTTTTTTCATTTGTCGAGTAAGACATTGTTAATGGAGATCTTATTTGTCTTCCCATTAACGTAGATGGTCTTTGCAATATGCCTTCATGTGGAATCATCCTATAACTAAACAGTAACCTTGATAAGTAAGTGTATATAGTATATAGTACTTGTGGAAAATGCTTTTAATCCCATTTTCACTGTCTACATTCTCAACCTTTTTCATCCTATTGCCACTTTTTTGCTATTTTTCAAGGTAATTGCCCATGCCCATTTGTAAAAATATAAATTAAAATATTTTACTTACATTTTACATTACTTTTTAATGTGATCCTTATGGTTGATGCGTTCCTGTTAGAAATTTAATATTTGGTTTTAAATTTGTAATTTTTAGTTTAACGTCTCCTCAAGTACATATATCAATTTTATTTCTTTAGTCAAGATTTTATTGATTGCACTGAATCCACATTCAACCAAATCAGTTATGTGCCACGCACGATACACACTTAGGCGATATCTTTTGATACATGACTGACAAGGCAGATTTTTTCCCCGCAGTAGGTTGCCATTTCTTTCTGCGGTAGACCAGTTGCCATCCAAGGCTATAGAACCCGGTCTTTCCTGCTTTTTACCCATAGCTGGAGTGAGAAGAAGAGAATTCATACCTTTCCCAAGGGTATTAGCATGTAAGTGAATATAATGGATTCGACTGGAATTCGAACTCGGCTCTCCGATTCCTCAATTCAAACTGCTATCCATTACTCCACTGTACCTCAACCAAATAAGATGTTGGAAAGCATAGCAGTATTTTAGCTATTTAAGATCACATGTTTGAATATAGCTGGGTTTTTTTTTTGCATCCATAATTCTGTTATTCTGCCACTTTCAAATTTGTACTTGCATTCATTATTGTGCTTCAATTCAATAAGTTCTTCCTGCATATTTTCACTGACAGCTTCTCTGTCACAACGACAGATGGACCTCTAACAAAAATAAATCTGAAAATCAGCTGTGACACTATTTAGCTATGGTAATTGGCTAATTAATTAACCATAGAAATTAAGAACGGGAAATACTTAAGGCGAGAAAGAGCTATATCGAAAGACAGACTGAGCGACATTTTAAAAAAAAAGAAAAGATTTTATTTTATTTACAAAGACAAAAAGGATACTTTTCGCAAAAGACAGAAAATCCGTAAGAAAAAGCAAGACGTGGGATTCTGTCAAATTGATTAATGTCATGGTAAGGGAATGTCGTGCCAAGGGAAACAGAATTCAGAAAGAATGGTGGTCATAAAAAAAATTTCACTTGTGACGACCGCAATGCAGGCAGAGAGAATCAATATTAGTTATCTTTCAAAGATATCATTTATTTTTGATTCTTGGGTCCAGCGAAGGAAAGCATCTGGTGTGTGTAAGAATTTTGGCATGAAAAAGAAAACCGTGGAGAAAAGTATTATTATTACTTTTTCAAACTGTTGACGTCAGACACAGCGTCGTCAAAAATGGGCATCTGGCGATAAGAGGATTTTAAGGCATGACAAAAATAAAGAATTTGATTCTCAGGTAAACACGGACCCCCAGTTAAAAGTTAACTTCGTAGAGAGGCCAGATGGCAAACTTTGACAGTGATTGATGAGTCGGTAGAGAGTCCTAGCTAAGTGAATTTTGGGTGGCCCCAAAAGAAAGATGTGATAAGAATTATTTGGCAATCTGGGGTTTGTAAAAAAATGTTTTGGCCGATGGGAAAAGAAAAAGAGAATTCTGTAAACAAAATTCTGGATAATAATTTTAAGAGGGCCAGTCTATCCACACCCACACTGCCAAGCGATCATTGGTCAAGTGGTGACCAACTTATATTTGCTGAGATTTTATTTTATTGACTGTTTTAATAACTACTGTCAATGACTGATGAAGAGCAGAGTTAATACTTTTGGTAAATAAATGATGTGTCACACAATACACAGCGAGAAACGAAAGACATTTTTTTAAATGTGCAATAAATCGCCTATACTTACACCATCCATTGCACAGGATACCAAGTTTTCAAAGGATACTTTATTTTCATTCAACCAAGACTTTGCAGTTTCAAAAATGGATAATTCTGAAGTATCAGTTTCTAAAAGTTTCACTGACAACTCTTCACACGGTTTGTGGTAAACATCTATATAACAAACATATGCCTTTATAACTCTATTATCTCTTATCATAGATTCATCAATCTGAATAGAAAATTTAGTGCTTTTTAATGTTTTAATTAGCTTTCCATATCTGACATTCCATCACTTGAATCATTGCTCAGGGCAATGCTTTTAAGACATTTGCCAAATCTTGCTGCAACACAGTTTTCATGAGAATTTCAAAGGAAGGCTTAATAACATTTTCAGCAACTGTGTATGCACTGCAGTTTTTGCAAATATTTGTGCTAGCTCATAAGATGCAATCAAGCCACTTTCATTTGTTTCTGTAGTTTTTTCAAATAAGATGAAAGAGTATTTCGTTAGTTTTTCTTTTAAAAAAAGCAATGCGTTTGTTCACTTTGTCAGGATGTTTCCTTTTTAAATGTTCTAAAAACCTTGACATTAGAAAATGAGCTGTTGCAAATAATGCACGTAGATTGCCTTTAATTAAACAGGCTTTCTACAAAGCCATAAGTCAAATACTCCTCTATATACGTCTACATTTCTTGGTACTCATGATTAATGAAAAAAAGGTCTAAAAATATAGGCACCAGGACAATCTAACATTGGAATAACTCACCATCAGGAAAACTTTACTTTTTTTTTCAATTTTTTAATTTTAAAATGATTATGAATAAAATGAATATATTTTTTAAATTTTTAAAATTTATATAAATAAGAGTAAAAAAATTACTTTCATAATTTTGCTCGATTTTTTTTTTTATAAAAATTAAAATTTATTAATTTAATCATGTTAAAACCCCAAAAATACAAGTTGTCCTAGTGTCAAGTTGGTGGTGCCAAGTTGTACCCTCTTGGACAATATAATACAGAAACAGTATTTTCAACGCAAACTTATTGTCACTAACACTTAACATATAATTATTAATATTATCACTGTGAGTATACCAACATAAAAATTGGGTATCATTCACTTCTCATGATTACTGCAGTGCAATATGCAAGTCAGTGAGTGATAGCAGATGATGCTTGCTAACAGATATTGAACAAAATGTTTCAAAATCATTAGTTCAGTTGAAACATTTAGAGATGTGTAACTGTTTTATGAAAAAATTATTTCTGCCAAACAGAGTATGATGAACTATCATTAAAAATAATTTATTTCATCTGTAAAAAGTTAAACATCTGTTTACAAAATTAATTTCATAAACAGATGAGAAAGTCTAAATTTAGAAACGTTTATTAAAACAAACTTGTAATTATTAACGAATGTTTCCACTTACTAAGAAAGAAAAGAACTTGTTTGTGAAAAATTGTCACCCTGCTCAGAAAAACAATCACCTCTGTTGAGAATACCTTGTTTACACCATTCTTTCTGCAATTTCATTAGATTGTGGGTGATACAGTAGTGTTTTAGTAAGTGAAGCAGCAAATCTGCCTCAACCAATTACATTGGTCTTCATCACAAACTTCTGGTGCATATTCTGATACCAATGTTTTAGGGAATCCATTTCTAGAAAATACCTCTTAGTATTTGTTTTATTGTAGTCATTTTTCTCTCTTTAATGACTTCAGGCCATCCTGAAAAGGAGTTTATTGAAAGTTAGAAATAGTCCTATGCCATTAATGTGTGCATATTCCATATGAACACGCGAAAATACCTCTTAGTATTTGTTTTATTGTAGTCATTTTTCTCTCTTTAATGACTTCAGGCCATCCTGAAAAGGAGTTTATTGAAAGTTAGAAATAGTCCTATGCCATTAATGTGTGCATATTCCATATGAACACGCGACCATGCTTCTGTTTCTTTAGGCCATGAGTATAGTCTCTTGTCAAAAATTATTTATTTTTGCACATTTTGGACATTTGTGTACATATCTTTCTATATTGAGATAATACTCTGGAAACCATGTCTCCAATTCTAATCGACTTTGCATAGCAGTTATCCCACAATCCCACATCATCATGTACGCTTTTTGAAATATCTTTTCTTACCGTTTATGGTGGGACTAACACTTTTGCCCCAGCCCCTCAACCTCCGACGTCTTACTCTCTGGGTTGAGGTGTCTACTCGGTCTTGACCGAACTTAAGGGAGTGACCGTAGGTCCCCTGAGCATCTGTAGATCATTCGACCGGTCCACTGGTTTAATCCTGCTTCCTGCCCACGTTGTGTTTGGTTTGATCCAGAAAGCAGAAGTGATATTCATCCATTCATGGTCGACTGAAGATATAGACACGGCTGGAGAGTCTGTGCTAAGAATTTTAGAATGTACCAAAAAAAAAAAAAAAAAAAAAAATATATATATATAATATATATATATATATATATATATATATATATATATCTCTCTGCAGAAAGCCGGATGAACAACTATTCAATGGTTGAATTGTTAATGTCTTTTATATAGCAGAAAAGAATAGTACAGAAAAGAAACAGGTTACAGAAAAGAAAATAATTGACGTAAAAACTCATACACTGGATTCTAGACAGAGAGAGAGTGGGTTGTGATTAGCTTGTTGTGAAATCGTCTCAGAATGATATACGACTCTTGCGATGGAAAGATAAAGATTTCTATGTGCGGCTTAAAGTTTATAGTTGTGTTCCTCCTCAGCAGTAGTAACAGTAGTAGTAATCTTCGTGGTAGCCAGAGCAGCAGTACTTATATCAACAGTACATGTTAGCAGGGGTTTTGTTCCAATCCTGACGTCACTTTCGTACTTCTTCGAGCCTTCAATTCAACTCTGCTCACTTTCAATCTCCGATATCTCTCCACCCAGCTCAACTGCACTCAACGACAGACGAGCCAAACACAACTCTTTGATTATTATAGCTTGTTCGACGTTTCCATTCCCAGTGGTATTAATAATAGTAGCAGTAGTAGTCGTAGATGTTGGAGGAGTAATTTGCTTCTTCGTACTTAACTCAACAGCACATGTTAGCAGGCATTTTGTTCCAATCTCTGACGTCACTTTCTTACTTCTTCGAGTCTTCAATTCAACTCTGCTCACTTTCAATCTCCAACATCTCTCCACCAAGCTAGACTGCACTCGACGACAAACGAGCCAAAAACAACTCTCTGCCTCCTCTTCAGCATAACTATGCAATTATATAGATAAATTTGGTTGGTCATAATCGACCTTTGGCCCGCACACGATTATCACGGGTTCTGGCTGTTTCAACCTAAATCATGTGAATTCTAAAGGTCCTCCTTGCTTACTCAAGCTCTATTTCAATTTTTAACCGATAAAAATTATTTCGATCATTTCCACTGTCTTTTCTAATGACCCAATTCCAAATGGCCTAGATCAGATTTCCCATCAGTAAACAAAATTGCTCTGATCTAAATTCGCTACTCAGATTCACTACAATTTCAATAAAAAATTAAAAAATGTCATATTACTATCACATCTCCATTGTAGATAACACTGTTTTCCATCATTAATTTATGTCTTATAAACATATGAACAATTACTCCATCTGTTTCTTCTTATTCTCTCAGCAATCTTTCTTAATATTGTATCATGTAGAGTTTCCGATGCCGATCTTTGTCGAGATAATATGTCAGTTTCAACCTAATGTAATATTTCTTCATCTGGGATTTTCATTTTTTCTTTTTGATCTCCTTATTAAATTGTAGCCTTGACAGTGCATCAACATATGGTTTTGTATTTCCTTTTACATACTCAATGTCAAAATCATATGCCATTTATTGCACACCTTAGAATTCTGGAAGTAACATTTAGTAGCTTCTTTCTAGGGTTAAAAATAAACTCTAGAAGTTTATGGTCTGACTTTAATAGGAACATCTTACCAAATAAAAACTGTTGAGCTCTGTGCTCCAGATAATGGCCAATGCTTCTTTTTCAGTATTTGAATAATTTATTTCTGTTGCTGTCGCTCTTCTTGGAAGGTATTTTATTGGATGGCCATCTTGTGATAAAATTGCTGACTCACTCACATCCGTAGTTAACATAACCTACTTTCTGGGATCAAAGATTTTTACAATGGTTTTTTTTTTTTTAAATCTTGAAATGCTAAGCTTTGCCTTTGAGTCCATTTGAACTTACTGTTCTTTTTATGCATTTCCACTAATAGTTCTATTAAGTCACTGCATTTTTGCAGATATCTAAGCAATCACACATGCATAATAAAATAGAAAAATACCATATAAAAGAATTTTTATTAGCCTCTCAAGATAAAAGCTAAAACTGATGTTTTTAATAATTTACAATCAAAAGTGTTATATATCTCACTAAAAACGTATCAAAAATTGGTCACATGATGTGAGGCAATAAGCGGATTTTGTTTTCTGTACTGGGATGAATTTCAGCAATTCGACATTCCTTAAGGAGCTCAATATACATCGGATGATAGTGTGAATCAAGGACGATATAAGTGTCATGTGGGTTGTTCACATTTTGGTTAATAAGATTCTACAAAAGAAAAAATATTTTAAATACAAAAATCAAGTGAAGCATCAAAGAGTCTTTTACAGATTTTATTTTTAAGAATCTGAACCAAAGATTACTTGGAATATAAAACAATAATAAAAATAAATACTCTGTGAAGATGACATCCAGAGTGACCAACCCACACAGGAGAGAGTGAGTGAGAGAGTTGCTAGATCATAGATGTAGTTATACTAGTGATAGAAATTTTAAAAATTTTGAGAGAGAAAAAAAGACACACGCACATATATAGAGACAGAGAGAGAAGAAAAGGAAGGAAAAAAAAAACAAAAGAGAGAAAAAACCAAAGTGAGGAGAGAGACGGACAGAGAGGAGAAAGACGAAGACAGAGACGAAAAAGACAGAGACAGAAAAAATAGACATCTTTCTGTGTCTGACCTTGTAACTGAGATAGTAGTTTCATATGCTAAAGAGCAGTGCTATTTATTTAAACCGGAGAAGTGTAGGTGTGAGTGGGCGGGTGCTGAAAATCTGATGAAACATCACATTTCAAAATCACTATTTAAATGGACTAAGAACTTGTTAGTACCCAGCCATATATTTGTAGGTATATAATCTGTGTCAAAAACATTGTAAAATTTAGAAAGATCTATATAAAATATAAAAAGCTACATAGTACAGACCCTAAAATATAACAAGAATTCTTCAGACACATAATCCAATATATATATATATATACCCACCAAAACAAATGTCCATTTTTTGAAAATTGAATAATTTTCATAAAAAACAATGTCCAACACAAATGAAAAAAAAAACTAAAAACATTTAAGATTTAACAGTAAAAGCAACTTATGCACAGATTAATATCAGCAATAAACAATAGACAGAAGTTTTAATCAATTTAAATGTCCGGAAAAACTATCATGCCTGAGTCATCAGATCCCCAGTGGAAAGGCACAAATGAAAAAGAAAAAAAAAAAAACAAAAAAAAACATTGACTACTGAAATATTTGTCCCATTATTTGAACATAAGAAAGAAAGCAAGAGTCTAGATGTTTATCAAGGACGAGATGTTCAAAAGAATGGTGTCAACCAAAAGAAAAACTGAATTATTTTGAAAGTGCAAGCAGCTTTCTTGATGGGCCATGGGACACAATAATTCAAAGCATAACCTAGATGTGGACTAGATAGATAAAAACTGAACAGAAATTCTTTGTGAACTGGTGTTTGTTAAACTTTCATTTTATTCTATTTACAAGAATGGCATGTAATTTATGAAAATATTTAAAAAAAAAGGTGAAAATCCAATATTGTGTGAATGGATAGAAAATGGATGCTGAGAATATTATAATTTAACCAGATAATGTTAATTGGTCAAGGAAATCTTGTTGATATAGCCAGTATGAATCAACTATAATAAGAGTGGTGGTAAGAGGTTTTTCAGTCAATGAGAACCTGCAGATGGTTTTGATCAATCCAAATTTGGAAAAAGCTTGGAAAATTATAAATTAGGTGATTTTGATAAATTAACTCCAACTCAGCCATGCTGGGATAGAAGCAAGTTGATTTTGGCCCTTTAAGCAGTTACAGTTCAGTTAGGGAAGTTACTGCATTTTCATTACTTTTATAGGATGTAAAAATAAATTTCTTTAAAAATTATACTTTTACTTTATATCTTATACTACTTGACAGATAAATGCAATATTCTTACCATGATAATTTTCATAAGTGAATAATAGGACTTCTGTGAATTTGCATACATGGCCGGCTGAAAAGAATGCAAATAAAATTTAAAGTTAAGAAAAAAAACAAAAAAAACACTTTCATTATTAGTTATATTAGTTAGCTTCTGTCATCTTTCTCTTACTTCAATCTCTTTCCTTTGAAGATAACATAAGAGAAAAACAAATACGTATTTAAAAATATCTAAATTCTAAAAACCATACCACTTATGCAATAACTAAAGTCTTAAAATTCAAAATGCTTTCTGATGGTAAATTTTTAATAGAATATTTAATGATTTGTAAATTA
This sequence comes from Acanthosepion esculentum, assembly GCA_964036315.1. Classification (NCBI taxonomy): domain Eukaryota; kingdom Metazoa; phylum Mollusca; class Cephalopoda; order Sepiida; family Sepiidae; genus Acanthosepion; species Acanthosepion esculentum. Next base: position 72,188,041 of record OZ038478.1, on the reverse strand, counting down.
TATATCTAAATATCCATCAATAACTTTTTTTTTAAATCAGTATCACCACATGCAAGGCAGTAAAGTCACTAAGACACAAAAGGTTACAGGGTGTGGAAGAATTAAGAACAGAAAAATTAATAATGAGCAGAAAGAGTAATCAGGAGGACAGTGGATAGCAACTGACATTGCATTTAAATTTTTGAAGATTAAAATTGGCAGGAAAGGAGTTCCACAAGCGAGAAATGCAAGAAAAGAAACTGTTAACATTGAATTTACAGTTACATCTAGCCAGCTCAACTGATCTCAATGTCAGTCTAGTACTGTGCTTAAATTCAAAGGTCTATGTACCATAGTAAAGAGCTCATTCAAACAATTACCATGACAGTATTTGCAGAAAAGAGAGGGAGGTAAATTTATGGCAGTGGGAAAGTGACTGAAGCCGAGCCGGACCAGTAATATTGCTAATTCTTCTTTGGATTTTATCAAGGCGCTCAAGGTAAATAGCAGAGGCACCTTACCATATGTGGCAGCAATATTCTAAGCATGGATGAATGGTAGACTTATAGATAGATAGATTCTGGAGAGAAAAATAGTCTTGTCACAGTGAACCAACTTTCTTAGCGGCTGACCTAGCAATGGATTCAATATAGTCTTTCTACTTCATGTCAGCTGAGAATGTTAGCTTGAGAAGGTGCAATGTGTCACTTTCCTGGAGGTTAGCATTAGCCATGCTGATGAAACAAAGATGATTAATGGAGAGAAGTTTAATTTTGGAGGCATTAAAATTAACAAGCCATCTTTTGCCCCAGTTAACAATGAACTTGCATTTTTAATGCCAGCAGTGAGTATTAATAATTCATAGAACTGAATATTAAAATTATTCCAAAGAATTATTTATAAATTGTCTATATTTCTGAGATGAGGTATTGTAATAATTTACATTATTTACATTGTTCGGACTGTTGTCTTCATCTTTATTATCATGTTCATGATATTTCAGCCATTGTATGTTACAGCCTTTTTCAGGCGATTGTAATTTTGAACTGAACACTTTATTTCATCCACTGGGACATTGTTCTAGTTCCACATACCATGCCTCTACTAGATATCTCAGTTATCTCTTTAACTCTCCAAGTTTTTTTTTGTTTTTGTTCATCACTGCTGTAGCCACTTGAACTCACAACTCTTTAGGTCAAGTCAATGGATCCAGCCAACACTTTTATCCACTGGGCTACATGTCCTTGAGGACATCAAGGTATGATTTTTGGGGGCTTATAAATTTAATGTCTCGGTAACCATTTTTACCAGAGCTCATATTGCAATTTTGTTGTTATTATTGCTTTTCTCTAGCACTCGTATTGCATTCATTTCTATGCTTGGCTGGCTTAGATTTTTTGGCCTAGCATATGTGCCGATTCCTCAATTTTCATATTTTCCAGTGATGTTCTGTCTTATTTCAACCTCATCTCCCTTTTCCCTCCATATGTGGTCAGCTATGCCGATTTTTCAACTGTGTTATGGTTTTGTGATGTTCTTGTAGTCTTACTTTAAGGAGGTGGCCTGTTTCTCCTGACCATAACAACAAAAATGAGGACAACAGCCCAAATAATGTAAATTATAAAATTCTTTATATTCCCACTAAATTAGTATGTACAGTGAGTACCCCATATTCGTGGGGGTTAGGGACGAGAACTGGCTGTGAATAGTTAGAATCCGCAAATACTTATAAGCACACTTTTAGTGGGGGTTACAAGTACCTATTTTGATTGTTAAAACTCAATATGCCTTAAACGTTCATCCCAAACACTATAGAAACATTTCAGACCCTTTTTAAAACATTTTTGAAAAATGGTATTGGTGATCATAAACTTAGTATAAATTTTCTTTCATACATACAATAATCGTTTTTAATTATGCATAGATCAATACAACCATTGAAAATACTGTATAAAATATGTAACAAGACATAAAATATAAAGTTTGAAACATTTTCCAAAAAAACTGTGTTGATGCCCCCATACTTAGCATAAGCCACTTTTAAAACCCCAGCCACAGCCCCTAACAAAGAACAAAGCCCAAGCACTAGACACGTTTTTGAGTTTTGCTTTTTTTTATATACAATGAAGATGCACAATTCTGCCAAATTTTACCATAAAAATGGATTATGTTTTAAGTCACTTAAATAACAGAAAAATAATACAAGAATATTTTAAATATGTTTTATCAAAAAAATATGCAAATCAAGGGTGGTTTCAGCGAATAATTTGTACATATGTTCTTTAGGTTTCTGTGTATAACAAGTACATATGTTCTAAAGAAAAGGCCGCGAATGCTGAAATGCGAAAAGGCAGGGACTCACTGTATTTTTCAAACCCTGTGTCAAGTAGTGACATCAGCATGATGTAGAAGTTAGATGGTCTCATAAGGAAGTCTTAACTTCCTTATTGAATGTAAGAGGAAAAGAAATGGAAACAATCATCGAGGATCAAGTAAAAGGTTTCCACTGGTTAAAAACAACGAACCATTTAATAATAATGCTTTCAGAAATATAATGTCCCAATATTGTTTAAAATTTATTTTACAAGTAATCAGCAGGCAAACAAAATTTGGTAAATAATGGCCCACATTTCTTTTAAATTTACAATCAAAGTATTCATAGAATCAAATAGTTATAAATCTATTTTACATATATAGAAGTCTTATTCTTTCAATGACACTGAATTTGGAAACAGACAATCCCTTCCCACCTTATTTCCAATTCATTTCTATAAAAAGATCATTAGCAATTAATTTACACTATCTGTATTGTAATAGCCTGTTCTGTTAGTAAAACTTTAAATTGCTAACCATTGACAGCTTTTTTTTCATGCATGATTTAACTTTGTACAATATACACTCAAAAGTTGCTGAAACAAATTTTATATTAGAAAAAAAAAAATGCAAAATTTGGGGCTAAAATCATTAAATTTCATTTTTAAACAAACTTTATTCATCCATTGCTCACCTTCACCTTAAAACTAAGGCCAATATTCACCAATAATAGAATATTATAAATTCTTTCAACATTTTTATCTTTTCAGTACACCTATCTAGTTAATTTTTTCATCACTTTTTAGTAGAATATAAATTAAGTATGAAATGATCAATGTTTTGAATTCATATTATACTTGTTATATATGTCTAGAGAAATGTTTGCTGCATCACCATAAATGCAAATATTAGATAATAGACAAGATAAATACTTTGATATATTTAATGAATCCTGCATTTTCATAAACAGCTGGTTAATATATAATTATAGTTTTTTTTTTCTGAGGCAAATTCTGTAAGAGCAGTTACTGAGTTTAATTTGTAGTTACTGCTTCTCAAAATATGAGATTGTGGGGGGGGGGGGGAACAACCATGGTTTGCATAGTCAGATACAGTCATTAATCTGTGCACTAATAGCCGTTACATTTGCATACATATTTCATACAGAAAATACCAAACAGCTATTATGTGACAAAGGCTGTACTATTTTCTTTCTTTTTTTCATTTATAATTTTGTGTGCATCCCCTAACTTACAGCAGTAGAACAAAACCATCTTGCATCATTAAACAACTATATATTACTAACAGATGGCATCTGCAACATAACCAGTAACATTTAATTTGTACAAATAATTTTAATAAATATTTCATCTGTATTTTTAATGCAAATTTTTAAACTTGCTACATCTAAGCAGTGTTTCTGTTATACAGCTCTTTTTTTCTTTCTTTGCTTTTGTATAGAAATAATTTATACCCGCCTGTTCAGGGAAGCATGGTGGAGTAATGGATAGCAGCTCGGATTGAGGAATCAGAGAGCCGAGTTCAAATTCCAGTCAAATACATTACATTCATTCATGTGCTAATACCCTTGGGAAAGGTAGGAATCCTCTTCTCCCTCCAGCTACTGGTAAAACCAGGTTCTATAGCCTTGGATGGTAACTGGTTTACTGCAGAAAGAAATGGCAACCTACTGCAGGAAAAAAATCTGCCTCGTCAGTCATGTATCGAAAGATACATGATCACGTATGGCACATAACTGACTATTCAATCCTAAATTAACAGAAAAATCAGTTTATTTATATTTAATGAAAACATAAAATATAAAAGGTAATCTTTTCTTCTAAAAATAACTTCAGAAAAAAAGAAAGAAAGCATACAGGGTAAATAATTATTTAATTAGAATTTTTCTAGAATTGTTAGGAACTTATTTTCTGTAGCGTTTGTTTTTTGTCTGCCATTTTATATTAGTACCAATTAATTGAGCAAAACTAAAAAAAAAAAAAAAAAAAAAAAAAAGTAGATTTATCAAAATAACTCCAAATAATCTGTTTCATTAGATTTTCTTAAAATCAAACCAGATTATTTTAACAAGTGAAAAGATAGTTTGCCGAATTAATTTTTCTCATCATTAATAGTAACATTATTTTTAATTATTATTATTAAAAACATTAAAGAATTTAGATATACTGAATTTTAATTTCATTATAATTGGATTTAATTGAAAAGTATGTAAATAAAATAACTGTTTTTCATTAAATAAAATAATTATTTCAATAAGTGAAACAAATTTGTTATTGAATTAATTAAAAACATTATTTAAATATGTAAATATAGTCTGTTATTGACTTGATTTTATTTTAATGAAACATTAAGTGAACTTCTATTACAACTTTTCTCTGTCTGAAGGATGGGCATTCAACTAGTATAAAAAAAAAAAAAAAAAGAAAAAAAGAAAAAAAAAAGGCAAGAATTTAATGAGTTCATTTAACAAATAAGAAAAAGAAAAAAAATGAATCTTGTGATATTTTAGTTTATGAAGAAGGTATTGAATGTAGCCAAAACAAAGTGTGTAGGAGTTTTAAGATGTAGAAAATCAAGCAGAAGAATTATCAAGTTAATTGTTATTTATAAAGAATGGCTATGAAGACCAAAAATGTTTTAAGTGGATCTCAATGTATTTTTGATTTAGTCAATCAGAGATCAATGAAATATAAATTTTTCTCATCTGTTTTCATCTTGCATACTCTTCACTCATCATAGAAAAGTTTCACTTCTGTTAGTTCTTTTCCCATCAGAATCAAACATAGATGTCTTTACCAGCCATCTCCTGATAATTGTTTTTATAACTGTTTTACCAACTAAGAAATCCAATACTGCATTGTGCTGACCTCAGTTTGAATGATTTCATCAACTCCAGACTGAAAGTCTCAACTATTTTTTATACATTTATAAAAGTAAGTAAAATACTTATTTTAGTAGTTAATTTTTATTTCTATCAACTCCTAACCTTTCTCCTCTTCATATATATATATATATTATTTTGTTACTAAAATCTGTCTTAATTTCTGAAACGGGGAGTTATTATTTACAGTCAGACTAAAATCATGAACTTTGTTGTTACTATCACAATGTTTTGGTTGTTTCCAGCTATATTCAAGTATCTGTTAATCTGAGTTACCTTAAGGCAATTTTGAACTGAACCTCCCATAGATTAAATAATGGCTTCATTTCAAAAATTCTTTGAAGATTACCTGGGTCAACAGACACCTGAAGAAGGCCAGAGAACACAACAGACAAAACATTTTGATCGTAAAAAGTAAAACCTATCAATTTCTCTAAATAAAATCTCTATACTTCCACAGGAATTCTAAGCAGTTGTTCTTATGTTAAATAAGCCGTGGTTTGGAAATAAAATTAAGTGATAATTCTCAGATCATCATACTGTCAAGTATATAATCAGAAATGATCAGATATCTTTGGGGATTCTTGCACACCACCTTACAGCTAGATTGATCAATCAGTTATGCGCCATGCGTGATACACGCGTAGGTGATCATGTATCGAAAGATACATGACTGAAGAGGCAGATTTTTTCCCAAAGTAGGTTGCCATTTCTTTCTGGAGTAGACCAATTGCCATCCATGGCTACAGAACACGGTCTATCCTGCTATTTACCCATAGCTGGAGGGAGAAGAGAGGATTCCTACCTTTCCCAAAGGTATTATCATATAAGTCAATGTAACGGATTAGACTGGAATTCGAACTCAGCTCTCCGATTCCTCAATCTGAGCCACTATCGATTACTCCACCGTGCCTCCCTAGATTAATAGAGTTCAACATATCATCAACTGAAAGGAATGTGATGGTTGCTGTCAAAATGAAATTAAAATGAGTGGACCTGTACAGCAAGTGGTTAATTGATTCAATTATTAAAATAAATACTGAATAGAAAAACAATTCTACTTACAATTGTGGCTTGATTTGGTTTTGGATAATGTTTACGAATAAAGGTCCCCTATAAAAAAATAAAAAAATTTTTACTTCTATAAGCAATTACATTATCATTCATTTCTTTCACCATCTATAATAGGTAGTAATTTAAAGAGTATTCTACAAAGATGTCAGATTTTTTTTAAATATCTTCATCAATCAGCTTTAGAGAAACCTCAAATTAAAACAAAAACTGATATTTACCAAATTTAGTCAGATTTTATTATGCAAGTCAAAGTTTTCACAATAAAATTGTTACAGACAAACATATTTGTAAAATTTCCAGGATATAATTATATTTATATGATAATTCCAGTTGACAATATTTGATTTAAAATAATGGCACTTGTAGTTCCAACGAATGATTTATTTTATGGAAATATTTTGACTAGTAGTTGTCAGTCTTGGCCTTAATTTGAGTAAAACAGTGCACTAGAAACACTTAAGAATTCAAATCAAGAAAGAAAAAAAAAAAAAAAAAAGGAAATTTGTTTTTTACTCTACAAATTGCCTTTTTCCCCCCCCATTTTTTTTTATTTGAAGCAGAGAGGTCCAGACAGGATGAAGTTGTCTTGCATCTAGCCTATTGCAGGCATTTTTTGTAATTGCTATTACCGTTATAGTTCTGAAAAAGTTTTAACAGTGAACATACTGTATGAAGAAAACACATCAGAAGCTCTCAAACGAATTTTAAAACAGGTAGATATACGAGTTATATTCTCCTCTTTCAACACAATAGGAAGGACACTCATCAGATTAAAAGATGAAAGAGCAGTTACAAATAATGGCAATCTGATCTACAAAATTAATTGCATGAACTACTCAACAAGTTATGCGGGCATGACTTCAAGATCATTGAAAGAACGACTGGATGAACATCGAAGACTTTGTCATGAGGTAATTTCAAATGATAACAAAAACAAAAATTTGAAAAAACTTCAGTGATTGCATTACATGCCATTATAGAAGATCCCAGAATTGACTTTGACCATCCAGAAATAAAACTGATGAACCAAAAGCATTTCAATCAAAGAAGAGTAGCTGAACAAATGGTAATAGCAAATATAAAAAATGTCTGCAATAGGATAGATGCAGCACAACTCCATCTTGTCTGGACATCTCTGCTCCAAAGAAAAATATATGGAGGGGGGGGTCACTTTTTTTCTTTTTTTTTTTTAACACCTCAATTTGCTCTTACTTTGTAAACCTCATCAACTAGGTCTTTTTTTGTTTTTGTTTTTTTTTCTTTCTTTCCTTGAATTCTTAAATGTTTCTAGTTTCTTTGCACTGTTTTACTGAAATTAAGGGATGACCAAGACTGGCAACTGCTAGTTGAAATATTTCCATAAAATAAATTATTCATTAAAACTACAAGTTTTTTCTTTTAATTATCATTCATTTTTCTTTATAAGTTTTCTTTTCATTTCTGTTGCTTTTTATCACAATGCTCCAAATCATTAATATTCTACATGTAAGCAGCATGGATGAGAAATAAAGAATTAGCATACAATGAAATTTAAGCTGATATAAACAGTGCCTTAATGATTAAGTGACAGAAGCCAGTCAGCACATGTCATTCAGATTTAGTTATGTAGATACATTCTCCTGGAACTAATTTTTACTTAGGTACCTCCACGAGATCGCTAAAAAAAAGAGCATAGCATAATGAAAGACCAAACTTGACGAAAACAAAATTTTATCGTCTAAATATTTATATTATTATTAAGAGGAAAGAAAGATCAAAGTTTATTTGAATTATTTTTAAAAATTTTTTTCTTCTTTTTAGAACAATCTGAATTTTCATTTAAAAATCCTTGTTTCTCTTTGTATCACTGGAACTAGTAAAATAATATATACAATTTTTAGCACGTTTCTTTTGTATGACACATTAATTTGGAAAATCTTGCAAAAATAAAAATAATTGTTGGATGTTAATGAAACTTTCAGAAAGTATTCACAGATGATCGAAATTATTATAAATGTTTTCTTTTGTTAAAGTCATGGCAGAAATATTTTTTTTTATATTTATTACCAGCCCACCCATAACTAATTTTATGAAAACGCTAGAAATTCGATCATGTCAGGTTTAGTGATTACAATAGTTAAAAGCACAAGGCTTTGAGGAATGCAAATCGGCTCTGAATTGTAACATACAAAACTCAATAAAACAAAGATATTATTTAATTTCAAATGTTTTTAGTTGTTTTTATGAATATGGACAATATTTTCTGAAAGCAAAAAAATTTTTTCAATGAAAAATGAATTTTTTAATACAATTATTTGTTATTTTTTAATTATAATAGATTTTTACATTTAAGTTGTTAAAATATAAAATTAGTTAAAAACCGCATCAGGTTTTTGTAAATGTCCTTATGAGATGGATCTTTTTTTAGTGCGTTGTAAATTGTATCATTTTGACTAATCAGAAGACCCGGAGTAATTAAGAAATGTAATTTTGTGTTTATAATCGGGCTGTAATCATAAAGTACGGAAGACCAACCAGAAGACAATTAAGTTGCGTTAAGCATTGTTCTCCACTGTTAAGGCCTTTACTTTTGTAAAACGTGTGGAGAAGTTAGTTTGATTTTTCAATTTCAACTGAGAAGGATACCTACAAATATCAGTATCATCTTATGAAATTTATATGATCTTATTTTTATATTAATCTCAGTTATGGCATTTTTTCCATAAATGAAATATCAAAATTATTAAAATGAATGGAAATACAAATAACACAGTAAAATGTAGTAAATGTACATAAAATTATAGTATTTTATATACACTACTGATAAAATTTAATAAGAAAGGTACCTATAAATTAATTTGATACCTTTCTTATGAAATTTAATCTTATTCGTAACAGTCTTATTTTAATTTATTTATAATATATTTTCCATAAAGCATCACAAACGTAAAGGTGAAAGCTAAGTACAAAAAACAAAAAAAATTAGAGCACTGAAAGTTTTCCTTCAAAATAACGAGGTAAATAATTTGTTCACTTAAATGTAAAATATTTCACTTTTCTCCTTCCGTAGAACAAATTATCCTCACAGAATCCGTCAATATGTCATTCATCACCTGTCAAGTGACATGAAAGTTTATGACCTACTTTGTTTTATTTTCAAATTACATCTTTTTGGCACAGAAACTAAGTTAAGCTTGGTTCAAAATATTTTAAATAAACATTATAATTTCTGATTTTCTTAAAATAAGTTTTGGAAAAATGATAATTGATATTTAAAAGAATTTCAAACTGAGATTTTCATTGATTTTCTAAAATGAAAAAAAAAAATGGTTGCCATCTGTCAATTTTGCGGACTCAATTTTTAACAAAATTTGAAGGAATGATTAGAAAATGTAAAAAAAATACCCCAAAAATACTTTGGTCTTTCCTCTTAATAATAACAAACATTTAGACGATAAAATTTTGTTTTCATCAAGTTTGGCATCTTTTTCATCATGCTATGCTCTTTTTTTAGCTATCTCGTGGAGGTACCTATTTTTACTCTATACCATACTATGTTTATACTTACAACAGTAGAACTAATAGACATAAATGTTATCTTGAGTTTTTAAATGATGTACTGTCATTAATTTTTAACTAATTTTCTTATCCTCTTTTCACTTTTTTTTTTAAATAGTAAAATGTAAAATGACCCAAGCAAAAGCAACAAAAATAAGATGCAAGAAAAATTAGTCAGTACTAATGAATGTTTTGCAATATTTATGGATCCTGTCTAGAGATGGGGAGGGGGATTTCCGACTCCATATTGTACATCTGTAAAAAGTGCATGAATAGGTCAACCAAAATCTAACAACAAAAGCACGAGATCAAAAGCCCAAACAACTCTTAGAATAACAATGACCCATCTCAAAATGGGGCGATTAAAAAACACACTTACCATGCATTGGGAAATCCACTGGTTTGATTTTTCTACAGTTTCTAATTTTGATTTTAAAGTTTTTATATATCTGGAAATTTAAAAAGAACAAAAGAAATTTAAAAAATCAAAACCATTTTAATGATTTTTTTTTTTTTTCTAAACACAGTAATTACACCAAAGTCATATGAAAACAACAAAATTCTACAAATCCTTTTTCAACTTTTCTTTGTATCATTATTATGAAATTTAATTCATGGAACTTAATGGATACCTACCTACTTTCTGTGATACCACCTGCTTCAGCTCGAGTTGAAGATGCTTCTGTGAGGGCCTTGGTTATTGCTTTAAATTTCTCGTGATCCTCTTTACGACTGAAGAAAAAAAAAAACTCATAATCTGTAACATGGTGAATTAGATCCAGATAATTTTGAAAAACAAATATATAACAAAGTTATAAGAGAAACAAGAACCATATACGAGTACATATAAGGCTTATTAAATGTAAGTGTTGTGCTAATCTTAGAAGTAAAACTCAGGAAATGGTCAAGAGTTTACTACTGACAATACAATCTTTTGAAATACAAATAAATCTATGAACATCAGGGCACTTCATTATAGAGCAACAGTCTCAGACAAATGCTACTGTAATGAGTTCAACCCCACATAACTAAATAATCAACCAGCATAGACATTTAATATACTTACTTATATAAAAGGAATTTAAAGTTGAAATATTTTTCTAAATTTATTTGTGGTATCTTTGGTTAAAAAAAAAAAAAAAAAAAAAAAAAAAAAAAAAAACTTTGACATGATGGCACATTAAATTATGAAAATTTGTTTCTTTTCCAATTTATGATTTATACTCTCTCAGAAAGAATCTGAATCAATTGAATTCTACCCCCCCCCCCACACACACACACAAAAGATTTCTTTTGAGTGTGCCATTTTGTTTGTGAACAATCACTTGCTTCATGGATTGTCTCAAAATTACCAGTCGAAGAACAAGCTTTTAACCACTGTCAGAATATTAAGCAACAAATTAGTAAATATAACTTGTTTTATTATCAATTTTAGATTAGTATTTCTTGCATCTTAATTGCAGTAGCTTTTTATTATAACTACTCAGAATAAAGAATAAACTCTTTATTTGAAATAATATTTCTATTTCCTAATATGACAATGAGTAGGTGTGATAAAAAGCAACTGTAATTAAGATGAAATAAATAGTCCAAGATTAGTAATAATTAACAACCACAAAAAAAAAAAAAAATAACAGTATTACCCATACATATAAGTATAATTTGTTAAAACATGGGACAATATACTAGTGGATTAAAGTATTGATTTGTGAATCCAGTAATTGCAAGTTCGATCCCTGGGCCAGGCAGTGTGTACTTGACAGAAACGGCAAGCAATAATGGGGCAGAATTAAATAAGAACTAGACAAGATATAAATTGTTCTTGTTCCACTGTCTATGGGGACATGGACATTGAAACAAGAACAATCTATCCCCCCCTCTCCCGTCAAATTAAATGGAGCCTTCAGCTCAATCCCTCAAGCTTATCAGGATTGATAATCACCTGATTAAAGCCAGAGGACACAACGGCTGAAATGTTGTGACAAGAATCAAGATGGGGACACATGTAAATAACTCGTCATCCTAGAAATTCAAACAAAATTGTTAAAACTTAAATTTATGCTGAGAGCGGTTGGTGCTATGCTTTTAGCAGGATCTATCGTAAGTGAGAGATTTTGTTTGTTTGTTTGGGGGGTTTCTACCATGTTATTAATTAGGTTTTCACAAAATTTCTGTTAATCGAGATGCCTCAATACAGGAGGTCAAGGTGGCAGAGATCAAAATTGTTCTAATGATATTTAATGTATTAATTTCATTTTATGAGCCTTTAGATGTGCACAGGCACCAGAGTACTTGCCCTTACCACCTACCACTCCTTTTAGCAAGCCTGGGTACACTTATATCAACTGCAAGGTCACTGCATGCATCAGCATTTTCCCCTCAAACCTAGACTCCTGGTCCTCCGGCTCTTTTTTTTTTTTTTTTAACTGACGATTGCCTTTTTATATTCTATCTTACATTGAATATCGAGTTGTATATTGTTTACATCAAAGAGTATCCCATCTGGAAAATTTAACACTTTCATGTCACGTTAGGTGGTTGGGAGCGTTGCTACACAAGTGTAAGTTTAATTAAGTTCAAATGCTGATTTTCAAGGTGAGTAGACATTTCCAACTTTGAAAATTAATACAACAGTTCACCCCACTTGCACACATATAGTTTCCTGATATATAAGTTTAGTAATAATGGTATCCAATGTAAATAAAACTGAATAACAGTATCAAAATGTCTATGTAGTAATACTTACTCATCAATTTGTTGGAGCAGGTATTTCTTTTGTGTCTGCATCAGTTGTAACAGTTCTTTTTGTTCCTGCAGGCGTGTTTCTAACCGGTCGATAACATACTTTTGTTGAAACATCACATCATCTGGTAAACCTAACACAAGATAAACAGCATTATACTGATTATACTCAGAACTTTCCTTGTCTTTGAAGATTATGCCAAGAATTTTTATCTATGTTTTCATTGTAAAAATTTGTTGAACATAAGAATTAACATCCTACTTACTATTTTGTAATATGTGAAAATATGTGCATGACAGTTTTTCATTTTTGTTCTTATATAGTCTATATTCGCATAATTTAATGCACTGGTGGGATCTTTTATGATAGATCATTCATTGGACTTTGTTACTACTTAAAGAATAAATTTCCATCCATTGAAATTTATTGATAGTGGAATACAGTAATTTTGTAATAAATGAAGAAAGTGAAAAGGACATCAGCGATTTGTCACATGGTGAATTAGAAGTTTGGTGAAACAGAAAAGTACTAGGAAGAGGAAAAAAAAAGTCAAACAATTATGTCCTGTCCCCAAAAAGAGGTATTGAGCAAAATTTCATGGGAAAATTAGCTGGGGGGGGGGGGTGTAATGGAATGTCCCACACTCCCTATTGCCTATAAGGACTGACTATAACAGTAGCATTATATAGTGAGCACAGGATATACCTGGTGGCTTGATTCAGGAACTACTAGCCTGCCGCCCGATTCCCTGTCTTTCAGTAGTGTATTCTCTTTTACAATAAACCTCTCTATTTTGATGAAGAACTGTTAGAACATAATTTACATTTGGAATAATATCCCCGTCTTTGTTGTTGTGATCACAACATTTTAGCAAATCTGAAAATGGATTATGAGAGAAGTGGGCTCTTCAGACTTGTTAATGATGTCTGATCAAAAAGTATCAAGATTGGTGCTATAAAAAGGAAACAACAACATATTTCAATTCGTCATTTAATATCATTTGAAATAGTCCCCTCTTTGGAAGCCACATGCTTTATCCAGCATCATTTCTGGTGATGGAAGCATTCCTGGTAGTCCTTTTTTGGTATAGTGAGCAGATACCTCATCACATTCTCTTGGATTTCCTCAATGTTTTGAAATTGTGTTTCTTTTAAATGGGATCTGATTTTTGTAAAGAGGAAAAAAATGCAATGGGGCACAGCTGTTTGAGGGTTCCTATAGCCCCACTAAGCTTAAATAAAGCCAATTCAGGTCTGCTATGGTAAATATTTTCTATCCCAAGTAAAAATCATCATAAAAATAGCAAAAGTCATTTTGTCACAGCCTATTTTCTCTGGAAAAAAAAAGAAAAAAAAAAAAAAAAGAAAAAAAAAAAGGATTTTCATACTTTTATAGTGGTAAAATAAAGTCAAATATTGAAAAATGACTGTTTTGTCATCATCTGAATAAAATATCAAGGAAAATTTTGATCTGAATCCCATGAAACTAGGTAGTTTCTGAAATCAAACAATATGTTCTTTCATTTAAAAATAAAATTGGCTGGTGTATTTGACTACAAAAACATTTTTTTTCAGGGGGAAAAAATGTGAAAAAATAGTGAAAATTTTGCATTTTTTCTAGTTCTAAAAAAAAAAAAAAAAAGAAAAAATTTCCACAATAATGGGAAATTAACCTTTTTTTTTTTTGAAAATCAGAAAACATAAGTCATAATCAAATAATTTCAGCCATAAAATTGAGAGTTTGAAGCAAAACAAAATTCTCAGGGGGTCAAAAATAAGGCAAAATCTTCAAAAATTTCAATATGTTAATTCATTATCTGGTGAAATGCCAATCATAATTCCATGAAAGTAGGTATTTTCTGAAAGCAAATACGTTCTTACATTTAAAAGTAAAATTGGCTGCGTAAAGGAATTAATTTTTTTCAGGGTATAATATGTAAAAAATCTGAAAATATAAAATTTTTTTTCATGTTCTTGGGGGAAAAAATTCACCAATAACAGGAAATTAGCCAGTTTTTTGGAATAATCATAAAGCATAAATAAAAAAACCTATTTCAGGCATAAAATTGAATTTGAAGCAAAAAAAAAAAAAAAAATCATAGGGTGTCAAAAATAATGCAAAATCTCCAAAATTTGAAATTTTTATCATTTTGGTTCATTATCTGGCCAACTATAAGTCATAATCCCATGGAAATAGGTATATTCTGGAAGCAAACAGTATTTTCTTTTATTTACAGGTAAAATTGGTTGGTGTAAATAGCTCAAAATTTTTTTCATGGGGTAAAATGTGAAAAATAGTGAAAATTTTCCTTTTTTTTTTTGTTTCTTGTTCTAAACAAAAATTTTCCCCAATAACAGGAAATTAACAAATTCCTTTTGATAATCAGAAAGCATAAATCATAATCAAAACATAATTGGAAACTGTCAACTGAATGCCACTTTCCAAGGTTTTTTCTTTCAAGTCTGTGGGACATGAATCATTTGGAGATTGTGTGACAAAACACAAACACTGTCACCAAAAAGGTGCTTAACAGCACAAGACATCAAAAGAACAATGCAGACAAGTCAAGAATTTTTGATTTTTGAACTTTTGAAACAACCCCCGCCCCAATTGAATGTTTTTATGACAAATATTATTTTTAGATTTTACAAGAAAAAGACTTCAATGAAGCGGATGATGATCCTGCTTGAATCAAGTCAATGCAGCCTCACACTCAGTTAAGAGCATCCGGATGCAGAAGCTTCATTCAGACAAGAACAAACACCACCTTTGTAAAAATCATTGCAAGTTTTACACTTTTTGGAAACGGGGACAACAACAGAGCTATTCACTTCACCTTTAAGGACATGCTTATTTATTATTAACAACTCTTGTTTTAAACCAGGGTCCCTGACACAGGCATACGTACGCTGATCTTTTTTTTTTATAAAGTGAAGCAAACTCTCCCCACCTTCCTTGCTGAAAAGTCCTACACTTTGATGAATTCTGGCCAAACGAGGAAGATAAAAAATAAAATCATGGAGTCCTACATTGATCGGCTCTGATGAGAAATAGAGGGGAAATTTTTTTCCCATTTAGCTGGCAGAGATAAACCCCATCCACTTAACAAGTATGTGATGACCATTTTTAGGGCTTGCCATGGCTTATGTTTTTCATCACTATGTGAGAAAAACAGATAGTTTGGTATCAGTTAAAAGATGTGAAAAAACAAAATTGGCCCCTTGAGACCCTGTTTGATGTGGAGAATTAGTGTTTTAACACCTATATATGATGAGAAAGCCCAGACTTCTTTGTTTTGATTTTTCATGTCTGTCGGTGTGTGCAGTGAAAAAAAATTAAATAAGTGAACCAATTGTTTTTTTTATCTTATAATAGGCCTAGTTTTTTTTATACCCATCATTACTTTTCTTTCATAAATTCTAAAATAGCTAGATAAAGATAAAGAAAAGCAAAAAAGTAACTTTTTTTTGACATATTTCCCAGTTTTATTTTGAAAAATGAATTAATAAATAAATAACACAACTGCACTTTTATTACAAGGGTCACTGGCCCGGGTGACAAAAACACTAGCAGACAACACTGTTTTTTTTCGCTATATACCTTTCATATTTCCTATTGCCGTGTCATATAGTAGTTCATTTATTCAATGATATTTACACCAACGTAAAAAAAAGGATTGAAGTTTGAAAAAAAATTGTTTTGAAGTGAAAAAAAAAAATTTTTTAAATAAGAAAAAGTGATTTTTCATAGTAAATTGGCCATAATTTTTTTAATGCTAACCCCCAAGTGATATTTTTCACAGCCAAATCAAAGGTTAATTACCAGTGAATAATTCCATGTGCAAAAAAAATAGCCGTCTGGATCCTATAACATCGTCCGAAAAGGTCCAGAAATTTACTGATTGATCAAAACCTTGTTGCACATAATTGCTTTTCACGGTTAGTTTCCATTATTTCATCTTGATGTTGTCATTTTCGGACAGCCAAGTCATCAAGGATTCAAGAAAACAGTTTGGCACAGGTTTGCTTTAAGAACTTTACATTCTATGAAGTGTTTAAAATGTTACTGACAAATGGGATTTTTCGCCCAATATTTTGTTTATGCGCCATGTTGGATTTACCTATATGACAAAAACAAGGGTTTTAAACAGCCGTGGGGTGAGATCTGGGGAATATGATGGTTGCCAAACTTAGGGAATGTTGTACCTCACCAAAAACTGATGCCATGGTCACTGAGGTACAATAATAGAGAAACATTTACCTTGTGGAATGCTGTCTTCAAAACATTCTAAAGCAGCTGTTAAATATTTCTTTGTGACAGTATCAATTGGTTCCTGTGATATTTTACTAGGTTTTCTCACCAAAGGGATCTACAATAAATAACAAAAATTAAAAGGTAGTATATGTATAATATAAAAAAAACAAACAAAGAAACAGTTCTCCTTTATTGTTAGAGATATAATTTGTTTTTTTAAATCTGAATCTTCCTTTGCTATTGATATGGAACAGGGAAAAATATTTGCTGTTTTATACATTCAGAATAAAAATAAAATCAAAGTAATGCTGTAATGTGTGTGTGTCTCACCCCAGATAATGCCAGAATAGAATTTTCTCTCAATATCACACCATCAAGAGAAAGTTCATTTTGGTTAGCTAAATAGTTGTATCATTTTCATCCACACTAGTGTTTAGTGTTCAAACCAAGGTAAATGCCAGAATATCAAACATTTCTTTTTCAAAGCAGGCCTGTCATCGCCACTGGAAAGATCACTAAAGGTTTAGCTTAGTAAATATCAATAGTAGTAGCAGCAGCAGTCATTATTTAAAGATGACCTGGACTCCTCATTAGATTCAATAGACATGGAACTTAAAGCCACAAAGCATAACATAACATTGGAACAATGATAAGTGTCCTCAGTGAATAAAAGTTTTCTACTGTGACTTTACAAATGGCAAAGGTTTATTAATTTGTAACACCTAGGTCCGTGTCATATATTGACACAGAAAAAATGTTTCTATTATAAGATATGGCTAAATTAAAAAGAAAGAAAAAGGTTCATGCTGAAAAACGATTCAAGTTTTAATTTTAAAGCTCAAGTAATTACATTTTTGCTAAGTATGGGCACAACAGTAAAACATTCAATCTTATATTTAAAACTGTTTTGTACTGTACTCAAATTGTTGGTGTTCTTTATAAAAAGCTGTTATTTTAAAGTGGACACATACAATATTTATTTAGAACCAAATAACTTTTTCTTTTTTTTTATTCACAATAAGAGAAATTGATTTGCATGACAGAACTGATTTCATGCTATACACAAAAAAAACAAAAAACATTAAAAATCTAATATATTTTTTTCTTTTATTTTGCCAATTCATCATGAGTCATTTTATTCATTTTTGATGAAACTTACTTTGTAAAAGAAAATACATACAGGGATGTAAATTACTTTCTTTTGCCATTAAAAAATAGTGAAAAATACCACTCCCTGAATTAAAATTTGATTTTATATTTAAAGGTAATATCTGTAAGAATTATCTACCCCTACATACTTCTTTTCTTATTTTACAAAATGTACTGAGAAGTTTTCAGCTTGACCAAAAAAGCATTCCAAAACAAATAGTGGTATCTGGTCATTTGGTAAAATTTTTTGTGTTGGGTCAATTTGTCAGCATCCCCTCAGAGGAAATGAAATAGAATTATATAACATCTATTGAAAGTCATGATGAATAAGAAATTATCTTGTTCATAATTTTGTCTTATGAGATCAAGTACAATGTAGTGGCACAATGTACAAAAATTAAGTTTTCAAATCTGAATTTTAAATTATCATAAACCACACACTTTAAGAAAAATAAGTTTATTAATTTAAAAGAAAAAAAAAAGCTGTTTTTAATCCTTCTTATATAAAGAAAGTAATGTGTAATATGTTTTTTTTTTAAAATGGAGGTGGATTTTTTCTTTATCTACAATACTTCTCAGACATGCATGCTGAAATGTACTTAGCAGATATATTCCATAGCAAGTAACAAATACTAACAATAGCATTCCAAAGATATATAGATCATGAAAGATTTTTTTTTTTTTAAACAAGTACCATGATTGCAATTAGTTTCCAGAAAATAAAATTAATTTTAGCATCAAAACATTAGGCAAACAGTTCAATTCCTGAGTTGTGTAATACATTGACTCAGTGGAGAGTGCTATTAATCTAATATGGAAGAACAGACATTGTGAAATTCTGTTCAAAGAGAACAAGGTAGGAAGGAGAATGGCATCCTTGCAGAAATCAAATAAAATGGATCTGTTTGACATTCCTGGAAGTATACTGAATGTTGTGAGCTGCTGCAAAACAGGGGTAATAAACAAAATTAAGGGAAAAAAAACAAAACAAAAAAAAAGATCCAAAAGAATGTATAATAGTAACACCACCTAGTTTCAGAAATCCAATTTTGCAGAAAGTTTTAGTGAATCATTTACTTACCATTTACAGAAACTTCAGATTGAATAAATTTATTAGTCTTACCTTTTGGATTTCTGTCCAGAGATTTTCACATTCTTGTAAGAGTCCCTGGGGACGTGTGGCTGCTTCCTATATTCAAAACAAAGGAAGAAATAATAACACTAGATATTAAGAAAAAAAAAATCTTGATAATTTTTTAGCAATTGTTAACTTGATCATAATTATTGGGTTATCCAAAAAGTTAAGTTTTAATAACCATATCTGACAGTGAAAATGTCACATGGATATATTAAACACCTCCATTTCAGCAATGTATATATTCAAGGAAGAAGTTTTTAGTGTATTTAAAATAAACATTATACAATATTACAAATTCATTTTAGCTACAGCAGAAAACAGTGTATATAAAAAGCAAGCTGGTTGGCAGTACACTCAAACATGAAGCAAGAAATCACAATGGTGAAAATATCCTGCATGATTACAGTAATAAAACATTGACAGTAACAAGTAGCCCTACTGAATACACTTACCATATGTACATCCTACCTCTTAGACATATATTTCTCTGTGGTCTTAATGGTATGTTTCCCAGGGTAATGTTTTACCATCACCAGTAGTTCCTTTTAGTTACATTTTTTCTTAAGTTTCCAATTGGTTAATGATATGAGTGTGTTAGACCATATTTAGGTATCATACATTAGCTGGTACAGACAAATGTCACAGATGTAAATTCTTTTAAAACATTGGTACTAATAATAATAATAATGCCATTTGAGTAAATAATATTACTGTGGAGTTGGACTAAGCAGAAGTGACTAGCTGAAGTAAAATTATAACCTATTGTAGAAGAAAAGGGAGAAAATTAAACTGGAAAAAAAACTTTTGAACCATTGTCATTTACAATAGCATCTTTATAAAATATATATACAATTTTTTTTTTCTCATTTTATAATTCTGGTTTTTGAAAAGTTTTGTAAAAAATTCCTCTTTCTTGTAAGATTGCTAACAAAAAACACCCAGAGCAGTATTTATGCATTGGGTGTGGGGGTGCATCAGAGTTGTGTTTTGGTACAGAAGAGAGTGGCAACCCCCAAAAAGTTTGGGAACTACTGGTTTATATTAACAGTCATGCTTGTGATCAGGGGAGGGGTTCTGATCCACCCTTGGCAGAAGACAGATGTGTCCACTGCATGGTTCCTGTGCCATTTATTTGTATTGCTAGTCACCACATCAGGATGAGTAGATGGGCGAGACGTTGGGGGTGAGATGGAGGGGTGCTGAGCTGTTAGACCAACATAGCAGAAGTTGTACCAAGTACCACCAATCTACCTACCCAGATGAGCAGCTGACGTCCTGAATAAAACCTATTTAATAATATGGGTTCTTATTTCCTGGTGTGGCGTTTGTCTTTTATCGTGCGGGTATGCATCACACACTTTCGCAGTTTCTGGTGCACACCGATGGCATCAATATTCAAAACGCAACATAGGGTAATCATTAGTCAGTTGGTGGAAAGCTTGAGCAAGGGTCACATTGTAGGTTTACATTCAGGGCCAAAGCAAAAATGACAAAAAGTTGAATTGAAAGTTAGCAAGGACAACCTTTATTCCTGCTGGTACCTTACTTTCTGTTACCGAAGTCTGTTGGGGAAACAAAGGTCTAGTTATCTTGTAAATATTTGTGAATGGCATAAAACAATACCTAAACAACTTTCTAAAATAATTTACTTTCATGCTCAAACATCTGTGCCCAACAGAGAATAGAAGACATACCAGAAACATTTACAGAATGGCCCAACATGTTTTAGTTGCATGTATTCCAAAGAAGTAAGAAAAATATTACTTACCCTATAAAATGTCCTTTTCTATGCAAAGTTAAAAATATATTTATTAAATTTAACCTATAATTTATTTCAATTGTATCATACAGCATTTTAAAATGTCCTGGGAATTTACACTTACTATAATGACACTTGAAAGCAGATATTTACTTTTAAAAATCTGTACCAATCACAATTTGCAGTAGATAAATAAAATCATGATGAAATATACAAAAAATTTCCAGACAAAATATAGAGTAAATTTTTGGCAAGTTTAGTTAGTATCCAACTTTCAGTGGCAGCTGCTGCTCATGTGATGAAAACCAGATGTTTTACAGTAAAGTTATTGATCATTTTATTTCTAAGCCAAAATAAATTGAACTATGTTTAAAATACTAATATTTTACATTACTATTTATATATTAAATTAATAAAAATCATTCAATTTCCTCTCCGATCATAAGTTAATTACTAACCACAGTATATTTTTCAGAACATGCCAATGTGAGGCCACACCTAATTAATACTTTCCACAATTCCTATAATTCAAACCACCTTTTTTTTTTTTAAATCTATACACTAATGAGATTTTCAAAATCCAACAGATATTTCCTCACTACAAAGAAAAGATAGTTTATATAGCTTTATTTTCAGTATAAATACTTTTTGCAGCAGCAAATACACACTTTTAATTTTTAGACACGGCCTCAGTTCATGAGACTATTTACCCTACTGCTCTCAAACAAGCAGTTGTCCACTGGCAAAATAATGAAAAATAAGTCAAATTCTATGGACACCAGAATAAATTTTTAATTTTCTCCATTGTATTGCTGTCACTAAAACATTGAATAAAAAGCCAAGATTAGGGGTTTGTAGTTCAATGAGGAGGTCAAAACTACCAGCAATCTGTGGATATAATTCTCCAGAGACATTATCAAAAAGCCTAGCAGTATGGATCCTCAGCAATGTTCTTCATAAGTCCCCACCAGTATATCTTCTATGCATGTAGGCCCTATTAATTGTATTTACTGAATCTAGTGTACTATAGCAGAAGGATAAATGAGAAAAATCAAAGTATATAAAGATTGGTACATGACAATCTTCCAAGTGGAGAGAGAGTTTTGAACATTGACAATTGGATAATGGTGGGATGCAAAGATCTTAGCCACAAGGTAGACCTCAGTCAGTCAGTCATGTGCCATGCGTGATACACGCTTAGGCAGATTTTTTCCCACAGTAGGTTGCCATTTCTTTCTGCAGTAGACCGCTAGCCATCCAATGCTATAGAACCCGGTCTGTCCTGTTATTTACCTATAGCTAGGGGGAGAAGAAGAGGATTCATACCTTTCCCAAAGGTATTAGTACATAAGTGAACGTATGAATTCAAGTGGAATTAAAACTCGGCTCTCCGATTCCTCAATCAGATCTGCTATCCATTACTCCACCATAAGGTTTTGTAATATCAATATTGACAGCAAATGAAACCCAAATTTAAAATTGTTAGTAAATCTATCTTCTTAAAATAATAGGAGTTATAAAACTGTAGATTAAATGAGTTTATTACTCGGACGTCGCTCATACAATTCAAGATACTGCTGGTTCAATCTGCCATTCTTGCTTTCCGCACACTTCAAAACGTAAATGTCTTTTCTCCCATTCTCACTGCTTCAGCCCTCTTTTATCAGGCCAACACCGCAGTTGACCAACCAATCAGTGTTCTTCGCTTTTATCCTCAGTTACCCAGGTAAATAGCCTCCTCCAGTTCAAATACAATCAGCACACGACTTGCTATTAGTCGAAGCATGCCAAACTGTACAGAAACCCTTGTTACCGCACGTACTGCCGGAATGGCTAGACGTGAGAATAATGCCATTTTCAAGGAGCAAATTTGCCGATTCCATGTGCCACATGTTGAGGTAAGACCCTTATTTTCCTATGCACCAGATGCAAGCCACTCTAGCTCACTTGCTTCTATGGGACTGTTCACCACAAGAACAGAAATTGCATATTTACATTATTTATACTATTGTTCTCTGTTATTACATTTCAGTTGTGCCCTCTGACCTTCAAGTTGCTTGTCAACCCAGGTAACCATCAGAGAATTTTGAACTGAACACTTTATTTGATCTAGTGATAGATTATTCTTATTCTGCTGTCCAAATCTAGGGAGGTCTCCTTTTGTTCTTTATTTAGTACTGCTCATTTACTGCTCTTCCCGTTTTCCACCAAGCCTAAATCTGCAAAAAGAAATTTGTATAATATTCTTGTCGGAACTTCTTACATGAACCTTTCTGGTCATTAACTAGCATAGTACCCATAAAATTGATAATAGGATCATATACATAAGGATTAGAATGTACTATATTCACTGAAAAGTATTACAAATCTCTTCTTTATCGGTTGTTTTTGTTTATCATATAGGTACAGGAACATTGTCCACATCAGTGGGCCCGCTGCACACACAGTAGTTCTCAGTCCAGATCTCTAAATGCACCTGCCATGAGGGTTGATGTCAGAGAGATTCCACTCTTTGCAATCACGTTTATCAGCTCCCTCCATGACATCTTGGGCCTCTCAGGCAATCACTTTCCTTCAACCTGAAAATCACAAACACACTTGATAACACTGCTGGAATGCTGAACATGTCCATACCAGTGAATCTCAATCTCTCTCAGAACGAGGTCGAGATCCTCAAGACCAAGATGGATACACATTGTGTCATTTACTTGTCTTTTTTTGTTTCATCTTATTTCTCTTGCTTGATAGCAGTAATAACAAAGTGTTTGAATTTCTTAAGTGATGTCTTATCATCATTAGTTTTTTGCCTAACCTTTTTATTTTTTGTAATGTCATCGGCGCCGCCATCTTGACTTTAGTCACTTTCCCACGGTTATAAAGTAGCTTCCTTGTGCCTTTCTTAAATTTTTATGGTTATTTTTTCTGGTAAGTTTTCCTCTTTATGAATTTAAGTGCAGTACTAGATTGGCAGCTAGGTCTCATCATTTTACAGTTGAAATTGCTCTAAGTTTTTTCTCTCGCATATCTCGCTTGTGGAACTGTCTTCCGGCTTCTTGCTTTCCAGTCAACTTTGATCTTCAAAATTTAATTGCAATGTCAGTCATTATCTTGCCTTCTTAATTTCAGTTATTTTATTCTCTCCTTGATAATTTTTTTTTTTCTTTTTCTCATATTCTTTCACACTCAGTAACCACTTCCTTCTTATTGTCTTCCCTCTTAAAGTATAATCACATGAAGATGGACAAGCAATTTTTTAAGTGCAGAAGGTCTGAAGAGACTGCATTTATATATTCTTTTATACAATGGAAGTGTGGGGCTCAGGAGATAAACTTTTTGGTAAAAAATTTCAAGATGTTTCTAGTGAAATTGTAAAAAATAAAATTATCTATCTGTAGCCTGTTCTTTTTACACTTCCTTTTTTGTAGTGACAATTTGCTTGCATCAAGAAATTTTTTTTTTTAGTTTAACTTGCTGGCCTGGTTAGTCTTTACAACTATTGTAACTTACAAAAGAGAAGATATTCTTATTCTTTACGCTTTTCATTCGTTTTCTCCACCCAACAAGTGTAAAAAAAAATTTAAACTTTATACACTTAATCAAATAGAGTGGGGTTGTGACTCATGATGATCTAACTAACAATCCCGTTCCATAAAATGTTCTGTTTAGTAATAATTAACTTGTAAAATAAAATGAATTAAAATTCTGTTTGGAACTGGTTTATAACACTCAATTGACTGCCTCCTGTTAAGGTGGTTATACTACCTGACTGACTAGTTTCTGTCAAGGTAAACAGAAGGTGTAACAGCATTTCTTTTTTTTAAAATGTTACTATCTGGGTAGTGGTTTGAATTATAAGAAAATATTTTTTAAAAAGGTATCTAACCATAAGAGAGTATAAAGAGAAATGGGTTCGTACCTTTCTTTGCAAGAGTATTTGTGCTTAGTGAATATAAAATGCTATTTGCCATTATTTTTTTTTTTTTTTTTAATTATCACCACTGACCCTGGTCATGCTTAATAAATTCTCAACTTTGAGTCTATCTCATGCTTAAAATTTGAGAAAGGTGATTTAATGTAGCCTTAACAAAAAATAAAAAAAACAAAAAAAAAAACATCATTTCATGCTTAAAATGTGAATTTAAAATCGAAAAAGGTATTTATTATTAAATTTCAAAGAATTTTTTAAATTCTTAAAAT
Source organism: Acanthosepion esculentum (assembly GCA_964036315.1). Taxonomy (NCBI): domain Eukaryota; kingdom Metazoa; phylum Mollusca; class Cephalopoda; order Sepiida; family Sepiidae; genus Acanthosepion; species Acanthosepion esculentum. The sequence goes on along the minus strand of OZ038478.1, from coordinate 72,162,996 downwards.
GTAATAAAATGCTATTGTCCAGCCTTAAAAGATAATCAGTAACCTTTAACATAAGAGATAAAAGTATTTACATAATTTTGTAAAGAAAAAGATTCTTAAAAATTAAATTTATCTTCATTTCTACTTAAAATACCTGATGACTTACTGAGATGCAAACAAGATAAAGACATTAATAAGATGGGGGGGGGGAGACGAGAAAAGAGTTCAATCCTGGGTCAGGTAATATAGACATATTGAGACTCGGTAAAACAGGACTAGCAATCCAAGATGAGATATTCTTAGACATGGACAGAAGAATAACATTCAACCCCAGAGATTAAATAATGGATTCAGTTCAAAATTTACTTGAGGTTATCTAGATTGAAAGTGCCTGAAGTAGATCAGAGGGCACAATGGCAAAAATATTATAGACGAGACATTTATTCAACTGTAAATGAAAAGTGCTTTATAAAAAACTATCTATTTAATAAAAAATTAATTTTTATTCTTCGAAGTCTCTGTTTATTGAATTCTTATTTCAAGTAGCAGTTTTCCTATTCTATTTTTTGTTTAGTGTGTCTGTTCCTTTCAGTTCTATCTCTCATCTTTACGTGACACTGGGATCTCCGGGGATTGATCAAACAAAAAGGGAAAGAAAGAAGGAAGAGGAAAACTACTAACTGGATGATAAAAGTTAAAATTTGCAGGAAGATGAATTATCAAGAAGAAAAAAAAAAGAAAAAAAAAAGGAAAAAAAAAAAAAGGAAAAAACAAAATGCATTGAAATATCAGGTTTTAAAATAATACCAAGGAGAATTCGGTAAGTACCACCAAAGAGATTGTTAATATTTCCCTTTCTCACCCACGACAATTCTTGAGATGGATTGGTGGGGTGAGAGAGGGTATTGATTTGATCTGAAAGTAGATTAGATTAGAGTGAGAGAGAGAAGCACCATCTACACTCTTGTTAGCCTCACTCATTCCGGACACAGGACTCCATATAAGACCAGAACTTAGAAATTTAAATTACTACTACACAAGCTGCAGACTCCAATAGGGATCTCAGTGTAATTTGATAACAACATTAAGTGAGAAGGGTTAAAACAAGCTGTATACAACAAGTGATACATAAACCAAATTGTTGTTACATTTTTAATTCTTTATTCCAAAGGATTCTTTTTGTGTAGCTTCGAGTTATCAAACTGCCTTTACTTCAGTTTGTTTATCAGCGATCTTCTCACCCTCTGAGATCAAAAACACAATGTGGCAGAGGAGTGAATGGTTGTGAACAAATGCCAGCTAAGTGGAATTGGGCTCATCATCATGATACCAGTGACAAATGAGCCACACGTTAACGAGTGAGGAGTCAGCTAAATGGTAACCACAGTAGTCTGAAGAACTTTAAGACCAACATGGTGCATAGAGCTACATTATTGGTTTCTGTTGATGGGGGTCAACATGTGGGGTTTACTGGTTGTTGTTGACCAGGATCAACTCTTGGGATTACAATTAGCTATTCTTTCACATTTTTCATGCTGCAACCCACTATTCCACTTATTATCTATTCAAGTTATGTAAAAAATGACTAAATTTAAATGGAATGTGATATGATCACAGCACAGTTCTATGTTTAATTTAATATATAGAAGAATGTCAGGTAAGAAAGATTCTTTTAGCATAATAGATAATGAAAGAGAAAAATCACATTTATTTTGCATTTTCAAAAGAAAATTATTTTCAAAATCATTGGCTTTATCAAAATCATGTACAATGAACATCAGCTTTTTGGTGGTATTTTGTTCTATAGTCAAGTACAAATTTTTTTTTAGAGAAAGTATTTTTTTTTTTTTTTTTTTTTACTATTAAAACAAATGTCAAAATTTGAATTAACTTTTATTATTTTTCACAGGAGAGATCTTGAACAAGTGACAATTTAAAGATTTTTAAAATGAAGCCAAAACCAATAATCAAGCATTAATAGTTAAGTTACACCAGTAAAAAAAAATTAAAAAAGAACTTTGTATCTCAGTCATCAAAAGTTATCCAACTGTACTATTTTTGAATTTTCAGTATGTCATATATTGGCTATTGTGTCAAGTTTTAACAAATTAGAAAAGGGTCAGTGTTTTAGGTGGCTATGTTGACATAATGACTGGTAAGAAAGCCAAACCTATTTCTGTTGCTTTTAATCACAGCTCATTATTCTACAACTATTGAGTAAGCAGTACAGATAAAAAAAATAAAGAGACAGAATCCTAGAGAAAAGGATGCAAGTTTAAATCTTACCAGTGGCTATTACTTGTTTTAATTTATTTCCAATTTATGTTTGTAAAATAATAGCGCAAGAGTAAGAGAAACAAGACAAAAGAAATAAGAGCTAAAATTTGATGACAATTTTTCATGTAAGAAATTCACAAGTGAGTAAAAATATGAAAGATAGGCACAATCATTTGGCTCATATGTATTCTACTATACAAAATTTATTTTGTAACAAAAATTAAAAATGAAAACAAATAAAATTTACAAAATTAAAACAAATATTTAAAAAGTTTGAAAGTGAACACTTTGGACATGTAGACTAAAAAAAAAAAAAAAAAATTCCAATTTTGGTTAATTTGAACCTGCAACAAAAAGGACCAGTATTTTCAACATTCCCTACTCCATTTTAATAATTAGTATCTTTATGTTGCAGTCTTACAAAGAAAAACAAAATGGAGATTAGAGTCCCAGTTCCTCTAGTAATATTATCAACTGCATCAGTCAAGAAAAGTGGTTGAACTTGCAGCATACTGCAAGTATCTCCACCACCCCCACCTACATTTTTAAACAAGTGTCAACAGCAGAAAGAAAGTGATCGAGATTTCAGGAGCAACTCAGTAGATTTTCTCTTGAGTAATATTTTCTATTTTGATTGTCAGTACTTGTAGGAAACTGAAGAATAATTGGAAGAAAAACAAGAAATGAAGCATTTTAAGAGACGCAAATACTACACTAATATATTGAGACGTAGTGCAAATCTCTCTCTCACACACACACACACACTTTTGTGGATTATAAGACACAAACTAAATTTAACATGAAATATTGGAAAAATAAAATTGAGGGAATTTTTTTTTAAGCTGCCCCTACATCACTGGGGAGCAGGGAGATTCATATCATAGATCCAAAATTTAACTGCATATCTGACCTAAACTTTGTAAGGCACAAGCTGATACTGCTGAGGGTGAGATCATTGCAAGATAACAATGTAACTATTTCCAGCTGAATATATTTACTGGTTTAGAAGATAAAAATTCACAAAAACTTTTTCTTCAGTCTACTGCTACTGCAGCCCAATCTTGCCATATAACTTAGTATTTCAAGATCAGCCTTCTAACCATAATACCAGTGCATATATGTAATAAATACAGTGCATGCATATAGTTTATATAAACATAAATACTATAGTTTGTATTAATCTGTTTCTGATAGAATTTGTAAGTATATATGTGTATGGGGGTACTATTCACCTCCAGTTTTTACATATTTCTAATAAGCATGCTATAGCTTTACAAGAGCCAGATCAGAAGAATAAGACTTATTCTGCAATGAATTAATAAATCTAATAATGAAAATAAGTAATATTTAGAAAGTTATTTTGTATTTTCACTACCATTAGAAGTTTTGTTTTTACTATACCGTCAATTTATGACTAGCAAGATTATCTAATGTTACCTAGGTTAACAGGCCATGGACCAAAAAAGGAAGAGACATAATGAAATGAATGATTCCTTGGAATTCCTCACAGAGGAGCCGACAGATATTAAACATTATTAAACTGAGATTAGCTTCTATATCTAATTTATTTAACAACTCTTACAAATACCTGTGAACCAAATAAAGAAAAATATTTGGATGTGTATCTATTTCAGTTATAGCAATGGAAATATGGTAAAGTTAGAGGTAGTGATAAAAAAAAAATATATCAGTTTCAAATATAGTTTAAAAATACAACTACCCAAGTATTATTTTGATTTTTTTCTGTCATGATAAACAAAATAATTAGAATGAATGAAAGATTGTATTTGTCTATCCACTTTGGAATCATTGAGTAAATCTCAAAAATTATTTTTGTTTTGAAATAGTTGATAACATACTTTTCTTTCTCCAGAGAATTCTTACTTTGATAGTGACTGAGTGAGTGATGAAGGCAGTGAAACCAATGACTGTTCTGAAGCAGTTATGTATGTATGTATGTATGTATGTTGCAGCACTAACCCTGGATCGGTTAAGCCGGCTCCTTCCAAGGAATTCACCGCGTCCGGAACGAAGGCTGATTAAGCACGGCGATCCATCGCCAATGCTGAAACGAGCGACAGCCATTCCAGATTCCAATGGCGGCAAATTCTTGAAACGGAGTAACAAGGGAGTTTTGAACTTCACATGCGGTCCCCCACACCTCGCGTGCTATCCCAGTGGAGGGAGGAATATGCTCTTACTTGCCGCAGAATTTCCACAGGCGCAGAGGCAGGAGTAACCAAGAGGCCGCCGGATGCCGGTGCAGACGCCGAATGGTTTTGAATTCAGAGTTGACCTTCTCCTAGACCAGTTGCCATCCAAGGCTATAGAACCCAGTCTGTCCTGCTATTTACCCATAGTTGGAGGGAGAAGAGGATTCACACCTTTCCCAAAGGTGTTAGCACGTAAGTGAATGTAACGGATTTGACTGGAATTCGAACTCGGCGCTACGATTCATTACTCCACCGTGCCTCCTTCTGAAGCCATTGACAAGATATCACTGATACAACAAAGACTTCTGAATCACAAACAGTTAATAAAGCAAACACATATCACAGGCTATATAAACAACTCACAATCACAGAAGCTACAAGGCCATGTTCTTCAGAGAACTACAGACCTGATTTTATATGGTTATACTTTTTTACTCTTGTAATTAAAAGATAGATTGACTAATTTTTTTTTCTTCTTGTCATTATATAAAATATGAACAAAACTTATGTGCAGTAAAGATAACCAATCAGAACAGATCACCTGAGTTAAGATGAGGATGATGCCACAACTTAGTCAAAACAGAACTAACAATATTAGTCAATTGAAATACAATCTGAAACAGGCAACAAATTTTATGCAAGAAAATCCAAATTACAATATTTTAGTGTTAACTGAACACAAAAATAAATATGGAATGAAGTGAACTCTGCCCTAACCTGGACCTCTGACCCAAATGAAATAAATATACCAATTTTTTAATTATTATGTTCATGTATGTATGTTGGCATGAAAAAGATATCCTAAATAGCAATTTATCCAATTCATTAGTCATACACAAAATTAATTTCAATCTATAAAAAAATTTTTTTTTAAAAATGCTGTACTTATCGAGAGAGAAAATAACTTAGATGAAAAGTTATTGAAAGTGCAATTATCGCTTTTGCCAAAATGTTAACTTATGCTCTAGATTTTTCAAATATCTCCTTTCTTAAAAGAAATACCCATTTCTTTTTTACTGGATAGTAATTATGAGACAGTGGTATATCAAAGTGTTCATTCATCCACTCTTCTTTCTGTTAGTTTGCCAGAGGCAGGACATTCCTTATCAAAATATTTGGTACATAAACAGAGTGGGATTTATACATTTTTTTTTGCAAGAAGGGAATAAAGGAACATAAGTAGACTTAGCCAAAAGCAGTTTATTGATTCACCATGATGGTAGATACTAGATTATGATGTGAAACTTATTTAGTTAAGTTTTGTGAATGTGTTCAATTTCTGCAAGTAAAGCTAAAAAGAATCTCTCATATATATATATATACACACACACACGTATTCAACATATAAGGGTCAAGCAGCTCAGTTCCAAGGAACCGAGGGCCTGACACCAGCATATGTGATTTGATTATAGTGGTGAAGGTTTTGTGCAGAACCACCCACACTTTTTGAAGGGTGGAATACAGAGACCTGGTGCACTACGTGCCACAAGGTCTACCAAACAATCCTCTGCAGGTTTTGAATTCAGAGTTGTCCTTCTCGTAGGCCAGTTGCCATCCAAGGCCATAAAACCCAATCTGTCCTGCTATTTACCCATAGCTGGAGGGAGAAGAAGATTCATACTTTTCCCAAGGGTATTAGTATGTAAGTGAATGTAATGGATTCAAATGGAATTCGAACTTGGCTCTCCGATTTCTTGATCCAAGCCGCTATCCATTACTCCACTGTGCATGCATATATATATATATATATATATATATATATATATATATATATTACACACACAAAAACCTTGACACATAGCAGAAAGAAATTGATTTACATTTCATAGCTTTTTTCTTTTACACAGGTGTCAAATTTCTACAAGGTAAATTGGAGATATTTACATATTTTTACTTTTTTTTTTATACTATTGTTCACCAAATACAAGTCCCAAGAGCCACTCTAGGTAAAAGGTTACTAAATGAGGTTGTTGTAAGGACTTAAAGGGAGAAAGTAAGAAGTGCAGATTATGAGGATATGTAGGATGGATAACAGTTGACCCTAGACTTAGAGAGATTAACCTCATAGAAGGATAAGAATTGGAGATTCTTTAATGCTTATCTATCATTGGAAGATTTGAAAAGAGAGCCTAATGGCAGCATTGAAGAATATCCGAGGTCAGTTTGATAGCAGAGTCTATAAAGTAAAAGTAAATATAGAACTTCCTGATGCTATACTGGCATGTAGGTTGTAAACTGCAATCTAGGGAATCTACATTTCCAACTGGCCTTATCAACAACACTGAAGATGACATTTGATAATGTGTGATGATAATAATAATAATAATAATGAAAAAAAAAAAAAACATTTATGAAAAAGTGTAGAGTATTGAATGCTCCTGAAAGGGTATGTGGCCAAACCTTTGTGAAAAATGAACCTAGTATGGAAGCTGAAGTGTTTTACAACAGAAGGAACCATGGACAATACAAGACTTGTAGAAATTACAGAGGAAGGAGAATAGGATGAAAAAAATAAAAAATAAATAACAAAAATAACCACATGGTGTTGATGGGAAAATTACACAATGTTTCATTTGCGCATCTTGCAAACATTGAGCTTGCAGTTGTCCCCAAACCAGCAATTGTGAAGTGGAGGAAGTGCAGGTATTATTGATGGCATCAGATGAAGTCATGTATACCTTAACAGCAGAGGCGATGGGTTTTGTTATTCTAGACCTAGTTTGCTCAAAGACAGTGTATGGGAGAGCATGGCATACCAGTTAACCTCGATTTGGGAAAAAAAAAAAAAAAAAAGTGAAAACTGAACCATCCAATTCCATGTACAAATTTGGAGATGGACAGAGAGTAAGAGCCCTGAAATGTGTCAGCATACCTTGTGTCATGGCTGGAAAAGATAATAATCAAGACAGATATTGTGGACTGCAATATACCGTTGTTGTTGAGTAAATCATCAATGCAACAAGCAAGTATGGTGATTGACTTAGACAAAAATATAGTGAAGGTGTTTGGGAAATCTCTTGAACCAAATACATCCAGTCGAGGACATTACACAATCCCTATTTTTAGGTCACTTACAACAGACAGTACAGAGAGTACTTTTAGTTGAAAAAAAAGTATGGACAAGCAGAAAATTGCATTCAAATTGCATAGGCAATTCACACATCCTTCATATGAAAAACTCCAGCAACTGCTGGGTAATGTCAGATGTGAAAATGACCTAATCGAAGCAGCAGTAAAAAGGGTACGAGAGTCTTGTGTGATTTGCAAGCTTTATAAAAAGGCCCAGCCTCATCCTGTGGTGTCTCTGTCCCTTGCCTCTTCATTCAATCAAACTGTAGCAATGGATTTGAAATCTTGGCATAATGGTTATTTTTTTAGTTATGGTGGATCTGACCACATGCTACTGCACAGCAACAGTGATAAATGACAAAGTGAAAACACTATAATACATGCTATTTTCGCCAACAGGATTGCCTATTTTCGTACACCTGGATCTTTCCTAACGGACAATGGAGGTGAATTTAATAATGAATCCATGAGAGATTTGGTAGATGCATTTGGTATCCAGCTTCTGAACACAGCAGCCCAGAGCCCATGAAATAATGGCACCTGTGAAAGGTTGACTCAAATATTATCAAGCAGTGTAAAACAGATTCTTGAGGAAACTAATTGTAAAGATTGCTATGACCTGGGCTGTAGCTGCAAGAAATTCTTTGCATAATTTCAGTGGGTTTTCACCAAATCAGTTTTAGGAAGAAAGACTTGTGATAAATGGCACACCATCAATATTAGAACAAAAACAAACTCAATTAGTGGCATATAACTTAAATGCCATGAACAAAGCAATAGAGGAATTTATAAAAAATTAAACAAATGAGCTTTTCAGCAAGTGAAACCAAAAAGTGATCTAGGAAAAAAAAAAAAAAAAAAAAGTGATAGATGGCATGGTCCAGGAGTTATAATTGGGCATGACAGGGAAACAGATACGGGTTAGACATGGCGGTACCTATTATAGAGTCTACATTTGTAGACTCCAAAGTATTGAGCAACAGAATGGAGAGACATCTTTAGAAATCCCTAGAGAAAATGATGAACAAGAAGGAACTGGCCCCAACACTAACAGAGGAGAGGATGAACATAATACCACTCATGGTGAAGACAGGGAAGAAAACAATGACAGTGGAAAAAAATGTAAAAAAGGTGCCCACAGTGTTCCAAAGATCAGCAGTTACATAAAATGTTCCCTAAAAGATGGGAGTGGACAATTTACTGTAAAAGTTCTCTCACATGCTGGAAAAACAACAGCTTAATACAAGAACTGTTTTAATATCTGCAGAATTGATACAGGAAGAGATGAATGGATTGATCTGGAAAATGATGTAGATGAGTGGCAGCAGGTTAATGAAGAGGAGGATGCCTTTGAGGCTTCTGTGGTCAATGAATTATTCAATGCTAAGGCAGCAGAGGTTGAAAATTGGAAGTAGTACAAGGTGTTTGAAGAGGTAAAAGATGAAGGGCAACTATGTATATCAGTGAGATGGGTGGTCACAGAAGAGATAAAAGTGGGAATGAAAATAATGAAAGCTTGACTAGTAGCAAGTGGTTTCAAGGAAAAACAGGAGATGGCAACAGATTCCCCTACTTGTTCAAAAAACTTTTTAAGACTTGCAATATTCATGGTCTCCAACTTTGATTGGAAATGTAATTCATTGGATATCAGTGCAGCATATTTACAAAGAAATGCAATTAATAGGAAAATGTATTTAAAGCCTCCAAAAGTATTCTATAGTGGACAGTTGTGGCTATTGAAGAAAACCATACATGGCTTAGGGGATGCAGCAAGAGCATAGTACCTTAAGTTAAAGGAAGTATTGCAGGAAGTTGGAATGACGGTCTCAAAGTTGGACCCTGAATTCTTTTAATGTCGACGGTGAGTTGCCTGGAATTGTATGCATTCGCGTTATGTCTTTTGGTGAGGAATGGAAAGGTTCACTTCCATGTTTGTAGAATCAATTAAGGAAAAGTTTTCCATTGGAGTTTATAGCACCGACACTTAAATATATTGGGTTGAATATTGTACAGAAGAATGACTGGATTGAAATTCACCAACTAGACTGCGTAAGCAATTTAGAAATGCTAAATATAACTGGGAGAAAAGGAAGTGATAAAGTAAATGAGTAAGAATTAAAGAACCTGGAGTGTCTTGCTGGTGAGTTGAACTGTGTGAGTTGCTCAAACATGTCTCGATGTTTCTTTTGTCATGTGTGAGCTGTGAGTGAAGCAACTAGGACGGCGCAGGTTGAACATATATATATACACAGAACGAATAAAGTAGTAAAGAAAATACAGGAATGGACAATCACTTAAAGTATTTTCTTTGGGGCAACATAAAAGAACTGGTGACCGAATGCTTTTGTGATGCATCATTTGGTAATTTGGAAGGAGGAGGAGGGGGGGGATCTCATGAATACTATGATCTTCCTCAGTAATAACAAAAGATGTTTATTGACATGGCAGTCAAGACGAGTTGTGAGATCTTCTATGGCTGCAGAAATTTTGGCCCTGCTTGATGCTGCTGAAGCAGAAATATATCTAAAGGCTACTTTGAAGAAAGTATTGGAGCTTGGTGGAGACTCCCCTATTGTGAAATGCTATGTTGACAGTAAATTCCTTGTTGAGTCTGTGTACTCCACAAAACTAGTTAAGATAAAAGGCTCAGGATTGATATATCTGTCCTTAAGGACATGACTGAGCAAAAGGAAATCCATGCAGCATCCTGGGTCCAGCCAGCCCACCAGCTGTTTAATGTATTGACCAAGAGGGGTGTATCTATAGAGCACCTGCAGCTACACCCACCCCATATATAACTTACAATAATTAAATGTGGAAGTGAGGGTGGCTTAAGAAAAATGAAGCCAACAAGCAGGATAAAAGTTCTTCACATTAATTTCTATGGGAAAAGGCATGAATTCATCTCTAAAATATAAAGATAAAGGAATAGTGTGGAAAGCCTTTGCTGGAAAACGGTCTAGAATAACTACTCCAAATTCAAAACCAGGAATCCACTCCTCTACCTTGCTATGGCTTGAAATAGCAAAAAGGTGGGTGTGGGCTTATAATCCCACCCTTATAAATCCTACTTGCTAAAATATGATTAGTGTACAAGCTGTAGGACTGACTTGGTCTAAAACACAGAATAATTATCTATATTTCATTCTGGGGTTACCAGGGGGGGGATGAGTGCCATATAAAAGTAGCAAGGTGTTCATACAAGGTTCCCACAGATCTGTGTAAAAAAATTCCAGGACTATGTTAAAAAATTTCAAGGACTGAAACCGATGCGCATATACACGAAGTTAAATGGTCATCAATTTAAAAAATTTTGTGATTTATCTTTTTGACAGATGTTTAAAGAAAAGTTACGGCTGGTTCCAATAATTAATGTTGCATGGATCAATTGAAAGCAGTCAAGTAATCAAAGTGTTGAAGGCTAAAACACAACTGAGTGCAGACCTGGTTTATGTTACACATTTTGTGCAACATTCTACACAGTTTGAAAATTTTTAAATTACACACTAATTCTTACTGCTACATATTTCTGCTATATAGACTACTCATGGTTTGTGAAGGTCAAAAAAATTCTCAATTGCTGCACATTTCCTGTGAAGTATAATGGTTTTAATGAACAGAATTACAAAGAGAAATTTTCACAAAAAGACTACACATTTTACCTACACCAACTACTCATAACTTTTGTTACATATGGCAGAACACAATGTTGACATTTTTTTCAGTTCATCTAGTTTAGCATTCAGCACCTCTTCCAATTCCAATTTTTCTATGGACTTGTCCTTTGCAAATCTTCACATAGCATCAGAGTTTGTGATAAGTGTGAAGTTCTGAGTCCGATATGTTTTCTCTACATTGCTGTCAGCTGACTTGATCAAATCTTGTGCACAACTTTTAAGCTTGTTTTTTGGTTTTCAGTTTTTTCAATTTCCATAAGCATGGATTTTTGTTTTTGTCCAGCTGTTTGTTCCGGCTTTTTTTTTTTTTTTTTCCTCTCTCCTTCTCAGCCTCAAGGTATTGGTTGTATGATGTTCTGGTATTGGAAGCATGTTAGAATGACCTGTATCTCTAACTTTTGTTATAAGTGTGAAAAAAAAAAATGATGAACTATATTAAAACTTATTTGGCTTTTATTGATGGCTTTATATTAAAAGTTCAGTCTGGCTAGAAAATTTACACATGTAATCAACTCCTAAATATTTGGCCAGATAGCAAATTTAATTAAAAAAAAAAACAAAAAAAAAACAGAAAAATGTCCACAAACCAAGTCATTCTCTATAGTGCTGTCAAATGTGAATGGCGTTTTATTTCCAGTAAAACTGCAGATTTTTGTGCGTTTTGAAAGACATTGAACTATTTCTGATAAAATATCAGAAATAAACTGTTGCTTTCTTTCTTTGCAGATGATCTTTTAGCATGATTATGAAACTGTTAAGATTTATAAAGGAAGAGCACACTAAAAAGATAATTACATTTTCCAAATTGTAAGAATTTTGTCAAACCCAAACATGGTGCAAAGATTGATTGGGGATTTCTGAAAAAAAATTATGCAGAAAAGGAAATGTGTTAACAAAAGATCTGTTTGCATGCAGAAGTGCACAAATGTTCAATAACATCATTGAGAAACTTCTGGCAAAGTCTCCTCTTAGATACTCCCTTGTAAGATCAATTGCATGGCTGAACCCTGAATCCATTTGTGAAAAAAAATTGCCACAGCCTAAAAAGATGTCTTTCCTGCATAATGGACAGAAAATAAGTCAGTAAGTCTAATTATGATGACATCATCAATCAGTACAAAGTGTTTGAGGAAGAGGCTGCTGGAAATATTACTTTCAAGAATTTCAGCAAGCATGAAGACTGTCTAACAACAAAGAATATCAAAAACTGGAAAATTGTTTACAGATTGCTGGTACTTTCTCATGGACAGGTCTTAGTGGAAAGAGGTTTCTCAATAAGGAAATTTCCACTGTCAATATGAAACGACAGACTAGTTGTATAGCACATTATCATGGACTCTTTGTCCACAGTTGGAGGTGCTGGGAATGTTTCCATGACTAGGTCTCTTCTCTGCAGTGCTTCATTAAAATCTGATAATTATTTGATTTTTGCAAGAATTTCCAAATTAATGTTTTTCACCTGAAAAATGGTAAAAATTATGCCTCTTGCTGATGTAAAAAAAAAAAAATTGAACATGTTAGAAAGGTCTAGAAATTTTTAAAAAATAATTAAAACACTTTGGTCTTTCTTTTTAACAATAACAAACTAAGTTTGGAGCCTTTTTTTCACATGCTATGCTGTTTTTTTAGTGAAAAAGTGGATGCACCTAATTTAGACAAACAGTTTGCATATAGATACACATCTAAACAGGACGCATAAAGTATCTATTTTTTAGCATGAACTCACCTACCGCTGACTAGAGACGAAAAGGACTTTTTAATTTTGAAATTGATATGTGAATAAAATATCAATTGTCCAAATTTTAAAAAACAGATAAATTTTTCAAAATTATAACTGTGTACTTTATTATAGTAAATAATTTTCCTTTCAACTACAAATTAAATGAGTATGAATTAATTTATCTTTGACAGATGTTTTATTTGTCACTGACACCTTTTATCTTTGCTTTCCCCCCTTTTCTTGTTGAGTGAGGGTAGCAGCTCATAGAAGATACGGCTTCATATTCTTTCTCCCTTTCTTTCTCATCACCTAGACAACAAAATACAGAAGTAACTCTGAGGTCATGAATTCATTCTAATCAAGGAAACAAACCAACATTTGCAATAATTGCCAAATATTACTAACATTTTTCTTAAAGGACAATTTTAGTTTATAAAAAAAAAAAAAAAAAAAAAAAAAAAAGAAAAAAAAGCCAGATTTCTGGAATTTGGCATTTTGACATTCATGAATTGAGAAAAAGAATGTGTGGGCATCCCAATTTAGAAAATTCCAGGACTTTTCAAGCCCTGGAAAAGGCCCTGTCAATTTTACAGCTTTCCAAGACCTGTACAAACCCTGTATCTAGTATTGGTGACCCAACCATTGGTGCAAAAGATGTTATTATTTTGGGAGGCAATCTTTCCTGAAAAATAGCATAGCCAACATAATATAAAAAAAATTTTTTTTTTTTTTTTTTTGTAAAAATGTTTTATCTATGTTAGCAACTTACCTCATTTTTCTGTGATGAAGTGCTCATCATTCTGTAATCTGCAAAAAAGTTAAAAGATAAATTGAATATAGTTGCTAGTGAAAAATATTTAATATTTTAGTCAGTATTTTGCTGAAACAAAGAGCATGGTTTTCCTTTCCTTAAAGAAAAGCAAATTGAACTGAAAATAACAACAGGGGAAATGTTTTATTTCTTTGCTTATAAGATGCATATAAAAATATACTATATGCTGTGACCAATGCATGGGAGTCAATATATATATATATATATATATATATATATTATATATATATATATTATATATATATATTATATATATATATATATATATATATTATATATATATATATATATATATATATTATATATTATATATATATATATATATATTATATATATATATATATATATATATTATATATATATATATATATATATTATATATATATATATATATATATATATTATATATTATATATATATATATATATGAATAATAAAATATAGTTTTCTTGATAGCCAGAGTAGACTAGCTCCAGCTTTGGAAAAAACAGTTTGTTATCTTTTCCCAAGTTATGACAATCCACAAAAATAAAAGGAATCAGTAGGGACATCATAATCACCTATTAACATTAAAAGAGGAGTAAAAAATTTTAAAATAAATTAACAAAAAAAAAAAAAAACTATCTTTACAAAGTAGCATAAAATCCTGTTTTCAAAGTGTTTTATTTATTATAAATGAATTAAAAAAATTTCAAAATAGAATTTTGTGTTACTTCATGAAGAAAAAAAAAATTTCTCCCCTTTAATGCCATATCTTTTCAGGAAATTGGCAATCATGACTTGCCAGGGATTACTTGTCTTTGTTTTAAACTTAGTTTCTTACCTGTTTGGCATTTTAAATTCTTTTAGTCAAATATGCTTAAAATAAACTTTGGAAAAAAAAAAAACAAAGCTTCAGTGGTATTAATAACAGACACTCACAATTAAAATATTCATATCAAGCAGAAAGGTATTTTGGAGAAAAAAAAAATGGCTCATACAATCTAAATGTTTATTATGACAGTCACCTTATAAATCAATAACTAAAATGACTTATTGAGCCAACAGTGTCCATATTTTTCCTATATAAATAAAAAAAGTACAAAACTATATTCAAGTGAAGAACTTTCAACATTTGTAGAATTCAAAATATTTAAAGTAGTTACAATAAGTTTTTCAAACAAATTTGAAATTTCATTAAACTTATTTTAATTGGTATTTTTAATCCACTGAAAATTAAATTACAATTCACAAACACGTGACTGAAGAATTTCTTCTCCCTTGTTGGCAGTAAAAAAAAATAGTACCATCTCTGTCCCATAGTAATTGTTACATTTGCATAACATATTCCATGCACTAATTGACTATTATGGGGTAGAGGTAGTAGTTAATAACACTTAAGTTGTGTGCAATTTTGACAAGCACTGAATTGTATCAAAATATAGAACGGGGCAAGGAGGCAGACACAAGCAAAGGAATTCCTTTAAAACTAGAGTTCCACTTGACTTAGAACAGTAATCCATTCATTCCTCTCCTAAAGTGTGCAACTCTTTGCTAAAAAGACTTTCAACCTAACTCACATTACACTCGATAAAAGAGAAAGCAATTGCCATCAGTCATCTCATATTTCTGTCAAACAAAAAAAAAAAAAAAAAAAACTTAACAGACTCTGAAGCTGGCTGCCATAGTTTAGCGTGTAAAATAGTTAGCCCTCAACCCACACAAGATTTCATTTTTTTTTTTAATATGATTGATAGAAAATTCTATATTACAGACATATCTTTAACTAGTCAGGATGCATGATCATGTTGAAGGAGGAACAACTTTACATGAGAATAGATTTTGGTGATTCAATCAATACATTATGCAAGTCAAGGTTTCTCACAATAAAATTGATCTTAACCAGTCAATGTTGGTAAAATTTTCCAATTCAGTTTTATTATGCAAAGTACAAAATAAATAAGGGTTCTTGTCTGACAATTGCTTTGTATGAGATTTGGACCTAGTCTCTTTGCATGGCTTAGTAGGTCAGTGTTACTGCTTTGTGCTGGTCCGTTTGCTAAAGGCACCGACTTATTACCTAGGAAGGTATTGGTCTTTACCCTTGTTTTTGTTTCCATGGTCTTGGTTTCTTTTGTTGTTTCAAGTTTTTATGTTTGTCAAGCTTAGTATTAGTAGGGTTGTATTTGGAAGTTTTACCAATAGTTTGGGTGCATATATATATATATATATATATATATATATATATATATATGTATATGTATATATGTATGTATGTATGTATGTATACACACACAAGAAATATAAAATTACCAAAATATACTATATACCTAAGAACTTATAATTTTATATATTGATATAGGCTAGGAGACATTCTATGACCATCATTCTTTCATCCAGGGCTGTGTAATCAGAACACGAAACCTTTGACTCCAACTCCTCTATTTTTGACACCCCCCACGCCAGTTTATGTAATGTATATATGATAAGTGATTATCGCCTACAAACCTCATAAAACCTATGCATATACTCCTAACTCAAGTAAGCCTATATCATTATAACAAGTTTATATCAAAGAATAAAGATATTGTGGCTTTTATATTATATATCTTTTCAAATAAGAAATAAGTACAGGACAAAAATAAAACTACTTTATAACAGAAGTTGAAATATAATCTTTTACAGGATATAAAAGACATGACAAAAATAAAAATTATAATGTAAGACTTTTTACATATTTGCAAATACAAAATAACTACAAAAAAATAAAATAAATAAATAAATAAATAAAATGACTTTCTTTAAAGAAAATAGTAAATATACAGTAGAAGAAATAAAAAAAAATTCTATAATGTAAGACTTTACATAAAGTGTAAATTCAACTGGGGTCAGAGTCAGTATAATTTTACCGACTTCAACTCCATATCTGGATTAAAACTTTAGAAGTGCAAGGACGTGATCTTAAAATGTAGGGAACATGGATGCCTTCCCATAGAGAAGTGCTTAACAAGCTAATTCCATAATAATACTTCAGTGTCTTTGATTCTCACAAGGTGCCCCACAATTGTAGCTTTGTAACATATTTAAGTTTACTAAATCTCAAGTAAAATATTAAGTTTACTGAATCTCAGGACAAGTCCTGAAATATAAAAGTCATGAAAGATTTGAGATTAAAACTATTTGAAACATCTTGAGCAATTATCTGATAAGGATACACTGAAACTATATACAAAGCCCTTATCCAAAAAAGAATTTCTTTCACTATTAAATCAAATTTTGTTTTGAACAGATGAGTGACTCAATTCTCTAAATGACTGAAGAAATAGTTACAGCCAAAATGTTCAGAATGGCATTGTTTTCGTCAGAAAAGTAGGTATCAGTTTTTATCAAAGTTGTTTTATATTCTATAATTTTCAGACAATAAATACGATATTAATTGTTCTTGTCTGAGATTTTGGTGTACTTTGAGAGGATAATACAAAAGTTATGGATGATTTAGTGATTTACTGCAAAACCCATGGCGACCAAAATGATCAGAACAGTTGCTTTTACTCCGTGTTTTAGTATATTTAACTGGCGAACTCTAATTTTTTTTAAGTTGTTTACATGACGGTTTGTTTACTAAACATTAGTAAGAATATCTGCAGTGTACTTTGTTAATATAATGCCACTTACTCCTTACCAATTCGTCAGCAGATTATTAAGCTTCGAAAGAAGGATAATTTAAATATTGGGTCTATTGCAAAGATTGTTAAGTCAAAAAGTGCTGTTCACAGTATTCTTAAGGTCTACGATGATTGTAGCTCATGTGAAGCAAGAAAGTCTACAGGTAGGCCAAGAAAAACGACCAAGAGAGAAGATCGTGCTATGGTAAAGTTGGTTAAAAAGGACAGATTTAAGACTGCTGCTGCTGTTTCTCGGGAAATAGCATTGTACTGAAGAAAACTTTATCTCGAAAAACTGTCTCGTCATTTAGTTGAACATGACCTACAAGCAAGAGCACCTGCAGTGAAGCCACTGATCAGCTCCAAGAATAAAGTGTTGTCTTACCTTTGCAACCAAACATGTGTTGTGGTCTCAAGAAAAATGGCAAATGGTGCATTTCAGTGATGAATCTAAGTTTATGTTATTTGGCTCAGATGGGAAAAGGTACGTTTGTCCAAAAGTAGGTGAAAAATTGTTGCCTAAATGCCTTAAGACTAGTGTTAAATTCGGTGGAGGAAGTGTCATGGTTTGGGGGATGATATCTGGAGATGGTGTGAGCCCTTTGGTGTGATTACATGGAAAGGTAAATGCAGGAGTTTATAAACAACTTGTAAAAGATCATTTCTTGCCTGTGCTGAGAAATTCAACTAAGCGACCACCCATATTCATGCAGGACAATGCTCCATGTCACAAGGCTAAGGTGGTCATGAACTTCCTCAAGGCTGAAAAGGTTATTGTTATGGATTGGCCTGCTCAAAGCCCAGATCTCAATCCTATTGAAAATGTGTGGAATATTCTAGAAGAACATTCGAAAGCCAGAAATCCTAAAACAACCGAGCAATTATGGAATGCCCTTCAGGAAGAATGGAATAAGATCACCCAGCAAGAAATTGAAAATTTAATTTCCTCATGCAGTCGAAGATGTCAAAGTGTGATTGAAGCTAAAAGGCTTCACACTAAATATTAAATAATTCCAGTATTCTGTCATTTTTTATTATTTTTTCAACCGTTCTGATCATTTTGGCCGCCATGGGTTTTGCAGTAAATCACTAAATCATCCATAACTTTTGTATTATCCTCTCAAATTACACCGAAATCTCAGACAATAACAATTAATATCATATTTGTTGTCTGTGAAAATTATAGAATATAAAACAACTTTGATAAAAACTTATACCTACTTTTCTGATGAAAACAATGCCGTTCTGAACATTTTGGCCGCAACTGTATTTTCTTGATGTTATCTACTTAATGAGAACAAAGGACAACAAATATAAAATAAATTTTACTCAAATGACTGTGCTAACCCAGTAATGTCAGATAAATGCTCTTAAATACAAGCCATAAAAAAGTTAACAGGAAATATCTGCTTATTTTGCTATAAAGTTTAACAAAACATTCTCTGGAAATGAGGAGTAAATACTTTCCTTGATGAAAATATTTTTCAGACACTATTTCCTGTACCACATAAATACTGTTGTAGTGGCTGAAATAGTTGCATATTCCTGCCAACTGGCACAAGTGGACTCTCACAGAGAACTACAGACAGGATTTCAGATGCTTATTTTCAATACAGGCTTTCCCCGCTTGGAAGAATGGTACATTACAATCTTCAAACTCTTTCCCCCCCACCATGTTTGGTCTTGTACTAAACTGAACATATTTACTGCAACAAGATGCATACATGAATCATGCACAATATTGCATATTTCCTCTGATGCTCATGTACATGTTCTATATGACACTATTGGAAAAAGAATCCAAACAGAGCAGAATTATTTTTTAATTTAGTATATTAGAAAAATAAAGTATTCTTTTTTCATGTTCTGTGTCCCTTTGAGACAATTTCCACAACCTTCTATTTTTTAGTCCTTGGCAATGTTTACTATCCTTCCTCACTCCACAATTTGTCAGCCATTTACACAAGCTTGTTAAATAGGATACTCATGGTTTCCTTCAATATATCTTGTGTCCATTATGTGCTTTAGAAATTTCAACAGTCTCTTTCTGATCCTAAGTATAAGCTTCCTTTTTGTTTCTAATTCCTTCAAAACTTCATTGTTGTTTATGTGTTCTATCCATGGTTTTCTCAGCATCATTCTGTTAAACCACACCTGTGGCCTAAAGTCTATTTTTTTTTTGTTATCAGGTGACCATAAATTAAGAAATTTTAGTGTCTTTGTTGTGAAAAACACAGTGATTTGAAATTCTTGTAAAAATTCAATTGTTGGATTTTAATGTAACTTTCAGGACTTATTCACAAATGAATGAAATTATTTTAGAAACATTTCTTTTTTAGAAAATCTAGGTAAAAACATTTTTACATCTGTTTTATTTTTTAATAGAGAATTACATTGTGCTGAGAATATTGTAAATATGCCTAAAATCAACCATTTTTAGCAATTTCAAAAAACAAATTTATTCCAATCAATTTAAATTTGTTTTGAAATACAGCAAATTATTTTGCTTATTGAAGATATTCTTCATTTTTAAAAATTCATTTTAGACCGTAGGTATTGGTTCTTTGGAGGTACCATTTTTAATGGTTGATAAGATCTATAATACTATCAAAGAAAAAGCTAGTGTGTGGATACATAATCATGCATGAAAAAAAAAATTTAAAAAAAAAAAAATTTAAAAACAATTTCATGATTAAACAGTCTGGCAGTAAAACATTGTATTCATGTTATTATAAAAATTAATTCTAGTATATGGCAGACAGCCACTAATATGGGGCACTAAATGAGAACTGAACTCGTATTAGTAATGGTCTGCATAACTAGCATGTTAACCATTGCTCCATCTCAACACATTAATTCAGCTTAGTTTTGGCACAAAGCCAAATGAGAGTCAAGCCAAAGTTGGAAAGTTATGCTGCACCAATTGTTTTTTCAAATGGAAAAGAACTGCACACAAATAGAGAGAGAGAGAGAGAGACAGACAGTTTGGAGGGGCCTGAACAATGATCTTGGGAAATAAGTGCCTACCTCAGACACAATGTGAGCCCTGCTGCCAATTTTAGTAAACAAGAAATGTCCCCTGACTTTTTTTTTTTTTAACCCTAAAGCAATATGCAGTTGTTTATTTGAGAGACTTAAAATGATAGTTCTATTGACTGAAACATTTTGGCAATTATTATATATAATATATATATATATATATATATATATATATAGTGCTTCTTTTCATTTACACCAAAGCTGTGATCTAAATAAGGTAATTAGCACTTTCAGCCAGAAAATTACTTTATAAATAACCAATTGTTTAGTTATTCAAATAAAAATCACAAAAGATCGGATTATATTAATAATTATATTGTTTGTTATATGAATAATAAACAATATGCAAATTAAACAAAAAAAAAAAAATAACTAAGTTGACATGCTGATATATAGAATGACCAAACTGTATTTTGCAAAACAGCTTCATGTAATCTGTATGCATGCATGTTCACAGCTTTAAAAATGAGATAAACGGCATATTCTTACATTTTAAAAACATGTCACTTCACTCAATTAACTTTTAAAGTAGCTAGTGCATCTTTTGTCGAGTTTCCTTCAAATAATAGGTTCATTCCAATAAAATAATCACTGGGCAATGGTAACTGAATCAGAGATCATACTGCCAGAGTTGCTACAAATGAAATCACTTATGTTACAAGCCTTACTGTTAATATTTAAATTTTACTGTTTTTGTCTTGATCACTAGAAAAACAAAAAAAGGAAAAGAAAATGTGCACTCTTTCCATAACAGATAATACACTTAAAGACCATTGAATAAATCATTTTGAAGGAACAGCAAAACTTTAAACAGATAATTATCAGTTTGTCTTCATGATACTGACTTATTTCACAGGAACATATATAAATTTTGTATATTTTGGTTGCAATTGTTCTTTTAAACATATATTATCAAAAACAATAGGCATTTTGTACGCATTAAATTTAATGACATTTTCAAATGCACAAATATTCTATCACAAATGTAGTTGTGTGTAAACAAATTGGCAAAAATTCATGTGTTGTCCCAAGCTTTCAACTCATATGAGTTATAATCAGGGGTGTGGGTTATATATTTCTGCCCTATCTAAAGACAACTGATGACTTCCAGGAATCAAGAACTTAGGAGTCAAATAAAAGGACAATCTTGGGTACACAAGAAAGGCTGAAGGATGCAACAATCAAAGATTTGTTGACTAGACAACAGAGACGAGGAAACTGGTTAAAAAAAAAAAAAAAAAAAAAAAAAAAAAAAAAAATCAATGTAAAATACAACATGCAAGTCTATATTTCTATCTTGTGCATGGACATCCATCTCTTGATTTAATTATTTTAAAAGATGTCATTCAATCAAATCACTAGAAGGGTAACACCTTGACAATTTATGTATGCATAGCTTGTAAAGGTGTCATCAGAAACATTTAGTCATTAACCACAAGCTTTAAGAGAACAAGAATGTGTTTACCAAAGCTCAAATTAATCAGGCCTATCCTAAATTCCCAGTCTCTATTAAACTCAGTTGGCTTAAACATGAACCTACAAAACAAGTTTTCATGAATCTTTTTTGCTCCTTCTATTATATTAGTCATATATATTATATATATATAAATAAATAAAATGTGTGTGTGAGTGAGTGAGATGACAGCCAACACAAACATTTCACACAACTGTGAAAAGGTAATCAAAAGCAAATATAACACAAAATGTATTCAAAATATGAGCAAGTTTTATTTAACCAGTAGTTGCCTATGATCAGCTATATAAGCAACCATAAAAAAAAGTTGAACAAAAAAAAAAAAGAAAAATTAAAGTTATATTCACATATTAATTATGAATGGAAAAAAAAAGAACAAAGAAACAGGTTTTTTAACTTTATAATTTATTCAAACAAAAACCGAAGAAACATGACTTCTTGTAAGATGATTTGTGTCTAACCTAACTTATGCAGAAAACCAAATTCTTACACAGTGCAATCTTAAAGTTTTCATCAAACTCTTTTTGTACTAACAGTTGTGGGATAAAACACAACAAATTAGGTAAAGAATAAATACATCAATTATTAAAGACAAAATCTGATTTATAGTTAAATGAAATGCGAATGTCAGTGTATCACACTTTTTCAACTTTACTCCTAGAGGCCATAGCTCAACATATACCATTTTTGAATCAGGCCAACTCTGCTAACAAATTAAAAATATTCCAGGCTGGATCTGGACTAGCAACTGGATTCCCAAATTTTCATTACTGCAATTGTTTTCAGCAATTTTTGCTTTTTGAGATTTTTTGCAACAATTTTGTTTTTTAACTAGGAAATAAATTTAGGAATAATCAAAATTAATTGCAAAATCTAGAAAAAGTCAATCATGAAATAAAACAATTGTTCGTACGGAAAATAAGGAAACTGTCTTTAAATTAAGTGGCAGCAGAAGAATTATCATTGAACTTTTAAAAGATAAACTTAAATATTAAATTTTTAAATGCAATACTTAAATGCAGTGATCAATTTTAAGTTCTGTAGTTGTTGCCTATCACATCTACTCCTCCCTACCTATTGTGATGGCCTAATGAAGAGGCCCTCCACAGGAGATAGCTTAAATGCTGCATGAGAGGGTAACTTTTAAGCTAGTTTTGAATAAATTTAAGAGAAATAAAATATTAAAAACAATCAGTACAGTTTATAACTGGATCTCAAATGCTGAGTTTCAAAATAAACCTTCTTCAAAGATTTGCCCAACTTCTATTTCCTTTCCATTTTGGTGGGTCTTGTAAACAAAATCCATTATTCCTGGAGATAAATGTTGGTCATAATTTAAATTATTTTTAACAGATCATAAAGACATTACAAATTAATAATGGCTATTTTACAATAATTTTTCCTAGAATTAAAATTGCCAAGAAGTAAAACATCTTACAGAATTTTCCTGGAAATCTTTTGCAAAAACTTTAAATGTTCATAAGATCTTTTCACTATGGTACGTAGACTTTATAAATTTAAGTGCAGTACTAGATTGGCACTAAGGTCTCATATTTACAGTTGAATTGGTTAGATAGATGTGTAACCCTAAGTTACATGCTAAGGGTTTCTTTTCTACGCTTGTGGAACTCTTTTGGTTCCATGCTTTCTGGCCAGCTTCAATCTTCAAAAATTTTAAATGCAATGTCAATCATTATTTACGGTCTTCATGGTTACTCTTCTGTTGTTCTTGCGCCTTCATAATGTTTCTGTTTTCTAATTCTTTCACACCCAGTAACCCTTTGTGTCTTAGTGGTTTTACTTTTACTGTCTTGCTTGGGGTAAATTCGATTAAAAAAATAAATAAACTGCTGATACTGATAAAAAAAATAAACTAGTGCTGATACCACCTTCTTTCATATAAATAATGATCGTGTTTCACAAAGAGGGTGTCAGTTAATACGAAAATAAAAATAAACCTAGAAAATTAAACAATAAGCAAGTTTGTCCAATGTAAGTAAACGTTTTTATTATTTTCAGAACTTTTTTAAAAAGTCCTAACACTTTCTGCACCTACATTTTTGCAGCTTAGTCCTAGGACCTAAATATGGGCACGAGAGCTTTGTTTTGTTAGGTACTTTACAGTACCAGACCAAAATTTCATAATCATTTTGAAGTCATAAGAATTTATAAATTCGTGTAGTTAGTTTCCCCCCATTCTGCTTGATCAGGATTTACAAGATTAACGTGTGTTTAAAAAAAACAACAAAAAACCGTTTTCCTTTTTAAGTTTCTGTACTTTAAGGCAATGGACGTTTGCTTTCGAGGAGACTAACGAAAAGGACCCTGTTTTTTCCTGTAAGACATTCAAACAGACTCATTTAAACAAAATAAATGTTTATGGCATTAGTGACAGCTGGCCATGATACCAATTATTTAGAGAGGAAAAGCCTTTTCATAAGCTAAGACGGCGATACTTAACTTACAAATTACAAAGTCGGACATTGATAATTACCGCTTTTCACAAGTTCACCTTATTTTTATTTATTTTCTTTAAGAATTTTTACGGTCAAAACATTACTGGAGTCTAATCTGTCTAGGGATTAAAAAAAAAAAAAGTATCACATTTGAAAACAAATTAGCAGTGAATTATTTTTATCCAATCTATCAATAGATCCAGTACCTTGAGGCCTTTAGGCCTAGGGTCTATCAACAAAATATTTCAGAAACTTGAAAACTAAAGGAGCCACGAAAATGAATTTATTTGATAATTAAATTCATTGATAATATTCTTTAGTTTACTTTTTAAATTGATGAAATTTAATGAAAATATAAGTCATTTGAGGTTGACAAACTTTCTAAAAAGTTTTTTTTTTTTAAAGCAATCGAAAAATCAGAAGACGTTATTTTTATTTTCTAGAATTAAGTCAGAAAAGATAAAATGCGATATAAATCGTTTGAGGTTAATTTTTAGCGTAAAATTCCACGAATAACTTTAGAGTGAGAGAGAGAGTGAGTGACTCATGCTTTTCTTTTTCGTAACTAATGTTTTCTTTATGTAAAAATAGTAAAAAATGTGAAGGAGGAATATTTCTTTTTTAGCAGTGGTAAATTTTAAAATAACATATTGAATAAAAAAATCAATAAGATTAGAATTTATCTAAACTTAGCTTTTAATAAACTTTTACTTAAGTTAATTGATTTTTTTATAATTTTTCTTTTTTCGAAAAAAAATTGACGTTTTACGTTTTTTTTTTTTTTAATGAATGAGAAAAACATAACGTACATGAAAAATATATTTAATAAAAATGCATCGTACCATTTTTATTTTAAGTGGAAAAAAAGAAACGTTTTTAGAAGCGCAACTAGTAACTGAAAAATAAAAGATGACAAAGCAAAAGTGGAGAGGGAAGGAAAGAAGAAGCCCAAAAAATAAATTGGATGGTAATCTCATCTTTGTTTTTCAAATAGCGAAAAGAAAAAGAATTGAAAAATAAATCACCTTTTCTATGAGATACAATCCACAAATGGAAAATGATGAGTTGTTCGTATGATTGCGTGACGTTACGTAAAAAATTGTTGTGGTGTATGAATTAAAAGAGAATGCCTGATGCTCTATAGCCTCTGTGAACTTCGACGTCACATGCCCAGCTGAATGTTTGCGCGCGACACATACTGCCCTCTATCGGTCAGCTCTTATCCCGCCACTTGCTTCAACTGCTTTTAAATGTCACCTCCCAATGTGATTAAAATGTAAAAATAAAAATACAGAATTAATAAATATCTAGAGTAAGTCCTTTGAACATTTTTAGTATCCAAATTACTAAAACAAAAGAACTTGTAACACATAAGACTAAGAGTGAAGAATTTGTTTGTTTGGCATTATAAACAACAGGCTCGCTTATCACTTCTTCACTTAGTTTTACTTTTAGAAAATGTTTTTAGTTTGACCATATTCCGCTAGTTAATATACCTTTGTCACATTTTTAACCTGAATATTTTCCAAAATTATCCTTATAAAGGTAAAATACATTTTTTTTAGGAACTTTTTAAAAAATTTGTTAAAAAAAAAACTACTGCTAAAAAAATATTTAAAAATACAGTAAAAGCAAGTTTAAGCAAGTTTAGGCATGATAACAAATATTTAATCTGGAAATAGAAGTTTTTCTGTTAAAAAAATTGACTTTAAGTTTAAAAATATTTTTAGTCTGGGATTAGTTTTGTAACTTTGTTGTAGCGTTCCGCTAACTCTGGTTAATTAATTTCATAATGGTTGACCTTGCCCTTGTAGCGTCCCGTTTCAGTAAAACCCTTTTCTATATGACCTTAAACAGTTATTTAAATTTAATATTTTATGTCATTTTTTTTAAGATACCTTATTATGTTTAAGAAACTCGTCAGATGTTCTAACAGAAAATCAGCCCCCCCCCCCAATCGCCTATTCATACTGACCTTGTGTCACTGGGAGGTTATCCTGTTGGAGGTGATGCTGCTGTAGAAGTATCTGTTCTGTGCCAGTTGCTTCACTTTTCCTCATTGCCTGGACAGAATCCTCGGACTTGTTCTGTAATATCGGTTCTGTAGTGGTGGTATGACTAGCTTAGACAAGCTATAACCAGTTTTGACCATGTTAAAACAAATTGACCTTGTGTCACATCCTGACTCAGTAGGAAGTCAAAGGTAAATACCTCAGAGGATAAGTTTTCTCTCTATGCTATATGGTAATTCTGCTTACGTGATTGATGCACTTTTAGCTACAATAAGACCTTTGTGTTGTTTAGTGACCCTGTTCTTTGGAAGAGTATAATGCTGTTTTCCGTTATCCTTGGTAGGAATCTTTAAGGTTCCTATTATTTTATGCAGGGTTACTGTGTGATTTACTACTTTAACAATAGGTCATCTCTAACCAGTATATCCCACGTGTTGCTGTGAGATCCTGAGCAACAGTCAACCCTCATGAAATCCTGCTGTATCAGTTGAACCAATGTGCAGCCTGCAGACTACCTGGTTATGGGTGCGATCTATTGTCATAGTGGATGTGCTAACCTGTGCTTTGAGAATCCTTTTCATAGCTAAAACTACCTTCCCTCTGATTACATGGTGTGCAATTACCATTTGTCCTTTTAAAGGCAAACTTATTTTCTTCCCCCTGACTGCATGGGCCAGCACATGACCTCTCATTCTGTGTTTGACAACAGTACCTGAACCCACTGCGAAGGACCATTCTTTTCAGGATTTTCTGCACTCATCAATGTACTTCTGCATACAACCAACTATTCTGATATCTATATTGTCGGAGTTAGCTCCTCCTCAGTTCCTTAATCCTTCAACAGGGGTCTCTCTGCTCTGGCTATAAATATTGGCTGA
Source organism: Acanthosepion esculentum (assembly GCA_964036315.1). Lineage (NCBI taxonomy): Eukaryota > Metazoa > Mollusca > Cephalopoda > Sepiida > Sepiidae > Acanthosepion > Acanthosepion esculentum. The sequence goes on along the minus strand of OZ038478.1, from coordinate 72,135,726 downwards.
CCCTTTGCCTCGATCTCTCTTTTCCACTTAGGCCTTGGGCCGCCACCTCACGCGGAGGTGAGGTAAATCTCTCTTTTCAACCAACACCAATATGTGACCTCTCACAGATACGTTTCCCAAATTCTGGGAACACGCTAAGAACAATACACGTACGTATGAATACTCACCACAACACACACACATAATTTATCCATACAAACTCTATGTAATTGTTCATGTCTTTGTTTAACTTGTTATTAATATATATTTGTTTACATATATATATCGGTCTTGTTTGTTTTCTTTGGACTTAATTAAAGTCCAACATTCTCAAGTAGCTGGACCGGCTAGCAGGAAATTTTGACCTTCTGATATCTCTTCACATCTTCACCCCACGGTCCACTACATAATGGTGACTTCCCGACGTGATTAAATTTTCAACTCCTGCTAACACACACAAGACAATATATATGTACATGCAAATTCTTATACAGACCTTCCAAATGAGAGCCAGTCAAAACATAATATTGGAAACTTCTTTTCTATTCTACGCACGCCATACACTATTAACGAAAGAACTTTTAATTCACTACAACATGTTTACAAAACAATTTTCTCCTGCACGGCAAAAAAGAATTTCTCCTACAACACATGGAAACTGCAATTACTACTATGAGACGAGCCTTACAATTCTTTCTCCCCACTGGTCTATATTTGCTTGACCTTTTCTTTCTCTTGGCGACATTTGACCTTAATTTCACCCGGCTTACCAAACGGAAAACGCAACGCCATTTTTAACTAAATTCAACTCTCTTCTTCTGGACTGAAATAGATAAAGTGTGAACCACATCTCAAACAAAGGCGACTCACCGTCCTTTATCTCATCTTGCAACAACGCAACTCTAACAAACTAAGAATTTGTAAGTACGATATTCAATCGACAGTAATAGCAAATTTTCTTAAACATGCATTCGACACTCTGTAGAAAGTCTATATCAACTCAACTTTGACATAACGCTGCTTCTATTAAATCTTGCACGCCAATTTTATCCGCGCATACAAAACAAACAACCTCATTTTGCAAACAAAACTACGACCAGGCCAGCAAACAGGTTGACGGGACGACAAACCCAACTCAACGTGGAGCATTGGAAAAAAGACTTTTGATAGCAAACGCTGAACACTACCGTCGTTTCTTCCAGGACGTGCCCTGACTCTGACCCACTAGAGAAATACACAGCACCCTGACGACAACACAAGCACATTTCATTGAATCATGCATCTCAACCACACTTAGACACATTTTCTTTTCAGTTCACAAGAACAATATTCAAAACTTTTTACATATTAAAAGTTTGCTTCCTGCAACATTTAATCGTAGAGGAGGTATTGTCAGAGTTAGCTCCTCCTCAGTTCCTTAATCCTTCAACAGGGGTCTCTCTCCCCTGGCTATAAATACTGGCTGACTCTTCACCTCGATCTCTCTTTTCCACTTAGGCCTTGGGCCGCCACCTCGCGCGGAGGTGAGGTAAATCTCTCTTTTCAACCAACACCAATATGTGACCTCTCACAGATACAGCATTTCCCAAATTCTGGGAACACGCTAAGAACAATACACGTACGTATGAACACTCACCACAACACACACACATAATTTATCCATACAAACTCTATGTAACTGTTCATGTCTTTATTTAACTTGTTATTAATATATATTTGTTTACACATATATATCAGTCTTGTTTGTTTTCTTTGGACTTAATTAAAGTCCAACATTCTCATGTAGCTGGACTGGCTAGCAGGAAATTTTGACCTTCTGATATCTCTTCACATCTTCACCCCATGGTCCACTACATCTACTTCAATCATTTCCTGTTGCATACCAATCTTCTTCTGAGTTCATCAGCATCTTGCTCCCAAAGCATTTGTACTGGTTGTATACCAATCTTCTCCCAGGCACACCAGCATTTTCTATGCCCAGTAATCATCATTGACATACACTATTCCTTCCTGTCCACACAGTTTACCTTCTTTGAAAATTGATTGTTCCAGATTTCTCTTTTTTCAATTACTTTTGTGCATGTCTACTGACTCAACTTATCATCTTCGAACATCAACTAGTCTAGACTTCTTCTGTGCACTTGACTTAAACGAAATTCCCTTACATTTTCACCCTTCTTCCTCACCAAGCTACAGGACACTTACACTTTCGTCCTCACTTTCTCCCTCGCCTTTTCTTTCTCACACATATATACAAAGAAATCATATTTATTTCTTATTTCTTTTCATTTTGGAAAACAACTACAAGGAAAGGACTGTATCCTGACAAATATAAGAACTTTAACACTCACACACGCTAAGAAAAATTTAGTTATAAAAAAACACAAAAATAAAAATATCTTATTTATATTGTCTTTTCCTTTATTGTGGGCTGTTTCAAATTTGCAACAAATACATGATTTGGAAGGGTTGCCAACTTGACTAAATAGATATGCTATAAAAATTTATAATAAAAAAGAAATGTAAAGTTATATAAAAATAGTTCTTCTTTTATGTGCTATGTTGCATCAGGATGTTGGCAATCATAGTTCTCCACAATTTCCTGTCTTTTGTAGCTCTTAATAGATTTTATCTTCTTACTATCTCTCCTAAACCTTGTTTTATCATCCATTTACTCAAGTTCACTTGGTAGGTTACATGTTGTTTTCATCTGACCCTCTTGCCTTCAATCTGTCCTGTGAGTATGTATGAACATTATTAAATAAATAAAAATAAAATATAAAATAATAATAATAATAATGGAAGTTATAAATAAAATAAAACAAAACAATTATATTTAAACTCTTTTTAAAATAAATTAAATAAAAAATAAAGATAATAAAAATACTTCCAGCATGCAACAAAAACTGTGCTTTCTGGAAATACAGACATCCTGCCAAAAGATGTTAAATTTAATCTTTTCACCACAAACCTTGATATGGGCAACACATGTCCAACTTCTCTCTGTGATATGGCATGTAATAATACAGAGTGACTTCTCCCTTTTATCACATGTACCATAAAACAATTGTAACCTAAAAAATACACACACAAATACACACAAGAAAATCATAAATAAATTGTATGAAATTAAAATACAATTTACCATACGTTTCCTGTTATTTCTGTACATTTTATTTCTTGTCAAGTATGCTTTATCTCCATGAACATGAGGATAATTTCTGCTACTTTGATATGAGTGACTCACAACTCGAAGCTGATTTTTAGCTATTTAAGACGTCTTGGTTTTGAACTTTTATAAAAAGACAAGATTTTTCTCAATACTGAATTTCACTGAAAAAAAAACAACTGAACTATTGTTTAAATTACCCAGCAACATTTGTGAATTTATCATCCTTTTCAAATATTTTCAGCTGTTGATTGGATGACAGTAGTGAATATTTTTTTGAAAGATACTCTGTTTTATTGTTTTTGTACCATTTAATGTAAATTTCTTCCCAATTTCACCTCAGAGGAGGAGTCTTGTTTTGATTTCATTTGCACCTTTCCCAATACTTGGTATAAGAAACGTGATGTTTTCCTTTCTCCTCCTCTCCTAATAAAAATCCTTTTAATATAGGACATCCTGATCAAATTTAAATTCAAATTTGTGCATACATACATAAATTGAGATAAGATAATACTACTGCATGGGACAAAATTCTATACTGAAAAATGTTGTTGACATTTATTAGGGAGGAATTAATCAGATAACTTTATGCAGGTGAGACTCTATTATCATAATATTAATTTCTAATTCAGTTAAAAAATAAATATGTAGGATGCTGTTGCTGGTTCTCATGCACAAAAATGCAATTGTTGCTAAACAAAAAGCTAAACGAAACAAAAAGCTAAAAAGCCAATTTTTCTACCAAGAACAAAACCTTATAAGACAGTCTTGATAGAATCGTCCATATTTTCTACTCACCCCGAAGATAAAATACACACTTCCATCAGAATCAGTTTTAACCAACCAACACCTCACATTGCAAATCTCGATTTTTTTATTGGTTGAGAAAACATGAAAATGTGTAACAATTGTTGAAAACCTATTTTGGTGCCCAGTTCCCTGGAGCCTATTTTGGATTCCAAAAACAAATGAAAAGGACCATTTCAACCCAATTCACCAGTCAGTCACTTAGCTTCAGAGAGATGCCAAACGAATCCACGCATGTCACTATACAGACCTAAGGAACTTTTCGTGCATTAACTGCTGACTCAAATATCAACATTATTCTCTCAAACTTCACTTACAACTTTCTAAGAAAAGTGTTCTTACATACTACCAAAGTAGAAATTGTACTAAGCAAAAGATAAATACAGAACAATCCAAGGTAAACAACTCTAGAAAATTAAGACATTTATACTCTACTTTAATCACGCACACAAACTACACAAAATTTCTGTATAAGTAATATTTTCCATTTTACTCTATTTGACCAGTTCTTTAAAACATGAACAATTTTGAACTGTAAATCAATAAGACACCCAATTTATACATGGTCAATTCTTGCATTATCAAACCACAAGTTTTCTAATTGTATATTAATTGTACATAAATGCCTGTTGTTTTTTAATGAAACCTTAATTACCGTTGTTTCTTATTCAATTGCCTTGTGATTGATTCGTTTTGAATGCCTATATTCTATATTGTTGTGGATTAATATGGTGAACATGCCCGTAAACTAAGCATTTTAATATTAAAACCTTCTGATAATAAATTCAAACGCATAGCAATCCCAACAGTCTCACTGGATCTCACACACAAGTTTTTTTCCTTCCACATTCTCTCATAGTCTTCCTTCAAATTCTTATTCAACAAAATATAGTACAATATATTTTTTATAATGTCTATATGTTTCAATATAATATACAGGGTGTGATGCATAAATTGTCCTCTAAATTACACAAAAATGAAAATAACAGTCACATCTCATCTTAACAGATATATTTACCAAACTTACACAAAAATATCTTGAAATACTAAAGAGTAAATTTATTCAATAAAATCGCCATTGGTTTCAACCACAGCCTCCAGATGACTTCAGAACCCCCTGAAACTCGTCTGGACAGTCTCCTTGATTAAGTTGGTGAATGCTGCCATAATCCTTGCCTTCAGTTCATTTTTGATGTTACAAGGAATTTTATTGGTCTCTTGCTCAACTGAACCCCACACATAATAATCAAGGGGGTTGCAGTCTGGGGATTTAGGTGGCCAGATGTCAGGGGTGATGTAGTTGTCCAACTGACCCTACTATACTGTGCAGTCAACAAAATCAAAAACAAATAACACGCATGCACAAAATTTAAAATATAAAACAGCGACAATTTACCCATCCCACCCTATATATATATATATATATATATATATATATATATATATATATATATATATATATATATATATATATATATATATGAATTGGTATCAAACACAAATCAAATACAAATCAGAATCTGAGAGAATGATAAGAAAAAAACAAATGGGAAATGTTTATCAATTTAAAATGTTTCACTTTTATTAAAGCTTTATCAGAGAATAAGATATGGAGAAGAAAAAATAAATTCTGATATTTTTATTTTTGTGTTGTTTGATTTTCATTGGTTAATCAGGCTTCTCATGCATTTGACGTGTTAAACGACATAAATTATATGAACACTGTTTAAAAGTCAAATGCACATGAAGCCTGATTAACCAATGAAAATCAAACACAAAATAAAAATTTTTTTTTCCATATCTCATTCTCTGATAAAAAATTTTTTTTTCCATATCTCATTCTCTGATAAACCATGTTAGATTGATAAACATTTCCTATCTGTTCTTTATTTTACACACACACACACACACACACACACACACACACACACATATATATATATATATATATATATATATATATATATATATATATATAAATAATGTCATTCGCATACAGGCCTGTTTCATTGTATCACAGCTCATCAGTGCAACTAGACAAATGAATACTTCAAGCCAGGATTGAAACTCAACCAATTTGGTATCAGTCAGAGTTTCTACACCCAAGCCATCGGTGCTTCAGCAGAGAAAAAGACAAATTCTAGCGTATTGTTTTTACAAATGTAAACAAACGCCAGACAGCCAGAGTGCTCTATTCAAAGAGCGATGTGTTAGCACTGACAGCTGCTGTTTATAGACTTCACTCATCTCTCAACAGTGCTCAACTGAAAGATTTTCGAGAGCATTATAATATATATATCAACAGCCATGAGCATAAGGTCCTTATGAACTCCATGATTCTTTCGTTAATTATATAGTATGTGCTTTGCCAGCACAACACATGGTTTTGAATTCAGAATTTCCTTCTTCTAGACAGATTGCGAACCATAACTGGAGAGCCCAATTTGCTTTGCTTTTTAACCCATGCCTAGGGAGGGGTGAAAAGATGGATTCATACTTTTCCCAAGGGTATTTGTACGAAAGCAAATGTAAAAATCTCAATTGAAATTGATATTTGATAGTATTATCTTATCTCAATTCCAAGCCACTAACCACTGCACCACCTGCTCATCCAATGAATATGCTGTTTAATAAAATAAAAACAGGCCATCTACTCAAATATGGATATCCACTAAAATAAAGTTTAAGCAATAAAATAAAAATATGTCAGATTAATAAATGAAAAGTCCATTTTTCAAAAAATTGTCTTTATTTACATTAGGAAACAAAACTGAGCAAAGATGCATATTTCGAGAATCGGGAAAGGTCTGTATTCAAAACGACTATTCAGGCTTTACTTAGCCAGTAGGTTCTTAGTAATCAAGTAGTCCAAACATGTCAGATGTAATGATGGTTTCCTCTAGGGAAAGTTGGGTTCAAATCCTGCCAGAGAACATATATTTTTCTCATAAGATTTCTTGAATATTCAGTCCAGTAGATGAAATAAATAAATATACTGTTTAATGAAATAAAAAAGTGAGTATCTACTCAAATATGAGTATCCCCTAAAAATAATGTTTAAGCAATAAAATTAAAAAATATATATAACCAACCATATTTGACATAATCAGAAACACCCTTTTTTCCCTAAAAATAACCCAAAGAATCACTCTGCATCTTATCTGTGAAGTTAAGGTCTCCCATAGGCTAATTTAATTCCCAATGCTCATGACCGTAGACTGCAATTTTATCTAAGACAATTACTTCTACCAAATCTTACTCCATAATGATATTATTTACTCAAAAAACATTATCATTATTTCCATTTTCAGTTTCAAAAATGCTTACACGGCCTTGTGGGTGATGAGTTATTCACCACCCTACAATCCTTATCCCAGAGATGAAATATCACTAGTCTTTCACTACTATATCACTATTAATATGACAGATGTTTGGACAAGTTATATTCTTTAGTACCATCAGCTCAGACCTTCACAGCTAAGAACTGCTATGCCATGTTCGTGGTGGCAAACTATCCAAATTCTCTTTGTGTTCCTTTGATAAAAAGCAAGTTCTACTCACAGCTTCTTCACCAAAACTGTTACTTTGTGGAACATACTCCCAAGAGAATGCCTCTTGGACAACTACAATCTTGGTCTCTTCAAGTCTAGGGTCAACCAATATCTATCCTACTTATCCTCATAATACTCTTACTTCCCCCTCCTTTACAATCTCCCTCAGTAACCTTATACATTGAGTAGCCTTTGAGCCTTGTATTGGGTGAAGTGCCAGTGAATAAAAAAAATTAAAAAGTTTTCCTGATTTGTTGTTTGATACAGTTGTTGGGTTTACCAAATATATATAGGTGGCCTTAATAGTACCTGCCCTAGGTACAGATATTTACCCAAACATTACAAAAGAAAGTCAGAAGAATGTAAATGAAGGTTTTATTTTATACAAAGAGAACATACTAACAAAGCTTTGAAATGTGTTACATGTCTTCTCTCTGACTCTGAAAATGAAAGCTAGTGAATATTATAAAAGGTTTTTCCTTACAAATCCAGTATTTCCAATTGCAAAAAGTTTATGTTTTTCCCACATATCCAGAAGGCATCTCCTTTTCTCAGAGCCTACAAGTTATCTCATGGTTGGCAGTCAATGTGTTGAACATTATATGCTTAAATATGATAAAAACTTTTTCCCTATATATGCCCTACTGAAATGGATTTGTGTTTGACATACCTGTGCATCTTTTATACCATCAAATATGGTATTTTTACTACCAACAATTAGTTTCCTTTTTACCAGTTTCTTTCATTAGTCTTTGTTGTTATTACTAATAAGTGAGATATAAAGTTACAATTTCAACTCTTTAATTTTTTTGTGAACATAATATATTCAATGTAAACCAAAGAACATTAAAAGGTCTTAATTATATATACTACATCCCTGTAAGTATTTAGATAGCCTATATTTAATCATATTTCATTGATGATTTGGCTTTCCCCTAACAGGTCCTTGTTTTTCAGAATCTGATAAAATCCATATGACAAGCTACAGGATAAAATCATTAAATACAGGGTATGTCCTGTATATGCAAGACCTTATATTTAGAGGACAACCACTCATGGCAACTCATCCAAGTCCTATAGCTGTTAATTTTGAACTTTGGAAGCTGTATAGTGGTTGGCATGTGCAGTGAGTGCTATAGGATTGTCCTTCACTTTGGTACAGGATTTTTTTGTTTTGCTTATCTAAGTATTTGTTTCAGAAATGAAGTTAGTTGATTAACCTCTTCTTAAGAATGCTGGTTTTAATGTTAATGAGGTATTAGGGATATGATAAATAGGTGATAATTTTCAGGGGATTTAAGGAATATTTTTATTTGATTTGATTTACTACTACAATTCAAAGACTGTTGGAATAAAACATATCTTTGAATGCATACTCTCAATTTCATTCTTTCATTAATACAATGTTTTCTTTCGGCTTTAAACATTTCACTTTAAACATTGAACCATTTGTAATCAAACAAACAGCTAATCCTGTAATCAAAAAGAACCATGTATCCTGTCATTAAATGTTCTTTAAAAATGGTCATTAAATTGCATCTTTTTTTTAACGCACTGGTGGTATAATAGACAATGTCTCGGAATGTGAAAGCAGAGAGCTGAGTTTGAATTCCAATTAAGTTCATTACATTCACTTACACACAAATACCCTTGGAAAAGGTATGAATCAATTTCTTCTACCTACAGCTATGGGTTAAATAGTAGAACTTGTATCTGGAAAAATCATTGTTTTGTCCCAATTGGAATTGTAAGCACTTTTTTTTTGTAAGTCAATTACAAAAAAAAATTATTCTTACAATTCCAAATATATTCAGATTTAAATAACTCATAAAGAGTTGATAAGCTGTAAAATCAATCAATTTTTTTTCGCGAACTGTATTAGGATTTTTGCAGAAATTTATCTAAATTTAGTAAAAACTAGAACATGGCTGTATGTAGCTATCCTGGGATAAATACCAGAGTATTTCCCAGTTGTATTTTCATGAGGTTACATAATATTTGAGCATTTTCTTTTTAATTCACTCAAAAATGGAGGGAAATTAATGTCATTTAACAATTCAATTTATGAAAGCTGTAATTACATTATATAAAAAATTGCAAAAATAAAATTATACAATACAATATTAGGAACTAAGAGTAATTTAATAGGCTAACTTTTTGTCATATTGTATTGTATGATTTTATTTTTACAATCTATTTTGTGCCAAATCCAAGCTCAATAAAAGACAGGTGACATCAACAATCATGAAAGTCCATTGGAATGATCATTTTAAACAATGAAGTTCAAACTCCAGATTCACTTGTCCTTAATATTTTATTTTCTCACTACTGGCAGATGATATTGACACAGTAGCTAGGTTCAAAACAATTCCACTTGCTACAGAAATTGGTAATATAGAAATACTGACACAAGTGTCAATACCAAATTTTATTTCGATAGCTCAAAGCTGTGCAATGACTTTCAAAAGTGATATGACTGACTGAGTTGATGCAATCACTGGGAACAAGGGTTGGTGGTCAAAAATTGTTTAACATTTGCAGTTTAATTTTGCGTCTTGAGCGCTCAACAACTAAGTCTTACATGTTTTTGCCATGTGAGTATAAAAAAATGGGAATTCTACATATTTTTTTTTTTTTTTACAATATGGTCTATATCCTTTTTATTAGAGATGAGTTTCCAATAAAAATGCATGACAGTATTTGTATTTATACTATAAAAATGTGTTACAGTATTTGTATTCTTAGGATAAAAGTATATGACAGTATTTGTGTATTTTCATTATGAAAAGTATGATGGTATTTGTTTTTATTTTGCAGTGAAGACTGTGGAATTTCTATTCAATAAAACATTGGCTCATATGAGTAGTAGTTTGATTAAACAATGATCAGTACTTTAAATTGTAGTGGACTGTGGGGGTGAAGATGTGAAGAGATATCAGAAGGTTAAACTTTCCTGCTGGCGAGTCCAAGAATGTCGGACTTTAATTAAGTCCAAAGAAGACAAAGAAAACAAACAAGACCGATATATATGGGTAAACAAATATATATTAATAACAAAACGAGTTAAACAAAGACATGAACAGTTACATAGAGTTTGTATGGAGAAATTATGTGTGTGTGTTGTAAGTGTTCGTACGTACATGTATTGTTCTTAGTGTGTTCCCAGAATTTGGGAAACGCTGTACATGTGACAGGTCACATATTAGCCTAAGTGGAAAAAGAGAGATTTTACCTCATCTCCATGCGAGGTAGTGGCCCAAAGCCTGAGTCGAAAAAGAGAGAGAGAGAGAAGGGTCAGCCAGTATTTATAGCCAGGGTAGAGAGACCCCTGTTGAAGGATTAAAGAACTGAGGAGGAGCTAACTGCGACAAAATGAAGGGAATGCTTGCAGATATTTATATTGTACTATTTTTCATTAACACCAATATGATCTACTACTGATAAAATTTCTTTTGCATAATCTGATGAGCATCTGGAGATTGTAGAGATCTTCATAATTTTATCTAGCATTTCAGATTTAGTCTTTTTATAAGCTGACAAAAAGATTTTGGTGAATAAAAGTTAGTTAACAAAAAGGTTAAGAGATATTGAGGGTTCCCAAAAGTTGCTGAAAGGTTGCAACAAGCAACTAAGTTTAACTCCTTGTTTACTTGAAAGAACCAAGACAAAAAATATTGGATATCATGTTTTTATGAATAAAGATTATTTTTCTTCAAACTTCACAGCTTAATTTCATATTTCTTTAAAAGAACTAATATGAAAAAAAATTATTTTTCTTTGAACTTCAAATGACAGCAGCTTAAACAGATTATTTAATATATATATATATATATATATATATATATATATATATATATATATGAAGGACAGCTTGAGTTGCCTCTCAAGTTTCATGTTCTTAAGATCTACAGGCAACTAGAATATGTTGTGTGTGTGCATATATATATATATATATATATATATATATATATGGTATATTGGAGCACCACATCATTATTTAAGCATATACTGTTAAACATAACAGACAATGAATGTCTATTATGTCTGATCATGAGTCTTTCTAATGTGTGTATATTTGCTTTAATTTTGGGTGAAAATAAAGACATAAATTGTCCAACATTTAGATATTTTTTTATTAAGTTGGTCCTTGATCTAAGCTTTTGGCTTACATGAGCCATCTTCAGAGTGGTTATACAGACATTTTAACAAAGCTATTCACCATCAAAGATAATATTTTGTTATGTTAACATAGAAGATTGCTATGCAACGATAATGATCGCAGAATAGCAGATGCAGATCATAAGTTCAAGAAGTGGTTCTATGATGTCATACCATGTGAGAGAGGCTGAAATATTAACAACAGAACCATATGTCTAGATGCAATGTAATGTGTTGTGACTGGTTTGAAATGTAATTTTGTTGAGTGTGGGTTGCTTTGTTTTAATGTAGATGGCCTCCTATATCTGAAGGTTCTTTTTAATGTGTGTATATGTGAGTATTATTGTGTTATCAACTAATATCTGCCTAATATTATCTACATGGCTGTTTTTCTGAGAAATGTTGTTTAATAGAACTAAGATCAGAAAGATGACAGGTAAGTCTATGGGAGAACATGGTAGTAGTAAAACCAATATATGTAGTGGGTTTATCATTAGTATCAAAGATACAATCTCTGAGTGGGCATGTAAACTGATACAATACATTGCTTTTTTGTAGAGGATTTAGTTGCATGGTTATAGGGTTATTAGAGACTAGAAGGTCAATTGTTTTAAATTTGTTATAATATATGATGAGCTTAACTTGTTTATTATTATTAATGGGTTTAACATTTCTACCTATTATGCTTTTGAGTGTTGTTTCATCATGTTTGTAATTATTATGCATTTCTTTACAATAGTATAAGTTAATAGTATTATGTTTATTTTAACATACTCTATTATTATTAATATTATCAATTTTATTAGAGGTATTATTTAGTTTATTGAGTTATATTTTAATTTATTGATCAATGATGGAATTAGGAAATCTATTATTAACAAGTATTTGTTTAATGTTATGTAATTCTTTATAAAATATGGTTATGGATGAAGATATCATTTGTGTGCATTGGATTAAATTTTTATAATGGCTAGCTTATATTGTTGGAGGCATTCACTATTATAATTAAGACGACATAAGTTAATGCTAGTGAGTTTAGCTATATAGAGAAGTAGTAAATTTATTTATCAATAAATACATTAAGGAATGGAATTTTATTATTAATATTAAGTTCTAATGTAAATTTGAGGATGGAGGGACTTTCAGATTTGTTTTTAAGTTGTGTAATTTGATCGATATTTTTAACTGAAACAAAAATGTCATCTATGTATCTTACATACAGAGGGGGTTTATTAGTGTCATTAAGTATTTTATTTTCTAAGTGTACCATATAATAATTAGAAGAAAGGGGGCCTAAAGGAGATCCTATCACAATACTATTTGGGTATAAATATTACCTAGGGCAGGGGTGGGCAAACTACAGCCTGCAGGTCACATGCGGCCCACCAAAAGAATTCATGTATCCCACCAAATGTTAGTAAATTTGAAAGAGAATGTTACCAAGCAATGCCAAATAATATTGTGTGCATTTTGTTTTCTTCCCACAGGTGTGAGTATGCATGTGAGAGTGCTGATCAAAAGGCTACAAACACAGAATCCAATGCAAGTGGATATAGGTAGTGAAGTCAGTCTGATCCCAAGAAATTTCTGGGGAAAAAATGGGTAAACCAAAATTGAGAAAACTCATCTGAAATTGAGACAGTTTGATGAATCTTTTGTAAATACTTTTGGATACGTCAGTGAAACTTTTGAATCCCATGACCAATTTGAAATTATTCCCATTACAGTAGTAGAATGTAAAAACATTCATGAACTACTAGGTATAGATGTTGTAAAAGTGGATTCATAGAAATTAATCAGTAATGTAAAATCAGAAAAAGTAAAAATGGGAATGTTAAAGGGGGATAAAGTGAGCATACATTTTAATGAAAATATCCCTCCTCCTATTTTGAATTTTGTAAATTACCTATTCACCTTCTACCTTTGGTAGTTGCTAAGTTAAAGAAAATAAACAATAAACAGAGATAAATGTGAATTTGATTGTAATACAATATCATATTTAGGGTACCAAATTTCAAAAGATGGTATTGCACCAGATCTAATGTTAAGAAAATTTCAAAGGTATCTATACCTACTAATAAAAAAAGAATTAGAATCCTTTTTAGGATTGGTTAATTTTTATAATAGATAACTACCAAAATATGACTTAATAGAACCATTTGTGGAACCGCATAAAAATAATAGTGAGTTCAAATAGACTCAAAGGCAAAGTTTAGTATCTGATAATTTAAAAAAGGTACTGTGGGAAATTTAATGATTCTCCAAATTGAGTCGTGATTTGATGAACAAAGTGGGACAATTGAACATTGTAAAAACATACTTTATATAAGAAATACATTACATAATGGGAAAGAGAATAGAGGATTGCTAAAAATGTATTCTTTTCGCAGTTAAAAGACATGACATCGGAGACAACATCCAAATACATATGTCTGTTTGAAATAGATGAAACACTTATCTGAATGGTGTTCATATTCTCCTTCCATTAACTGCTTGTCTTTGTATTATTCAGATTTGCTGTGGCTAGCATTGCCTGTTCTGGGAGTAGACTGAAAACATGTCTCTCTCATTCATAGTTGCCTCGGCTTCTCTAAATTGGCAGCCAAATTCTGATTTGCGCCTAATTTTGGGTCATACCCATTATTATCAGATGAAATGAGTCCGACCTATTATCAGCAGGAATTATCTTCCAAAGGGAGATAACCTATATTTTTTTATAATACTCGCAGAAAAAAAACCATTGTAAAAATCTTTGATCCCAGAAAGGAGGTTATGTTAACTATGGATGCAAGTGAGCAGGCTATGTAAGAAATTTTATTGCAACACACCATCCAATAATGTACCTTTCAAGAAGATTAACAGCAGCAGAAATAAATTATTCAAATATTGAAAAATAGGCATTGACCATTGTCTGGAACACAGACAGAGCTCAACAATTTCACATGCAGAAAGATTGCAAAGCCCATCTGCATTAATGAGTAGACAAATAAGATCTCCATTGTTTTACTCGACAAATGAAAAGATGTGGTATAAGAAAGACTAAGTAACAAGTTCTGAGAGAGCTAATTTCATCATGCAAAAGGGACATAACACAGCCATTATAGCAAAGAAAAAAAAAGCCTAATATCCCATTCTGACAAATTAAGACTCAAAATTGAAAAAAATATTGTGATGAAAGAAGATCTTGACAAAGAAGAAAGGTTGAGTTCTTCAAATCAGGATAATGTAATAGAAGATAAGCCTATGGACAATAGCAAGAGTGATTCAGACATGAGAAAAGATGAAATGAGACCAAGATCTCCATTAAAAAGAACAGGATATAAACATCAAGTTGGAGAGGAGAAAACAAGTTGTAGAAGTTCAACAACCAAAGGCATTAAATCTCTTTGGTTCAGATAGTGGCATTGACAAATAAGATTTTAACTATTTGCATAAAGCAAGAGACAGGGGATATATATCATGTGTCATCAAACAACACAATACAACAACTGTCAAAGGAAACTAAATTAAATTTGCCAAAGCAGAAAAGGAATACTGGTATATTTGTATCAATGAGTACTGGTACAAAAGAAAACTGATATAAAAACAATCAGTAAAGTACTATAAATGTAAATGAATTCTTATAGTAACAATTTTATGCCTACTGGACTCAGGTTCATCCAATGCCCTGGCCTACCGATACAGCATTTGGTCATCTCCCATCCATAATACAGCTGTGTTAGGTGCAGAGCAGTTTTTTGATACATTTAAAAAAAAAATGCATCTTATGCAAAGGCAAATACAGTATTTCCCAACAAGATTTTAGAAATGGATCTCAAACATGGTTAAAAGTAAAAATAATAAGGAAGAAAACTAATAAAAAATCAATAAAGTACATCATCTGAAAATGAAAAATATTTTATAGTGTTTTTTTTTTATTATTGTTTTTCTCACACTTCAGCTGCTGTATACTCTTGCCTTGGTGTCTATTGGATTCGGAAATTGAGGAATTTTGAATGAAATTTATTTGATACATAGGAGTATGTTACCGTAATTCCTTATTTATCCTACTAAGAGCATTTTAGCATCCATAGCCATCACTTATGCAGTGGAGCTGTCCCTCCACTGAGCTAGTGCATATTTATGAATCACTTGATATTTGTGATAATTTTTTTTATGACTTATCAACATTTTGCAGGTTATTTAAAGGCAAAAAATATTTTTAGACTAAGAATTTTCTGGGAGATAATGATTTGCTATTTAATCCTACTAATTAATCCATATCTGGAGAGAGGAGATTGTTACCTTCAACTCAAATGTGGCTAGGAATCCAACATAGTATGATGTCATTATCTTTGCAAGTAGTGCTCATTTTGCATAATTTTTTAATAATGAATGGGTTGGAATTTTTTTCTCTTTTATAGCCGTTAGATGGATAGTGAGTAAAAAAAAATCGAGATTTTTTGTTTGCTCTGTGTGATGATGTTGAAATGGGTTAATTGGTCATGATTTTATTTTTACATAGTACTGTAGTGCCAGTTTAGTGCACCTAAAATGTGGCGGTATTTCATTTGCTTCTGTGTATAAGTTCCCCACTGAGGATGTCCTAAAAGCCTCAGGTACTAGTCTGAGGCCTTGATGATAAGCTGCGTTAAGGATTTTTAGGTATGATTTTCTGGCTGCTCCATATATGAAACTACCATAATCCAGTTTTGAGTGAAGTAATAATCTGAATAATTTTATTAATGTTTGTCTATCTGCTCCCCATTCAGTATGGGCCACTACATGCAGAAGTTAAAAGTCTTTGCTACATTTTATTTTGAAATATTTTAGATGGGGAATAAATGTTAATTTTTATCAAAGACTAGCCAAGGTGTACATGACTGCAATTGTATAACCGCACCCCTCTGTATACCCGCACCCTCTGTCTAAAAATGTCTGCCTGCATCCCCACTTGCATGCATCATCTGCTGGTATACTAAGCTATCCACCCCTTGTCTTTTTTATGGTATGTCCTTATTAAGTGTTTGATTGTTCTTAATCCATCTATAAATCCTTCTTGTGTGGTCATTGTTTGGGGTTAAATTGTTTCAATATTTTAAATATTCAGTAAATTTCCTATGGCCATAATAACTTTCAACTAGTGTGGCATTGTTCACAAATCTAATAATCAAGCAAAAACAGGTATGAAGTGTCAGAGCTTGATTCAACTGCAAGTGCAAACACATGTCCATCCTCCCCTCCTTCTTCGCATGTTTACTGTAAAGTTGGGTTTAATAAGAGGTTCTTTGGGAATTTTTTCCTTTTAACACTTCAATAATCCTTCCCTCAAACTATCTTTGCATGAAAGGTTGTTCAAATGCCAATTTAGGATGGAATCAGATGAAGAAACTATTGGCTAAATGGCAAAAGACGATTTTGGACTTAGTTTATTGCAGGTTTTGTCAACTTAACTGAAATAATTTAAACCAAGTATTCACTCAAGACAATCTGTGTGTCATATATAATTTACATGGCAAATTTGGAAAGCATTGGATAAAAAACCAGGGAGTTATGGCCGAAAAATGGGCTTTTTGAACAGGTTTTTGTGGAAGAGCCTTTTGTGTACGTTTCTACTGTTTTCCTTGCTTCTATGAATGAAACATTTTGTTTGTGTTTCACCTCCACTATCTCCTTTTCCAGAAGTCGCATGATCGTGAATATACTGGATGACTTTCCTGGCAGTTAGCATATCTTATTTAATAGTGGCATTCTTCTTCCATGTGCTCTGAATCCTTTTGATCACATTTTCCACATGTTGAGTGATTCCTGCAGCTATCCTTACAATAATAACTGACCTCCCTGGCTTCCTAAGGCAGATGTGATTTCCTCAGGTGTGGCCAGTGATAACTCTATGCTTCTAATGACTCCCTTAGATGTGTTTAGTCTTTCATGTTTTTTTTTATTTTCAAGTTATATGAAAGGATTTCATTTTGATACTTTCTGCATGTTTTTTATTTCTTACTCCTATTAGCAGAAGCCGTTTCTTAATTTTCTTACTAATTTGGGGTTAAGAAATGGGACAATTTTGCTAGAGGAGTTTCATCTAGGGACACAAGCACTAGGAACCTCGGGAAGTCTAAAGTTCTTCTTTTTCAGAATCAGAGTCTGAAAGATATTGTTTAGGTTTTTGTTTTGGTGATTCATAATTTTGTTGTAGTAAAATTCACTGCCTGTGCTCCCCACCCACCTTGGAGACCGACATTGGGATGTGTCAAAGAGGAAAGCCAGTCACCTTGACAGGTCAGGGCTGCACAAACCAGTATATTCATATTCGAGAGAGACTCTGAGCATCTGTTGAACCATTTGTTGCACTTCCCAAATCTTAAGTGTACAAACTGATATGCTTACAGCCATGTCTAGATCTAGATTTCCTTGAAACGATTGACCTTCAACCATCACCTTCTAATGCCTATAAATTGGATAGAGTTGGTATTGTTTCCTGGCATATATTTGGGATATTGTATTTTGTTATAAAGTATTACATAAATTGATATAGTTACAAGTGCTAGACATGACCAACCAGATGATTGTATCGGGCCTCTTCAACCATCTGTCTAGTCCAAGAGCCAAAGTGGTTTGTTGGGAATCAGAAGTATCTAACCCCAACTCCTTAAGCTCTCAACCACCAGGATGTCATCCTCAGACGTTACAGGTTACTACCAATGGCAAATAGGTAACCTCATTGGGAGTGGGGTACCCCTCTGCTGAGGTGCAGTCGGCATATTCTATAGCCCCAGCTGATAGGCTAGGGAGTAGTTATTCTTTCATTCTTAGTTATTACTACATTGATAAAATGCTCTAATTTTAGTACCTATTTACTTTATCTTATCTACATTTGAATGTCTCTCTATTTTTTCTTCTCAACAAATTTTAACTTTTCTTATTTTGAAAATATGCTAATTTATATATATATATATATATATATATATATATATATATATATATATATATATGAAGAAACATAGTTTAAAGGTGTGCTATATTTATGGGATAAAGTGCTCAATATCAGAGATAGAGCATATGTAGATATAAATATAAAAGTGAACATTGAAGTCAACACTCAAAAGTGACAGGCTGTTTCATGCTAAATGCAATCATATATATATATATATATGTATATATATATATATAGAGAGAGAGAGAGTGAGAGAGAGAGGGGGGAGAAAAGAAAAGACCTGCAAAGTTCACAAGAACAGTCATTATTATTAGCAATGACAAAAAACATTTTTTTTTATTTTTGTTGAAAAGATTTGGGATTCTGGATGGAAACAATCTTAATATCAAATGGATTCCCTTTATTCTTTAAAGATTTTGATATAAATAATGTGTTCCATTCACCTGATTAAATAGAAATATTAAGATACTAAGCAAATTGGAGTTAGGAGGATGCAGTAAAATATCAAACCTGATAATTTGACATTCTGAATTTATTTTACTAAATAAGGGTTTTTATTGTCATATTGTTGGCCCAAACTGTGGATTTGGGATGTAAACCTTTCTTCATTCATCCAGCTTGCTGACATTAAAGATCTTGCCTTATTCTAAACAAAAATAAATAAAATATACCATAGTCTATTGATTGCTTACCAAGGTTGTATAAGTAGAGTTTTGGTTTAGATGCTAACATTTGAGTTTTGCTAATAATGATGAAGTTATTGACAAATTTTGATCATTGCTATATTTAAATGAAATTTTATTTCATTTAAAAAAATGTAACATTACTTTTTGAACAACTTACTGAAAACAAATGATTCTTTTCTAAATAAATAATAACAACATGCAAACCAATGGTATACGTGCAAACAGAATCAGGGACTTTTAAATTTAAACAGATTACCAAATCTGGAACAGATTACTAAATATAGAAAAAAATGAAACCATGCAAACAACAGCAGCAAGTGCTAGAATATTGTTGATACTTCTTCCTATATACTTCAGAACATAGATGATCATAACTCTCCACAACTTCCTATTTTTGTAGTTTTAACTTTGTCTTTTTACAATCTCACCATTCCATTCTGCTATTAGCTTCTTAGGTAGTTTACTTGCTTGCCTTTGATATCCTGTGTGTGTCAAATTCTACAAACACTTTTTCCTTATTGTGTGTGTCCTAGAGAAGATTCTAAGTATATGTCCTTTTTGTGGATACTTACTATTACTAAATATCTGGCAATAACCACCAGGCATTTGGTGTGCACACAAATAAATGCAAATGATGATGAAAAGATGTAAAAATAACCATAAAGTCTATGCAATATTGTTTTTAAATTATTAGATAGATGTCCTCTATGGTACCTAGACTTTATGAATTTAAGTACAGTACTAGATTGGCAGCTAGGTCTCATCATTTTACAGTTGAAATGGCTAGATGTAACTGTAAATTATATGCTAAGTTTCTTCTCTTGCACTTCTTGCTTGTGGAACTCTGTTCTGGCTTCTTGCTTTCCAGTCAATTTTGATTTTCAAATATTTAAATGCAATGTTAATTGTTACCGTCTGTCTTCTTAATTCCTGTTCTTTTATTGTTCTCGCTCCTTAATAGTGTTTTATTTTTGTCATATTCTCTCACTCAGTAACCCCTTTACAAACGCACGCGCGAGTGCGCGCACGCGCACACACACACAATGAAATAAAAGAACCAAGCACAGACTAAACTGAAATTCAAAAAATAAATAATTTTGAAGATTTCCAATATAGGGGGAAAAAAATTAAGTTTTTTTTCATATTGTTTTGGAAAAGCCGGTTACGTCACACACACAATCCAACAACATCATCACCAAAAAATCAAATATGTTTGAGGTGAAACTGAAGCTCCAACCTATACGCTTCCTCCTAACCTTTTTCTTTCTTTGCCGTGTTTTCCCCCCTTTGTGGTGACCGCTTACTTATTGTTGCCTTTCTTTTCTCTCTCAGTCCAACACTCTCGCCTTTTTGACAAAATTGTGGGTTACAGCTTCATTAGGAGAGGGAGTGGGTGTACCGTTTGGATTACACAAGGGAAAGTGGCCCTACTAAAGTGGGTTTCTCTTTTTCTTTATTTGTGTTCACTCAGTAATCGACTTGAACAACCTGGCTGACTGTCCGTTGTTCGTGTCTTTTGATTCGGGTGAGGTCTAATTTATATTCACTTCAGTTATTGAGTGGTTGAAGAAATTGTTCCCACTGGAAAAGTAACAAAAAATTAAATAAAAATGTATCAAACCTTTTCGTAAACTAGTATGAAAATTTGTGGAAAATGTGAATTAATTTTCAAAACAGAAAATTAAAGTTGTAAAAGAAAGAAACCTCCTGTCATATTGTTAGTTTTACTTTTGTTTTTAATTGCTTCTTCGAAAAAGACTTATTTTCAAAGCAAAACAAATTTAAAAACTATAAGTAATAAATTGCAAATATTGACTTAATCAATATTCAGTTGACTCAAATCAATGCTTTTCCCATTTAGTGTGGCACTCGAAAGTCAATCAATCATCTTAAAAAATATCCTACATGTAGAAACTATTTTTTATTTTATTTTCAAATCAGTTGAGTACCATATCGGAACCAACGTGTTTGTGTTTGTTGTAAGGGAGCGGGTTTTCTTGTTCTACCAATTTTTCGCCATAAAAGTAAAATTTACATAGTGTTGTTTTTTGTTTGTAACAGTGTACTGTACACTGTACACTAATTTTTTATGACGTTTATTTTCTTTCAAATTGCTTTAGTTTTTGCATCTTAAGAAAATTCTTATTCCCAGGAGAAAGCTGTTTTGTCATTTTGAAAAACCATTTTCTTTCAAAATAAATTAACATTTAAATTAAAATCAATAAAAATTCCAATAAAGAGAATTTTCAATCAGTTTTTGTTTTAAAAACAAACACTTTCGTGTTTTACAGAGTGTTTGCTTCATGTGCGCACTTTTGACGTTTTTATTTTAATTATTACACCCCCCCTAAAAATATAGTAAAAACCCGAAGAGTATAATTTCCCTGCTTTTCTCCAGTACAACTACCGATAGCGTGGTCACATGACTAGTGTATTCTTTCACTGCGTAAACAAAAATAATTTCGATCGTTGAGAATTTTTCACACATCTGATTTTCTGTAACTTAAAAAAATAACTGCTTATTTTCAGTACTGAAATGCTGGCAAAAGTTTTAAAAGGTTTCAAGTGATTCAAACCAAAAATAGAATTTAAAACAAAATGCACCAACTGTCAAGTGCTTTTTAGTTCGAATGATACATGATTTTGAATTGACTGGCCAATTCCTTCAGTAGCTGACTTTTGGCGGGTATTTTTTAGAGGTTTAGTTGACGTTCATCACAATTCTTGCTGAAATTTTATAAAGATTGTTAACAACATTTAGTTGGAAATTGTATTTAAAGTTTGAGGAGAGAGGAATGAAGAACTTCCTCTTTCTAACTAAAAGTAAATAATAAAATTAAAAATAGGCAAAAAAAAATTAACGGGAAATTAATTTGAATTTCTTTAAAAACGAAAACAAAAAAACGTTAAAGTGTATTCATTCACACCAGGAGTAAAGTTTAGTTTCATAATTGTTTATTTTTCTTAATATTTTTAATTTTTCAAACCATATTGCGGCAATTATTTTCGAACACTGAAGTCATTTCGTTTACGGTTTCTATACTCGATTTTTTTCTGCTTTATTCGCCTCGCTTGTCAATTGGATTTCAAACAAGACTTTTAAAGGTTAGTTTTAGGTTTTTAAACATGAAAAAAGTTAAAAAACAACAACACCTTAATGCCGAATTTAACAGGAATTCTTGCTGACTTTAAATAATTAAGAATTTAACAGAATTTCTCTACACAAAAACAGTTTGAGAAAAGAATACCAAGAATATCAATAAGTTCAATAACTAAAAACTGGATAAGAAGTTTAAATTTATCTTCTAAAAAGTAAAAAAAAAACCATGATCAATACCCCCCCCAAAAAAAAAACTTGGAAACTTAATGCAACTTTAAAGAAAATTAAAATAAAGAAGTTTACCGTGGTCATAAAATTTAAAAAATAAGTCTTAAATTAGTAAATAAATAAACAAAGTGAATAAATACTAGAATACAGCTTTTTGCTTAAGAAAAAACATTCCATAGTGAAAAAATGTTTAACAACGTAAAAAAAATGTAACGAGTAAAAAGATGATGGGTTAAAAAAATGTTAAATTGAGTTAAAATCTTCTTGTGAAAATATGTCAATCTCAGCTGATAAAATTTTCGACAAAAAGAAAAGAAATTGAAATTTTAAGGTTTTTTGTTTGAAAACTACAACTACACAAAGTGATAAAAAATATAACTTATTTTGTTTTTGTATCGAATTGAAAAAAAAAATTAACTGCACACTGTGCGTTGTTTATTAACTAAATTCTCTATATTACTAAAAAGAAAATGAGGTTAAAAAAACTTCTTTTCAGTTTTGACAATTTCATTTTATTTTTTTCTTAAGGCGGTCATATCACAAACTTAGAAGTGGGTCAGTTTTCTCTCAACTGTTGTGTTTGTGCATTATTTCATTCTCTGTGAAACGTACACGGATTTTAAAAAAAAAAGAAGCTTTATTAGTTTTCGGTATTTGTAGTTTTTGCTTTCAATGTCTTACGGATATTTAAACATCGTGGACCTGCTAAGAAATGTACATTTATCGTTTGATTTTTTTATTTTCTCTCACTTTTTCTTAGAAAGTGTGAAGTGGCAACACTCATTTGGTAAATGAGAAAATCTTTCACTGAATAAGAAAGAAATTGAAGACAACAAAATAAGCCAAGTGAATAGTCATAATATGACGACAGAACAGATTAACCAATCAGAATCGTTAGAGAGATTGCTCATGACTTGCATCAACCAATGAAAACGTTGCTTTCGTTTGATCCCAGTTGCATTTTGTGAAGATGGCGTCGGTTGGGGTGAGTAAATTCATTTAAATTTAGCCTAATTGTTAAGTGTTTTTTTCAGTGGCATAGTAAGCAACAAATTGTTTTGTTTTAGGCGGCTTCGCTCATCTTTACGTTACATTTTGCTAAAAAGAAATTAAATTTTGATTCATTATTGCTGATGACATTTTAATTTTTTATTGAAAAGAAAACTCTTTTTTTTCCTCTCTCACTCTTTTCTCCTTTCTGTCTTCCTCCTTCGTAGTTGATTTTTTTTCTTTTTACAATACAAAATGTTCATGAAATAATGTCAAACATTTGTTTGCTTGTTTTTCGTAAGTTTCTGTACTGACTGGAATTGACAGTATTGTCGACTGTCTTAATTTTTAAGAAAATCCAATGTATGAAAACTTAGTTTCCAAAACTTTCCTCCATAAAATGTTGTTGTTTTACTACCCCTCCTTCCGCCTTTCACACCCAATCGTGTAGTAAAATAAGTTTCATATTTTTGCCAACTCGAAATCATGTTTTAAGCTCCGTGTTTTCTTGAAACTTTTATTCCTGAAAATTAATGTAATGTTAAATTTAAATACATCAACTACTTTTGTTCTCAACTTTAGATCTGAGAACATAAACTTCACAGAAGAGAAATCTAACAAGTTGAGAATTGAAAGTAATTTTCTTACTATGTATAAGAAATTTAAAAATAACTTCAAACTTTTTATAAAAATAAAAAAGTGTGTATGTTTTATTTATTAACAAAGATAGCTGTGTAATTAATTGGATTGTACATAAAACTGACCGAGAGATTGTTACCAATTTTATTTTTAAAGCATTTGACATAAATAATTTTATTTTTTTTGTTTGCTGTTATCTGATTATCAGACTTGTAATTTTTCTAAATTTGTAACCTTAACTTTCATTTCAAAATAACTTTCAATAGACTTTGTTCTTAAATCACTGATTAAAAAAAAAAAAAAAAGCATTAAAAATAGTTTAAGTTAAGGGCAAGGCTCTCTCCGAATCCATACATTGATTAAGTTTTACTTTTAAAATCAATTGATTAAGAATTAATTTGTTGAAAGTATTTTATTTAATTCAACATCTTTTAAAGATAAATTCTTAACAGAACTGTCTTCTTAACAGAGCAATTGAAATTTATTTTGCTTTTTGACTGTTTTCTTGTTTTCTAAAATGAAAACAACTCGTTTGATGCCATAGTAAAAGTGAGGAAAAATTAGCTCTTTTCAATTTCTAACCCATTTTATTGTGTGAATCAATGTCCTCAGTATAAATTCTTAGAAAAAGGTTTTTTTTTTTCCTTTTTTTAAAGGAATCTGTATTTTTTTATTTCTGGCAAAATCAGTCGATACCAACTATTTATTTATTTTTTTTTTTTGGTGGGGTATTTAAAGTTTAAAAGTAGCTTTTCGTTTTACTAAAAGTTTGTTTTGAGTTAAATCTGTAAGTATGTTGTGATAAAGATCTGTTTTTAGTAGTTTTCATGTAACATAGTTGATGTCCCCACGTCCTTGGCAGTGGCATTTTAGTCAATTTGACAAAGTTTGAAAGACTTGCAACAATTCATAGTAACTTCATTCAGTTTAAATTTTAAAACTTATCAAAGTTGGAAACTGGTTGACACTAACTATTTAGATCTCACAAGGCTTATGATCTTACGTTTATGTTTTAAAATTAAAAGGATATTTATTTTTGACGTGGAATTAAACAAAACAAAAAAAACCTCCACCACTCCCTTCTTTCCAGCTTTCATTTTTTTGTGTGTTGTAACTTCGTTTTAAATTTTTTAAGACTTTAAATTTGCTTTCTCCCGGAGTCTACAGCAAGCCTTCTCTTCGCTTGAATTTAAAAAAAATAAGTTATATTATATATTTTCATTTTTTTAAATTCATGCTTTGCTTAATTTTTACAAATTTAAACTTAGCAACGCTAACAGACATTTTTGATATTAATTTCTGAAATTTGATGAGTTTTTTTTTTTAGTTTTTTATAATATACATGTGTGTGTTGTACGGTCAATCAAGTTTCAATATTCGTCTTTTCTAGTATTTTTCGTAAAAAGTACCCACACATTTTTTGCCTTATTGCTAAAAACAGTACAACAAACCAATGCCAGGCATTAAAAAAGCCAACTCTGCAAATAGATGCATATCATTCCACTACACATCACCTTTAAAAAAATAATTGTAACTTACTTAAAGTAATGGATATTTTAACGATTCTTAAACTTACCAACGTGCTCATTGATTATTAGTCTTATTATTATCTTTTTTCTTTTTTTTTAGCACTAATTTCAACAGAAACAATATTCATCAATGCAACTTGCTATTTCTTGTTTGTTTGTTTTTTTTTGTTTTTGTTTTTGTTTTTTTAGAACTACCCGTAATTCTTTCTCGGTTGCGAAATAACCTGTTGTACTGATAAAGTTTTTTAAATTGATGTAAAACTTAAGTTACGAAACCATATTTTCTTGATAGATGGATGCATGCATGTCATCTGAGGACAACTGACTTTTTTTCTTCTCTTAAATTTATTATTTGTTCACAAACAAGACTTGGTTGAAGACTTTTACGTAAAGCTAGAAGTAACTTAACCTCATAGAGAAAGGAGGAGGTGGCCTGCTTGCTTTACTGGCAGACAACACGTAACACTATTCGAGTAAGTAAAGTTAAAGTAGTACGTATACGTGACAGTGTTGGTAGGTAAAAGTGTATGTACTACTCAACTACTGTCATCTGTAGTTACAATGTAGGCCTGTTACAACGGCTTCTTGTGTAAATGTGGATATAGTTACTTTCTCTTCTTATCTCGCACATATTTGGAATTCATCCGTTCATGGTCACATTATCAATGAAATGACAAATTAAAATTGTGATGTTTATTTTGTTTTTCCATAAAAATAATTAACTTTTTCTTAAAAAAACACAACAGAAGTAAAAAAACAATTCAAATATGCAAATTGTTGTCCAAATCCACAATGTATTATTTTTATTTTCTTCAGTTGATGGTATTGTTACCATAATCCTTCCTATTTTATTTTTTAATGTTGGTGTGTGTAAAATGCATTTTTTATGGACTGACTGATCATTTCTAATTGTGAAAGTTTCAAAAGATGGAAAAAGAAAAAAAATTACCAATGAAAACAAAATGAATATTGGTTAATTTTTAATTTACATCTAGGTACCTCCACTCTAAAAAATGATGGGAAAATGACCCTAACTTAAAAACAAAGTTTTATAATCAAAAAGTAGGTACCTCTACTAATTTGCTGAAAAAAAGAAAGAGCATATCATAATGAAAAAAGGCGTTAAAATGTTTGTTATTGAAGCAGAACAACCAAAGTACTTTTTATTATTTTGTTAAATTTTTTAATCTTTTCCAGCTTGTTTGAAAAGTTTGGTTAAAAATCTTTTTTTTTTCTTGTGGGTGGGGAGTGCAAAGATTAGTATAGGAAATTTTAACACCTTTGGGATCAGTCTAACTGGATTTTAAGAACGAAAATAAAATCTGAGTGTTGTGTCCACAAATACAACATAATTTTTTATACAGTGTGAAGAAATGATCTTTACAGAAAAGGAAGAAAACCAAGCTAAATATGACAGTGAGATTTATACAGTAAGATATATGTAGGGATGTCCCAGTTTTCGCTAAAAAGTGGCATATCCTGATGAAAAAAGGCCCCAAACTTAATAAAAACAAAGTTTTATCACAAATAGAGACCAAAGTATTTTTTAATTATTTTTTGAAATTTTTTATTCATATATAGCACGTTTAAATTTGTGGTTGAAAATCTTTTTTTTTTTTTTTTTTAGCTCAAAGATCACCTAATATTTTGTACACATAAATAAATCAAATAATTGTCCCAATTTAGTGAAACTTTCAGAACTTATTCCAAAATGACTGAATTTATTTAAGAAATGTTTGTCTTTTAGAAAGTCATGGTAAAAATATTTTTTTTTTTTTACGTCTGATACCCACCTTACTTAATTTTATGAAAACTTTTAAACTAGGATCTGTGTAACTAATTTTATTTTTTAATTAAATAAAGGAGACTTTGAGGAATATAAATCCTAAATTTCGTGTAAAATTTTGACTTACATAAACCCCAATTTTAGCTCTGAATTTAAAATACAAAAATGCAAGAAAACTAAGACATTTTTTAATGAAAACAGCTTTTAATGTATTTTATAAATAATATATATTAAGGACTTTTTTTTGTGAAGTCAAAATCCTTTTTGGTTGAATAATAAATTTTTATGAGAATTGTTTACTTTTTTTTTTTTTACATCTAAATAAAAAAGTGAAAATATTGATAAATGTTTAAAAAATAAAGTACAAAGTGTGTACCTCATTTTTTTCGCTCATTAAAAAGATCTATTTTTATAGATCATAAATTAGAAAGCTTATTACAATCTGTGACTCGCAACATATTTTAAAATAACTTTTTGTTATTTCAAAAAATGCATAAAATCATCTCTGACAAAACTATGGATGGCCGTTTCTAAAAAAAAAATGTTAGAGTTATTCCACCTGATTGAGTGAAATTATTGTTCTGGCTGGACGCACTTATTTCTCATTATTGTCGCATCGTCAACTCAAAACTTTTCTAATTTTGTTTTTTTTTACATATAATCAAATTCTTTTTCAGTGAGAGACATACTGCAAACATTAATTTTTTTTTAAAATTCAAATTTAGGGACAGAAACAAAAAAAAAAGTTCTTTGGGAAAAATTCTCAGAAAAATATTTAATAAAAAAATAGCTGTTTAAAACGCTTGTTTTTGACATATGAAAGATATGTGACAAAAAAAAAATGTCATCTGTTCAGTGTTGTTGTCATCCTCCAGATCAGTAGGTGTTAAAAAACAAAACAAACTTTTACTATAGCAAACCTGAACTGACTGAAGTTTAGTGGGGCTAGGAACCCTCAAAAAGCAGCTGTGCTGAGATAAAACTTTAAAAAAAATGAACATAAAATTTTAGGTGAAGATAATATTGTTACAAAATTTTTGTCTTATAAAATTTGAACTATAAATGTATTTTTTCGTAATTTAAATGTTATTTTTATTCAAGAATTCTCCCTCAAACGTAAGGTAAAAAAAAAAATTGGAAGTATATATAAACTGGTTCACTTAAAGCTAGAACAATTTATATCACTTTTGCCCTACCGTCCGATAATTTCCCCTGACGTAAGTTGTTGACAGATTGACTTCAAAAAACCAAGCACCACGGTCGGAAATGTCTTTTTTAAAAAATTTCTGATGAAAAAGTAAGTAATGTTTCTTTCAAATTACATTAAGTATACTTTAAATTTTCTAATTTTCCTAAAATAACTTTTGAGAAAAGTATCATTGAATTTTACATGATTTTTAAATGGGGAAACTTTATTTTTGTTTATATAACTGTCAATAATGATTGATTTTACCGTTTTACGTCAATTCTGATGACTAAAAAAAAAACATGATTTTTAGCTAAGATTTCGGACATGCTAGAAAGGATTAAAAAAATACTCAAAAAATACTTTGGTCTTTCCTCTAAATAATGACATAAACATCTAGACAATACAAAATTATTTTAATCAAGTTTGGGGCTTTTTTTTCATCAAGGTGCGTTTTTTTTTTAGTGAATTATGGGACATTCCTAGATATGTGTATTTACATATTAAAAATCAATGTCCTTTGTTGTGCCAATGAAAATACCAATAGTTCAATTGTTCGAATTGATTTGTTGCAAGTGGGTCTGTAAATTTTCAAAGTGTTCTTGTTACAAGTGAGGGAATAAAGTGGTATGGTATACCAATATGTGTGTCAAGCACACACTAATGAAATGTGTGTGGCTGCTGACTGATTGCATGCAATAGCAATAATTGTAAAACACAGTGAACAAAAAGAGAGCAGACAAGATTTACTTGTATGTAGAAAAATCATTGCTGACATCCACGTCATGGTATGTCTGTCTATGTTGTTGATCAAGGCCTGGTCTGGTTTGCTGACTGTCTTTCACCAAATGTCCTTCACTGTCATTGCAGATCTGGTTGCTGACTGTTTTTTTCAGGTCTGCTCCAAATCACTATCTGAGTTTCGCATGGGAATGTACTCAGTAATCCGAGCCTTGACCTATTTCCATGTCATTTGGAGTTCAACTGTGTGGATATCATAGAAAACACATTATGTGACTTGTTCTATCCAGTCAGGTTCCAGAAACCACTTATTTTATTTGGAGCTGTGTTTGTACAGAATTGTTAAAAAAAAGAAAAAAGTTTTTCCTATCTACTTAATTTAGTAAGATTTATTTTTTTGCAATAATTTCCAAATCAAAAAGGCATATAGGATATAAACAAGTACTTGTTTGTGCTTCATATATTGGCCATAAAATATGAGAGTTTATATCCTAGATGCCTTTTTGATTTGGAAATTATTGCAACAATTAAATAATTGCTGGTTATAATGAAATTTTCAGGACTTATTCACAAATGAGTGTAATTATTTTTTTATTCAGAAAATCTTGGTAAAATAATTACTTAACTTTATTAAATTTCAAGAAATTAAAATTTCACCCACTTCATATTTATATTAGTTAAACACAAGATTCCTTGGAGAATTTAAATCCTCAATATTTATTTATTTATTTTTTTTTTTTGTAAAACGAACATAATTTACCAAAAATCTGCTCTGAATCATAAAAATAAAAAATGCAATACAACTATGACATTATTTAATTAGAAAAGTTTTTAATTTCTTTTATAAATAAGATCTATTAAGAACACTATTATCTTAAGAAAAAAAACATTTTCAATGAATAATGAATTTTTACAAGAATGTTTTTCATTTTTTAAAATTTCAATTAGAAAAATTTATTGAGTTTTAAATCTCTTAAAATTCTGTATTAATTTTAGCCTTTTAGATTATATTACTAACTGAAAACTATATTGATTAATCATAAATGGAAAAACTTAATACAAATCAAACACCAATATTTTTAAAAGAATTTTGGATTTTTTTTTATATATGTATAAATGTGCACACTTTTGTAGATGCTATTAGTGTTGGTTATACACAACATTATCAAAAAATAAGAGCCAAAGTCAATTTAAAGCCAA
Source organism: Acanthosepion esculentum (assembly GCA_964036315.1). Lineage (NCBI taxonomy): Eukaryota > Metazoa > Mollusca > Cephalopoda > Sepiida > Sepiidae > Acanthosepion > Acanthosepion esculentum. The sequence goes on along the minus strand of OZ038478.1, from coordinate 72,105,061 downwards.
AATATCTAAAATTCCATAAAACATTAGATTACTGAGAATATTTTCCTAAATTTTTAAGATTACAGAGTACTTAAAAAATTATATATAAAAGGTGCTCACATTATATTCAATTACTTTTTTATGGATACCATGGTAGAACATTAGATAAACATCAAGATGTCAACACAGATTAAATAAGCAGCTACCGACGTGTTAAAAATGCATTTCTATGATATTTTAAATTTAAAGTAAATATTTGTTTTGAATCAGATAATATCATATAAAGTTTCAGAAAAGTATGTTTTATTTTTGGAGGATTTTCTAATATAGAGAATTACATTCTGATGACAGGTGGCTAAAAATGGTGCTAAAATAAAAAAAAAATTCAGTAATTTCAAAACAAAAACTCCTTCCAATCAATTTAAATTAGTTTTGAAATTATGTAGGAATAAAGTGTCACTGCCGACATTTGAGTTTAAACATGGATCACCAGTGAGCAAATACAGGTGATCACATTATTGAATTAAGTAGACGACTTGACCATAGAGGAAATGCATAAGTAGGCAGTAGCGTGACATCTAATTGATCGTCATTTCTAGTCTAACCTCTATTACTATACAGACTGCTATTCTCTACTCTAGTCACTATACTATTTCTATATTTGGATCACTATATGGATTACTATTCAAGCGAGTATTATCGAGCAGGTACTATTAGTGCGAGTGTTATTTGAAAGTGTCTGACACCAGTATTGTTCAATGGCATATTATAGTTGTATCTGTGATTACAAAGTCTCTGTTACAACAAGCATTGTGAAAGTGACAACGAGTATTCATTGATATTACAAAAGTGGCAGCTTTGCAAAGATTCCTTGAACTTACATGAGGATTCATTAATATTCAGTGGAGTTCAGCAAAAAGGAAGGACTAAAAGCTGTCAAGATTCAAATATTGGCGCTACAGAAGCAACAACAAGAACAACAGTTGCAGCAACAAAAACGACAACATGAACAACAATTGCAACTATAACAACAGAAGTTTTATGAGTTGTTTACCAAAACTATTGAAGGAAAAACTTCAGATTCATTCATTCCAGATGCTGTTACTAATTCAATCAGCGGATTTGTATACAATCCAGATGAATGGATAACTTTTCCAGTTTATTATAGAAGATACAAAGGGATCTTCAAAAAGGATTGTTCACATTGAAATGATGAAAAGAAAGTACATTTATTATTAAGGAAATTGTCCCTTGCTGAACATGTAAAATATGTGAGTTACATTTTGCCAAAAAACCAGGAGATAAATTTTGATGAAACTGTTCTAATACTATCAAAAAATTTTGGTGATAGGAGCTTATTATTTAATACACAATGGTAATGTCTTAACTTTGTAAAGTCCGACGATGAAAATTTTTTCACTTATGCAGGAGTCATGAATCAAGAATCTGAAAAGTTCAAGTTAAACGAATTAACTCCTGATTTATTTAAATGCCTGATATTCGTACAGGGTTTAACTTCTAATAAATATACAGAGATAAGATCCAGGATACTTGCTAAATTAGAAATGGATCCCAAATTAACTCTCCAGAAAATAGTGGAAGAATGTCAACCTATCGTGAATTTGAAATTCGATACCACAAGGATTGAGGAAAAAGACAATTCACAAGCACATAGTGTCCAACCATCTAAGAGAAAAAAACTACAAATGTTTTTCAACTCTTAACAGAACAGTAAAAAAACCCAAAAACCTCAATACTTATCATGGTTGTGGAGGTAAGCATTTTAAAAGTGATTGCTTCTTCAAGAACAAAAAATGTTATGAATGTGGGAGATTAGGACATAAAAGTACATGTTGCAGATAAAAAAAAATGCAGAAAAAATAAAACGTATATAAACATAAGTACATGGAGTAACGATAAGAAGCTGACATTAACAAGACATCTCAAAAGAGGAAATTTGTTTTTGTGAAAATTAACAATGTAAAGATAAAATTTCAACTGGATACATGATCACTATTATAAATGAATAGACATGGAGAAAAATGAGTAAACCCAGCTTATTGAGTACTGATAAAGTTGCTCATGGAGTCTCAGGAAAGAGATTGAACTTTTTGAGTGAATTCAGCTGTAATGTTTCTTTTGTTGGAAAAATAAAAAAAGCAGTGGTGTTTGTATTAAAGAATACTGCTAATTTGTTTGGAACAGACTGGATCAACAAATGAAACAAAATTACAAGGATTTTTAGGGTTTGCTAATTAGTATCGTATATATATATAATATATATATATATATATATATATATATATATATATATATATACACACCAAACATGCACAAATTAAGAGCACACTTGAATGATCTGCTGAAGAAAGATGTGAAATGGGATTGGACAGATAAATGTCAAAGTGCTTTTGAAGAGATCAAGAAAGTCTTAACATTGGATTTGTCACTAGCTTATTTTGACCCTAAATTAAATATTGTGGTTGCATCAGATGCAAGTAATTCAGGTATTGGAGCAGTGATACTACACAAATATGAGGACAGAACAACTAAACCAATAGCTCATGCTTCAAGATCATTGATTGTAGCTGAAAAAACCTGCAGCCAGATTGAAAATGAAGCATTGGCAATCATATTTGCTATGAAAAAGTTTCACAAAGTCATCCATGGTAGAGAATTCATACAGACCATCATCCATTATTGTCCATGTATGGATCAAAAAAGCATGTTCCCATGCATACAGTGAATAGACTGCAGTGCTGGGGAATTATCCTATTGAACTATAATTATAAAATGGAGTTTCTACCATCCCAAAAATTAATTCATGCGGATGGATTGTCTAGACTAATACCAAAATTCTGCGAATCACTTGAAGACAGTATTTACAGTGATAAGGGCTGAAAATGAAATTAATAATGTATTATACAATACTATAATATTCTTATTATTAATTCTTATTTTTTCCCATCATATTGGAGGAAATAAAAATTAAGTTGGAAAAAGATGACTTTATAATGAAAATTAAGAAGCATTTTATTTTATATTGTTTACCAAATCCCCCCCACACTCACACACACACACACACACACACACTAATTTAATTTTATGAAATATCAAGAAATTAATTTTTGTATTACTTAATGTTTACATTAGTTGGAAGCAAGACTCCTTGGAGAATTTAAATCATCAATGTTTTTTTCTTTTTTGTAAAACAAGATCCTCAGGTACCAAAAAGAACTGTTCTGAATCGTAAAATAAAAAATGCAATAAAATTAAGACATTATTTAATTAGAAAAGCTTTTAATTGCTTTTATGATTATGGAATATTATGGACACTATTGTTTTAAGAAAATTTTTTATTTTTGGTAGATAATGAATTTTAAGAAATTTTAATTAGAAGAATTTATAAAGTTTTAAATCTTAAATTTCTATATTAAGTTGTACTGGTTAATGATATTGTTATTAAGTAAAAACTATATTTACTAACCAAAAATGGAAAAGCTTACTACAATTCAGCAACCTCCAAAATTTTAAAAAGAATTTTGATTTTTTTGTATGCGTTTATACACATAGAAAAAAATTCAAAATTCTTACCAATTTTTGTTAATACAGACATGCATACAATAAGAAAATAAGAGTGATAACTATAGTAAATTTTAAGCTGAAATATCTAAAATTCAATAAAATATTAGACTATAGAGAATATTTTCCTAAATCTTTAAAATTACTGGGTAGTTAAAGATTATATTAAAAATGCGCTCATGTTATATTCCCCAAATAACTGTTACATCTAGCCATTTCAACAGTAAAATGATGAGACTTTCTCACCAATCTAGTAGTATACTTAAATTCATAAATTGTAGGTGCCAAAGAGGAAAGCTCATCAGAACAGTTACCATGAAAATATAGAAAAGGTACGGTGAGAAAGTGACTGAAACCGAGATGCCAGGTCAGGAGCAATCACATTGCAGATTCTTTATATTTTATCAAGATTCTCTAAATATATAGCAGAAGTACCAGACCAGATGTGACAGCAATATTCAATGCATGGGCGAATAGTCAGTTTATAAATGTGTAAGAAAAAGTTAAATTTGATTTCATTATTATACTTTATACAGTTAAGTTTTTCTTTTTTATTACATAATACATGGCAATATTAGTTTGTCGAGTTTGTTAAAATGTAATTAGTATCTTAAAACATCTCCCAAACATTTTGAAAGAAAGTAATATTTCATAAAAGAAGAAAATATTGGAATAAATTAAACAATACATGAAACAGATAAATAGGAAGGAAATTTCTAAATCATTGTTTTCATTTTCTATATTAGTGTATGTTTGTGTAAGTATATATATATATATATATATATATATATATAATTGTCATCCACAAATAGACTGTTTTGCTGCATCAGTGCAGCTAGACATCCAATTGCTTCAAGCCATGATCGAAACCTGACATACACACACACACCCCCCACTCAGTATAGCTGCAATATAAACCACAGGCAGGCTCTGTGGGTGTTTAACAAAGACAAATATGTTTGAGCAAGTGTCTGCAACAGAGATGGCTAGCCACACTTCCAGACAGGTATACTTGGAAACAAGCAATCATTACATGTGTGTGTGATGTATTCTCCTGTCGGCTTTGACATATGAGAGGACAACATTTCAGTTCTTAGAACTGAACATCCAGTGTATCCCACACATAGGGTTCGATCATAGTGGTGGAAGCTTGTGCAGAACCAAACTCACTTTTTGGAAGAACTAGTGCACATAATGTGACGCAAAGTCTCCAAACAATCCTCTTCAGGTTTTAAATTCACAGTTGTCCTAGACTGGTTGCCAAACAAGGCTTTAGACCTAGTCTGCCCTACTATTTATCTCATATCTGCGGGGTAAAGAGATGAGTAGTTGCATATAAGTGACTGTAACAAACTCAATTGTAATTGAAACTCGATTCTGATTTTTAATTCCGAGCTGCTATCCATTATACCACCCACATATGATCTCTCTCCCTCTGTGTGTATGTGTGTATATATATATATATAATTTACCTCTCATTTTTTAAAAATTATTTTTCCCTTGTATTGGCAGATTCTGTTTATTTTAGGTTTGGATTCTTTTTGAAGCTTTGTTTTTTTTTTATTTTACAAATCAATCAGATTTAACTATTTTCAACTATATACACTTCAAAAAGTTCAAAACTAATATTCATTCCCATTTCTTTATTTTATTACTTTGTTTATTTGAGTCAAATTCCAATCTTCATTTCTCTGCCTTTTAGTTTTTCAATCTCTTAGGCATTTATGTTTAGTAAATTTTCTTGGGATTTTTCATAGCTTACTCTTTTCTTCTCCATTTTCTTAATGAAAGTAATAAATATAAATAAAGAAAAATTAATTGAAATAAGAATTTCTTTCAATTGATTTACTCTTGTTCTTTGTTTTTTGTTAAAGAAACAAACTGTCATTTGTACTTTCCTTATCAATTTAGTTGACACTTGATTGTGAAAATAAATGTTAAATTTTCCAGGGAATTACTTTTTTTTTATTTTTAGTTTGAACTTATTAATGTATCTTCTTTTTATTTTTCTATTTTATTAAAACTAATTTCTAGGACGCCACCTCAAGTAAGAGGTCTCGAGTTAAAACTGAACGAATGCAGGAATTTGAGAAGTCCCAGGAAGACAATGTCACCCAGAAACTGTTGAAGTGTCCTAAAGATGGTTGCGATAAAGTTTTTACCAGTGTTCCTGGATTACGTTATCACACTAAGACACATATTGAGCCAGACAGAAGATTCATTTGTGAGAAATGTGACAAAAGCTTCAAGAGGTAAGTCTTTTGTGTTTTCTTTTTTTTTCTTCCTTGATAATTTTTAAAAAACACTTGATGATGTATATTTTGTGAATGCTTTCTACTAGGGTTTGTTTTGTTATATCAAGAATAAAGCTGATAAATTTATTTTTATTTGAGCATTGACATTTTAAACAGTATTGTTACATAACCTAGATTTTCTTTTGTTTATTCTGTCTGATGTTCTTTCAATATTTCTTATTGAGTATTTTTCATGCACTCTTTTGTGTAGATTTTGCAGTTTCTAGAAATACTTTGGGAAATGTTAGAGTACATACTTCAAATTATTTTTTATGTATTTTAATAGCACACACATTTTTGTAGTATCCTCTTTAAATACTAACACTGTTTCTGAAATCCTTATTGTATATGAATTAATGTCAGAATAATAATGTGATTTTAATGACCTAATCTATATTTTGAGAAGACACTAAAAAGGTAAAACATCAAATAAATCAGATGTTAACTTTTATTTTTAAAAGGATTAAGCAATTTTAGAATGTGTGTGTGTTTTTTTTTTTTTTTTTTTTTTTTTTTTTTTTTAAATCAAATTACAACTTTGTATGATACAGGAGGAAATTCCAGTTTAGACTAAAATATTTATTATTTTCAAAATGGTATTTACAGTTGTACTTTTTGGTTTTCTATTGATTTATGAGTAAATAAAAAATACGCTCTTAAGTAGGCGCTCGAGGGGGGGGTCGTCAGTAATGTTATTTGACTTGGTTCATCAGGGAGTTTCGGGTCTTTCAACATCATGCTCCCCATCACCAAGTCGACCCAATCAGGGGAGATCAATCCCTGATCCCCCCCTCTTAGTAAAACGCTAACTGCTACTCTGGCCTTTTAATGAATCAGACGAAGAAAGATCGCATTTTCCACACATCCGATTGGATGTTTGTAACAACCAATCCGCTGCACGAACTATCTTTTAAATGGTCCACAGTGGGGACAGGCTTCTTTTCTTTTTGGTGGATAGCAGTTTCAATGGTTAAACGAGGAGGTAATCTTAATGTTCCTAAATTTAACCCTTTTTTCTAAGTATTGTATAGTGTCTTCCTATTTTCTTTGCTAATACCCTTCTTTTCCTTCCACTCCTCATACCCAAATTTTCCTGCTGCATAACTAGTGGTGATTTTGGACATTGTCATTAGTCGTTTATCCACCGAACCTCTTGATGTTGTTTCAAGGATCTTGTCGATGTCCATGTCGAACTCGTGCCAGGCATGTTTGTTACTGGCTGGGGGCCATTTTATCTATCTCCGAAATGGAGTATCAGGCTCCGCTTGAACCTCTGCTTCCCGGCCATGCACCTCCTACGTCTCACCAGGGGAAAATCCTGCGCGCTGCTGTTGGTTCGACTGCACCTGACACTTTGCTTTTGCCTGATGGATTTTTAGGCCGCGCATATTTTTGCACATCTTTCCACATGGGCATGTCAGTCTCGTCCGTAGATCCGTAGCTTGGTTCGTTTCTGTTTCATCTATCCTAATGGGGATCTCTCCCCCCCCGGATCCCCCTGGGGGTATTTATTTGCATGAGTTTCTGTAGCGTTTCCTGAATTGCATAAGTTGGGATGCTAGCCCAGAAATACACTTTTGTGGTCTCTCCTCACCGTCAATTGGCTTTTCAATTTGTCAACCAGTCTATTCCTGGATCGTTATCCGGTCTGTTCCCAGATGTCACTGTTTAAACAGTAGAAAGAATAATTCAAAACTTTAACTTTTATTTTTAAAAGGATTCAGCAATTTTAGAATGTGTGTGTGTGTGTGTGTGTGTGTGTGTGTGTGTGTGTGTGTGTGTGTGTGTGTGTGTGTGTGTGTTTTTGTTTTTTTGTTTTTTTTTTAAAATCAAATTAAAACTTTGTATGATACAGGAGGAAATTCCAGTTTAGACTAAAATATTTATTATTTTCGAAATGGTATTTACAGTTGTACTTTTTGGTTTTCTATTGCTTTATGAGTAGAAGTGTGTGGTAATGTTCACAACTTATTTGAAGAAATAAAACGATAGCAATACAATGTATTCGAGATAAAATGTATCATATTTGAACTGCATGTGAATTGTAGTCATTGTTGTTCATTATGGATTTCGTTAATCGGACTGACTTCCTCATCTTGGTTGCTTTCCTCACAACGTTTCGGCCGTCTGATCCTCCGGCCTTCTTCAGGTGCATCTCGAACTCGGGAACCGTCGGTCTGGAATTTCGAACCCAACCCTTTATTGTTACGGGGGTACCATGTTCTCGTTCCATTAAGGCCATCGCTGCTGCTACTACTGCTTGACGCCATCGTTGCTGCTGCTGTGCTTCTATTATCGTTGTCACCGCTCTTGCAGTAGTAGCAGCAGCGATGGCCTTAATGGAACGAGAACATGGTACCCCCGTAACAATAAAGGGTTGGGTTCGAAATTCCAGACCGACGGTTCCCGAGTTCGAGATGCACCTGAAGAAGGCCGGAGGATCAGACGGCCGAAACGTTGTGAGGAAAGCAACCAAGATGAGGAAGTCAGTCCGATTAACGAAATCCATAGTGAAAACCCCTCATCCCAAAAATATAGACAATTACTATTGTTGTTCATGATAGAATGCTGCAGTTGATTGACTGCTGCAGTTCTGTGAAAGATATTCATATACCTAGAAAAATGGCAGATTAAATTCTCTATTTATATATGATTTCTGCAATCATAGTATAGAAAAAAGACTTGAGAAAATTAGTGCCACTATAAAATGATTTTCATTTTGTATGCCATTTGAGATCTTAATTTGATTATTTAGTAGCTTGTGGGTCATTCTATGTCAATTCACCAGGGCATTACACACACTGACACTGAATTACTTGAAATTTGGCACAAATGTTCCCCTTCATGAGTTAGGAAAGTGTGCCAAATTATTTTGTGCTAGACTTTACCGTTCCAATTTTAAGGGGGGGGTGTATAATTTTCCTATTTTGCCTCTAAATTAAGAATCTCAGTGTTTTTTAAAAATTAAAGAAAAATACTTCCATACCTTCAATATTTCTTAAATTTGGTATGTAGGGTAAATAAGAAGTGTAGAATCCAAATATTTAACTATTTTAAGCCTACGCTTGATAGAAAATTTTACTTTACTCACTTTCATCTATGTAGCTTACGGTCAGTCTGTGGAAAATACAACCTCTTCAATTTTCATAATATTTTTTTGCCTAACATCTACAATGTCTGCTCAAGTTCACCAAAAAATTTTGTGAGTGTTTTAAGTCTACTTTAGAAGATATGGCCAAGTTTAGAGTTTTTCCTATGTATGTGCAGGATTTCCGAGAAAGATTATAATTAAAGACAATCATCCAAATGCTCCATGACCTCTAAAATGTTGATATTGTGCTAAGTAACTTCTTAAACTATTCAATAAGATGGTTTTTATTAATTTAAAAAATAAAAAAAAATAATTTAAATATATTTTGCAGATATTACTTTTTGTACAGATAGATTGTCTTTAAAAAGCGGTAAACATTGCCTCATGTATGATAATCAACAGTGCATAGAAAATTTGTAGATGGCACTTAACAAATGAAGTAAAAAGAAATTCTTTCTGTTTGTGTTTCTTTTAATTTTATTTTGGTAAATTATTTTCATGAAACAAAAAACATTTGATTTTTTTAATTCTCAAAAAAGTCATAAGATAAATGTGAATCTTTAAAGCATAATATTTGAAGGCTGGGGGGAGAAGAAGAGGATTCATACCTTTCCCATGGGTATTAGCATGTAAGTGAATGTAATGGAATTCAAACTCAGCTCTCTGATTCCTCAATCTGAGCCACTGTCCATTACTCCACTGTGCCTCCTCCTGAATTTACTTATATTAACTTCACATTTGCTTATCTACTTCTATGATTATCGCTATATCATATTCAGCTTAGTGTTCATTTCATGAATCTACCTTCTATGTAGCAATTGAGGTGGTCACTGATCATTATGTCAAATTTAAAAGATCTGTAAATTCTATAGATAATTTTTCTAATTTGATGCTGTTTAATGTTAAATGTATTGTTTCGAATCATTTACATTTAGACATCTTCAGTAAGACTGTTGATATCAAATATTTCAAATAATTATATATATCAACAATATATGAAGTATTAATGAAATGAAGAAAAGTCATTTTTTTATTTGTAAAAATTACATACAAAAAACAAACTCTATTCACTTGTAAATTTATTAGGGAAGAGGATTTTTAAATGTAGCTATAAAGTGATTATAATGAATACAATTCTATTTTTTATTTATTTAAAAAAATGAAAGCTAAAAAATCAAGGTGCCTAACAAATAGTGGTGTTTTTCTTGTACTCTAGCTATTTATCTATTTAACCTTCAAGTATATAAAATAGATCCCCCTCAGATTCAAGTACTTCATACTGCTGTGTCAGTTGCATTAGCCATAATTGATGGTAATTCCAAGTATTCTTTTAGCAAGGTATTTTCTAAAATTTTCTTAACTTAAAGTATTAAAGTTAAAATAAATTATGATTACAATATTGACAAAAACCATTGTGTCTATGTGAACTTATTTCATACAAATTCTTAATTCTTTTTAAAAAAATTGCTACATTTATTAACACTTTCATTGCTATAAACATACAAAAATTTACATTGCTTGCTGTCAAAGTATTTATATACATTTTCAAGATACCATAAAATGTTGGTCTCTAGTGTTTGCATTACAAACTAACTAATGCTGAGTGCTATTTTTAAACTAGTATATACATCATACAATAACACCTTTTTATGATGTATTTTTTATTATATTGTATGTGGGGGGGTGTCACTTAGCTTAGTTTGTACTGCAGAGTATCTGATCACCATCAGTATCTTTATCATCATTTATTTCCAGTAAATGGCAATTGCCTATTTACCCAAAATGGGCCAGCACAGTCTGGCAATAATGCTGTAGCAATGCCATAGTGAAAGTGTTAATAATAATTCCAATCACCAAATCTTTATTTCAGAAATATATCAAGATATTGCATACACTGTGATACAGAACTCATAATACTTAAGGACATTTAGGTTGATACTTAATTTATTAGCTTAAAACATTCCTCCACAATATCAAGATTGCTCCATCTTTGAAGAAAAAGATACTCATCAATTTGGTAGGCTTAAGATAAGGTTTGAAAGTATCTTTCACAAAAAAAAATTAAATTGAAAATTTTAGTGGATGAAATACCAGAGAACTAGAGCTCATACAACTTGAGGTACATGTGAATCAAAAAGAGGGTATACTGCATTCATTTAATGCAAAACTATTGGATCTGGCACATCAAAATTTGTATTGCTGATCAAATGAATGAACATCAATAGTTGAACCCCATTTTAAATTGGACTTATTTCATTGATGGATATTACAGAGTTTAAATCTTTTTCTTGGATTTTCTTTAATGATGCATTTTAATACTGTATAAAGTACTTTTATATTTTGTCAAAACTGTCACGCACAAATCACTTTTACTTTGGCTGTTGTTTTTATGCATTTTCTTATAAAACATCAAACAGAATTTATATTATAAAAGAAAAAATATATAAACTATATATATTTTTATTTTAAATTTTGCAATCTCACATTTGTCCATAAAAAAAATTAAAATAGAATTTTTTTAAGTGTCCAGTTTTCCTTTTAATGGTCATATATTTCATTTACATTCATGGCTGACAGTATTTTCTCTAATTCTTGGCATTTGGGGATTAAATTGAAAAATTATTTACATTTTCTTTAAAAAAAAAAATGAAACTGGATATATTTTATAAAATAAAAATGTACTGGATATATATTTTAGCTTAACTTTGGCACATGGGTGCATAAATTGAAATGTAATTAGGTAATTTTCAAAATATAATCATTTTCCTTTTTTGCTTTTTAATGATTTCTTTACTAATTTTATGGGATTAGGTCCTATTTCAAAGGTTAAAATTAAACTTACATTTTCTATGTATAATGAATACATTTTATAATTCTTCAACTTCAAAATTGCTTTATCTTTTTGTAATTTTTTCCCTTAAGCCATTATGGAAGGTAATAAGCATAACGATTTTTTTTTTTTAAAGAAGTGTCAGTTCATTTTTTTCTTTGTTTATGTAGTAGTGTTTTCTATGCCAGAAACCTCTACTCAGGTGTTTATTAAAATTTACTTTTAATCTTTTGTTCAGTGGATGATGAACTCCACACCCTGAGAAGTAGTTTTCTTCTAAGTGGGGAAAAGCAGGCCAAAGGAGACCCTAAATTCCTTGCAATGTATACTGATAAAATTAAAAACAATACCATGAAGGGAATAGACATTTCACTGTTATAACTTCATCTCTATCTAAAGGAACAAAAGAAAGAAGAAAAAGCACTCGTTGAATCTGAATATTCAAGCAACACTATAACAATTTTGATGAAGAAGAACCACTTTAAACAACCTTCAGTTACAAGCACCAAGGCCAATTGAATACAGTATACTATTAGTTCAACTTTTGTATTGACCAAGTCATTGATATTACATCCCTGCCCAGTGCTGTAATCAAAATACTAGTTCAAACCAAAGGCAGAAATTTTCTAATGGATTTTGTTAGAACAAGTGACATCAATATTTGACATTAGTTGAGACTTTATATAATACAACTTTCAAGAGATGATGGGATAGGGAGTGCTCCAAGAATATTGGCTTATAAACAGATTCAGACAGCAAATCACCATTAGAAGAAGAAATGCAGGCAGATCATTCCAACTGTCCAGAAAGTCTTTTTCATCACTTTCAATAAATGTATTTTTATTCATTTCATTTTTTAAGATAAATGAATTTAAAGCTTTACAATAAGCATTTGTTTGAAGGATTGACCTATGATTCATTCATGAAACAAATTTCTAATTTTTGTAGTCATTATTATCCTTTCTTTTGGTAAGTTAAAAATTGTATAATTCCATCTAATTTTTCAAAATTAGATATATGTATGAGAAAAGGTATTCATATTACAGAGAAAAGAACTATTTTTGTTGAATTTCTCATCCCAAAATTAGTAAAGTTTCAAAGTTTCAGGCATATACCTCTAATGGATACTTTTTCATGGCAAATTCTGGGAGGTATACTTTTGATCTGTTTTTACCCTGCTGTCAAATAGTGGTTCTGGATCTTTTTAAATGGTGTGAATATGCAAATTTTCATTGATTTACTACTGAAAAAAATTTAGCTTTATCTCTGTTGTGCTATGAATTATAGTAGGAAGTTGCAAGGTATTAACTGTTAAAAATGAAACTGACATAAGCAATCAAAATTTATCTGTGTCATTTTTTGACTATTTTGTTTTTAAGAACATAATTTCCTCAATGTTTAGACTGGTTGGATCTAATAATTATTGATTCCATTAGTATTATTTTTCTTTTACTTCAAGACTACCTATATGATACTACATTTATAATCATTTTTTAACTCATCTGAAATCAGCATCTTCAGTTATACTCTGTTAAAATTTGCTTCTGGCCCAATAGCACTTGGGACAGAAAATTTTTTGCCAACTTTGACTGACCATAACCTGGTTGCTAATTGAGCTATCAAATTAAATTTGTTACCATTTTTTTATGTTTTGTCAAGCTCTCTATGTTTGTATTAAAATTTTCAGATAGATTCAAAATAAAATTTTACTTTGTGATACCTATTTTTATAGTAGTTCAAATCCAGGGTAAAATTAATAGTTGTCTGCTTTCATCCTTACATTCATTCTTCATCATTCTTACATCCAGAATGATACAGCAATTTAGCAAGGGATTTAAAAGTCAGTCCCTTTTTATGTTAGTTAATTTCTGGTCTTTCCAGCATACAGTTTACCTGGTTTTAACTGATTCCGTATAGAACAGTTTCAGTACCCACTGAAATAGAATAGAAGGTATTGATGAAACAGGAAATGAAACAAGTTGCTCATTAATGCATCCTTCAACTGATGGAATGTAATTTTCTTTATATTTCAAATGAAGAGGCTCCATACACCCCAGTCCTTCTTTCTGTGTGAGTGTCAATCACTATTGTCAAATTTTAGATGACCCCAAATAGTTTAAGATCTGATTATCTTCGCCTTGAAAAAAATCTTTCTAAGAGAACCATGTCTCCATAATTTTTTAATATATTCATGATAATTAGTACAAAAATATTTATTCAGTCAAAATATTTCCTCCTCATTCTAAACGTTTTTTTATTCTCTTTGGCAGCAGCTTATCAATTCCTTTCCTAAAAGTTTTTCATTTAAAGAACAGATAAATATCTTGATGGTTTCAAGTTGATCTTGATTTGAGAAATTCTTGCTTGTAAAGAAGTGATCTAGATATTTCAAAAGATGTTGACCATAAGTGAGAGGGATTGCATGAATAGGCATGGTACAATAAAATATCTCTTCAATCATTTCAACATTAATAATGCTATTTTTGCAACATGAAAGCAAATGTTATCATGCATTACAATAACATCCTTTCAATTTTCAAAATTTTGTTTCCCACTTTGAATGAAACTATGATATGCACCCCCTTATACCAAACTTTCACTATAACCTTCAAGGGAGGATGATGGTGCAATTTTGGTTGATGTTTCTGTATCTTGATATTGTATTATTTTATACATCATGCAACATTTCTTCACAAGTAATAATTAATGCAAGTTTCTCTGTTTCTTGTTTCTCATTCAGTTCAAATGAAAAAATTTTTTTTAATTCCATTTTGGATTAGTAGGAATAGTTCCAGTTGATAGATTAAAATTTACTAGTTGCATAACTGAAGCTTTTACATGATTTTCTTTATCAAGTAATGGTTTTGACTGACTTCATTTCTAAACTGAATTTTTCATTATTTACAGTTGGTCTAATATTCTCTTTGTTGTTACTATCACAATGTTTCAGCCTTCTTTAGTTATTTGTCAATCCTGATAACCTTCAGAGAACCTTTTCTTTAATTGAAATTGTCCATGTCTAGGGATATCTTGTCTTATTCTTTTTAACATTGTTCAGTTATTGTTAGTCCTCATTCCATTGAGTCTGTGTTACTTGACTCAGGGATTGAACCACAATTACTATCCCACCAAATTCATGAACCAAAGGTTTAATCCTCCAGGCTATTATCCTGTGGGACAACCTTGAAGCCTTAAACTAATGTCCTTATTGCCTCCTCTCATGATACTGCAGCCTTGCTATCAAGCTTTGCTTCCTATACCACCATTTCTCTTTCTCAATGTCTGCCATATAGTATGTATCTATGCTAGGTCTACTGAGGAGGCTGTGATAACTTAGCATAAGTGCTGATTCCTTAATGCCTAATAATCCAGTGTTCTTCTCTGTCTAGTGTTTTAACTTCCACAGGAGTTGGTAACCACTCCTTTTCATCCACACATGTTCAGCTCTACTTCATTATCTCACTTCTAATTACAGCTTTTCAATTTTCCACCAGTCTTACATTTAGGAGTTGGCAGGTTTTACCTTTTATATATTATGTTGTAACTGCAAGGGATGGTATACACACAGTTTTGAGTGATGTTCTCTGTGTTAGGCATAGATTAATCTGTAAGGTTGAGCTGCTTTTGAATGTTGTCCTGATGTATGGCCTTCAGATCTTCTGGATCTTTTTTGACATGTCTTTGATGTAAAGGAGCATATGTGGTAGTTTTCTGATCTTCTTCCACAGCCCTTTTGTTACTGTTTCCAGAAGGGTAGCTGTTGCAGTGGCGATTTCAACTGTTGTGGTCATTAAATAATTGAACAGAAAATAGTGGGAAATATAGAAGTTTAACATATGCTACCTCCAAAAATATTTAAAGGATATGCTAAGAACCTGTATTAAAAACAAAACAAAACTGGGAAGCTAAATATGAATAACTCGGTCACATTTCTACATAAGATAGATAATAAGTATTTCTGTAAACAAGGAATATTTTGGTATTTTCTGTGGTTTTCTTCAGACGAAATAACTATCTTTTTTTTTCTTTTTTTTTTTTTTAATATAAATCAGATAAGGGAAAACCAATAACAACTTTGAAAGTAAAATTAATAAGTGACCTCAGGATAATTTTTGTTTAATATAAAATTGTTTTTACTTTTTTTTGCACATCTTTCTAGTGAGGTCAGAGTATAAAGGTGTCATCTACATATCTTTTTGGCCAGCACATACTTACTAATCATATCATTTGTGTGTAGCCCTGTTATTGTGTGTTTTGCTGAATGCCACGCTTACTTTGGTCTGTCTCTGGTGAGCCCACTCTGCAACAATCCTGCATCCGCACATTGTCTCAGTATCCATAGGAATGTTGGTGAAGAATTGTTGAAGATCAAGCTGGACTCCTCTCTGTCCTGGCTCTGCTGTGACAGACTAAAGTTGCTGGTAAATTTAATTAATTTCAACAACACTCATGAATACATAAACAAAAGGAATTTGAAGAAGTTTCCTCATATAAGGAATTCTTGAGCTGGGAGGAAGAGGTTGACTGGCAGTTGCAGTTATAGCTAAACAGCCCAAAGTCCTTCAATTATAAATAAAGGCAGCTGATAGGGGGAGTTCAAAAAGTGGCATAGAGAACAGGCCTTTAGTTGATTGAAGTCTTTCTTTGTGTAATAACTAAAATAAATGTAAAGTGTGAGTGTCTAGGATTTTATCAAAAATTGTAAGATTTAAATTGTGTATTTTGGTAGGAAATCATATTTTTCTTATCTATTTGTATGTATTTTGAATGAATGTACTTTTCATTTCTATGGGAAATTAATTTTTGAAGTGTTTAAAGGTGAGTTTGCTTTATGATGTCAGTAAAATTTTTACTTTGTGTCCATTTTAATGGAAGTAGTGTATCTCAGCTTGTAATGTCAAATTATGGAAGCCTACAATAAGATTGTATTTCGGCAACTAGGAACTTAATTTATGGGAATATGGAAACACCAGACCATACTTGGTAAAATTAATTTTCATTTTCTTTTTAGGTTTCCATACTTATACACATATTTGCATAGAGTGATACAAAATCAAAGTCCAGTTTAGCAGTATATGTACACTGTAAATTGAATAGTCATATCATAATTTCAGACACAAAGGCATGGTCTAATTTCGCATTATATGTACATTTTTAATCAAAGCCCTATTTTACAATCACTTCACTCCTTTAAATCTTACATTTTGTCAACAGTGAAAAATTTCTTAAAGAAATGAAGATCACTTTCATAAAGAGCAGAGCAAACTATGTCAGAAAAATGCATTTTCCAACAAAATTATATATTTTAGCTTAATTATGTCTTAACTGGGTTGGACTTTTAAAATCATATACAATGGGTTGCTGAAAAGCTTTCAGCTTGATCAAGAAGAGAATGGTTTAGGGCCATAAAATGTCCATTTAATTTCATATTCAACACACTTGTTATACTATATCTCAAGTTTCCTTTCTACTTCCAAAATAATTCTGATGTCTGGTCATTGAAATGCTGATCTGCTGCTGACATCACATCTTTTGTGAGTAGTCTATGAACATTTTCAGCAAATCTGTGAGCAAGTGCATTGTCCTACAAAAAGAGAATACCTTTCTGCAAATTCCCTTGCCTTTATTCTTGTAATCAACACAGTCATCAAAATAAATTTTGTATGACCCAAACAAAGGACATGATCATTTTCCCTTCTGATTTTGGGGTATTGGATTTCTTCAGCCAGGGAGAAACAAAGTGCCATTACTGCATGGAGTATTGTTTGGTCTCTAGATTATAGTGGTATGCCCATGTTTCATCAACTAAATTGTTCTAAAGAAATTATCACTAAATCACTGAAAATGCTGTAAGATCCAATTTGGAGGTGTCCATTTAATGTTGTTTCTAATTTGCATTCAAGCATTTTGACACCCACTTGGCTGTCAGCTTCTGCATACCCCAACTGTTCATGAATTCTAAAATTGGCACATTCTCTGGATATTTCAGCAGCCAAGATTTATTGATTGATTAACAATTTCAGGGATTGATACCACTGAAGGTTTCCCAGATCATGCTGCATCTTGAGTTTCAAAATTGCCACACTGGAAGTTAGCATATCACTTCTTCACTTATCATCCAATATTTGCATTACACTTTCATGAATTTCCTTTGGAATTTTCCTCTACAAGAATAGGAACTTGATGACAACTTTGAATTCAACACTTGAAAATTCCACACTTTCTGTTGACATGGTTCAGTCAATGATCTGAAACAAATTAAAAAATAAATGCAAAGATCCTGCAAATTGGCACTTTACAATATAAAAACATTCTTTACAGCTACAGTGACAAAATAACACTCAGATTTTGGAAAGTGGAATGAGCTGAAAATTTTTCAGCACCTCCTCATATTCTGAATTGGCATAATCTGGGAAAGTTTTTATACCATTAAATCTGAACAACTTTTGGAATATATTATAAGCTCTTAAATAAAATGATGGATGAAAATTTTGTTCAAGGATTGTCAAGTAGAATGTTCAAACATGTGTGGATAGTATAGGGTAATCTGGCATGTAAATTTCAAAGTATAGTAAAGATTTTTGCTTGTCTCAGCTGTCTAATACAGATAGAAGTGAATGTAAAACAGATATTGTAGCTTTCGGGAAATCCTAGACTGACCACTTAAAAACATTTTGTTTAAGTTTTAAAAGGGGTGCTCATTCAGCAACAAACCTTAATTAAAAGCAGTGATGAACATTTTGGATATTCAGATTTTGTGGAAAAATTTCCCAAGACTATTTCTATAATCATTCTGATACCATGTAATTAATCATTTTGAATTTTTTTTTCTATCATTCTCACCAGTTATTTCTGTGTACGAGTATTATTATATTGTGTGTATGCTCTCTCTCACCTCTCACTCAATCACTGACACACACACACACACACACACAGACATATATAAGAATGGACTTTTTATTAATCTGGCAGATTTTGATCACTTTAAATGTTATTTTTAGTGGATACTTGTAATTGAGTATGCGCTCCATTTATTTATTAAACAGTATATTTATTTATGTTCATCTACTAGCAAGAATTAAACTTGTATCCCTCAGGGCAAGAGGAAGCTACTGTTTAATCCGGCACACTTTACTGACTTTGTCATGAAGAGCAGTCGGTCAAATTTTGTATTTCAGGCAAAATTTCTCCTGTCATAGATCTCTCAAAATTTTTTTGTATCCAAACGTAAACAAAAAGAATTTTAGAATGGATTTTTTTATTAATCTGATAGATTTTTATCACTTTAAATGTTACTTTTTAGTAGATACTCATATTTGAGTAGACACTCCATTAATTTATTAAACATTATATTTATTTATTTTTGTCTGCTGAACTGAATGTTAGAGACTGTAGGTTCGATTGCAAACTACCACTTGGAGTTTGAATTTTATCATATTATTTTCTTGGTAATGACTGAAGCCTGTTAAAATCTTGAAACATTAACAAGAATTAACATGAAAAATAATCTGTTCTTTTACACTTTCAAAAGATGCAGAAACTAATCCACCAACATGAAAAACCTATTATTATAAAAATGTTAATAGGAATGAGAAGTATAGATTCTATTAACATGTTTTAACATATAAGCAAAAGTTATGATTAAATTTGCCCAAAAGGAGAAGGAACCATTTCAACTGTGTGTTGTATGAGATATATATAGCACAGAAAGCTAATCCAAAAGCCATTTATAGAGTATTTGATTCTTATTGAACAAATCACAATACAGTTGAAATTCCTTCTCCTTTTTGGCAAATTTAATCATGACTTTTGCTTATATGTTAAAACATGTTTGTAGAACCTATACTCCTATTTGTATCTTTTAGAGGTAACTGATTTTGTTTGTATATACTTAATAACAAACTTATTGTTTAACTGAAAGAAATTTGTTTTATTTTTGACTTTGCTTTTGTCTAGCAATCTACCATATAGAAAATATAGAGAAAATAAGATTTCTTTTTTATTATTCGTATAGTAACACCAGCATTCAACCATCCTGTGAGTGACTATAACCTTAGTTGATACTGCTGTCATTAAAGATGAATCCATGGAAAAAAATGTGACGGAAATGCCATTTAACATTTTTTCTCTTTGAAAAACTACAAAAATGTAGACCTCAATATTGACTCTAAAAATGTTAAAGATACTTCTTTTTTTCATCCTTTTCAATTTGTTTAAATTTTATAAGAATATACTGAAACAGTGGATGTGTTTTCAAAGATGATATTTTTAAGTAGGTATTTCCAAGTATGCAGGATGATTTTAAACAATTGCTTGTAAATGGAGCACACTCATATAATAGATGAGATAGAAATTTATGAAGAAAACTGTTTTAAATTTCATCAAAAGGTTCTCTGCTTCTTTCCACTTGCATGAAGTGTTGAAATAATTAATATTCATGTTGTATAAACAAAGTCCTTTCTTAGATTTCACTTTACAGAATATCATTCAAAACAAGAAAAGACATAAAATTTCTAATGGTCAAAAAATTTGAATGAATGTCATTGCAATTCAGTCAGATATCATGGTAGATTAGTTGAAAGACAGGGTTAAATTCACACAAAAATGCTTTTTTGATGAAAAATATTTGCTGAAAAAGAATATGGGTATGTTTTTTTTTTAAGATTGTTGAAATGATAGTACTATCCAGAGCATTAGTCATGCTTAGATTTTATTCATATATGGAGTGTGGCTAATAAAGTATTATTGAGAGAAAAAATAAAAAAATCTCTTAAAAAATGTTTGGGGTGCACCCCTCCACAAAATGGTCAAACTAATGATCATCAATAACACCAACTGAAATATTTCACACATTTTTTTCTTTATAACATCAGCAAAAATGTTCAATAAAAACATTTAATATGTCACTATCACAAAACATCACAAATGCAGGGAAAGCAGACTGTATGAATTGGGTTAATAAATAAAGGATGACATACTTCAGAAGATCATCTTCAGCATTATGTTCTAAACAATAGCATATGGTTAAAAGCCTTTAACTATGAACTATTGCATTTTCATGTAAAATGTGTAAATTTTCTGGTCCATCCCCTAATTTCCCAGCAGATCCTCACAAATGAATTAAATTGAAACCAATTACTTAAAATATTAGTGGCATGATTTCTTAAATAAAAACTCCAAAAAACCAGTAGATTTCACATGACCCAGGTACCTCCAACCTCAAGTTTAGTTGCTTTTATTCCTCTTTAGTTTTCTTACATATTCTTTGATTTCTTTAGTAACTGACATTGTTATTATTTGTAGTTGTAATATTTTAATTCCAATATTTATTTTACATATATAATATACTTCATACTCGAGTTTAGTTTATTATTTTTATAAAATAATGCATTTGTTATGCTTAGCTATTGTGAATTTTACTAGTATATAAATGGACTGACTGAAGTTGAGTGTGAAAAGTTTGTCCAAGGGCCAAGCTGTGAGACATCTATCCACTATGCTTATTCAAGTAAGAACAATTCAGTTTCAGACAATAAGAGATCAAAAGATATATTTGATGTCTCTGAACTTTCAATTCCAAAATAGAATTGATGATTATGTCTGCATCTGTTATCATAAATTACTTGCTGCCATTTGTAAATGGTATTCTAAGATAAATATCGCCTTTTCATTTTATCCTGATAATTTTATTATATATTCCTGTTTAAGATTACATAGTATTATATGTTTGCTTGAATTTAAATTTTAGTCTCTAGATGCTGAAATCTTAGTGGTACTTTTTCTGCTATCCATTTGCTCAAATTTGTCAAATAGGTTACTCACTGCTTTCCTTTGCCTCTCATCTTCTAAGTGTTCTGTAAGTGTTAAATTTTCCAATCTTATTTCCTCATTATATCCCCCAAATCTTAATTATCTCTTTCTGATTTTTTGCAACAGTTTTTTGTTGTTTTTGCAGTTCCTATTTTCCTTAAAAGTCTTATTTTCACCTGCTTTGTCCATGATATTTTCAACATCTGTCAGTAGAACCACATCTTGGTCACTTTTTTCAGTTTTTTCTACCTTCATTGCATTCGTTACCATATAGGAGAGTAGACATTACATAGCAATCCGACATTTTCTTCATTTTTAATATGATTTTTCAAGGCAAGATACACATTCTTCAAATTGACTAAATCTTATTTACAAAATTGTTTTTCCTTTTAACATTTTAGTAATTTAGATTATCAATTAAAATTAAAAACAGTTTACAGTGGCATATCCTAAATCTATTCCTTTACTTTGTTACCAAAAATTTTATTTGTAAAGTACAATCATTTGTTGTTTATTATTTATGATTCTGAAGAGATATTACCTGTCTACATTTTAACTTTCATTCATCTTGAATAGTGTGTATTTAAAAAAACAAAACAAAAAACAAACATTTTTCATTTGCACACTGTGGTCTACCTCTTTTATTTATATATGTAATCATTTCTGATGTTGCAATAGCATCAGTTGTTAACTGAATGTTAATCTTTCATTTATTTACTAGGGTGTTTTCCTTAAGGTGAGAGTGGGTAGTAGAATAGGTTGTCTCTTCTGCTTCAAGTGCTACTGACATGTTTTAGCCTATACTAAGATGAGAAGCATGATTAGATTTGCTCTGTGGGAAAATGACCTGTTTTAATTGTTTGAAACTTTTCTTTTTTTAACATTCTGTGAATAATGACTTAAAACTATGAATGAATAAATAAGTATTGTACAAATGGATGAAATAACTTTTAGTAAAAAATATGAATATTTTCATATCAATAAAATTTATTGACATAAATCTATTGAATATATTGATTATATTCATTTCATCCAGTCTTTTATTTGTGATTTTTTTTTTTTTTTAGTAAAGTAAATAATAATTACTTGCATAAATTTAAAGACAACTTATCTTTATTTTATAAAAATTTTCCTTTTTACTTCTTACAAAAAGTATATCTGATTCCAAAAGAGCAGTTTGTCATTTGCGCTTGGAAATATAATTTTTAAAATTGACATATTGCACAGGAACAATTTGCTCTGAGTTTGGATAATTGGTGGAAAGAAAAATTATACTTGATCAGAATAACTAGTTATTTAAAAGATAAGCAAATATTTTCAGTGTCTGAATAAAAGAAAGTCTTTGTAATTGTATTCATTATTATTTTTTATCAGTTTTGGAGACTAATAAAAACTTGGAGTCTAATATGGCTTAATGTACCTTTATTGAACGTAACTAAAGAGTCTTGCTGTTTTGGCTAAGATGGCATGGCTTAGTTATATAAATCATAAGACAGGGGAGGTAAGTGGGTTGTCTTACCACATTCTCCCCGGTTTTGTTTCTCCTAGTACAACACAAAATCATCCAGGTGACTGAGTCTCTTGACAATTCTCTGTGATCGTCTTGGTGGCTATTGATCTGGGCTTTCAAGTGTTATGGGAACAGTCAGCCAGAAGTATTTTGTCTCATATTGTTTTTGTCTCCTTCTTGGAATGAGACGTTCTGGTTCTGAAAGCTGATTATCAAGATCAGCAGTAGTATGCTCTCATTTTGAGGGAGCTATTCTGATGTCAATCATCAGTATTGGGGTCTTGTTCCTCAGGAGAATCCAATGGCATTGTGTTGTCATTACTATCAAGAAAGAGAGATATTGCTTTAAGAGAGAGCTGCTCCTCCCTCTGGTTTGATAACTAGCTAGGAGGGTTCAAATCTCTGAGGGGAAACATTCAATTGTCTTCTGTCAGGCTGCTGAAAGCGCATATAGAGTGGGTTTACCTCAAGCAGTTCCACTTTACTAACAGGAGAATCGTACTTGCTTTGTCGCACATGGTTTCTAAGTAAAGCAGTACCTGGCTGTGAGAGCCATGAATGGAGGAAGATCCTGGCTGAACGTCACCTTAGAAATTTTAATAACCTTTTGTGAGGTGTTGCATTAGTTCTTGTACACAATAGTGTTCTTATAGCATACAGAGCCTTGGTTATTATGTCTTCCCAATGTCTAATTGGAAGGTTTTGGTTTTCAAGCGCTAACTGTACAGTCTTCCATATTATGCCATTGTATCTCTCGCACTGTCCATTCCCTTGAGGAATGTATGGGGCAGT
This sequence comes from Acanthosepion esculentum, assembly GCA_964036315.1. NCBI lineage: Eukaryota > Metazoa > Mollusca > Cephalopoda > Sepiida > Sepiidae > Acanthosepion > Acanthosepion esculentum. The sequence goes on along the minus strand of OZ038478.1, from coordinate 72,081,173 downwards.
CTGATTTATGGCCACTCTGTACCAATAGGAATCTTCTTAGTTGATCGGACATAGGTCCTATAATCTGTATGAATATAAGCTGGCACTCCGAATATTGAGAACAGTGAGCAAAGACAGCGTATGACTTATTGCACTTACATCTGGACAAGGAAAGGCAAAAGGAAATTGTGAGTACTTGTCAACAATAGTAGATATTTGTTTTGGGATTTAGATGGAAAAGGACCCTTAAAGTCCATGCTTAGGCACTCAAATGGCTGTGTAGCTTTTACTAGGGTTCCTGGTTTGGGTTTGTACAACCTTGGTTTTATTTGACTGCAAATCTGACAGCCATTTATTTGTTTCATGTCCTCAACTAAAAAAGGCAAATTCTGGCTTTGAACCACATGCATCATCCTTGTGATGTCTGGATGGCAGATCATTATGAGCTTTTTGTAGATCTTTGGTGCTGTTTATTGATCCACACACTCTTGACAGCATGTCTGCCATTGCATTTTCCTTTCTCAACTGATAGAAAACGTCAAATGAAAACAGGAAAGCTCTACTCTCCATTTCACTTTCTTTTCATTTTTTTAGTTTGCATGTCCATGGCACTTAGGTAAGTTTTGCAGTGAGAAATATTGGTATATACGGATATTGAAACATGGGGCATTAGCAGGTTAAGTCTATCTGTATCAGTAATTGGAGTGGATGAACTGTTTTCCAGTGCAAGCAAGAATCCTTTCAATAATAATTTCCAATATTGCCACTCTGTAATCCTTTTGAGTTCGTACATCAAATACAAAACACAACAATAAAACTTCCTTAACTTCATATTATTATACTTATGGGTCTTGTTATGTGAAGAGTTGGCCCTTTTAATTTGGGTCAAAATGTTATTAATTTCACCATCTACTTAATGAAGCAACACACAAATGAATGTCCCTTATTTATCGTTTACATTTACCTTCTTATAATTATTTCATTGTTTTATTGTCTCATTATTCTGCTTGGAAGTACTGTGTGTAATTTAGATAAATAACTTAATGATGAAACTGCAGTTCAGTTGACATGATTCTGTTTTTGTTTTTTTTTTTGTTTTGTTTTTTTTCACTTCTCCCTTTTTCTGTTTACTTGATAGAAATAGTGAAGATATTAATTATTCAGCAGTTATTTGGAAACCAAAAGTATATATAGTGAACTATTCATTAAAAAAATGGTTTCACATTTTTAATATAGTAACAACACCAAGTAGAAGCTTATGAAACTTTATTAGACTTAATTCAACTTTACCGCTGAAAACATTATATATTTATTGTAATGGATAGTTGCAAGCAAGTGGGGTGATGGGATGGGCTTATTTTATTACCATACCATCTATGACAAATCAGCTGAGGCATTGTAACGACAATAATCAAAAGCAGCAATATTTTTCAATTGTATCAACTACAAACCATTGCTTCATATTTATTTTGTAAATGTACTAGCTAATTAGTCCTAAGATTTGAATCTGAATCAGCAGATATGTTATTTTTGTATAAAGAAATTTTATTATTGACTAATCCTGACAGTTCATTTTTCTACTCTCTTTTTATAGACATCAATCTTACAGTCACATATAGACTAGAAAAAAACAAGTAAAATATTACCAACAAACATTTTTAACAGTTTTTCTTTTGAAGATGAATTTCTTTTTTCATTTCACTGTCATAGCTGTTGGGCCACATTGGAGATACTCATTAAAAAATTGTTGCCCTTTGTACTATATTTATTGGATTTTTCTCCTTTATAAAAAAATTAAATATCCAAATATCTATGCAAGACAAAATAATATACAAGTATTTGTTAAAATATTTATTGTTTAATACTGAGATAAGTTTTGATAGTTTCATATTGAGTAGCCTAAAAAATACTTGTCATTAGATGGGATTAGGAGCATCTAATTTTGAATAACATAATTAAAAAAAAGTATTGCTTTTGATTCTATTAGGACAATTGCATGGCAACATCTACTTTTTTAAAAGTTGTTAGGATTGGCATTTCTTCCATTGGTTTTAACATTGAAGATAGAAAATAAGCAACTTATTTAGTATATACTTTTTTATTTTAAGAAAGGTAAAAATATGATTCAGACATATGTGTGCACACACACACACACAATTGTGCAGTTTATAGAAAAGGTATAGTGGATGATTGAATTAACAGTTAAAAGTAGTTTCTGAAGTTTTGTGGAAGAGATGCTTCACAGTTAAACTAGTAGAGATTGATAGTGATCAAATGAAGACATTACTTGAGAACAATTATTATTATATAATGTGGGAAATAACCACCATTCTCAAAATATACAAATCAAGCATTAAAATTCACTTGCACCAGCTTGTTTATGTTATTTTAAAATGTACCTTTTCTATAAGTGAAAAAATAATAATGGACTGTATTTCAATGTGCAATTCATTACTTAACAAAAATGGTTCTTTTCTATTTAACAAAAAAAAAATGAAATATCAAAACTCATGGAACAAATAAAATAAATCACTACTAATCACTAAATGTTAGTTTTGAGATACTTTGTGTTTCAAGACAATTTCATACACTACTTTATATTTTTTTTTTTTTAATTTATTTATTTTTTTACAGTAAGGTTCACTCTATACAATGCCCAGTGGCCACTTGAGGTAGAGGGTTACATTAATGGACAGTTTATACAGATAGGAGGGGAAGATAACATTTAACTCCAGACTTGAACAGGTTAAGATTGTATTGATCTGGGAAGCATCCACTTAGGAGTAGATTCCACAGAGCAGTGGTTCATAGGGAGGAACTGTTTGAGTGGAACTTACTTCTCGCTTATGGTATAATGGGGGTGGTTTGCTACAATGTAAGTGACATGGGGGGGTCTTAGCCATGACAGAACCAAGGAATGTAGTTATCTGAGCACTTTCCATGTAAGTAGTGCTAGAGCAGTGAGAATGTTACCACATGCTGAGAGAGAGAGGAGGGAGGGGGGAATAATTTATCACCCAGAAGGATTTGGAGATTCTTTTGAACTCTGTCAAGACTGGAAAGTGAGGACTGAGTAGCTCTTGCTCAGATGTGACAATTGTACTCCATTTTCAGCCTGTTGTAAAGGTAGAGGATAGTATGAGGAGTCAGGTATTTACTGGAGTGGTAGAGGGAACTGACCATTTTACCTGCATCTTTAGTGATGGATTTGATGGATTATATACACAACTTTAGGTCAGGTGTGAATTTGAGGCCTAGTAATCTCTCGAGTCACAGGGCCTCCTCAAGGGGATATCTGTTCTTCATGACTGGCAGTAGTTTGGGGTTCAATCAGTGGTGATGGAATGTAAATAGTTTAGTTTTCAAGGCATTGAATGTAACCAGCCAGATTTTTCCCCACTGGGAAGTTAATGCTAGATTGGAAGACGGATCAACTGCCAATCTCTGATTGTCAAGAACTTTAGAGGTGTATCTGTATATCACCATACCATTGGCATAGATGTTTACAAATGATCTGAGTATATTCTTAAGCAGATCATTTATGTAAATCAAAAAGAGGGCTGGTCCGAGAAGTGGCCTCTGGGGAACACCTGCATTGACCACCGGGGCCTTGGAGGACTGGCTGTTAATAACTACCTTTAGGGATCTACCTGTTAGGAAGGATTTTATAATTGAGAAGACTCTTCCAGTGATTCCATAGCTGAAAAGCTTGTGTTACTGATATGTCACCCAAAAGCTAGTTGCTACTAAGAAAAGGGAAAAAATATCCATGCAAATGAAGGACATCATTCAGAAGCATGAAGAAGGTACCTGTGTTTTTGACCTATACAGATGTTCAGCATCAACAATTTGCATTATCCTAAAGAACAAGATAGAAATAAAAAAGCTTGATGTAGCCAAAGGAGTTAGCAAAATTACCAAGCCTCATCCAAGAGCCCTAGAAGATTTTGAGAAGCTGTTGTTGATGTGGATGAATGAGAGGTGATTCTGTGTCTGAAGATATTACATGTGCAAAGGCAAGGGCACCGTACATGGATCTTATCAGAAAAATACCAGACATGTCTTCTGAAGTTGAAAATGCATTTGAGGCAAGCCAAGGGTGGTTTGAAAAATTTAAAAAGAGAACCGGCATCCACAGTGTAGTGAAACCTAGAGAGACTGTCTTGTTCTTGAATTGTTTTGAAGTGACCGAAAATACAAACCTGACTCTAAGAGAATCTTGAAAAGGTCACTTCAATATCCTAAATTGCTTAAATCTCTTTGATAAAGCCTGGGAAGGAGTCACTGTGATATATTTATTTATTTACACTATTTGTGTATAATCTTTAAAAAAAAGTACTTTAATTTTGCATAAAATATGATTTTTATTGATTTTTTTTTTTTTTTATATATCAATATTTTTGGGGCTAATTTCTATTAAATGTGGGAAAATTGTTTTGACATATGAAATTTCCAGTTACATATCCACTCCTGGAAAGGATTAAATTCATAAGTTGAGGTTCCTCTGTAATTTCCCTTGTCTGTATTTTTTAATACTGGTCTGATTTGTATAGACAGTTCTTTTCTTATTTTGTAATACAAAATAAGACTGGTAGCAGATGGAATAAATTATGTTTTAAACTTCCCAAAAGATATTTACTTGGTTAGTATTGTATCCTAAAAGTTAAGCCTAAATTTATTATCCAAAATGAAAGGGATATATACTCTTTCAAAGCCATTCTTGCATAAAAGTAAATATATTGATTTTATTTTTCATGGTTAGGAAGTTTTAGATTTAAGGTATATTATTTGGTAGCAAACATTACCTGTTTGATAAATGCGAATGGCATGGAATTTACAACTTTTCTTTTTAGAGTAGAAACTTTTCAACCCACTTCTATGATATATATTGCGTGTGTGCAAAGCACAAATGTTTTCAACTTCTCAAAATCTGGACAAATAACCAAATGTTAGGAATAGAATAGCAAATTCTCAAATTTTAAGAGTTGGGCTTTACTAAATGTATTTTAAACAAATTGTGAAAGTCAAATAATTGAGTGTCAAGTAGACAAGATAAACTTGATTCAGCTACTTTTATGTCAAGAGATTCTGTGCTTTAATAATATTTGTTTTGTTGTGGTAGTTTACAAGTTCTGAATCAATTGCATGGAAGCAATAATTACTTTTTTTATTTAGCAATTTAGATATGTATAGACTTATGTGGTTTAATGTAATTGTCTTTGTTAAGAAGGTTTTGCATATGTGCATATGTAATAACTGGATATAAAAGCAACATGAATTGCCTACAATAAGTTTAGAAAAGCTCAGACCAACCATATTTATGTCTACATAATTAGCTAAAAAGCAAATTACTAAATGGGCAAATTTAGTACTATTAAGCTCTGTCTTGTGTGTTTCTGAATATATATTTCTAAGCTCCCTTTGAGGAAAAAAGTTGTTACTATATCCAGAATATTTGTAAAATGATGAAAATGTATTATTTGTAGAATGGTGTATATGATTCTCCTTGTTTGCATAAGATATTTTTAAAAGAAAGAAAAAATCTCCAGGCTCATTGTGTGCATGTGGCCCAAACGGACATTAAAATTCTCTATAGACTCCCATTCCTCCAATAGATGCAGATGTGCATCTGACCTTTTCCACTAACATTTACCAATGCTTATCAACCAGGCTGCATCCTGTGCCTAGTTAGCCTAATTTTGATGATCTTTTTGCTGAATAAGCCACTACCACTTACCTGTTTTTCACCTCTTGCCAGACCCAAATCATTTTGTTGGTTCTTATTGTTTTGCCATTTCTATTGTTGTTCTTGTGAAACATATTTTGTTTCTTTTTTTTCCTTATCTTGAAAGTGACATTCACCTACTTTGTACAAAAACAATCAATCTATATATATATATATATATATATATATATATATATATATATATAATGTGAATTATTTATTGGAGTTATGGGGAGTGTGGAGGTCATAGTCCAGGAACTTTCTGACAGTGCCTTGAAGCTATATTGATTTCTTATTTGAACAATACCTGCTGATGAAGCCTTCATGGCCTAATCAATAAGGTGTTATAAGACAGACTCTTAGGGATAAAACAAATCTGACCCCAAATTTATTCTTTGTTTCTCATCAATGCTGCTTCTAGTAGATTGGTAAATAGGATTGTACCTATTTGCATATATGTTAAGTAGAAGAGATATAACATGTATAGTAAACTAAAAGACAGTCAAGAATTTGACTATTGATCACGTGTCGTAAAACAACATACTACAACAATATATCACTTGGATGAACCAGTATTTGTCAAGATTTGGATCTAGTGTTCTGCAGCCCAGGTTTAAAGTAATTCAACAAATTTAATCTGTGTAAAGTATAGGATTTTTTTATGAGGTAAAAACCCTACGAAAAAAGGGTAACGTAGTACAAACAAATGTTTGTGGTAACGTTGATGTAAGGCCAAAAAGCACACACAAAGACAAACACGAACCAAATTTAAAAAAGAAAAATAAATTAAATTTATTGAATACACAAAATGAAAGGGATTATACAAATTAAGTGCTTTGTGTGCCAATAATGGCCAATAACATGTATATACAAATAAAAGTATATAGTGCAAAAAATATGCCTTCTTTACAACAAAGGATATAAAATTATACCCCTTTTACTATAAAGGATCTACTGCAAACAAAGTATTGTGTTTTTACAATAAAAATATAAAATATGTTGCATGAGATCCCCAGAAAGTCAAACGACATTAAAACAAATATAGAAAAGGGAAAGGTAGTACTTCTCTGAATACTTTTTAAGTAGTAGGTACAATGTCCATAGTGACCTTTCTTAGTAACAGTGAAGAAATGATTTCATATTAGTAAATGAATTTTTCTTAGATGAGGGAGCAACCTTAATTGTCTTTTTAATCCTCGTCTTGCAGTATCAAATTTTGTTGTTCTTGGCCAGAGTGACCTGGATTCAGCCAGCAGCTTATGTTGACTCCTGAACCAGATCAACCTGGCCTCTCCTTGCAGCTGATGATGTCATGTCCTTGCTTCAATTCAATTAAGTTCTTTTCTTTTATACACCAAGACCGGCTCCAGATTATATCTAAAGATTTGGAGCAAAGCCCTCTGATTGGTGCCAAAATCACATGGTGCTATTTTTCAACAAATTGGAAGGATGCAAAAATATTTTTTTGAAAGTCAATTGTTTAAGCTAGGGCCTAAAACATTGTCTGTTTTCTTTCAGGAAAGCAGACAATATATGCTCAATCCACTTAAATTTCTTATAGGTTAGGGCTAAAAAATTGAAAGACAACCAGGCAAGAGGGGGGAGAGAAATGAAATAACTGACCTCTTTCTAGCTTCAGCAGGTTGTGAAGCTATAATGAAAATTACTGTTATGGCATACACCAAACAATTGGGAAATTTGACCTTCATTAAAATTTCAGAAATTATAAAAAAAATTTACAACCTAAAAAGAAACTTGTCATTGCGGAAAGAACCAAATTTGTCCATTAAACAGAAACAAAGAATCATTTATGCAATATCTTCACAGATTAAGAAAAGCTAGCAGAATCTGTGAATTTGAGAAACTTGGAACTTAAGATTTGACTATTGACAATGAATTGATTCAATTACAGTTGATTGAAAGTCTGGCTGATACATCTCATAAATATAAGATATTGGAACAATTACAATTGAATAATTTGTCTCTAACTGTATGTGTGCAAGTTATACAACAACTGGAATTGATTAAAAAATAACATTCTACTGAGGACAATGTAGAAAGGTACAGTATAAAAAAAGGAATGCAAGAAATGTAAATACTGTAACTATGAGCATTAAATTGGCAGAAAAAAATGTCCTGCTTTTGGAAAAATTTGCCATAACTGCTGAAGAAAAAGTCATTTTCAGTCTGTATGCAAAGTTAAAAAGGAAATAGTATGGAAAAAGAGAATTGATGATATTTTTTCAATACAAAGACCTAAGGAAAATAATTCTTTTGAAAAAATTAAATGGTATGACTTTTCTAATGCAAGTCAATATGGGGAGTAAAGTCAATCTGATTCCAAGTAATTTCTGGGAACAAATACATAAACTGAAATTGAGGAAAAGTCATCTGAAATCGAGACAAAGATTTAATGCATCTTTTATAAAAAACTTTGGGATACTTCAATGAAACTTTTGAAACCTGTGATTGATTTGAAATTATTTCTATTACAGTAGGTAAAGGTGAATTCGTTAAAATTAATCAGTAATGTAAAATCAGAAAAAGTAAAAACAGGAGCTGCAAGTATACAATTAAATTAAATTTATTTATATTTATTTTATTTATTTATTATTTTGAATCTTGTAAATTACCTATTCACCTTTTACATTTGGTAGTTGCTAAGTTAAAGAAAATGTTAGAGGAGGGAATTTTTGGAGCATGTTCCTCCATGTGGCAGTAAATGGGCCTCTTCCATTGTAGTCTTTCAAAAAGCAGATGGGGTTTTAAAGGTGTAAATCATAAAATATGCTCAGACTCTTTTCCTGTTCCCAATATCAAAATTCCTATCCATTAATTTATTGGGCATGAAGTGTTTGGCAAAAAGTGATTTAAAATCGGCCTAAATCAAATACAGATTGACAATAAATTCAAGGAAATTACCACAATTAGCAACGCACACTCACTGCCAAAAATGTTGGAATTACAATTTGGAGGCATAGTCTTTGCAATAAAATCGTTATAAGTTTGCAGCCAACCATACTATTACAGTCAAACCTATATCGTTTAATAGCATAGAAATAGATCTTTAATATAGTACAAAAAAATATAAAATAAACTCTATAATTATTATTTAGTAGCAAAATAAAAACTGCTGTAGCGCTCATTTTAGCGTGTTTTGTCATATTTCAGTTTTTTTATGCTGTCTGTAGTGACACCCTAAATTCATTCTGGCAAAACTTTGAATATTTTTGTGAAATTTTCTGACAAAATAGAACTTTCATCAATTTTCAATCTGTATTAAATAATAATTTGATAAATGCAAAATGCAGCTGCATCCTGTTGAAGTTGACTGTAAATGTTTCAGAATTAAATTAAGCTATCACTTAATAACATTAAGATGTTGGTAAATAACATTTTTGTACATCTTTTGGTATAAAAATATTCCTGTAATCTTCACTGGAGAATTGTTTTGAAGTTGGAAAAATGTTTAAATTCAGCTTCAAAATGGCTAAAAAAAAAATGTAATTTCTTCTTCCTTCAAACTTTGTAAATAATGCATTTTAAAAAACAAAAACGTCTTCATTGTTTGAGTAGAAATTCCTCATTTATTTTTTAAGAAAATCTTTGAAATATTTCCATGATTGGAAAGAGAATAAAATAAACTTTATATATGTGTACTTTGTGTTTTTTATCAATTTCAAAAAAGATATGAACTGTTAAAATAATAAAATAAAACTGTGTTCAGTTTGTAATAACTTACTGGACACAGCAGCAGCAGCTACAGTTACTTGACTGATTTTTCCTTGAAGAAAAAAAAAAAGTTGTGAATTTTTTTTAAGAACTTTCAAATTTGTTTTATTTAATAAATTTAGTGGTTTCTCTTTATTTTTTATTTAATTTAATTTGTTTTTTATTTTTAATATTTTTTGAACAAGAATAAGTAAAGTGTCTTTCAAAAGAGTCAAAGGAGTCTGAATTGAATATTTATTAATGAGCTAAGTCAGTTTCAAAATATTTTTAACAAATTCCACAACCCTGGCAATTGACAGTATTGTTCAATATTTGACCAAATTTCCAACAAAATATGTCCTGGAACATTTTATTCCAGATTTTAGTGATGATGGTGTGACAGTGGATTGTCTTCATCCTGAAATAATAACTAGAATATATAAATGGTCTTCTCTAAAAGACTGTCAGATATATGAAAAAAAATTATCTTTGCTTAGCCTCTACACCTTATCCTGTAACAGCCTGTTCCTATAAACTAGATGATTGGATAAAGGTTAATGACTTGTACCAATCATACAAAGCAAAATATTTTTGAGATTAATGATTTCCAGGTAAGATAATGTGTTCTATTGTAGAATAGCAAGTGTTGTGGAATCTGAGGAGTTGAAGGAGTTTGAATTGAATATTTATTACTGAACTAAGTCAGTTTTTCAAAATGTTTTAAACAAATTCCACAACCTTGGCTATTGACAATTTTGTTCAATATTTGTTCTAATTTCCAAGTTACCAACAAAATATGTCATAGAAGATTTGATATATAACTTGACTATATGTGTTCAAATCTTGAAATTAAAAAAAAAAAAAAATGGTCACCATTAACATTAGTTGATATTATCTATTGATGTTAGTGCCCTCTATGGATTAAAATGTTAATACTGACAATAATTGACCAAAAATGCACTTTTTCTGATCCTACAGTAACAAAATCTGAATTTTGTGGCTGTAATCGTGGATATATGTAGCCATATTGGATGACCGTAATATGTATGTGGTTTGGAATAGTACCATATTATTCCCTATATTGAAAACTACTACTATGTGAATTTTCACAAATTTATAGTCAGTGATAGTGGAGAAAATTGATTTTTTTCTGTGAAAGTATGGGGGTTTTTGTTGTGTGTGTGTGTGGGTGTGTGGGTGTCTGTAATCCTGATTTTGGCTTCCTATAGTTTTATCTAGTACAGCAATTCCTAATTTGGCCCAAGAAAAAAATCTGAATAACTCGGCAACCGTTCAATGAATTTAAAAAATTCAAAAAGCATTTTTCTTTATTCAATGAGATCCATTAAAAAAAAAAAAACTTTTATATACATTATGTCAAATTTTAAAATATTAAAAATTTGAGTTTTCATTGCTACCACAATAAACACCTCCATAGGATTATTGAGATGGATGAAAATGGCTTTTGGAGTGAAAACGGCAAGTGCCATTTTTCAGAGAGCAATGGAAAACATGTTACCTGACAAAATCAATGAGTATTTATCAAGATGATATATGTCTGGGAGCTACCACTAAAGATGAATTAATACAAAAAGCAGAACATATGCTAAACAAGTTAAAAATGTGGAGATGACAATAAATAGAGAGAGATAAATGTGAATTTGATTGTGACACAATATCATATTTAGTGTACCAAATTTCAAAAGATTGCATTGTACCAGATCCAAAATTAATTAAGAAAATTTCATAGGTATCTATTCCTACTAATAAAAATATAATTAGAATCCTTTTTAGGATTGTTTCATTTTTATAACAGATAGCTACTGCAACTTAATAGAACCATTTACTGAACTGCAGAAAAAGAATAGTGAGTTCAAATGGACTCAAAAGCAAATGTTAGCATTTAAGGATTTAAGAGATACTCTCAGAAAAATCCATTGTAAAAATCCTTGATCCTAGTATGAGGTTACATTAACTGCAGATGTGAGTAAGCCAGCAAGCTGTGTCAGCAATTTTATTGCAAGAAGGCCATTCAATAATGTATCTTTCAAGAAGATTGACAACAACAAAAATAAATTATTCAAATATTGAAAAAGAGGCATTGGCCATTGTCTAGAGTACAAATAGAGCTTAGCAATTCTTATTAGGAAAGAAGTTCTTATTAAAGTCAGGCTGTAAACCTCTAGAGTTTATTTTTATCCCTAAAAAGGAGCTACCAAAAGTTATTTCAGTATTCTAAGATGAGCCATAATATTAATGGCTTATGATTTTAACATTGAATACATAAAAGGAAATGCAATACCATATGTTGATGTGCTATCAAGGTTACAATTTAATAAAGATCAACAAAAAAAAAAAGGTGGAAATCCCTGATGAAGAAATATTACATTAGGTTGAAAACAACATATCATCTCTACAAAGACTGGTATTGGAACCTCAACAAGATCCAGTATTAAGCAAGATTGCTGAAAGAATAAGAAGAAACAGGTGGAGTAATTGTTCCAAAGTGGAGACCTTATAAAGAAATAAGGCATAAATTAATAATAGCAAATGGTGTTATATGCAATGGAGATGTGATAGTATCACCAGAAATAGTAAGAAAAGATATTTTAAAAAGTGTACATGATGATGTGAATTGTGGGATAACTGCTATGCAAAGAAGATTGAGACATGGTTTTCAGGGTATTATCACTATATAGAAAGATATGTACACAAATATCCCAAATGTCCAGAAATAAAAATTTTTCGCTAAAAGAGACTATACTCATGACCTAAAGAAACAAAACCATGCTTGTGTGTTCATATGGACCATGCACATATTAATGGCTTAAGACTATTTCTAATTTTAGTAGACTCCTTTTTGGGATGGCAAGAAGTCATTAAAGTTAAAGATAGAAAAACGGCTACAATAAAACAAATACTAAGAATGGTATTTTCTAGAAATGGGTTCCCTAAAACAATGCATCAGAAGTTTGTGATGAAGACCGATGTAATTGGTTGAAGCAGATTGGCTGCTTCCCTCACAAAACGCCACCGTATCACCCACAATCTAATGAGATTGCAGAAAGAATGGTGTAGACAGTGAAAATGGGATTAAAAGCATTTTCCACAAGTAGAGATACTATATACACTTATCAAGGTTACTGTTTAGTTATGGGATGATTCCGCATGAAGACATATTGCAAACCTCATCTGTGTTAATGGGTAGACAAGTAAGATCTCCATTAACAATGTCTTATTTGACAAATAAAAGGATGTGGTACAAGAAAGACAAAGTAGCAAGTCCTGAGAGAGCTAATTTCATCATGCAAAGGGGACATAACACAGCCATTATATCAAAAAAAGGCAAAGGCATAAAAGCACATTCTGATCAATTAAGATCCAGAATTGAAGAGGAAGACTCCATGATGGAAGAAGACCTTCAGAGAAAAAAAAGATTAGTTTTTCAGATCAGGATAATGCAATAGAAGACACTTATGGATGATAGCAGGAATGACTCAGACACAGAAAAAGATGAAATGAAAACAAGATTTCCATTAAAACGAACAGGGCATAAAACTGAAGTGGGAGAGGACAAAAGAGATTATAGAAGTTCGAGAACAACCAAAGGCATTGAACCTCTTTGGTTCAGGTAGATATATTGAATATGATTGTACCTATTTGCATATGTTAATTAGAAGAAATATAAAGTGTATAGTAAACTAAGAGACAGGCAAGAAGTTGACTACTGATCATGCTGTAGAACATACAACAAAAAAAAAAATCCTGAAAAAACATGTGCGTCTTCCAAGACTAATGTAAGGTAATTCTCAGGCTCAAGTAAACTTGGACTATCACCTTATTGGCTTGACTGATAGGGATGTGGATTTGTATGTTGTGTCATTACACTATAATCTTAGCTATCTAATTCAGCCTTTTATATGATGTAACCTCAGTACTTGTTTTGGAAATACTTTTAACAGCTTATAAACCTTCCTAGAGCTGAGCCACAAGCTTAAACATGCTCTGTTTACTAGCAGCAGCGGGAACCTTTCTGCTCTTGACTAGTATGTCATTGCCATAAAAACAAAATCAGACAAATGATTAATGTAAACAATATGTGGCGCCAGTATGCGAGGGATGCATGGTGAATGTGTTTTTGTATGAGAATGACTTTTTTCTTAGAAATTTCTTACCAATATTAGGGTGTCTTCCAAGCTGGAATGTCTTGTGAGCTGGAAAATATGGTATATTGATTTGAATCAGTTTTTTTTTTCTTCTTTTTCTTTTTTTGCTAAAATAAGTGATTAGTGCTCTTTTTTAGTCATCTTTCCTTGTAATTCTCTGTATTAAAAATCTTCCAAAAATAAAATATACTTTTCTGAAACTTTATTTGAGGAATATTAGCTGATTTAAAGTATAATTAATCAGATTTGAAACAAATATTATTTACTTTAAGTTTAAAAGAACAGAGAAATAAATTTTTAAAACGAACAGTAGTGGTTTTTATGTGCTTGTCAACATTCGTAAATCACTTAACAAGTGTTTCTGAGGGTGTTGACAGATTTATTGTTCTATGGAGACTTTATCTGTTAAAACATAATTTAAGAAAATTACAGGTAAATGCTTTTTTTTTTTTTAAATATAATTTTTGAGTACTCAGTAATCTTAAAAATGTTGGAAATCTAATTTTGGTAATGTTGACTTTAAATTTACTATAGTCATCACTCTTATTTTCTGATAATGTTATGTATCATCACCCATACTTTCAAAATGTTTAGACACATAAAAAAAAAAAAAATTAAAAAGTATTTTAAAAATCTTAGTGCATGAGGATTTGTATTGAGCTTTTCAATTTTCGCATAGTAAATATAGTCTTCACTTAATAACTTAATAACCTAAGATCAAAGTTTTGAAAAAGTTTTTAAAGATTTTTGTAACTTTATAAATTATTATAATTAAAAAAAAAAAAAAATGAAAACAGTTCTTGTAAAAATTCATTATTCATTGAAAAAAAAATTTTTTTCTTCAGGCTATAACATCCTTAATATATGTTATTTAAAAGCTTATCTAATTAAATAATATCATAATTTTATTGCGGTGTTTATTTTATAATTTGAAGTAGATTTTCGGGACTTGAGTAACTGCTTGAAAAATAAAATTGATGATTTACATTCTCCAGGAGTCCTATGTTTTACTAATAAAACAAATTTGTAGGATGGAATTTAATTTCTAGAAATTTCATGAAATTAAGGGGTGGGGTGGAATGACATGTAAAAAAACAAACAAACAAACTAACACCTTTATCCACTGTGCCATGTGTCCTTGTATGCTCATCTTAGAACACTATGTGTCCTCAAGGACACATGGCACAGTGGATAAAGGCGTTAGTTAGATCCAGTGACAGAACCCAAAGAGTGTGAGTTAAATACCTGGTTAAGGTGGTGGAGAACTTGGAGAGGGGAATTAACAGGCGATAACTGACATCCATTAGACATGGCATGTGGAACTAGGACAGTCTACCACAGTGAGCAAAATAAAGGATTCAGTTCGACATTCCAACCATCTGAAGAAGGCCAGAGGGTACAACGGCCGAAACGTGATAAATATGGCAACAAAGATGAGGACGATAGTCCAAACAATGTAAATAGTGTACATAATACCTCATCTCAAAAATATAGACAGATACTTTGGTCTTTCCGCTTAATAATAACAGAGATTTTGATGATAAAACTTTTTTATTAAGTTTGGGGCCTTTTTTCATCATGTGATGCTGTTTTTAACAAAAAATGGAGGTAACTACTGTAATATCACCATTTATTATTGAATCTATTTATTATAATAAACCTCATAAGAAAATGACTATGTGTGCTTGCTTTTAGGATTCAGTAACTTGATAAATTTTTTTTTAATAATTATACTCCTAATAAACTAATTCTGAGCTTTAATGAAGCTTGCTTTAAATCTTGACCATTGACAATCCTTTTTTCTGACTTTTAGTAAAGGTTGAATCTTGAATCTTGTTGAAACAGATTTTAGATAAAACAATTAACAAATTTGGTGCAAATCGTTAATTTTTACAGTTTTAGTAGATAATATACCAAATGCCAAGAAATCGCAGAGTAGCGGTAATGACAGTAGGTAGCAACAAGATCCAAAACTTAACCTATGTTTACCAGGTTCAAATGAAGTTGCGAAAGCTAATTAATACATCCATAGACTGATAGTTTTTAACTGAATTTTTATATGAAATCTTCATTGTATAATGGTTAGTCTATGTGATTAATACTAATGAATTGGATTATAGAATGACTAGTAAAAGAAAGTTTTGACACTTAATAAAATATTAACTGTGATATAAGCAGGTATATAAATATCTAATAATAATATTAATATAAAAACCAACTGTTAGTGAAAATTAAGATTTGTTTTTATATGATTTGTTGTATAGTACCATTTCTTTTTAGGCCTTCATAGTATTTATATTAGAGCGACTGTTAGTATTTTCATAAGGTACTGTTGTGGCCTTGTGCTAATTGGTTAAGTGTAATAACTATTTACATATTTTCTTTTTACTTTAAGTATTTTCTCAAAGTTTAATTCATGCATGTACCTTTTTAAAACGGTTTGATGATAATCTTGAGTCTTGATTATTAGTCGTTAAACCTTTCTCAAATCTCTTTTTGTCACATTCTTAAAACCCTGTTCTATATTTGTACCGTTTTCTTATTTACTAATTAATTCATCATTCATTTAGAACAGGAACATTATTAGTGACAAAAACGCTTACCTGTAGTGATGTAAAATCTACTTGTACTAGGTTGAAAATTGGCACTGCTATTGACTTTCTTTTGAATTCTGTCATATTCTTTCCTGTGGTATCTTTTCAAATGACTTTGCAGATTACTCATGTTTCCTTAACAAGCTACTTACTATGTTGTGTTTGCAAATATGACATTTGCAAGTTTTGTCCTGTCGCATAAAATAAATGTCCCATATACTTTCAGCTTTCGAGTGTTGTTTTTTGAAACGTCTATCATTGTGGAAGTCTGTTAACTGGTGCATAAGGGGTCAATATTTGGTTTCTAAGCATGGGTAATAAAAATTTATAGACGTGTAAAGACCACTGGAATTGAAAGCCGGAAAACCACTAATTATCGTATTTCCTTTTTTTATTTTTGTTCATTTCCTTTGTAGATTTCACATTTATTTCGTAAAAGTAGTCAATTAAATGTTTTTAACATATTTTTGTTCAATCTTTCTCTTACATTAACAGTATAAATGTTGATAAAATTGAATTTTATTAACATCTGAAAGTATTTTTCAATAGTGTATCTTTGGATATGGTCACTCAGTAGTAATAGCACTAAACCGAACAATTTTGGTTTCGTAAAAAATTTCAATGCAGTTTTATGTTGTGAAGATGAAACCGAAAAAGTCGTCTTTTTGGTTAAATCACCCATCTCTAACATCAAACATTCCATATGTAAGAGATGTGTTGAAACAGATTCAAAGGATTTATCAATGTTGCAAAATCAGTAGTATTTAGTAGTAAAGTTTCTTTTCAAAACCTTCTTATTAGAATTGGTTCCTTATGATAGAAAGAGTTGAATAAAGATTAGATTTATAACATATCCAAATATGGAAAAGTATATAAAGAGGAAACTGATCATTGTCTTAAAGATAAGCTTGAAGAAGATAGGTAAGCTTTAGTCAAAAGGAAAATGGAAAAAAAATTGGTAGGGCAGAACTGATTTGGGGAAAGAAAGGCATACATTACCCTCATTGGGATGAGGGTCAGGCAAGTGATAGGGAGCACTGTTGAAGAGTAAAGAAGTTTGTCAGAAAAATGCATAAGCTAGGCTCATTTTTTTATGGAAAGATGATGTTTAGGAATTATGTATAGTAATAAATCATCAGCCTAATTGAGCGATATTGTTTAGTCTGTATACCTAGCACTACTGACATTGACTAACTGATCCACTTGATATCTTGATGGACTTTTTTCTCTCTCCATTTTTCTATAAAAATAAAGTGGTTGTTCTTTTCTTATGGATTTCTGACAAAAACTGAAGAATGGATCAGCCAAAAACTTGTATTAACAGCATCGAAAACACAAAAGAGTTCATTTGCCCAAATAAAATTTGAACTGTTAATGACGTTTTAATGTTACAAACATTAAATGGAGTAGTAACTAATACAATGTAATGCTGTGTAGTAAAGGAAAGATAACTCACTCCTGAGTGTAGAAACCTTCCCACTTATATACAATCTAATTTGTATATCATCACATCTGGAACCTTAAAGGCTTTATGCCCTTGGTAGACCTGCTACTTCTACAAACCACTCCAGGAGGTGTAGACACACTCATTCTCTCCTCCTCTTCACACTCAAATTCTTGGTGATTATCCTGATCCCTCTTTTCTATACCAGGCTCTTCCTCTATTTCAATATTTTCTGGCTCTCTTCATCATCTAAACTAGTCTTTATGAGCTAACACACCCTACCCATTTTTTGTAATTGCTGTATTTCTGCACTACAAATTGTACTTTCTCAGGATTTGAATCCTTTTTCTTTTTGTACCATCCATTCTCATTTGTTAAGAAGGGCATGGTTATTGGGACTATCAATCCTGAGGAGCTTTGTGTTCTGCCTGCATGCAGAATGGTCCTGTAACTTAAAAGCAATCTTGGTAGATAACTTTCTAGGTTGCAATTCCCTGGGGAGAATGCTTCCAATCCACCTTCTATCATCTGGACCATCCTCTCCATAATTCCATTTGACTGAGGATGGTATGGGAGTGTAGGGCCCCCATTTTTCTGTTTCAAATTTTCCTTGATTCCATTTCCACTTTTGGTAAATTCTGTTTTTTTTTTTCATTTTTACTTTTGGGAAATTTCATATTTTTTTCCATTTTTATAGTATTTTATGAGAAATTTGCAATACATTATGCTATAATCTTTATTAAAACTGAAAACAAAACATAATTCAAATTTTTATTGCATATAAAGAAATAGAAAATATCTACAAATCTTTAAATGTTAAAATGCAAGTCCAAAAATAAATTATATGTAAAAATAAAAAAAATGTATAATGACTAGACAATAAAACAATGGAATATTACAGTGCATAATTGTCCTTGAGGCAAAACTTTTAATCAGAGCTTCCTTCTTTAAGAACACATTCAAATTGTTTTTGTTTTTTTTAAGTAAAAGTTTTAGATTGATTTATTGATTCGTCACATTTAAAGTATTAACAGCAATTAACTTGAATCTCAATAATAAATATCTGATTAAAGTCAAACATTTTGACTAAAATTTTACAAAACAGTAATTAAACCATAATAGCTGAATCTTTGTAACAAAATATCAAAAAACAAATTAGTAGACATTTTAATTCAAGATTTAAATAAAACAACTTATCCCATGTTGAAATACTGCTCAAATTTAAAATTGCTAATTTCTTAATTTGGGAAATATCTAATCTCTTCTCTAATTCTTCATTGTAATACAACCTTGTGAGATGCTTGATGTTCTCAAGACTTTAACATTGTTTATTGAGTAAATGTTTATACTGAGGAAATGAATGTTCAGCATGTATGCTGGTAACAGGCATCCACATGACCTCACGAGCAATCTGTTCTAGAAGAGGGAATCTACTCTTATTTGCATCCCAATATTTAAATCTCTTTTACAATGGTGAAGCACTGAAGATGATGCAATTATTAATCCAGGAGAATCACTGTGTGACAGTAAGCTTTATAGTAGACAAGCCAGTCGGGCATAGAATGGTGGTTTTGGAAAAAAAAATTTTCTTTATTTCTAAATTGTATAGTAGGCATGTGACACCATTTACTTTTCTTTCATATTTGTAACCCAAGGTCACAAGTTGTTTAGAATCTTTTTACTTGTAAATTGTGTGAGGCCTTAAAGGAAATGAATATGTTAAACTTAAACCTATTGGTTTGATCTTCGTCTATCTCCCCTTCCAATTTTGATATTAACTATTTCCACTTAGCAATGGATCTCGGTGGCCACAACCGAGCTGTGATCATCTGACTCTCATCTTGTTTGCTACATATAGTTTCTTAGAAAAGTTTTAAAATATTTAAAAATAGACTAGGCAACATATTCTCAGAAAATTGATGAACCAGTTTTCTTTTTTTATGTAAACATTGTTTTTAATTCTTTTTCGGGTCTTAAAAGGAAAAATAACTACAAATATTTGTAAAATCAAATTTTAAGGAAATAATTACACTATGTTATTGTTATATTTAAAATCGAAGAAACAGTTATTAACTTTTGAAAGAATTACAAAAAATTAAAACAAAAATCAAATATTTAATTTATTTATTATTGAAAATTACATTACATTAATAACCAAGATTCCATTTAAGATTAATGATTCCGTGATTCTGTCTGCAATTCCATGATTGTGGAAAATTTGTTCCTCTAGGGGGGTTATGGTCTACATCCAATTCATGTTAACCATGTACACAAGCTTTCTTCAGCAGACTCTGTATATTATCTGACACTAATGTCTTACAGTACTTGCTTTTCTGTTTGAAACTTTAACCACTTCAGGCCAACCTGAATATGAGTCTACTAGTATGAGGAATAGGCCTACATATTTAATATATGCATGATCCATGTGTACTCTTACCATTGTCTCCTTCTCTTTTGGCCATGAATGAATCTTGGTTTGCATAAAGCTCTTTATCTTTACACACTTGGGGCATTTTCTGACATATACCCTGGCCACCAGACTTGTAGTTTTAACCTCAGTTCTGTGTTCAATACACCACCATGCATGTCATTGTGTACTGTTTTAATATCTTAACAATTTTGGTGGTACAATATGATCTCCACTACATATGACTCCTCTTTCAATTGTTAATCTGTGTCTTGCTTCCTTAAAAGTCCTTTCTGCCATAGAGCAATTGCTCTATACATTATTCCATATTCTATTGTCATGCCTGCATTACTCAATCTGCTTAGAACCAGTTCCATTTTATTCTTTAGCTCCTTTTCAGTATGAGTGCCAATGTGCTGGATATTTTAATTCCAAATGGCAGACAAGTCCACTTTAGAAGACCTATAAGAGTGTTTTGTTGTGGTGACTTCTTGAAAATGGTTGTCAACTTTAATCTGATTATACACAGATTCCAGATCAATCTTAGCAAAAAATTCATGCCAGCAAATGAGACTGAAAATATACTGATTGGCTTTCTCTTTGAGCCAAACACTTGCCTCATAATCCTTTAAAAGTTCAATCACAGGTTCTTGTAAGTTCATGCAATTAACTAAATTTGAGGTGTCTATTCTTAATACATCAAATCCCAGGAAACCATGATCTTTTATGCACTCCACAACTATGATTGATATTACCTTGAATCAAGTCTTAGTCTCAAACATCCCCTCAAAGCATCCAAGTGTTTTAATGACTGACCTGTCAAATTGTATCAATTGCAGATTGGTCCTCCTTAATTTCAGTCTTCCCATTTTATCCCAAAAATTCTTGGGTATTGACGTTACATTACTACCAGTATTCATTTGCATTATTACAGTTATTCCATTTATTTTTACCTTTTCTCTACTCTTGCACTTTTACTTCATAAATTTCCATATTTTTCAGCAGGGGATCTATCTTCTTCACTTCTTCTGTTTTTTTTCTATTTTGTGACACTATTTAGCTATGGTAATTGGTTAACTAATTAACCATAGAAATTAAACAAGAAAATACTGAGAATGGAAAAGATACCCAAAAATTTTTATTATTTTTTTTACTTAAGAATAAAATTGAGTTACTTTCTCAAAGACCCATAAATTGGCCTAGACAGTGGACTCGCAAAAAGGCCATATGTGAGCTTTTGACAGTTGATTAATGGTGTTTGTAAAAGTGCTTGCCGAGAAAAACACGAGATTCAGAAAAAGCATTGAGATATCAAGCGGCCGACCAGTTGGTGATTATAAAAATTTTGGCAGGAGAATGTATTCTGAAATGATTTGCTGATACGGGGTAGAGAGAATCAATATTAATTATCTTTCCAATATATCATTTTTAAGTGCCGGCAAGTTGAAAAGCCATATGCTCATTGTGAAAAATTTCAGCATGAGAAAATATTTGGATACAGGGTGGAGAGAATTATTTACTTTTCCAAAATATCATCTTCAGTATTGACATGTTAAGTAGCCATATGGTGATTATAAAATTATGGCATCAGAAAAATATCTCAGAAGAATTGTGATTTGGGAGATAAAGAAATTTATTTTCTCAAGAAGCCAAGGGTTCCAGTAAACGCTAACTTCATGAAGGGACCAGATGGCAGATGTTGACAATTGATTGATGGAGTTCGTAAAGAGTGCTGGTTAAGAAGACACAGAGTGACCAAAAGATCTGAGAGATTTTAAGTGGCAATGTGTGATTCATAAAAATTTTGGCCAATGGGAAAAAGAATTTTGTAAACAAAAAATTCTGGGTTATAATTTTAATGAGGCCAGCTTAGCCATGCCCACACGGCCAGGACGCCATTGGTCAAGTGGTAGCAATGGTGATAGGCAGAGGTAATTTGATGAGAAGGACGGGGAAGTTATTAATGCCCACTGAAGGGATTGGTATGAGGTATCAGTGTGAGAAGGGAGGAGTTTAGGAGGATAGCTCTCCTCTAACCTCTGCTCATGGATGAAGGGATCCCCCCAAAATGGAAAGTGATTAATTTTCCAAAATGGGAAGTAATCAATTTTCCTAGACTGATAACAAAGAGGTTTCTTGTCAGAAATTAGGATTTATCGAAATCCTCAGACTGCGTCTAACCCCACACCAGTTTTTGGTCGGTATCCATATGAATGAACGCCTTTGAGCCGTTCGACATTCAGTTCGAGTTTGTGAGTTGGAGTTGCAATTCGAGTAGCAGGAGCCAAAGTGTTGCCTTGCAGAAGCTGACCGAGAGATTCCACGACCTCTGACTTAGCCTATCCTACCAATAGCAAGTTATACTGACGAACAAAGCTAAGCCAGCACTTAAAAACTAAACCAGTTGACTTAGAGGACTAGAACATGCGCAAAAGTATCACACTCCATAGAAAATGGGTTGGGAGAAAAACCCACTCCTGTATATAACAGATGGATAAAAGTTAATTTGTTACTTTTAACATACTTGAACCTCTTGGGTTTTTATTTGCTTCTTTTTCTTTACGCTTGTGCGATATCACCTCCAGTCTAGACTCATCTTACACTACAGCCCGACACCTGATTGATCTTGTCTACCTAAGATCAAAATCACAACGTGGGTAGGTTAGACTTGAGATTGAAGTAGTTACTTCAGTAACCAGATGTTAGAAGTGAGCTGGGAATGACGGAGCTGGTGTCAAACTGATTGCAGCTGGTGTGAAGCTGCTAGCATTGACTGACCATCCCATTTGGTACCCTGACCAAAGGATTCCGCCGGGTAGCTACGATCACCGATCAACCAGGACACAGGCTGGTGGCAGTGACTAAGAGTCAACCCCAAAACGCTGGTAGGAGAATTATTACAGTTTCGCACCGCAACTGGGAGTTGACCACAGGCCGACAGCTCAGTCTCACAATTTGTATACTGACTGGATATGATTTTTCTTCTTGCACTTAAAACACATCTTTTCAGAATCTGGGCATTTATACTTGTTCATCTCCTGTTCTTTGGTGCAAAAACAACATTTACGCAAACTCTCTGTAGTATGGTATTTCTCCATGTTAGTCTTAAGAATATTACATCTCTGAATTAACTCTAGCTGCATTTCAATATTCATATTCTGAACTTGAAGCTGTTCCAAAATTTTGTGCTTACTCGAGATGTCATATAGTCCTTCAATTAGCTTTAACTGTATTAATTCCTCTTCTAGAGACATCAGTCCTGTACCAAACTTTTTGAATTTACAGAACCTCGATGCATCTTTTAGCCTGTGAACATATTGTCTAATGGTTTCATCCAGGTTTTGCCTGATTTCAAGGGACTTCATCCTCTCAGCTATGACCAGTTTTTTTTGGGGGGATGTACATTTACTTGTACAATGTTTGTAATTTTTTTCAAATGTCAAATCTTCTAACATCTTTGATCATTATAGAGATCTTTTGTATGGCCTCACAACCTGTTCATGATAGAAATAAATCCGTTACTTCATTTACTCCTCCTCTATATTTGCTGTCACTCAATTTCTTGTCTCTCGCCAATGCCACAAAACATCTCATCCAAGTCTCAACAAGCTCAGGATCCTCTAACAAGGTTAGATATCCTATTTTCAATGCCATGTTGTTATGTTGTATAAAGTTCTCACAAGTACACAGTGTAGCCAAGGAAAGATAATACACTCCTGAGTGTTGAAACCTTCCCATTTATATACAATCTAATTTGCACATCACCACAGTAAATATAATAAATTTTGTGATAAGATAGGCTTGTATGCACTTTTCTACTTAAATTTGGATTATGAAAAGTCCATCCCATATAGAATGTTGTGGATCAGAAAACTTGAAAATTGTATTAAAATTAAAAATTAGATGCACTGAATTTTTATCTGAACATTCTGTGATTGCTGAAGTAATGTATAAATATGGCTTGAGTCTCTGTTATTGTCTAATGGCTATAAATTCTGAGCAGGGCCCAAAAATGACAGGTCGATGGCGGGGTCAGGGATTGGGCTATATATCCGTGTTTTGGAGGGGGCCACTGTAGCTTCTGCCTTTTTTCCCCCCCAGCACTGTTTTATGGCCGTCCACCATCTTTTTAATTATTTTTAAACTGGTATTACATTGTCAGTCATCAACTAATAATATACATTGTGTATCTGCATGTCTGGTGAGTGCATACTACACAGGAACCCCAAAAGACTAGCTTCAGCAGGGTTTTTTTGCTTTTTGTACTTTTTACTTTTTCTCTACCTAAGTTATATTGTCAGTCATCAACTATGATAATAGACAGGGCTGGTGCTTATTGCCTGTGCCCACTGAGGAGTGGGGATGGGGTGGGGTGCAGAAGTGTTAATTTCTGCAGTGCCAATTTTTTTAAAATTATAATTTTCTTTCTGAACAGTTCTTTTAAATCAATTAAGAGGGTAATATATCTTGGTAAAATCATTTTTTATTCCAAGATCATCCACTAAGGGGGATCTCGTTTTTTTTTTTTTTTTTTTTTTTTACTACTAGTAGTACTAACCAGAAGTCCATGGCTAGTAATTAACATAAAATTTCTAGTTTCTATTTTTTCTTTTTACGTTTCCAGAAAGATAAAACCAAGAAAATGACCACTTAAAACATAAAGTTTAAAGATATCAACACATAAAAAATCTTCCCAAAAACTGAAATTCTGTTTTTAAAACAATCCTGTTTGTGGTGTGTTGGAATCTTTGTAAAACTACTTTTCTTTTTTTTTTCAGTCAAGGTGCGTTGGCGATTAATCTTTACGGCTGAAACATTTTTTTTTTTTTCAGTAAAATTTAGTCATGAAAATATTGGTGGTTATTGCAAAAAGAATAACATTTTCTCAGATTTTTTTTTTAAATAAAAAAAACCTAATCATTATAAAAGTAAATAATGAACATGTACTGAAATTTCCATTTAAATTGGATAATTCCCTGATTTTTGGTAATTTAAAAAAAGCACTACCCCCCTTCAATAATTTGTGGGAGACTTTGAAATTGACATGTAGAGGGGGTTGCTTGTATCAAAGTTTTTTGTGGGGCGGGGTTTCAAGACTCTAGTGTCAGCCCTGATTTTGAGTCTGAAATAATTTTCTGTTTGTTTTTTATTTGTTATTTTCTCCAAATAGTAGAATGCACAATGTTAATAAAGCTTTCTGTTGAACTTTATTTAATTGCTATAACCAAAAGTCTATAACAGATAATGGGCTGTCTTCCTATGGTTGCTACTGCTAACCAACTTAAAGCATAGTCTACAATTTCAATCTGTATTTATCTCTCTCTTTTTAAATTCTGGAGAATGCGGTGTAGTAGAGAGTGATGCCTTTCCACAAATGAAAGGACATAGAGCAATGCAATAGACTGATTCTTACACCAGAAATTTATTTAATTTTTTGTTTTGTTAGTGCCAATGGTCTAAAGTATCATCGAAGCAAGACCAAAGGTTGCGACTTGCCAGTCAGTGGTTATCAACTGGAGAAGAGTGATAAGTCAAGTAACAGTGAAGGAGATACTGAGGATTCAGCCACAGAAGATTTTACATCACAGGAGATGTCAGCTGATGAGTCCCACAACTACCATCAACACTTGCACATGAATGACAACAGCAGAGGTATGTTTATCCATTATAAGCAAGATCACTTATCATTGCCAGTATTCTGTCACTTCTGAAATCATTATTATCCTCTTGGCAAGATTTATTTTGCATGATTCATATTTCATTATTCATAAAAATAAAATAAAATAATTATAAAAAAAAAAAATAATTATAAAAGAATAGATGATTATTTTTTATTCTACAAACTTAACAATATAAAATATTTTTACTTGTTTTTTTACTAGTCTCTACCAAATTTATATTCAATAATTTAAAGAAAATAGATTCCTACTTTTTTTTTTTTTTTTTTCATATTTCTTTGTATAGATTTTGTATCTGGTACTTCCCAACTTATGTTTCAATCAAACAAATACACACACACACACACACACGCACACACACAAGTTGTATGTTTTCTATCAGTCTCTGTTGACTTTAGATGCTAATCTTCAGGTTGCTCACATGTATCTTATGCCTGTCAGCACAGATTACTTTTTACTAAGGTACTAATTTTCGTTACCAAAGGTTTAAAATTAATTTTTATAAATGAAAAAGCTTTCTTGAAGCTTTCATTTTTAACTTTAATTGAAAGGTAAAGGATTAAATTTACTATTTCCAGTAAGCAAAATACTCTGGTGTATTTCAAACAGAAATTATATTGATTTGAAACAAATATTTACTTTTAAGTTTAAAATAACACAGAAATATATTTTTGAAACAAACCAGTAGCTGTGTTTTTAACCAACATCTCCATGTTTTATGTAATTGATGAGACAATGACAGGTCATTGTTGTTCTAAAGAGACTTTATCTGTTGTACCCAGTAATCTTTAAAATGTTGGAAAATATTCTCCATAATCTAATTTTAGGAATGTTGACATTAAACCATACTTTCAAAAATGGGCATATTATATAATATTTTATATACATAAAAAAAAATTTATAAATTATTTTAAAAATCTTGGTGCAAAATGATTTGTATCAAGCCATTCAATCTTTGATTAGTAAATATAGTTTTCACTTAATAGCAATATCACCTAATGTGATTAAACTAATGTAGAATTTTAAAAGATCTTTTAAAATCATTATAATAAATTATTATAATTAAAATTAAAAAATGAAAGCAATTTTTGTAAAAATTCATTATTCATCAAAAAAATTTGTTTAGTGTCCTTAAATCTTATTTATAAAAGCAATTAAAAGCTTTTCTAATTAAATGAAGCCAGTTTTATTTCATTTTTTATTTAATGATTTAGATTTACATTCTCCAAGGAGTTCTGCTTTTAACTAAAAATTTGGTAATGAAAATTTAATTTCATGAAATTAAGTAAGTGGTGGGTAACATGTAAAGAAAAAAAAGAAAAAAAAAAAAATGATAATGAAATAATAAAAATAATATTTTACCAACATTTTCTAAAACAAATAAATTCAAAAATAATTTAATTCATTTATGAATAAGTCCTGAAAGTTTCATTAAAATCCGACAATTATTTGATTTTTGCAGGAATTGCCAAATAATCAATGTTTTTCACCAGAAAAAGAGGCACTAAAATACTAATCGTAAATATTATGTCGACTATTAACACACACACACTCACACACACACACAATTTTTTACCAAAATTTTGAACATGCTAGAAAAGATTAAAAAATGTAATAAAAAAGAATTATTTTGGTTTTTCCTCTTAACAATAACATAAACATTTTGACGATAAAACTTTGTTTAATCAAGTTTGTGGCCTTTTTTCATCATGCTATGCTGCTTTTTCAGTCAAATTCCTTCAAGATTTTAAGGGATTGCGTATTGACATGCACTATTCCATTTCAATCAACATCAAATTCTGATGCAGATGGCTCTTGTTCCTAACATTCCTTTTATTATGATTAAATGACTATAACTTTATTTAAAAGTTTTTATTTTAAAATAATTACATGCTTTTGCTTTAATGACATTTAATGTCAAGTTGAACATGTTTTACACATCTATTGTGTTTTCAATAAATAATGTTAAGATTTCTTTGTTTTTAAAAATGAAATGGTTAATATTAGGTACCTCCCCCAAAAAATCAGAAAAATGACGATGACTAAGGTTTAAAATTAATTTTTTAAAAGGAAAAATACCCCCCCCCCTTTTTTTTTTGCTAAAAGAGGTAAATAGTGTCCTTAGTTGTCTTTCATTGCAATGAAATTTTCTTTATTAAAAAATCTTCCAAAAATAAATTCTTCTTATTTGAGGAATATTAGCTGATTTAAAGTATAATTAATCTAATTTGAAACAATGAGTTTAAAATACCACAGAAATTTAATTTTTTTAAGCAAACAATAGCAGTGTTTTTAATTGACAGTAGCCATGTTTACGTGTTTGATGAGGCAATGACAGATTGATTGTTGTTCTATGAAGACTTTATCTGTAAAACATAATTTAAGACACTGATATCAGTGCCTTTTTTATATAGTTTATAAGTACTCAGTAATCTGAAATATTTTGGAAAATATTCTCCGTAATCTAATTTTAGGAATGTTGACTTTAAATTTATTATAGTGGTTGCTCTTATTTTCTGATAATGTCATGAATGGTCGATTACATTTTCAAAAATGGGCATGTTACATATTTTATATACATAAAAAAATTCAAAATTCTTTTAAAAATCTTGGTGTTTGATGACTGGTATTAAGCTTTACCATTTATGATTATTAAATAGCTTTCACTTAATATTAATATAATCTAAATAGCTGAAATTAATACAGAATTTTAAAACATTTGAAAATTGAAAATTAAAAAAAAAAATGAAACAATTCTTGTAAGAATTCATTATTCATTAAAAAAAAAGAAGTTATTTTCCTAAGACAATAGTGTCCATAATATATCTTATTTATAAAAGCAATTAAAAGCTTTTCTAATTAAATAATATTATGGTTTTATTGCTTCTTCTTTTTTTTCTTTTTTTTTTTTATGATTCAGAGCAAATTTTCGGTATGGTGTTGCTTTTCAACTAAAACAAATTGATAATTTAAATTCTCCAAGGATACCTGCTTTTAACTAATATAAATATGAAGACCCTGGGATTTTACTTTCTCAAAATTTCATAAAATTAAATGGGTGTAACAGAGAGCAATTTTGATTTAGCAATATTAAAATTAACAAGCCATTCTTTGCCCCAGTTAACAACAGATTGTAGGTCATGTTTGAGATCGGCTTCCAATTTGATCCATTCAAACCAATCACCTGTCCTGGATATTACGATGAACTAAATCTGCATCCTGGATAAGATGATAAACTACATCCAACAGGAACACCTGTGATCAGGAGGTTTTGAGGAGCATGGAACCACCTCATAATTGCTGCACCTGTTAGTGTCCCAGCTACGGACAAATAGTTAACCCCCAAACTTTGGTCAAAATACTATGAAAGTGTAAAAATAGGTTTTAATACCAGAAATACTCTGTAAAAAAATTATTACCAGCCATAATATTTTGAAGGAAAAAATTATTACCAGCAAAAAAAAAAAACAAAAAAAATATTACCATCTATACATTTTTGAAAAAAGAATAAAAATATTAGCAGAAATAGATATTTGAAGGAAAATAATATTACCAGTAATACTTTTTTGGAAATATTACCAGCAATAAAAATTGTTGGCATTAAATAACCCAGTGAGGTTGACATGCTGTAAAACAAACCAAACCAACCAAACTGATCAGACTTACTATTAAGACAGAAGTAAATAGTTGTGTCATCAACATAGATACTGATTTGAGAACTGATGACATCAAGGAGGTCATTGATGAAAATTAGAAACAACGTAGACCCAACACTTGCATTAATGTAAAAAGACCTAGAAGAGTGGCAATTCAAGAAAACTTTAAATTTTTTAAATTTATTTAATCATTTCATCCCAAGCAAGGCGGTAATGCCACCAGTATGCAGGGGGTTACAAGGAGTGTAAGTGAAAGAGAAGATTAAGAATTAGGAGGATTGAGGAAAGTACAAGAAGGGGTTCAAGAAAACAAGATGGCAATTAACATATTTAAATTTTTGAAGATTGTGTTTATCAGGGAAGCAAGGAAATAGAAAAGAGTTTTAAAGGTGGTATGTGCGAGAAAGGAAACTGTTGGAATAGAAGTGGTGCTTGCATTTAGCTATTTCATCAGTAAAAGGGCGGAACCTAGATGCTAATCTAGTATAAACTTAAATTCAAATATTCATGGCACCTGGGGAATAGACTTGTCAGAGCAGTTGCCATGAAATATTTGCAGAAAAAACAAAAGGAAACAATGAGAAAGTGGCTGAAGATGAGATGCCTGGTCAGGATCAATTACATTACGGATCCTTCTTTGGATTTCATCAAGAATCTCTAGATATCCAACAGATGCAGCAACAATGTTCAATTTATGGATGAATGGTAGATTTGTAAATGTGCAAGGTGGATTCTGGCAGTCTCAAAAGTTTTATTCAGAAAATTGGTGAAGATTTTTTATTTTCATTGCAATCACAAATATGAAATTCAAATTCAAGTGTTGTAAGGCCTGACAGGAGCTAGGAGAATATGTAAGGAACAAATTAAGTAAAGAAGAATGTTGATCAGATTTATTCGGGAAACGAGTAGGGAAATTCAAAAACCCAATATAAACATACAAATTTTTTTCTTGCAGTCAAGTTTTGCTCTCCAGCGATTCCTAGTTTTTCCTAGTTTTCCTAAGTTTTTTTTTTGGTTGTTCCTAGTTTTTTACAAAACCTTAGTATTCCTAGTTTTTTATTCTCAAAAAAATTGTAATCCATTTCTAAACTGTGTTTGAAGTATTTTGCAGAATGGAATCATAAGATGTTAAGATTAAATGTAGACCTGTAAACTATAGATCTTAAAAGTATTAGGGCATAAAACATGGATATTTATTAGCAATTTGGGTTTAAAAACTGTGAAAATATATATTCTTTATAAATGAGTGTGGGGCTTTGCCTATTCTATTTGGTAACCCTCTGTTTTGCTTTGCTGTGATCAGTGACTGAAAATCAACTTAAGAGTTGTTATAACCTATAGTTACTGTAGCATAGCGTTGGTGGTGAAAATGCTTTTGCTTGTGTACTTGTCTGTGTCCTGTTTGCATGATACCAATCCTATTTTAGTGTTAACATGTAATCCCCCTTTAAGTAATAATATACATCATAGTTCTGCTTGGCTTGCATGTTTAATATATGATATTGTATAAATATCTAACCCTTTCATATTATGCCTGCTTTAAAACCAAAGTAGTTTGCTTAGCTATCAACATTACTAATCATGCCTAGTGGAAAAAACAAATTTAACCATGCTTGGCTTAGTAAACTTGACAATAATGGCCAACTGCTGTCCAAATGGTGTAAAGAGGATTATTCAAACAGCTTTGTCGGCTTTTGTGTACTGTGGAAAAAGAGCATCTCATGTTCAACTACTGGAGCTATACAACTCATTGGTCATGCTGATGGTCAGAGACACAAGGATAAACTCTCTAATCCCAAGCAGAAATTGTTGATGCCAACCAGTCAAGTGGCCAGTTCCAGCAAGCAAGGAGGAGGCGACGTGGAACAAAAAATGTATTTTCATCTGGTGTCTGTCAGTGATGACTAAGTAACAAAAGCAGAAGCACTGTGGGCAATGCAAGTTGTTGCTGGAGGGTACTCGTACACATCCTGTGAATATATTGCTGGACTATTCAAGGCAATGTTCCCAGGAACCATCTCTGACAAGTTCACCATGAGCAAATTAAAGGTATCATACCTGATATCAGATGGACTTGGACCATACTTTCGAAAAGAGACCACTGCAAAAATAAGAGCAGCACAATGTCCTTTTACAATCCAATTTGACGAAACCAGCAATGCTCAACACAAGAAGTGATATGCTTGTTCGATTTTGGAATGAACAAAAAGGTGAAGTAAGTACCATGTTTCTGAAAAGCCTTATGCATGGACATGCTAAAGCAGAGACTTTGAGTAGTGCGATTATAGATGCCATGACAGAAGATGGATTTGAAATGCCATTAGCTCAGCTGATATCCTTAGGTAGCGATGGTCCAAATGTTAATAAACAATATGAAAAGCTGTACAAAGTCATCTGAAAACAGCTGAATTGCCAGGACTGATACTTTTTGTGCCATGCACACAGTGCATAACTCTTTCAGGAAAGGACTTCATGTTTATGGAGAAAATGCTGAACAACTAGCAATTGATATTTTCCAGTGGTTTAAGATGCACATCTGTCAAAGGGAGGGCTACAGCCTTACTCTAGAGGATCTTGGTCTAAATGAAGAGTTCTTCATTCGGCATGTACAGTGTCAGTGGTTGACCCTTGTACCAGCATTGGAACGTCTTCTCAAACATTGGAAACCTCTTTGTAAGTACCTCCTAACAGATCTTCCCAAGAAGAGTAAAAAGGATCGCACCAATGCACAGCTGAAAAAGAACACCTAATATCAAAGGATATGCCAGTTCCTCTCCAGCAAAGAGTGCCTTGCACAGGTTCAGTTCCTGGTATGTGTTGGGCCTTTGTTTGATCCTTTTCTTAAGAAATTCCAGAAAGAAGAGCCAATTATCCATCTCCTGTATAAAGAGTCATCAACATTGTTGAAAACCTTCCTCAACAGATTTGTTAAGAATGATGTAGTTGGGAACAGAACAGGACGAAAGCTTCAAGACATTGATGTTTTTGACAACTAGAATTTAGTCGGACTCGAATACATGGAAATAGGTGCAGACACTGAGAAGACCTTAGGAGCTCTTGATGAAGGCAAACAGAAGGTGAAACTGTATGACATAAGAAAATTCTACCAATCGGTCAGCTCCTGTCTCCAGATAAAACTACCCCTGAATGACACAATCATCAGATGTGTTCAATGTCTTCATCCTGAGGGTAAGGACCAAGACAAAGCCCAACAGCTCCTCAGAGAACTCTGCTCAGCATTGCCATCCATAGAAGATTCCATTGTTTCAAAGATCATTGATGAATGGAAACTATACAGGTCAAAGCAAGTGGATGAAAGTGGGATGTACAACAAGTATGGCTAATTGATCAGGATAGACCACTACTGGAATGTCATTTTCAGCGTAAAGAATGCTAGTGGGGAGATCAAGTATGCTAATTTGAAGAGAGTTGTGATGACCTGTCTCTGCATTTCACATGGGAATGCTGATGTAGAAAGTAGCCTTTCTGTGAACAAGAAGCTGGTCACTCCTGAGAGATGTCGTTTGTCAGATGAGTCAGTTAATGGACTGAGACTCACAAGAGATGCTGTCAGCATGTCATAGACATCCCCATAACCAAGGACCTTCTGGCTGCAGTGAGACAAGCCCACCAAAAGTATGAAACAAGGCGAGAAGCTGAAAGGAAAGAGGAGGCATTGCTGGAGAGGAAGAAAAAGGAAGCTGCTCTCCAGAATAAGGAAGAAAAAGAAAGGATTGAAAAACAGCAGCAAACCAAATGAAAGCTTGATGAAAAGGAGAAAGATGTTAAGAAGAGTGAATTGGAACTGAAGACAGAAATGGAGAAGGCGAATCAGATCTTTGAAGAAGCCAATTTAAGATTATCTGAAGCGCTAAAGTCTACAAATTTCAAAGAAATGAATATTAGTCAGGGTCTGTTGGATGTTGCAAAGGCAAATCTTCAGAAGATAATAGCTGCTATTAGCAAATGCATTGAAGATAGAAATGACATTGGAAAGAAGAGATTGCGATTGATAAACTCATTTATGAAGAAGTAAAAAGGACTGTTAAACTACCCCTTCAACTGTAATGCTTGATGCTTTATATGTACCTGTTCATTTTATATGTTTTACAAAGTACATGTTTATGTTTAATATACTTCAATAATGTTTTTTTATGAAATCTGAAGTAATGTATACTTATCATTATAAAAGGAATATGGCCCTGCTTCTATTTGTTTGAAATATTCAATCTTTGACCTACTAGAGTAATGTCACATGATAATGGAAATATATTTTATTAATGTTACTGCATTTTTATCATACCATCATTGTTTTGTATAAAGATTTTGTTCTTTGCCTATATTTTAAAATAAACCTTTCAAATTGGGTCAGTGTTGCTGAATTAGAGCTGCAAAAAAATGTGTTATGTCAGCAGAACATCCGTATGATTGTCGTAATTAATATCATCTAAAAGGTAAAAGCATGTTTAGCTGAAAAATTCCTAGTTTTTCATTGAAAAAATTCCTAGTTTTTCAATATTCTTGGCTGGAGAGCCTGAATATATAAAAAATGGTTTGTTCTGAAATTGTTTAAAATTGAAACTAAAACTCATTGGTGACAAGGCAAATTAATTGTTTAAATGAAAACCGTTTTAAAATCACATAACTTCCAATAATATCAATATAGTTTATTCTTTTTTTTTCTAAAGTTATTTAGGTCAGTATATGACAATTCAGAAAAATGGAATATTCCTTTTTTGTGAATAACACATTTTTTGCTCGAATTCCTTTAAAATTGAACTGTTTACTCTTAATTAAAAGTATATCAGTTTGATCTATGAAAATAATCTAGTTGTATTTTACTGACAAACTAGGTTTTCTTTCAAATGTAAAATTTTCAAAATTTAAAGATTATTATAGTAACAAAAAGACAAAAATGCTGTTTTTTTTTGTTTTTTTATTTACAAAGAAAAAGTATTTATGGATGAGCACAATTTTGAAAAACTGTATCACCACATTAATACTTTTTTGTTACACCTTTTGAATTTACTATTCCTTTCATTTACTGCGGTAACCAATTAGTCTATGACAATCCTCTGGTGTCACCAATGCCCACACTTCAGTAATGTCTCACTTCAATTCTTCGAGATTTGATGGATTTGATTTTCTTAATCTCCTCTTGAGGATTCTCAATTTTCTATTGGATTTGCATCTAGACTATTTGCAAGTCAATCAAGAATAGTTATCCTCTTCTCTCTAAACCATTCTTTTTGTAGATGTTGCTGCATAGAATGGAGCAAAGTAATACTGAAAAATATATTCATTGTCTCCAAACTTGTTCTCAATATATAGGATAAAGAAATAATCTAGGACATCCTGATAAACAGCAGTATTATTAAACAACCTTTTCAAGAAACAGATCTTTCTGAAACAGGTGACAAACATACAACCCCCAAACCATCACAAATTTGAGTGAATTTTGCACTTTTTTATGCACTTGGTTTTGCATCTCATATGACTTTCCCTAGATTGAGGAAAATACATCATCTTACTGAAAATGACCTGAAATCTGTTGATCAACAGACCAAATTTGGTCTCCAGCCCAGATTAAACATTTCTGTGTCTGCTTAAAATTAGTAGCTTTGAAATTGGTATCCCACTGTAATATCCAAGTTGTTGGAGTCTCTAAAGAACATGAGATCAAGAAACAGCTAAACCAGCATCATTACAGGCTTTGGAAATTTCACTGACTAATCAATTCAAAATTGTTCATATCTAGCTGTTGTCCTGGAACCCCAGTTTGAACTTATCTTTGAGACAACAGACTGAGAGTATCCCATCTCAACAGCTATCTCATTTTGAGATTTTCCAGCTTTTCACAATGTGTGAACATCTTTTTGTGCCTTTGATATTTCCTTAAGTTCTGCCTTTTAAGATAATAAGCAACAATATGCTGCACACTGAAGAAGATTCCACTCTTTTTATATGAATACTTTGACACTGAGAATACTTATGAAATGACCTCATATGTTAATGATTAAATAAAATTCAATTTTCAAGTAGGAAATGTCAGATTATTTACATGAATTGATATACAGGTAAGATTAAATTATCCAATTTGAAACAAATTCAAGCAATAAATATAAAAAACTATTTGCAAAAAGCAGATTTCATTTTTCTGAATCATACTTTTTACATTTAAAAGGGCAATATAAGTGGGCAATTCATTTTTGGTTGACTCCTTCTTACAGTGTGAGTGACTTATTGAATTGTATTTGAATCTATTTTGCCAGAAAACTGTGATTCTGTGAACCTCACTGAAACGAGTGATGATCTGTGTGCTGTTAAGAGCAAACCACTACCTTTGCTGTTGTCAACATTTAGTGAAAGTACAGTGGTAGCTACTCCTAGTACCACATCTTGGCCTTTAATGGATGATGGTTGTACCAGTGATGTCAATAAACTGCAGCAATTGGCAATTATTGCAACAGGGCCAGAAAGTCCACTTCTCAAGCCTGAAACAAATCTGAATCATAAACGAGTTTGGTAAGTTATGATTTTTATTTATTGTTTACTTTTTTAAACTTAGTACTTTATTTCCTTTTGTCAAGGACACACACCCTATTTTGAATTGCAAATCCTTGGGGAAGAAAATATTAAAAGTAAAATAAAAATGTAACCTTCAGCATTTAAGGTGCAGGATAAATTTTCAAAACTTATTTTGGGGAAAAATATGGTCTTTAATTCTGTGAAATATAACACTTAAGTATAATGCATAATTCTGACATTTTTATATAAAATAAAATTTATGATCTGATAATTTGAAACTATATAAAGCGGTATAAAATTGTTTTGTGATAGACTTTATTGCTCTCTAGATATATTTTACTAACATTTCCTGAACTTTTTTGTGTTTTTATGTTTAGTAAGATTTTTGCCATATTTAAATAGAAATCTATATTTTATTTTTAGTAAAGATCTTTCGAATTGAAACCAAAATCAAATGTTAAAACAGTGACTCGCTGATATTTAATGAGAATGATTTTACCTATTCTGGGTAAAGTGATTTAACAGGACGCTCAACAACAGTTATCAAACTAATGGTTGTTAGAGTGTTTCATTACAATCTCTAACAATAACTCTTTAATTACATTATTCACCATTCCTGTTTAGACTAAATGTTGCTTAACTTTAGTGATCTGTCACTACCAATATACTTTGGCATTATGATAACTAGAACCTTCAAAACAATATTTGATTTTTTATTTTTTTATTTTTGTTTTTAAATTTAATTTTAGATGAAATTAGTATTTTTTTTTTCTCTGCTATTTGGTCATTTTCATGGTTAGATTGAGAAAATTGAATATCTGAAAAAAGAGTAAAATATATTGAAATAATTTAGGAATCCTTATGAAAATATGGTCTGTGTGATAATAAAGTGAAAGGTATAAACTTATAAATATAAACAGCATACTCTAATCTAATTGTAATTTAACCTATCAGGTGAATGAATCATACGTTTAGATCTTCACACTGGGTTCAAGGGGAAATTTCCATTTACTGGATCAGTAACAGGGATTATGTCACTTGGCAAGACAGGTGATCCTTTTAAAGGTACAGATGTTGGTTCAAGTGGGTAATTAGAAAAGTGTAAATTTAGTGGATTTTCTGAATCGACATTCACTGGTTTTTCAGTAGGGGGCTAGATGTTTTACTGAGACCATAGTTTCCTTAACCTCTGGGTAAAAGCCAAGCATGGTGTGGGTCTGCCTGGAGTAGTTCAACTTTATCTACTAGAGGATCAGTTTTACTTGAGCATAGATGTCTCCTATCAACACAGGACCTAGCTCACATAATGAAGATAGTTTAAAAGTTTCTGAGGAAAAACAACTGGAAAAGTTAGTCTTTTATGGGAATAACATTTGTTTCTGTATACAATAAGGATCTAATAGAATGAAGCACATTTAGTAATGCTGAATTTGTAGACCACAGGATTTTAAAGATAATATTATTGCCTTTCAAATAATCACATGGTATCAACATCTGATTTTTGCTCTGAGTTTAACTGTTGGTAAACAGCAAATGCTCCGCCCGTCAACCTTAAAGGAAGAACACGTTCAACCTTTTTAATTCCACACAGGTCACAAACAAGTTCTGCCTTCTCAATCCATTCAGTAACTGCTTGTCCAGTCACTGAACAATCAAACTCGGGTATCAACTTGACATCAAATGTCTTGATTGTCATCGTACCGAAATAGCTTGTAAGCGTTCTGGGATTGCAAAGGAAATATTTGTCACAGATTACTTTCACAACGCAGAGAATAAATCACTGTAAGTTCAGACTTGAATATCGGGGACAGAAAAAAATGCCAAAAACTCTATTCGCAGGTACTATCTCACAAATCACAATGCACGTAGCCAGTCAGAAAAATAACTCACTCTCCGACGAACGCGGTAGCAAAAATACACAAATTTTTTTTCCCCCCCAATTTGAGAAACCAACTGCTTTTATCGGCTGAGCATTTTTTCCATTCATCAACAACTGGGAGAGGATGCTCAATTTTTCCATATCAAAATACTTTTATAGTGACTCCTACAACTGACTTGTTTCCAATTCAAATATTCCGTCTTCAGCATGTCATGCGGAATACGTGCCCTTTTGTTTGGTAAGTAATTTTTTTTTTTTCGACACATTTTCCATCATAGGATACAGGCGACACGCTGTTGCTTGATTTGATAAGGTAAGTCGCCGTTTTCTTTGCTATACTTCCCCTGATCTCATTATGACAAATCGAACAGCTTGGAGCAGCTCTCTTTATCCTGGTGCTTTGTTGTAATGGAACTATCTCCCTTACACGTGTCAGAGAGTCATCTCCTGAAGAGTCATCAGATGTATCTTGAGTTTCCGGAATCTCTGCGTCTGTGGAAGCATCAGATTCGCAGATCTTAATTATCTGATCACTGTCAGACGATGAACCATCATCGGATTCACTCGGTGATGTATCAGAATCAACGAAAAGGCGAAGATCTTTTACATGCTGTGGCATCCCATCAACTATTATTGTTTGTGGACTTACAATGTCTGTCACTTGACCCCTGGAGGTACACCGGCCATGGAGAGCTTTCACCCATACTCTGTTCCCAACTTTGTATATACTGTGATACTTACAATGATCAGGTGGTAATGTTGTAGTAATTCCTTTCACTTTCAGTTGGTAACGGTGAATCATATTGGCAGGTGCATTAGTCAATGATATGTCATCCTTCGGCGTGATATTGTGCCAGTATACTGCCTCCATTATCAAACACTGCTTTCTTGCTGCAATTCTCTTTATGCTCTGATGAGATCTTTCCACTATACTGTTTCCTGCAGGAACATAGGCACAGTGAAAACAAAGTTGGACTCCCCAGTCATCCAAGAAATCTTTAAAGGACTTACTGCGGAATGCAGTGTCATTGTCGGTTAGGATTTCTGATGGTGGGCCTCATTCAAAAAAAATACTTTCCAACTGTTGGATGACGCTTCTTGAGTCTTGTTGAAGCAGGTGTTGCCATATCGCAAATCGACTGGGGCCGCAATCAATTAACGTAAGGTAGTGTTGCCCACCGTAATTTGTAATATCAATTCCTAAGTGTGCCCAGATTCCAGTCACACTTAGGTTGCCACGTGGCCAATGACCTGAGGCTGGGTCAGTTGACTGGCATTCTTTACATTTTCTGACCACTGCCTTGATGGCCATAGGGTAAACTCATCTCACAAAATACAGTGTTCGCCTGATGCCAGGATGTCCACTCTGGCAATGTATTGCATGTATCTGATCAGGAGAGGTTTTGTTCACCATAGTAGTGCATATCGGACATGTTGGTTTGATTTCCTTCTTGATCACATCATATCATCATTGCGGTACTCTGGTGAGCTTATTCGCTCGATTCTCACTTGATGTTAAACTTATCGTGATTAATAAGTTATAGTCTTGAATCAGCTTTTCAAGAGTACTCAAATGTCTCTGGATCAGCATCTTACTTACCGCCTTAGTTCGTATTCTGGCTTTGCCAGTGAGCATGTTTGATACCCATTGGTGCACACACGTGGAGTCCATGAAGAGGTGTATCTCCTTTGTGCCCCACTGTAGTGCTAAATTGACGCCCATCAGAATAGCATCCAATTGTGATAAATTGATATGTTGTGCATCCTTTGCAGGCTGCAGCCAACATGCGTCATCTTCAATGCTTCCGTCAACCTCCAACGAAACCTCTGTGGTGAGAAAACTTGCATTGACCCATACCTCATAAGTGTGTCCGCTTGTGCACCACTTACCGTGTGCAGTGTCATTCTGGTGTATTCTTTCCGCTATGTCCTCAATCATATTCTTAAGGGGAGCATCTGTCGCTTCATCATCCCAGCCAGATGTGATTGATACTGTTCTGCGTTTAACAAATGATGCAGCCACACGAAGCCACCCACACACAGGAACATGACCCACCAGTTTTCCTCACCACGAGAAGACATGACGAAGTAATGGAATGCCATTTTCATGTTTCCACTTAAGCATGTTGTTATCTTGCTCGACATGCAAACCCAGCACATGTGTGCCGTCCCGTAACTGCTCCGGATCCTTGCAGGTCAAACCAAACGCAGCCAAGTGCTCCTTCACGCGAAGTGCTGAAATCATGCTCTCGTCAACATAAATATCATCAATATATGATGAGGTTGCCCGTCGAACTGACTCGTCTTTCGACAATGCAGCGTCCACAATGGCCTTCATTATGGCTGGTGCAACATTCAACCTTAAACTCATTCAGGTCAAGCAATATCTTTGCCCCTTGAAGATTACAGCTTGAAAGGGCCAAAGTAACTTATGGACATGTACTTGTAGATAGGCCTGCTGTAGGTCAAGGATAGCGACTTCCGGTCCTTTTTTTACGCCACTCCCTCAGTTTCTGTGCGCACACGTCAGCATTGGCTGCGTGTGCGTTGAGGCACTCATTCAGTTCTCGATAGTCTAATACTGGCTGCACTTTATTTTTGTTTTTCTGCACCACCGCCATCAACGGAATTAAACCTTTTGGAGGACAAAGTTCCTTTTCAGGGTAAGGCTGCAACCAACCATTATCAAGCCAGGTCTGCAGTTCATGGTTGTATTCCTTCTTGACTCCCATTGGTATTGGGTACTCAGGCATCCGATTTTGCAATTGGTGATCGACAATCAGCCCACTTCCATGATGCGACTCATATCTTCCGGTTTGGGTCAAATTCGGCACAGAAATCAGTTCTTCTATTTTAATAGCGGCGCAACAGACTATCCCATGCTTGGGAAACTGTACATTTCCACACTCTGTTATTTAGAGTCCACCTAACATTTTAATGTCATCGAATCCAAGCAACAAGTCAAAACCCAATAGCTCTCCATCCACTACTATTGTTTCGCATGACCTGCGTGGCTGACGGGCATCTGCTCGTCAAACCAGGCAGACCCTGGAAAGGTGATTCCACCCAGAGCATCGATAACATTGCATACCCTCCTGACATTTAACATTTGGATGTTTATCACTTCCGCCTAGTGAAATGGTAGCCACAACCATTTCCTCAGTTGCAATTTGATCTTTCATTACGGCCCGAGCTCAGTCCAACAGTTGGTTTGTATTCATGTCTTCCATCCTGGAAGACGCACGCAGTAGTTGCTTGACGTGCGCTGGTAACCCTGCTATGAACGCACATACTAGTCCTTGTTCGGATATCCCGCCAAATAGACCTGCTAACTTCTTCAAGTCGGCTAGAAGCACGTCGACGGATTCATCCGGGTGCAGTCGGCGTTCCACGAACTGCTCGTAAGCCAAGAAACGATCCAGTGCAAAGGCAATCTGCAGGGCTCGTTTTATCTGCTCAACATCTGATTTTTGCTCTGAGTTTAACTGTTGGTAAACAGCAAATGCTCCACCCGTCAACCTTAGAGGAAGAACACGTTCAACCTTTTTAATTCCACACAGGTCACAAACAAGTTCTGCCTTCTCAATCCATTCAGTAACTGCTTGTCCAGTCACTGAACAATCAAACTCGGGTATCAATTTGACATCAAATGTCTTGATTGTCATCGTACCGAAATAGCTTGTAAGCATTCTGGGATTGCAAAGGAAATATTTGTCGCAGATTACTTTCACAACACAGAGAATAAATCACTGTAAGTTCAGACTTGAATAATCGGGGACAGAAAGAAATGCCAAAGACTCGATTCGCAGGTACTATCTCACAAATCCCAATGCACGGAGCCAGTCAGAAAAATAACTCACTCTCCGACGAACGCGGTAGCCAAAATACACAAATTTTTTCTTCCCGATTCGAGAACACCAACTGCTTTTATCAGCCGAGCATTTTTTCCATTCATCAACAACTGGGAGAGGATGCCCAATTTTTCCATATCAAAATACTTTTACTGACTTGTTTCCAGTTCAAATATTCTGTCTTCAGCATGTCATGCGGAATACGTGCCTTTTTGTTTGGTAAGTAATTTTCTTTTTCGCCACATTTTCCATTGTAGGATACGGGCGACCCACTGTCGCTTGGTTTGACAAGGTAAGTTGCCGTTTTCTTTGCTATACTTTCAACTTGAGATTGTTGCTTGAGATTGTAGATTGTTGCTTGTAGTTCTACTGCACAAAATTCCCTTACTGATAAGTCTTTGATGTCTTTCCTTATGGAAGAGGTTCCCCAATCAGATTGCATATACTGTATAGCATAACTAACATGGACATTTTATGATTGTCAGGGTAGTCATGTCAGCATATGGATAAACAAAGTGAAATCTTGAGTACTCATGAACAATGCTCAAGAAATACTGGGAGAGGATCTTTAAAAATGAATATTTAGCCTCTCAAAAGCTTGAGTAGGACAAGTAACACAAAATTTCAGTTTACACTTTTTGGACCTTACAAAATGGTAAAATTGGAACAGGTAAATCCAGTAACAGTTGAAGCCAGTCATATCAATTTTTTTTTTTTCTACCTCATACTTTAAAATTTAAATTTTCTTTGTTGAAAAGACACTCTTACTTTCATTGTATATATGAGATTTTTTTCTCTCTATAGGTTCAAGAAATTTCTTCAAATTTACATCATGTTCCTTTTGTGTAATTCCACATACAGCAATATTGTCTAGATAGAAAAATGTTCCTTCCAGTCCTCCTATAATAACTGTCTCCATAACCTATTGAAAACAAACAACCCCATTTGTAACCCCAAAAGATTACCATGCTATATAGGGCTTATCTTGATCTCTGATGGGCACTTGGTGGTAGGCACTGCGCAGATCTACAATGTTGAAAACCCGATACTGGGCAATTTTATTTATAGTCTTGTCAATATGTGGAAGAGGAAAGCTATGAAGTATGTGCAAATTTGTTAATTGATTCTGAATAGTTTATAGCAAGTATTGTTTCCCGTGGTTCTTTGATACAAACTACTTGAGCTAGCCATGGTGAATTACTGACCTCGCTGATGCCCTCCTCAAGGGATTTGAGTTTCTTGTTTGATAAATTTACAGTCATTGAAAGAGTATCACTGCAATTTAGCAGCAATTGGATGACACTTCAACTTTAAATTTACAAACAATGCTGGTGATTGAACACATGTCACAAGTGGATTGGGGGGGGGATAGTTTTCCACCATACGACGAAATTACATTAACATGAAGCTTTTGAAAATCTTATCTAATCTGTACAACACTCCAGCAATATCCCCAAGTGAACTCTGTAGTTACATCCATTCACTTGAAGGTTTTCCTGGCAATATCCTGTTCTTTCAACCAAAGATGAGGCTGAAGCCATTGAAACAGTTTTGTTAGAATGATAGACCTTCAAGAAATAGTGTTCAACTACTCTCGGATGAATGTAGCTTCCAGTACTATCACTATCAATTAAACCATCCATCTCCCTTCCATTCAAAGAAACTTTTGTAACTGTTTTCATCAATAAACTTGGTGAGACCATCAAAACATTGTTAGCCGATATAGTTGAGTCTCTTGTATGGGCACTAGAATAACACACACATGCAGTGTCCTATAGTTTTGAAGGAAAAATTATTACCAGCAATGCTTTTTTAAATGAAAATTATTACAAACAAAATATTACCAGCAATACATTTTTGGAAAAAAAAAAT
Source organism: Acanthosepion esculentum (assembly GCA_964036315.1). Lineage (NCBI taxonomy): Eukaryota > Metazoa > Mollusca > Cephalopoda > Sepiida > Sepiidae > Acanthosepion > Acanthosepion esculentum. The sequence continues at coordinate 72,037,683 of OZ038478.1, read as the reverse complement.
TACCTGCAATACATTTTTGGAGAAAAAAAATTACCAGAAATACATTTTTGAAAAAAAAAAAAAAAAAAAAAAAATATATTACCAGCAATAAAAATTTTGTCGACATTAAATAACACATTGAGGTTGATATGCCATAAAACAAACTATACCAAATCCTGGGGGAGACAAAATTTGTCTACATCACTGCTTGATATGAATAAAAGAGAATTTTGAAAGGGTTTGAACCAATGTGCCCTATCTTGTTTAGAACTTACTGAACTGGGATCACAATGAAGCCTCTCTGGTTCCATGATTCTTGAAAAGAGTTGCCATTAGTTCAAAGTACAGATCCTCTGAATACTTTTATGTTGAATAAATTGTGATAATAAAGGGGAGACACAAAACTTGTTCTAAGACTTTATTCAACATAAAGTGTAACACCATTAAAACAAATGGTATTAGTAGACCAAAGTGAAAATGTTAGGAAAGACCATTTCTTAAATATCCAAATAAGATGGTGTCTAGCTAAGCCAGTTAATTAGAATAAAACAGTCCAATTACATGATAGTCAGTTATAATGATTCAAATTTATCAATTACTCTTTTTCCTTATTTGTGCAAGAAGTTTTCATTTATTTTGTTGACATCAATTTGATCCTCATTACTCTCAGTTATAAAAGAGATGAAAATTATTTAAAAGATGGTCATATAGAGTGGCATTATTGCAATTAGATGTCAGTGGCAGATTGTAGGAAATTTCTCTATGTAAATGTCTTATAAAACAAAAATCTTAACTTCATATTTTGATAAAGAATCTTTTATAATTGTAGTCAATGTACTGATTGCAAAAGTCTGTAGTCTTTAGTGTATAGCAATGACAACCATTAGGTAAAGTTATTTTTATGGAAGAAAGAATACTAGCTTTTTTTACTTGACGGTTCTGTTTAAAGAATTTATTTCCTGAACACTTGTTACTTTGAAATTAACTTTAGTAATCTATTGAACATTCAAATGATGTACACACTCTACTTGCTATAACAGATCAAGGGCAAGCAATTAACTGAGGATTAAAGTTTTTCTTTTCAATCATAAAACAATTTGGTGTATTTAGATTGTACATTTAATGTTTTTTGGGTTTTTTTTTTTTTTTTTCCTATTCTTTATCTTTCATTTCAGCTCTGATGGAAGTGATCCTCAAGTGACCTCTTCATCTCCTTGCCCAACATCAACGAAAGAGCCATGTAAAGAAAGTGGTACATGGTCACATACTTGGCCAACAACTGTCTGGCAGTGTTTCATGAAAGGTCAGCTCTTATTATGGGTTTTCTGCCATAAATACTAACTGTAATGTTTATTTAGATATTATCAAATTTTGTATTTTTATTTTTTTTACACACATACAAAATCCATATAAAATGAAACGGGGTGGGGTAAATTAGATAATTTTGTGAAAAATAGATAATTTTTACAGCTGTTTAATTACACCCATAAACTATCGGTGATCTAGACTACTTTGGACAGCTGTCATGAACTGGTAACACTTTATTGTTATATGTGGTTGTCTCATATTTCATCATCAGGTCAAGCAAGCTTGACATTCTATTACACACTGCTTCTATCCATTCTTGTCATTCATTGTATTTTTAAGCTCATCCAGTTTGCATCCCGTGTCTTCAATCAGATGGTCAATGTACACCTTCTTTAGTCGACCTTGTGTTCTTTTTCCATGCAATGGAAAAAGAACATAAGGTCTCATATCTTTTAGATGAAAAACATCATAATAAAACAGTTTTCAGTAATAGTTATAGCAGAAAAATTTGCATAAAATTATTAGACATAACTATTTTGTATATCAATATGAACTTTACTGTTCTTAATATAGAACAGTAAAGTTCATATTGATATATAAAATAGTTATGTATACATTTTTATTAAGTGTTAAGATAAGAATCTTTGCAAATATGGACTAAAGGATTAGAATTAGTAAGTGTGACCTCATATGATTGGAAAAAATAAACCCAAAGTCTCTATGCCACTTCTAAAGTAATAGGATAATTTTGTTTAGTCTTAATGAATACAATGGATTGATAGAACACTTCCAATGCTGTAACAAAAAACGTTTTCATCATGAAGTGTGCCAAAATTGTTTTTATAAACTGTAAGTCAACTTACAAAATGAGTATTTGCATGAAGTAGTAACACTAATTATCTCTCGTAGTTTAATATGATTATAAATATTTAAAAAAAATATGTCCTTTAAAAAATACTTGTGGAATATTGTAGGAGCACCATTTTGTAGTATTCATTATGTGCCATGTACCTTCAGGATGTGGCTGATCATGTTGCTCCACAACTTCCTGTTTTTTTTTGGGGGGGGGGGGGTTGTCGTCAATATTTACTCCCTTACAACCCCTCTGTCTTTGTAATATTTATTCCATTTTCGCAGACTTGTCAAATAGTTTACTCACTGTTTTCTTTTGGTTCATTTTCTCTTCTTTATACCCTGTGAGTGTTAAATTCTCCAAGCCTTTCATTTTCCAAAAATTTCAGTTCTCTCTTTGCTGTTCCTATTCTAAAAACTTCCTAGTTTCTCACCTGCTCTATCTTTAGTATTCTCTACATTTGTCAGTAGAACACTATCTGAGTTACTTTGTCTTTTCTTTATCCGTGAGGCAATTGTCCGTATAGGAGATTAGACATTACATAGCAGTCCAGCCCATTTTCTTTGTTTCGAAGGACATTTTTTTATCCCTTTAATATTTTGCTTACCTTCTGAAAAGTCTCTTTCACTATTCCTATGTACCTTGAGGCTACAATTGTCTCATAAGCAGATTTTTGTTGGGTACATCAGTGATGCTAAACTTAGTAGTTATCTACTTCTGGAATACTAATTTGTACAACATTAATCATCAAAGATGGAAAACTTTGTGCAAAGTGTAAAGGAACCAACTGTTTTATGGAGAATGTCACTTTTAAGTGAATCTGTATTTTGACACCTCATAATTTCTATTTGGATATTTTAGAAACAAACGTTTCTACCACTACTTTGTCTAGCTTTTATAGATCATTAGAAAACTTACCAAAATTAAAGATATTTGAGAAATTGTTATATATTTCATCTGTGTTTATTGCTAAATCAGTCTTCCTTTTACTTAAGAAAGTTTGGCTCCACTAGAGATGAATCTGAGTTATTTTGAAAATTACATTTTGAAACTTTGAGTTACATCCTTGTTCAGATAAACAATACTTACCATACAACGAGTGGTTAAGAATGGAGATTGGACACTGAAGGAACATAGAAATATAGAAAGAGGCTTTTCAGGTGAGCAAAGTATTAAGGGATAAAGAAAAAAAATGGTACTATTTGTAAAGTAACTATAGTGATTTAACATCTTATTTTTATAATTATTTGGAATTTCGACCAACATTTGTTTCCTAATATTAAAACATTAATTTTCTCTGTATCTTTTTTGCTAGTGTTTTCTCTTACAAACTGAGAAATGAGTTGGTTATACATTTAAAAAAATTTTTTTTTTGTAGGAGTGCAAATTCAGTTTCCTGAAAATACCTGGCAAACTGCAGAAGAACTTGCTCGCATTGAACAGCTCAGAAAATCATCAAGTGGCAAAGAGAACAGTCAAGATGGGTAAGACAAGTAGAATATGACATAACCATTCCCTCTTTTCTGGTAAATTTGAATGGAAACTAAACTAAAGATTATTTTTTTGAAGGACCCAAGATTTAGCTACATCTTTTTATCCTCATCAAATGAACAAAATTAAGCAAGTAAGGTTTAATGATTCATTCATCAGCTCATAATTAAACCAGATTAAGCAAAATTATTTTTGGAGATGTTATTAATTTTAAAGAGCATAATGATGGAAAAGTATTTTATATCTGTATTACGTGAGAAATGATTTTGTGGTCAAACATTGCTTGTTTGCATAGAAGGCAAAAAAATTAAATGTAAAATGTTTTGTTTTGTCGGGGAGAGGTGTAATGATATTTGATGTAACAATTAATCTCGGCTCATTGAAAACTCAACCATTTTTTTTCATGGTCTTTCGAATAGATCTAACAAATAAACTTTGCTATTTCTTATGGTCAGTAATAAAAATTGGAGATTACATAAAAATGTATTCTAGTTCAGAAAAAGACATAGATTTTTGGAATTTGAGCCAATTTTATAAGTCAATTGTAACACATTCAATATAAAGTCATTTGAAAACTAATTAGTTGATTAGATAAAACATGTAATTTTAAGTACATTTTAAATTATTTTTACAGTTAGATTTTAGCATATTTTCATAGTTAATACTATTTGGTTACAAATATTAAATTTGAAAATATGTTTACATAAAATGATATATCCTATTTCATTACTTGTTTGTCCCTCAAAAAGCTTTATTGTTAACTGGAATATGTAAGTAATTGATACAATTCATTTTCATTAAATTGTTACCTGTTGTTTAAAGAAGTTTTTCAGAAAGTTTTGGTAGGGTGTTTTCAATTTTTTTAAGACATATAAGAAATCTAAGAAAATAGAGATTTGAGCACAATCTGGCTAATGCCATGTTTGAAAAGTTTTCATCAAAGCTAATTCATTTGATTTTGAAAAACATCTTCATATGGTTTTACACAAAAATACCATAGATATTGTTTTTTGGATAAATTTTAACATATGACACAATCCTTGGTACAATTTAATATAATAGAATTACTTTAAAAATGTAAAAATTCTAAAATTTGATATCACCAGAATCAGTTATAAACATGGTAAAAAGTTCCATAAGTTGCTAAAATGGATTATTAAGAATATGAAATAAATATTTTTTGTTTAGCCTAATGAAATATGTAATATAATCCCAAGCCTGTAATCTCTTTAGATTTAATAATTCAAATATGCACCAATATTTTTTTATATTGTAAATTTAGTTTCATACATTTATGCAATCTCTTGGAATATATTAGCTAAAATGATTTTGCTTTTAAAAGCACAAAAGTTATAGTAAATGATGTTTTTCTTATTTTTTCATGCTCACACAGTGTGGACACAGGAATCAACACTGCATGGTGCATATTTGTCTAGATTTTAATTTTCCAGCTTTATAAGAGATGTATACATAACCATTTTATATATCAATATGAACTCTAGCAGGCTTTATATATAGTTTACTGGAGGATTAAAGGATGTAGGGCAAGTAGAAAAGTGGCCCTTCTCAGTTCTTTTGTTTAAGACTAATATTTAGTGCTAGTTATGGTCATGACTTCTAGATTGCTTATATATTTCATTTGTTTTGGATATTTTTCTTTTATGCATTTTTAGGAAGTTTATTAGGTTTAGGTTATGGGATTTTATTTTGTCTTTTTGGTTATGATGTGGTTGTAGCACAGTAGGAATCTATTTTCGTATCTGCATTTGGAGAAGTTCTTTCTAGAACATGATAAATTCTGTCATAAAAGATCAGATTTCATTTCCAAAACTTAACATATCCAATAACCAGAGTGGTTGATTTCTGCTTTATTTTTTAATGATTACTTAAATGTATTGTCCTTCCATTAAAGAGGAAGGATGATTCTATTAGAATATTTTAAAAGTGGCCATATGTTTTTGTAGCAGAATAGTCAAAATAAAATGGTGTGGAGTAGGTGAATGATATGCAGCCGAATTAAGACTTCAAAATAAAGCTTCCATTTGATGTAAGCCTCATGGAGTTTAAGGATTCTTCAGTTATTCATTTTTTTCTTTTCTAAATTCCTTCATATATTTACTCTCCTTTCCTTAGCTGGAAGTCCCTTATTAATGTATTTCTTATTAGCTATAGAGTTAATTCTGCCATAATCATCTTTTTGTTTTTCACTACCTCAAATGATTATATTTCTCTTGATTTCAATTTCAGATTTAAAAACAATTACTTCTCCCAACAAAAATCAAAACCTTTGTTCACATTTGTAACTATAAAAAGTTTTTTAAAAGAGTAGAAAATAAACCAAAAAACTTGATTCTACAATTCTTTTAAATAATTTTTGGTATTCTTATTTTCTCTCCCCTCATTTTGTTTCTGCTGTTCAGTTATGCTGCCAAGGGTTTACGTTTGGTGCGAATGACTAAGATATTAGAAGAAGACAAAGACAGTTCAGGGAAATCATGGCATCTTCATCTTAATATGTCACCTGACCTCGACAACCAGTCTTCACTGCTTGCAAAGTGTGCACCAGACCATCCTTTCTTCGTTTTGGAGAAAGGTAAGTAAATATTAACTCCATTGTTCAAAATATGAAAGGAAAAATGAGAATTTGTAGTATCATTAAATTATATTACTTGAGTCTTTGAGAATTAATTAGTTTTCATGCTTTCATGTTAATTTTTTGGTTCTAATTATATTATTTTATGGACAACCATAGAAAAATTAATTTCAAACTTCTAGAAAGCGAATTTTACAAAAGAAAAATTGAAAAGGTGAATATTTGTATCCATTCAAGTTTAGAAATATTTTATATTTGTTATATAGAAAAGATTAAGTTTTAGATAGAAAATTGGTCAAATTTCTGAATGTTTAATAAGTTCAGTGGCTATGAAGAAAGCCATTAGCTTCCAACCAATTCTAGCAAATCGGTTAAAGGTAGATTTATATACATCAATTTTTGTTTGATTTACTTAGTCATTATTTTTAGGAAATAAGTATACTAATTGTGTATAAAAATTGCTCTTTAATGCAAATATACTCTATATAGATCCTTGTTATTCTAAATGATATACTAATTTGTTACATGTAAAATTCTATTGTGATAGTTATTTAGGTTTAATGTCAAGAAAAGCAAAGGCTTAAAAAGTTCATACTTAAAATCTGATGGTTGTTCAAAATTCATTGATAATAAGTATTCATTTAATGATTGTATAAATTATATAGAAAAAATATAAGATGTTATTTAATTTTTTAACTATAATAACTTTATATAGTACTGTTTATTGTTAGCATATACTAGTGCTGAATAACTGTTTTTAAACATTAAGATTCAGCAATTGTTTGATATTTTTAATCTAAAGGTTGTATAGTTTTGTTTTTTTAAAATCTGTTTTATGTTTTTTTTCTTGGCTGATTCTTAGGTTTATATAATTTTGTTTGCTATTTGAACCATTAAGTATTATGTGAATGAATATTTTCAGTTAGCTATAAAACAAATTTGAGTAAATGTCTCTATGAATAACACTCATCAAGAACTTTTTTGTAATTCTGTACTGAATCATATTTTTGAGGTTGAAAATAGCATTAATGGTAAAAACCTAACTTTGAAAATGTACCTGTTGATCATATAAAGACCAATTATACATATTAGAGAAAATTATTAAAATGATTTGAAATAGAAATGACCATCTGAAAGGTCCAAGGCTAGAAGTTAAGGTTAACATGAATTTTCATATTTTAGATCAATGAAACAATATAATATGGTGTTATGTTAAATTTATTAACTTTTGAAAAAATAGTTGTCTATTTTTAAGTTATAAGTCATAAATGAGAAATCTTCCAATCATAACTGATTACCTTTTATTGTCTGTAACTTTGAGTTGTTAATATTCCAAGCTTTATTCAAACAATTGAACTTCTATTCTTGTTGATATTACCATCTTTTGGCCAAACCATTCTATAGTCTTCTTCAGTTGAATAATCCTCCTTTTTTTCCTCAATAAGATGACACCAGAAAATGAAAATTAATATATTAAGTGAATCTGTTCATTCTAGCAATACAAAATACCTCATGTATCTCTGTAGCAAGATGTTTCATCAAAACATGTACATATTTTAATTAAAAATCTTTTATTTCAGTTTTTTTAATTTGTTCTATTTTATTTAAATTATTTTTAATATCTATTTTATTTAGAATAAGATTTTCATGATTATTTTTAATAGTTTAAATATTTATTTATATTTAAGGTGGATTTCCTAGCACTCATTGAAGCAGAAAAAGTTTTATCTGGATTGTGAAAAAGAACTGACTTTAATGAACAAATATCAAATATTATAGTTAAAAAAATATCTTTATTAAAAGAAAGTTCATTCCTTTCATGAAAAGTTGTTTTGATGAGAAGTCCTGCCACAAAGATACACTGATGATTCACTCCAACCCACTTAACTGGAATATTCAAATTTATACACTGGTGTTCCCCAACCTCTTTATGGTGTGTGTGTGTGTGTGTGTGTGTGTGTGTGTGTGTGTGTGTGTGTGTGTGTGTGTGTGTGTGTGTGTGTGTGTGTGTGATACTGACTGACCAACCAACTCCCCTTTTTTTATTCTTGCAATGTATTCACCTGAGAATGGCTATAGTCTTGGCCAAAACAGAGCAACATTATCAGGACAAAAGTGGAATTCCAGTTGCCTGAACAAAGTTAATTGGTAATTACTTAAGTAATTAGCACTTGTTATTGAAAAATATACACAGATAACCTCATAAAAGGTGCCAAATTAGTTGATATTATCATTTTAACAATATACTCTTGATTAGTTTTGTTGATAATTTGATTTTTTTTTCTTTCCTACAGGTTGGTCTTCATACTCACCAGCAGTTACAGTGGAGCACTATGGCATTCCATGTCGTAAACTGGAGGAAGATGACATTTGTCTACCTCCATCACATCATGATGCAACATTTACTCATGATGTGTTTGAAACTTTGCAACAGAGGTAGAGCTTTTTTGCCTTCTCATAGTTGTCAAGAGAAAGTAAATTTTAGGATAATTTAAATGTTAAATAGTTTTCAAAGAATGATATTTACCCCACTCTCTTTCCTTTTAACAGATTCACGGTTGTTGATCTATTAAACCCAAGGTTATGTCTTGATAAAAAGCTTTATATTTGCAAAATCTCTATTGTCTTTGATTTCAGCTTGGATTTCACCCCTTCAGATTCATCTGCAGTGCTGGCTTTGAGCAACATGGCTAAGGTATGCAAGCTATTTTTTAGAATTCATTTTTAATTAAAATAGTTTTGCTGCTTTCATTCCCAAAGTCAAAAAACATAATTAAAAACATATTTGTTGTGTTTTAGTGAAACAGCTTTTGTAAAACTTCCAATTTACTATACGGAGTAACAAATTATTTGTATACAAAAATAATTCAAAATGATTCAAACTCTTTGGAAAGAAATGAGGAAAAAAACAGTAATTGCTGTTACTTATTTGATACCAAATCCACTTATTTTCTACTCTTCCTTAAATTAGCAATCACAGTATAACCCCCAATAATAATGGAAGCTTGTTAAGCAAATTGACTCTGAATATTTTTTCTAGCAACGACGTGACCTTGAGCAAGAAAATCTGGAAAGACGTAACCAAGAGAACCAAGCTAAAAAACAGAATGCAATAAAGACTGATTCTCTAAAAGCCAAGCGTCCTATGAATGGATTCATGCTGTTTGCCAAAAAAAACAGACTGGAATACACTCAAATGTACCCTGGCAAAGATAACAGGTCAGTCACTTGATAAACATGTACAAATCTTACAACATAGTACTGTACTAAAGTGGCAATCACACATATAAAAAAACATGTATATATTTATATATGTAAACATTTTTTATATGATGTATAAATATTCTGCTACACAATTTGATAATCTGTCCCTTATGTATATATTTTTTTTTAATCTTGTGTTCAAAGAACTACAAATTAATGCTACTTTTTTCTTTATATAAGTGAGGATATTTGATCTCAATGCATAGTATTCTCATTGCACTTTAAGAATCTGTTTAAATTTGTCTTTTCAGTCAGCATACTGGTCAAGTATTTTTATTCCAACAGAATAAGGTACACATTGAGTAATTATTGTTTGTGTTGATGTGTTTGAAAACACTGAATGTATCCCAATCAATAGATTTGTATGAATAGTTTAACTATTTAACTAAGCCCCTTTTAATATTACAACACTTTAATATACCAGAACTGAAAACAATAATTGGCCTATTAGTTTTAAGAATTTAATATTTGTGTGTTTTTAATTGTTATGCACAATTTAAATCTTTTCAGAGCAATTAGTGTGATGCTTGGAGACAGATGGAAGAAGATGAAGACAGAAGAGCGCAGTGTATTTGCTGAGGAAGCCAAGCATTTAGCTGAACAACAAAAACGAATGCACCCAGATTGCTGGAAGAGAAAGTCTGTGAAAAGCTGGTGAGTTTCCATCCATAGAATTTCTTTTTGGTTGAATTTTTTAGCTATTTGATATTTCTCATTGTTAGAGCTTTGAAGAATCATTTTAACAATTTGCCATCTCTACTCTATGAGACTATGTAAATTATCTATTTTTTATTTATTATTCTTATTAGAGAACTGCATGAGAAGAAATGTTTAGCTCTGTTTCTCAAATACCCATGATTAGTCACAAACCTGTTAAATCTGCAATAAATATCAACTGATCAACTCCATTTTCTACTGACTTGTTTGCCCAACTTTTAATTTTCAACTAAACACATAATAACCTAGTATTATAAATTACTCAAATCTGACAGATGAGGTATGATTGAAATTTTTCATGAGTTATACAAAGATATGAATATTTATGTAGAAGGCACATTTTATTCAGTTCTTTTGCTATGTATATAAAAAAAAATCAGCAATATTTGACCTTCATGCTTGGAAAAAAAAACCGTGTGTCAAAAGGACAGTTATTCCCTTGACACCACTATTACTGTATACACTTTTGACTCCCTTGGCAATGTTTATAAGATTATAAAAATATGTGAACCAAGTACAATGTGATATTTATTATTTACATTTTATTAAAGAATAAATTTGACAAATCTTTTTATTGAAAATTTATTAAAAAAAAACATACAAAATATCAAAATATGTAAACCAATTACAATGCAATATTTATTATTTACCATTTTATATGAAAAAAAGTTTTTTATTCAGTCTCAGAAACAGGGTTTCATATCATTGTTGTCAATTCTCAAGAATAAAGAAAATGTATAAATCCATTTTTATAGGTTTGGGTTTTATTAAAGTTCTAATGATCACTTTTTAAAAACAATAAACAATGCCAAGGGTGTCAGAAGTGTATGCAGTAATACTGGCGTCAAGGGAATAACCATTCTTTTGACACACTGATTTTTACAGGCCGAAAAAAATAATTTCTTTCTATTTTTACAGGCCAAAAAATCATTTATTTCTATTCTTTGTTTGGCCATTTTTACATTTTCATTGTATCTTTCAGTTCCTGGCCTAGTTGTGGTAGACAAGATACAATAATATTTATTTAAATAGTAATACATTACATTTGTTCATTGGAAAATGCCTACCTTTCGAGCAATGTTTTTCAACTGGTGCACTAATGCACCCTGAAAGGTAGGCAGGTGCACCCTAAGTTAACAGAAGACTAATTTATTAATTATTTTTAGATTAAAAAATCTTTATTTTTAAAAAGCTACAGACACCAAGCACATGGCTTCCATGTTTAAGTCTTTATCATTTGATATTTTAAACTGGATGTTAAATTCCTTAATCTTTAAGGAGTGGATAATCCTTTCCCTTTTGCCTTCCTCAAGGGATTTAATTCAGTCATTATTGACCTCTCTAAAAAAAGAAAATAGCAGATCCTTCATAAATCCTTTTAAATAAAAACTATCACTAATCTTTGGGAATGTTAGACCAAAATTTCATATTTTCAAATTTCATGACTAATTTCTCCTTATTAAAATTTAAAGTGCATTCCAGAGTTTTAAGTTATTCTACAAGGCACCCTGAAGTAAAAAAAAAAAAAAAAAAAAAGTTTGAGAAACACTGATATAGAGAATTGCAGTTTTAAATCTCTGGATACAATTTATGCCTAATTCAAAATATTAAATCTTTAATTCAGAACGGGGCCTAAAGCCTCAGTTATTTGTTTTCTAATTAGTAATTTCAAAAATGATAATGTTTGTAAAGGAGGGTGTATGCAGGAAATATGCAACCTAGATAAGTTGAACATGATGAAATAAAAATCCTTTTCTTGCAAATCTTATCTCTCTAAGTTGGTGCACTGGAGGAAAGATTTGATTTGTAGTCACAGTCTTTATTTTACTATTTATCATTAGTATCTTCTAAATTAAAATCTCTTAAAATTTGAAATTATTTAATCATCTGATGTACTTGAATGTATTATTCTGCATATAATGAATTTCAACAATTACGTGAATATGTCTTGTAATTGACAATAACTGGGATTTTCACAAATCCTTTTATTTGAACTATTTTAATACATTAACAGCCTGTTAGCTTTACACTTTAGGTTAACATGTAAAGTTATTCTGGGGCATTGTCTACTGTTGTATGCATAAGATATCCTAGGTTTTCTATATAAATGATAGAACTTTCAATCATATAGCTATTTCTTCAAATGTAACCATGTGCATTGTTTAAATTAAGATTTTTTTTATCAGCCTTATTTATACTCTTCAAGATTTAGAAATCTTACAAGAAATTACTGTATGACTAAAAAAAATTCTAGAGTTTAATTTTTTTTCTTTCTTTCTTTCTTTCTACTCTTTATGTATTGTAATATTTACATATACTTTCTATAGTATTATTATATCTTATTCCAAGTTTCTTGTCTTTTCAAAATTTTCAGATTGAAACCATGTTGGTGAAATTCCCATTCTTCCATGCCAACCTGTATTAAGGCAGCTACTGATCTCAAATGTACAAGTGCCCATGTTACTGCCATAAGATGAGCTATGACTGTTCTGTCAGAAGAGTGTGAAATGTGTTTTTATTTTTCCCCTTGCCACCACTTGATCATGTAGACGCAAGCTAGTATTTTGGACCAGCTGAACAGCAACAGATTTCAAATCTTGGCAATTTTGTACAGAATTAGCTTAACAGCAACACATACTACTAGTTATTCTCATATTGGCTACTTAGTATTCATTCAGTTAATTTAGTATTCATTCACATGAATAACCACAACTCATTTAGCAAGAGAGCAATCACAAATTAGCTAGTAATTCTGAAACCTTTTTCAACTGATGATTATTTATATAGATATGTGTGTATGTGTGTGTTTTCTTATCTTTACAAATTTATTTTTACTTTTCTATATTTATTTCAGAAATATTTTTATCTTTTTTTTTTTTTTTTTTTAAGAAAATGTATTTTTCTATGTAAAAAAAAAAAAAAGGAAAAAGAAAATAATTCTATCAGATATTTTATAAGAATTCAAAATCAAGACATCTCTTTGCAAAAAATTCAATCATTTATTTTTAAAAAAAATTATTTTTTAAAGTTTTTATTTATAATAAATAATTCAGGTGAACCTCTATTAAGAGGGATAAGAAATTTGTTTCCCTGAAAGTAATTTTTTCCTGGGGAAATTTTTTCCTACAGTAAGTTGTAAAATCAAGGTGTTGAAAAAAAAAAAAAAAGAAAAGAAAATTTATTTGTGTTTTTTAATGAAACTTGGTAATTTAAAAACTGAATCTTACAGAGAAAATGATTGCCTACATATATAATTATATGACATTTTAAAGTATTCACATTTATACAAATGCACAAGATACAAAATAATTTCATGGTTATATTTAACATTTTTGTGCTTATACAGTTTATTTGAACGTTTATGAAAATAAATTCACTTTTACAGTACCTTTGGAAAAAGAAAAAGTGGTTGAAACAGCCAAAAATGTTTAATGCCAAAATAGCCTTCAAATTATTAAATATACTTCTTTTTCAAAAAATTGTGTTCTGTATTTTTGATGCCAGTCCAAAGCACTAATAACTTGATGAGTCTGGTTTAATTTTTTTTTTCCTTTTATATAATGGTTGATTTTAGATATTTAAAAAGTTTTTCCCTTTATAAATAATATTTGAGTGAACATATATTACTGGATATATCAATTTCATTGGGAAAATTCCCACTTAAATTATTTTTTTATTGACAAAAAGGGGCAATAAGAGCAGTGATACGTTTTTTTTTTATATACACGATTTCATTTAGTTTTTCAATTATACTTTTATAGTTTAGATTATATATCTATAATTTTTTTGATTACAGGTTTTACATAATTTCCATTCAATTGTTGGGTTGAGAGAATGAGTGGCCTATGGAAAAAAAACAAATGGGTATTATATTTTAAAATGACTTTGACAAACTATAACATTTTTTTTAGAGAATAAGCATTTTTTTAAAAATATCTTTGTTTTGAAAAATTAACTTTTTCAATGCAGATATTTTTTAAAAGTCAGTAAATATTGTAAAAGCAAGTTCTAATTTTCATTTGTTAGACAAATTTCCAAAGGTCAAATATCACCCATGTGCTTTGGCTATAATTTTTTTTTTTTTTTTAAATTTTCAATGCAGGTGACAGATTCAGTTTGTAAACAAATTTTAACTGAGTTCAGTAAAAATGATATTTCTGAAAATTATAGTCATTTGAAGATAAATTTTCATTAAAAATATCAAAATTGATAGTGGTTAAGATTTATAGAGCTGAGCAATAAATGAGTAAAATGGTGAAACAAGCCTGTTACATTCAACCAGATGTACTCTTCCTTAAATATTACTCGAACATGTTTTTATTTTTCATTCTTTTTTCAAATAGATTATATTTGGCGCTATTACTGTTTAGCGCATGTTAAAATTCAAAGGTAATTATCTTTTTTAATCTGTCATTTTTTTGACTGTCAATGTCTATTTTTCCCTAAAATAATAATTATATTTAATGCCTTAAGCAATATTAAATTTAGAACACAAAAAGATTAAGATTAGAAATTCTCATTATGAAAAATATACACAAATCCTTGAGTATAAATGACTTCATATTTTAAAATATATAATTCTTGAGAATTTTATATTTTCTCTTGATGTTTTGAAATTCACTACATAAAGAAAGAGGGTAAATGCTAGAAAATAAATTAAGTTGCTGTATATGAAGTAATCAATAGTTAGTTATTGTTAATGACACAATGACAGTGTAAAATGGTAAATTCTCTTGGATTATTTTTTTTTTTTTGCTTTATTTTTTTACGATTTGGTTTTCTATTTAGTTTTTTTTATCACTGTTGCCCATCAAGCAAGCATATTGGCCATTACAACTGTTGTTTCTTTTGAAATTTTCAATGAATGTAATTTATTTTTTCATTTTGAAGAAATTTGGTCTACTTTTTATAGAAAAAAATAATATTTTGGTAAATCTTATGCATTTACATTACTCCAATTTTTCAATTTAAAAAAACGTCTGTATATGTGCATGTTATATAGACAAAAGGAAAACTTATCTTAGCTGACATATTTCATCCTCTGGTGGTCTTTATAAAGACAAATAGTTTTCCTTTTGTCTTTATTCATATTGTCCTTTTACAGATTTACTCTATCTGAAATTTTATATATATATATATATATATAAAATATGTGTGTGTGTGTTGTGTGTGTGTGTAAAATAAAAAGTGTGAGTGTATTTTATATTTGAGCCTGTATTAGCCTTCTTAATATTAAACTTCTTTTAATGTTAAGATGTAAAGATGTTATTCCTCATGCTTTAACATCGTAAATCATACAAAAAGGATAATCGTTTTTTTTTTCTATATCTAGTTGATAATTTTCTATTGGTACTGATTGATCTTTGTTTGAAAACTGCTGTTTTCTTCTTGGTACTGTTTTGAATTTTTACTGGCCTTTTTTTTTTTTTTTTTATGAATTGTTTGCAAGATTTTTAAGTTACCATTGGTTGAAAGTCAAGCCTCATAGATTCATTTTCATCTGAACATATTCATATTTCATTATGTGCCTTTTATTATTGTTATAGTTGTTATTACTGTTAGGAGGATAACAGTAATAACATACAGAAGGTTATCATAATAATTATTATCATTGTTATTAAAGAAGAGTTATTTTTTGTGCCCATTGATCGCTTTTTTTATTCAGAATTCTATTAAATTATTAGCCCCTGCTTTGTCCATTAAACATTTTTGACATGTCTGATATTTTTCTGTTAGAGAACAAAACTGCTGATCAATATTTCTAACCCAATCAAATATTTTTTTTTTAAATTTTTTGTTGATTTTTAGTTTTTTTTTATTTGGTTTACTTTATTATTGTGTCACCATTTGTTTCTAGGAAATAATTAACTGAGGCAATTTCTATAAGTTTTCTACAAGCATGTTTGGCTTATATGTCAAATTATATTTGGAAATATTTTTTACTTGATATGTTTTGTCTAATTTATTATTGATAAAAATGAACTGTTACAAATATTCAGTGTCAGCCATATATATATATATATATATATATAGGAATTGGATTAAATCCGCATAGGACGAATATTTTCTTGACAAGATTTCTTGAATAGTCAGGCTGGTAGATGTAGTTGGATAAAAAATACTGTTGAATTAAAAAATTTAGCTTCTACTCGAATATGAGTATCCCTAAAAAATGACCTTTAAACAAAATAAATTAAAAATAACATATATAACAAATAGGAAATGTTTATCAATCTAACATGTTGTATTCTGATCAATATTTGATCCTAACTTTATATATATTAAATATGAGGTAGTGCCAAAAAGTTCTTGGCCCAAGCAAGAAGTTTGGTCATTTAGTCAGATTTTGAGAAATGGGTCAAGCCAAGGATTTTTCAGTACCTCCATGTGTGTGCGTGTGTGCGCACGCGCACACACACATATATATACACACAAGTTGCATTATATCTATAAAACATTTCATAGAATTAAGCAGTTTTAAAGTTATTTAATCTCAGAAAATTTATCTTTCATATTTTCTGAAATACCTATTTACAGATATACCTGTAAGTTGCATATGTAATCAGAAGTTTTTATTATATTATAGATTGTTTATTAATAAAAATAAATCTAAATTTATTTTCAAAGTAATCAATAAATGCTATACTAAAAGTTGTTGAGGTATTAAAATAAAGTTAATCCACTTTGCCTAACCTCTTAATATATATATTCAAGCCTCCTCTCATTAACTATTTGTATTTAATTAGGAATCATGGGGTTTCTTTCTTGTTTCTCTTGTCTAACTCTGTGCTCTTTTTCTACAAGAATAAAAATGCATTATAATCTGGATTTGTCTTGGTGGTTTCCATATTTAAGAGTTTCATTCACATAAACAACTGATTATGTCTGCAAAGAAGACATGAGGAAAATTATTTGAGCACAATCAATAATTTTATTAAAGTCTCACTACTTAGTTCACTAAATATATGGTGAACTGTTAAAGATTCTTGTTTCACTTGACTACAATTTTAATTCCTGACTGTATTTTATAAAGGAATCCAGAAAAGGGTAGTTACTTTCAAACATACCTTTAAGAAATGGAACAGTGGGAAAGAAATCACATCAATTTTGTTGAATGACCAAATGCTTTTTATATCATATTGTAGTTTGGGTGTTATTGGTTTCTGAATTGATTTCTTAGTGTAATGACCAACCGTCCTATTGATTCCACTATCGCCATAACAAATTATTGATAATTCTGTCAGAAAGTAAAAAAATCATCATACTAATGAAGCTTTTGTAATTTTCTGAATCTTTCTAGAAACCTGTGTCAGTTTAGGTATGTTTTACTAAAATGGTTTATTTATGATATGTAGTTCTTATGGTTCTTTCAGAAAATTTATTTTACTGATGGGAAAAAAATATTTACAAATGGTGTTTTTATTTTTTGTATTTGCTGATAAATATTGTTTCCAGATTGACATTGATTTGCTTGTGATATTATTGACATTAACATGTAAAGAGAAAATAGATGGCTTTTGATCTGATTCAATACTCCAGTTATATTTGAAAATACATCTGAGAAGTAGTGTTTTATAATTCAGACTCATATTTATTGGTTAAAAATTAAATAGTAATTTAATTTTTCAGCATAAATTTATCATATTTGATGATCTCTTTTTTTCTCAAATAATGGCTCAAAAGATAATGATAACCTTCATTTTCCAGCGTTAGCCAGAACTTGAGGAGTTTAAAAACAGAAGTGGATGATAAATGAGGGGAATTTGGACAAATGTGTTTGTTAATATTCACTGCAGTAATAAGAGGGGTCTTGTGCCATCAAATATGGTAGTTGAAGAGAAAGATATTTAATCTTATTGTATTTCTACAATTGCCTGAAAAAGTTTTGTTGGCATTCAGAATTAGTGAATTATAAATGAAAATGGGTAAAATATTTTAGGCTTGATTTTGTGAAAGACTTATAGAAGGGGAGAAATAACTGACACAGAAATTTAAGAAATCAAAATGCCAGATATTTTTGGATGAGCATTTTAAAGAAGTAACATGAATTGTAACTAAATTTTGTTAACATTTTAGAATTCACAATTCTAAAATAATTATTTTTCTTGTGCTAAAATTCACCTAATACAAAGCTCGAGAGCCGCTCAAGGTAGAGAGTTACTGAATGTGTGATTTGAATGTAAGAGGAGACAGGAGGAAGTGAAGATTGAATACAAGGAGGATAGATATCAATTGACTCTTGACTTGAAGAAGTTAAGATTGTTGTTTTCAGAGAAGCATCTTTGTGTGCATCTGTTCTACAAAGTAGTAGTTCTTTGCGGGCGGGGGGGAGCTCAGTGGAACTTTCTTATATTTGGAACAAAGAGAAAATGATTTAATTCCATGGAAGTGGCATGGCATGTCCTATCTGTAAAAGTCTGAACTGATGGAACTAAAGAATGGAGCTCATCTGAATATTTGCCATTGAAATAGCTACAGAATAGCAACATTGTATCCGTGGGAAAGAGGCTGCCAAGTGGAGAATAAATCTTCCCCATAAAACCATGCATATGATTTTGAACTATATCAAGGCTGGAAAGTGAAGATTGAGCAGCTCCAGCCCAAGTATTATAGAGAAGCATTGAAATAATTTTATTAAGAATTGTTTCAATGTATATTTTTGTTGATATGTAGAAAGCAAATTCAATCAATAAAATCAGCAGTGGGACTCAAACCCATAATTCAAACTGCAGTTTCACTTAGCTCACATTGTCTTTGTCATTACAAATTTATATGAATTGTAGTCTTCTGTTAAACTAAGTGAAAACTGCCAAGAAGACTGTTGTTTTTATAAATAAAGACCAATCCTATGATGAAGGCCCTTTCAGTTTTATCTCCTCTACTGGCCAGAAGTTTCATCAAAGACTTTTGGCTAAAGTGCTCCACTTCTGTCTCTTGATGGGTTAAACATACAAGTATGTGCAATGTTATATGATTTGCATATTGTAAATTTTATTTGCTTAGTCTTCTTTTTTTTTTATTTAATGTATGGTGATAGGGATGGAAATCTGAACTCGAATATTTGTCCTCTTGTTCAAACATGTAAATGGTTACAAATGTGTTGATATATTTTTGCTTTTGTAAGTACTTGACTAATTATGGAAAAATTCACTTTGAATATTAATTTCCTTATTCAACTCATTTTAGTAATCTTCTTTGTGTGCAGGAATAGAACTACACATCTAAAATGATATATTGGAGATGTAAATAATATATTTGTTCATATAAAGTGTGTGTTGTTTTTTTAGACTGACATTAAGAAGATTAAATTTGTACATAAAAATTTTTATCATCACTAGCCCTATAAATTATCTATAGTTTTATTTTTGGAAGATTATTTCTAGAAACAAACTTTTAACATCATGTGACACAAAACTAAGAGACAGATTATTTGTTTTTATACTACTAACTTAAGTAAAATATTTATTATACTTGAAAAAAAACTGTATTCAAAATTTATTATAAAGGACAAAGGAATTGTGTGCTTTATTATTTAAAAAAAAATGTTTTGTTTGTTAGCTATCAATTGAGATGGTGAGATGCCATCTTTTCTTTATAAATGGTATAGTTGACATACATGTAAGAAGCACTTGTGTGTGCATGCACACAAAAAATAAAGACTCATTTGTTCATTTATGGAATTACAGTTCCCTACTTTATTGGGAAATTTTCTCTTCCTCTCTCTCTCTAACAGAGTTTCATATGAAAATAAACATTTTTATCATATTTTCTATGTAAATCATTGTTTGTTTTCTTTTAAATTTTTTATTCTACTTTTAAACTGTTTGAAAAGTAGTTATCTGTTGCCTTATTTATTGCATAAATATTTTAAATTGTAATTAAAAATTCCTGTTTTCTAATACAGATAAAAAATTTGCATTCAAACTATTAAATTTATAATATAACTGCCCATACATTTATTTGATCTATTTTTGAATAAAATTTAGATTGGTGATACTGTTAAAAACATAACTGGTAATTATTCAAATAAAAAAAAAAATATTTTAGGACTTAAATTAGATGAGTTCCAAAAATGTAGCTAAAAAGAAAAACTTTGCTTCTTTTTTTTATGAATTTGGTAAAACTGATTTTTTAATATTTCAACAGAAAAAGTTTTTTTTTTCTTAGTAGGTAATTGAAGTTTTCTTGTTATGAAGAAAATTTCCATTTAGTTTTCTTGAGTAGATTCATTATTTGAAAATTAATTTAGATTTGATAGAATGCAAAGTGAATAATCTTTACAAGTTATTTTAAATAAGAGTAGACAAGTTAGCTTGCTTTATGTTCTCCTTCCCCAAATAATCTTTTTTGTTTTGATCTCATGCAATATAATGCTGACAAGAGTTTTAAAAAATGTATTTTTTGTTACATTTATTATTGTATTTGTTTTTAAGTGAAAAAGAAAAGATTACCTTTTTTTTTTTTTTAGAAACTTTTTATAATAAATTGTTCAGAAGCATTTTTGCAATAGTTAAGTCTGTGTTTATTATTTTTTTTGTTTTCTTAACTTTTCTTCATTTTGAATTAAAACTTATATTTTTTTCTGCGATCTCTATCAGAATGATATAAGGCAAATTCTTACATGCGGTTTAAATAGTTGAAATTAAATAGTTTTAATATAAATTGATTAAATTAGATTTGGAAATGTCATTGTCCAGTGAGTTGTGAAGAGGAGTTATGGCCCTTGAACAGGTTGTTAAACGGAAGACTTGGGTGATCAAATGGTGAAGCAAAGAAAAGAATACCTGTTTTTCTCCCTTTGGAAGATAAATCTGGTGAGGCTGTGCTGAGATGGATTTAAATGATATAAACGAGAATAATGGAATGGAAAAACTTAAAAAAACAGCCGGAAAGTGGATACTTCATTTAAACAGGAACCAGTCTGTTTATAGTGCTGCTGAGAAATATCAGAAACTTGCAGATATGTCAGTTTGTGAGTACTTTATTAAGTTTAAAGACTTTGTAACAAACCTGAGAGACAATATTAAATTACCAGAACCTATGTTAACGTACAGTGCCTTGAAAAATACTTATCTATCACAAGAAACTAAAAGATTAAAGCGCAGTGAGCAAGTTGAATTTTAAATCTATATTGGAAAAGCTTACAAGTCATCAGAACATATTCAATGTTACTTTTACTGATAAGGTCCCGGCAATTCAGGTTGCCTTTGGTCACAAGGGAACAGCTTTGGAATGTCAATCAGAAGTAGAACAGTGTATTTCACTCATTGGTCAAGAAGGCAGCCTTTTTGGTTGTCCACAAAAGTAGAAATACAAAGTGATGACAAATTGTTTTTTCTATTAGGAAAGATGATCCTTCAAATTTTTATGGTAGGCCTACCAGGTATTGTGCATGGTTGCACTTTTTATTGAGTTACCTATTGTCCAGATGCAGAAAAAGTTCCCAAAACAGTTACAGTATGTGATTCATACCAGATGGTTCAAATCAAATTTAATGTTGTTAAGAAACCTTAGTTAAGAGAATTTGAGTTGTGATGACACTGATATACACTTGAGTCAGTCCAGATGATACCAAAATAGACTTTCTACTCAGTGTCACACCAAGCATCAGAGAAGTTGGGTGTATTAGTAGGTTGACCTTGAAGGTAACCTCCAAGCCAACATTTTGCCTTCCATCATTTTAGCGGCTTCCCCCAACATTTATACAGGTGGTCAATGCAATTACACTTAGGATGTGCACATGTGAGACAGCTAGATGACAAGTAGATATATGTGCTCCACCCAAGAAGGAAAAGGGAGAGCGAGTTTAACATCCGCCAAAGAAGAACAATCCATATTTGAAGAAAAGCCACATGCCTTACTTGCTGATATTAATTGACAATGTCTGGAGGTGACAAAATAATTTTTTTTTTTTTTTGTACGAGATTTAGTCTTGTGTTCTTAATCTGTACACAATAATCCTTACATAGTGAAGCAGAAGAATACATAACATAGATTAACTGCCAATCAGATTTCAGATGAAATTGCTGTCATTTTAGATCAATTTCTGAGATTTGTAATTTGGGACAGGGGAGCATCCACAAATGTTTATAGAGAAAAACAGTATGAGTTTTTTCTGGAAACATTGCCAGACAATATTAGGATAAACATTAAAATGTGGGAAGGTAAAAGGAATTAAAAATTTGTAAATGCAGGCATGTTATCACTGCTAATTTGCCAAATTTACTCAGGCATTAGAGTGAATATTGTTACTAGTGTGATTAAGCTACATATCCTTAGCACAGAATTCATGAAGAGAGCAAAACAAGACAGAACTTGAAAGATGATACTATATTTATGCTTGGAAGAAAAAGGAATATTAAATATACAGCTTCTGGACATATGCCTACAAGTCCTTGGGCTTTACTAAAGAATCACAAGGTAAACTATTATTCGGACTATTGTCTTCATCTTTGTTGCCAAATTTATCACAATGTTTTGGCTGTTGTATGCTCCGGCCTTCTTCAGGTGGTTGGAATGTCAAACTGAACCCTTTATTTCACTCGCTGGGGTAGACTGTTCTAGTTCCACGTGCCATGTCTAATGGATGTCAGTTATCTCCTGTTAATTCACCTCTCCAAGTTGTCCACTGCCTTAACCAAGTTGACCCAAACTTTGTGAGTGAAATTGGGTAGACGGAACTCTTGGAAGCCGTTGGTGGTTGTGCTAGCATGAAATTACAAGTCATTGTGACTGAGGGTTTGAGTGTGCTAGCTTTGTTCAGACTGTTGATCATGCTAGATAACGCATTCTCTTCCAGAAACCGTAACTAAGGTCCATTCATCATAGTTGCCGTATAAACCACAGGTGGGCTATGTGGGTGTTGAACAAACACAAATGTGCCTGAGCAGGCGTCTGCAATGGGGATTAGCTGGTCACCCACGTATACTGGCATCATCGGATTCAAGTGGCTGCACCATTTAGATTTACAGTAGCTTTTTAAAACAAAAAAAAATGCCAAGGGAGTCTCCAGTGGTGTCAAGATAAAAATCTTTTTGACATACCATTTTTTTTGTGTATGTTTGTTAAACTTTTCCAATAATTTTTATTTTGTTTGAAGTTGGTGAACTTATAAAATATATTTTAAAGATGTGTCTGTTATAATTTAAGAGTATAGAATTTATTTACTTCATCAAATTTTAATTTACATAGATTTTCATCATTATTCATGATACACATGTAATAATCAGTACACTCTAAAATGTCCTTGAAAACAGTTTTTTTTTACTGACACTAGATTATCCCACAGCCTTTCATAATTTCTTAATATTCTCTAATAATTATCATTATTTTACATTAATCTACTTGAACTATTGCTCTCATCATGTTATTAAGAAAGAGTGGGAATTAGGTTTAAGGCTCCCAAATTCTAGTAGTTTAATCTGTTCAAAAAAGAAATAGAGAAAAATTTTTGTGACTAATTTTTTTCTGACATTTGTCATAATCAAAATATTGATTTTCTATCATTTTAGAAGTGGGGGTCCTGTTCATGATGGTATATTTTCTAATTAGAAAATATGAGAAAATTCAAAAGAAAATATGCAGGACGATGTCTTTAACATTCAACACATGTTTAAAAGAAAAGTTGCTGCCAAATTACACACACACACACATATATATATATATATACAAGGACGACCAAAAGTTGCTTTACCCATTTTCAATAATGATAAATACAAATTTCTAAATAACATAACTTTTATTTGATCATCGTACAAATACAATTGTTTTGTATTTTCTCATATTTTCTAATTAGAAAATATGAGAAAATTCAAAAGAAAATATGCAGGACGATGTCTTTAACATTCAACACATGTTTAAAATATATATATATATATATATATATAAAATTAGGAGATCACCCAATTCTGTTACCTTGGTTTCAACCCTTCAGTATCTTCAGGCAGTTTCAGTCAATTGATTTCGTAATGCTTTATTTTTTTTTTAAAATTAATGAATGCTTTATTATTTAAAAATAAAGAAATGCATGACATGAAGTGTGATAGAAGGGGAGGAGGAGGAGAAAAGCAAGGGTATTGGAAATGTGTTGGTGGGGGGAGTTAAATGAAATGCATATACTTTCTTTTCATCCTAGTTCATACGAACACAAAAGGAACTTTTTAGTGTATATGCAACGAGTCATAATTTCTGATCTCTCACGCAAAAGTTTTTTGGTCTGGAAATGTTATTATAGCTAACTTTTCTTGTTGACAAAGGTTGCAAATATTACAATGATTGTTGTAATGTTTGGTCTTTTTAAAAAAATTTCCAGTTTATGATCAGATCTTTTTTTTTCTTTTAATTTCCACAAATGGTTGGCTAATTGTGTATTTAGGCAGCAATCCTGCTTTTATATATGTTTCATTAAAAATGACTGACAAGATATGATTAAGCTTTTTATTTTATTTTTCTTGTGTTCATACAAGTATTTTCTTTTCTAGACAGAAAATGTGTAAAAACTGTCAAAAAGTTCTGCATGTCCGAATGCTTTCAACACACCTGCGAAATCAAAACTACAAAGAACGAACATTATTTACAAGTTCAAATGCTCTTTAAGGAACTGTGTTACTGACCAAACTCATAATTATATCAGTCACACTACTACATGTCTAGCCAGATGACTTACATCCAACCTATCCAACCATAGCTCCATGAAGACTCATTTAAACACACAGGCAAACCTACCAGACTCCATCCAAAACACACTAGTAGAAAATACAAGCATAATAACCTTATCTACATGCAAAAGAAGATTAAAAATAATGGAAGCCCTAATAATAAAAAAGAAAAAGCCAACACTCAATAACATTAACTATAAACACAGTAACAATGTGCTGACTGTGTTTGGAAAATAAAACATTTCTATAACTCTTGTAGAATCAGATTCCGACATTTTTTTTTAAATCTTAAATTTTGTGCAAGTTAAACACATAGAGGCTCCCAACCAAGTATAACAACTGATGCATTTTGATTGGTTGTAAAATATTAATTAGGTGTCGTCAACTAAGTCCGAAAGTACCGACCCAAATTTTGACCTCTTGTTGACACCATAAAATGTAAACATGTTCTCGCCCCCGCCCCCAAATGACCAAGAGAACTAATAAAAATGAAACTTTGACGCGACTTGGTCAGTGGGCACTTAAAATATTGAATCAATTCACTTGACTTCATTAGAAATCAACACAGCAAAGGAGATGAACTAAGTTCTTCAACATGACAACAAACCTTGTCAACCAATTCCAGGCTTAACGCTCACTCCCACAAAATATTTTATTCCACAACAAGAATCTCCAGTAAAAGAGTGACAACTCTGTAACAATCAGAACAATACTTTTTTCTATTTAATACAAAAAAACAACTCTTAAATTTTCCTATAACAACAAATATAGTTAACTACACCTTCTCCTGTTCACACATACAGTACAGCAACTGAAATTCTTTCAGTATCACACACCAAAGAACTCTATTGTGTTTAACAACTTTTGCACTATATATTATGTATTTGTTGTGTTTATAAAAATATTTATTGTTGAACAAATTCACAATTTCTTCTACTTGATTATTTCTCTTGTTGTTGTCTTTGATACATTTGATATTGTAAAAAATAGTAGAGGGTCAGTTTTGTATTTATAACCAATACAGATTGGCCGACCCACTATACTCTAGATACATATATAATACAACCCATACATTCAGTTAAAAGTAAAAATAAAATCATCCTTGATAATGGCTAAAAGTATAGCCAAAGCACTCAGACATGCAGAACTTTTGGACAGTTTTTACACACTTTATTTTCAGAAAAGAAAACACTTATATGAACTCAAGTAAAAATTAAATAAAAAGCTTAATCACAGAAGCTTGAACCTTTAACAAAACATACATATATATGTATATATATACACACATATATATAATGTTTCATTGAATAATTTAGACAATTTTATCTACTTATTTTCAATAAAATCCTTTTATATTCACAGACAAACTTTTGGTGTCATTATTAAAGGAAGGGAGAAAATTACCATGTTGTTACATATTATTTTATTCCGAGTACTTTCAACATAGCACAATGTCATTATCAAGTTGTTTATTTTGAGACAAATATTGTAGGGTTCATCATTTTCAAAGACAAAATTGTTGTGTTCATCTGAAAGTTAAAATGTTTTTTACTTGTGAAGTGAAAAACGTGAGTACTGTGGTAGCTGATCTACGCTTCAGGGGAGCTAACTAAGTATGATGTTGTCATGCATTTTTAAGAAATAAGTATTAAAACTATTAGTATAAACCTCAATATTTTAAAAATTGAAACCACCACTTAATAAACTGTTTTAAAATGTTTACAGTAAATAATTTAAAATATCTAGGTTTTAACTAATAGTTTTTAAAAAAAAATTAGACATGAAAGTTGCGCTACTAATGAGGAAAGAAAATGTATATTTATTATTAATATATAAAATGAGATCAGCCAATTTGGCTGATCTCCTAATATTTATACTTAAAAGCTCTACATGTGAAATTTTTATCTTTTTATATGTGTATTGAGCACTTTTTAATACTACTGTTTCCTGGTTTAATTCAACTCTGACCATTAACTTTTTTATTTTATATATATATATATATATATATATATATATAATACTGTTCAATAATTAGCCAATAACTCATCAGGTCTTTCAATAAATGATTGAAAAATTACAAAACTGAGTTGACCTTTGATAAGTATTGAATGTTATTATATCTAACTTAATAATAATAATTATCACTCTAGTCTAATACTGAACACTTCATGAGCAGAAATTTGATATACATTAAATTATATAATTTTGCATTTATTGATAGTATTAATAGTTATCATTATATATATATATATATATATATATATATATATATTTGTGTATTTAGGCAGCAATCCTTCTTTCATGCACACACTACAACATGTTTGACACACACACTCGCTCTACACCTTTCTGACCATAACTCAATTAGATCTCATTTAAATATTCATGGAGACCTACCGGACACTATTCGTAACATACTTGTTGACAACACTAATATAATAGCATCATCTACATGCAAAAAAGGCTAAAAATAATGGAAGCCTTATTAATAAAAACAAAAAAACCAACACTTAATAATATTAACTTTGAACATGGACACAATATTTTGACCGTGTTTATAGAAATGAAAACATTTTATAAAACATACATACAACAAATTCTTTCTTATTTTACAGTTAAAATATTTGATCCTTGAAAATGGCTAAATGTATAGCCAAAAGTGCTCAGATAAAAAGAACATTCTGACAGTTTTTATATAATTTATCTTCTGAAAAGAAAAAAATTATTAGATCGCATGATAAATTGTATAAAAAACTAAATAAAAGCACCTTGTCTGTCATATTCAATGAAATGTGCATATATATATATGTATGTATGTATGTATGTATATATATATATATATATATATATATATATATATATATATATAGTACAGGTAAACGATCTGTTGGTATATAATCTGGGTGGATCCTGGTAATATTAGTTATTAAAACTGATCCACAGAGAGCTTGATGTATTTATTATAACAGATCATATGTTAGGAATTGAAGGAAAAGTGTTTGAATCCTCAAACAAATTGGAAAATTCTTGGTTTCGCAAACACCCCCAATAGTTTTAGGGATAGGTGCAAGTTATGTTTAGAAGAAAAAATCAGGATAATAAAATATAAAGATCAATGCAAATTATTAAATCAACGGAGAGAACTAATTATGAAATGTAGACATAGAAATAAATCCCAAATTACATAAGAATACATGTGCATATATGTAGGGGTGTATGTGTATGCACAGTGGCATATATGTATGGGCATGTAAATGTACATATATGCATGTATAAAGATATGTATGCATATAAGTATGTTGGACAGCATGATTCCATTGGGTGCTCTGGTATTACCCACAATCTATAAATCTATAACTCAATTAATTTACATTAATCTTAACGGGCTTAAGTTTAAATCCCCCACCACTTATTAATAATATTGCACACCTGTAGTACAAAAATTATTTACTGTGAATCCCAGAAAAACACACTCAGAGCTTGTATAAGAAATGCCACATAGTAGGAACTGATATTAAACTACAAACAACAAAAGGTTTTGGCCATAAATAAACTCCAACCCCAGACTGCTTCCCCCAGGATAAGATACCTTATGCCTCCACCAATTTCTAACACAAACCCATTCTCATTAACAAGGCGTCTACCAGAGGAGGACTGACATTGAAAATAAATTTAAAACAATGCTGAGACAGACACTTAGGAGTTAATGATAGCCGCATACACAACTGCTTGAAATAGACTATCCTCCATGTTGAGGTAATTTTGGGTTTTTTGCTATAAAATATATATATATATATATATATATATATATATATATATATATATAGTCATCCACAGACAGACCATTTCGCTTTATCACAGCTCTTCAGTGTGGCTAAACATCTGATTGTTTCAAGTCAAGATCGAAACTCAACTGACTTGGCATCAGTAAGAGATCCTACCCCATGGCAGAGAGAAAGGGAAATTTTAGTGTTACAAACAAATTTTGTTAAATTCAACCAACAAGGTCTGTCTGTTTAACTTTCTATTGCATTTTTCCAATAAGATGTTTGCATTTCGGGATCAAAATTGTAGATAAACTGTTTGAAGGTCATGTTTGTTCTGTTCTTGTTCAAATATTTTTGACTGCTTTAGGCATTATCAAGAACTGCGTGTTGTTAGTGTGACTTAGCTATAAGCTGGCATTTTTCTGGAACGCTGGCATTCAAATTAATCCAAAGTGACATCATGTGTAAAATGCTTACACAAACATGGACTGCACTGGAAAACAATCTATCAAATTTTTATATGTATTATTATTATTTTATATTCAAATATATATATATATATATATATATATATATATATATATATATATATATATATAAATATAAAAGTGAACATTGGAGTCAACACTTAGAGGCAATAGGCTGTTTCATGCCTGATGATTACGACCAGCATGAAACAGACTATCGCCTCTAAGTGTTGACTTCAATGTTCACTTTTATATTTACACACTCTATCTCTTTATTGAGCACTTTATCCCATAAATATAGCACACCTTAAGAGTATATCTCTTCATATATATATATATATATATATTATATTTTTTTTAAAATATGATTCCTTCGCTACATAAGAGTTCTCATGTTTCAAAAATGAGAAGTCTTATGTAGCGAAGGAATCATATTTTTTTAAACAATATTATAATATAAGCTCTACTTCTGTATGGAGCACTGTCTTTTTAAAAATAAAAGCAAAAATACTAAGGGACTCTGGATTATTTACCTAACGTGTTCTTTCCTATTTTTCTGCATACCTGCACACACACACACACACACACACACACACACACACACACATATATATATATTCATTATTAATATAAATTACATTAAGCACTATTAAAAGAAAAAATATTTTTAAAAACCTAAGTGAATAATTTGAGAAAAAAAACTATAACTTCACGTATGTTTGTAAAAAAAAAAGTAAAACTAAAACTTAAAAGCGTTCAAAAAGAAAACTAGTTAACTTCACATATGTAAAATAAAAAGCATCCTTTCTTAATAGGTAACTAATTTATTGATATCCTCCGCAGTTTAAATCGAAAAATATTGTTGTGTGTTAAATTAATTAAATATTTTCATTTCACATAAAAATGAACTTTTTAGGATTTTCTTTTATCGTTTTTTATAAGTTCTCGCAAAATCTCGCAAAAGATTACAGAATGTCGATAAAATTAGCCGCTGTTTCGAACCTAACTACATTCCAATTTTTAACATAGTGTTTACATTAAAAATATAGTTTAGTAATAAAAATATAATTTTCATATCGAATTCATAAAAGAGTTATTTATGATTATCATATTAAAATAATTATAAAATAAACATTTAGTTACTTTGTTATACGTAGTAATAATAATTAATGAAACTCAAATAGTACAATTATTAAATAATTGTACTATTTGAGTTTCATTGTGGCTAACTAATTCTTTGTGATCTTTGTTTTATAAGGTTAAATTCATAATATAATTGTATTATAGTTTTATAAATAATTTACGTGTGAAACACCCTGAATACGAAAACAAAGTATGAATGCATAACTCTGTTTTGCAGTTCTACGTCCTTTTCCCCCACGTCTTCACTAGGGAGTACGTCTAATTTCCATCTTGTGAGCAGTAAGTATTATTTTTTTTTAACTTTTTAAAACGACTTCGAAGTATTGGCAATTTTGTTCAGTTTTAAATGGTTCCTAACTTTAGTTTCGAAATTGATTTCATGTTTTTTTTTTCTTTTAAAGTATATTTTTTGGCTAAAGATGGCAAGGCAAAAGAACGAAAGGAAGAAATCTTCGATGAATGAGGTGATTACCAAGGAATGTACTATTCATCTGCACAAGAAAGTATATGGTGTGAAGTTAAAGAAAAAAGCCCCCAAAGCTATTAAGAAAATAAAGATGTTCGCTGAAAGGATGATGCGCACTCAAGATGTTCGTATTGACACCAAACTGAACAAACATATTTGGTCAAAAGGAATCCGCCATGTGCCGTTCCGTGTCAGAGTAAGGCTGTCTCGTCGCCGTAACGAAGACGAAGATTCGCCGAACAAACTCTACACTCTTGTTACTCATGTCCCCTGTGCGAATTTTAAGGGAACACAAACAATGAATGTGGAAAACGAGTAAGAACATTATTCTTTTTTCAGTGACTGCCGTACTTTTTACCGCCAGAGTAACACGTGGCTTGGTATAAAATATTGGCTGTCTTGTGTATTGATTGATCCATTGATGTTGCAATACATTCATTGTCACCTTACGAACCTCTTTTGTCTTTCTTTACTTTTTATATTATTAATTGATCCTAGTTTTGAGATATTTGATAATTTACCATGATTTTTCTGTAAACTTTATATTTTTAACCCATAAATTTTGTCCTTTATCGTTTTGTTTTTTCGAATGTTCTAGAAAAATTCATTAAAGTTTTCCGTTTACTTTAAAATTGAAGTTTTGAAGGAAAGTTATTTTAACTAATGTATGTTATTTGAATTGATGCATCCTTTAATTTACCTTGAAATTATAACTACTGAATTTTGTGATAAAGCAAGACGACGAAAACTAAAAAGCACTTTCCAATATGGCGTGCATAGCTGACTGTTGACCTCATACGGTACATTAATTTTAGTGATAAATCCATCTTTAAACAAAAACTGTTATTCCTTGTTGCAAAATGTGTAAACTCTCCCATGAATTACAGGTAGAAATTACCTGTAACCGGGAACAAATCTGTATGTCTGTTTCTCGGTAGCCTAACACAAAAAAAAACTAGTAACATTCAGGGTGTGTAGACAATTATTTTTTTAATGACATTTGAAACCTTAAAAATTTATTTCTTAGTTTCTTCCACATCTCGTAGAAGTTTTTTCTTTTATTCCATGTATTTAAACTATAGTCACGAGATTGTTTTGTTGTCACTGAAGAGTTAACACTAATTTCTTGTTATATATTCAACTGTGCTATGTATGAGGACCCAAATTCAAACGAAGTTTGAGCACGTGGGTATAGCGAACAAAAATAAAATTATTTTAAAAAAATGGTGATTCTATATCGAATCACTTTTTAGACAAAACAAAAGTCATATATTTCAGGTGATCTTTTTCTAGAAAAATTAATCTTGAAATTTTGGTAAATTTGCAGATAATGTCCCAGTGACGAATTAAAAAAAAATTATTCCTGGTGTAAAATCGGGTGATTATTCTAAAAATAGCATTGAAAATTGGCGGAAATTTACCGTTTAGGAGATATTGACAATTTTAGTTGGTTCCCGTTTACCTTTTTGATTACTGCACAAAAGTTTACTGGACTCAATAATGTGTCACTCGGGCATTATCTAATCTTGATTATTTAAAAATATCGCAGGTGTTGACACATTTATTGTAACTTCACAGATTTGGTAAAAAATAGACATAATGTGATGCAAAAGTGCTCCATAAAGAATCTCCACTAATTCGCTAAAAAGAGCATACCCTGATGAAAATTTATCATCTGAAAAGTATTTTTGTATTTCTAGCACGCCCGAAATTGCTATTAAAATCGATGATGTTCGACATTTTTGAGACTTGTAAACGGAAGTTGAATTCTGTTTAAAAATTTTGAAATAATTATACTTCAAAATTGAAGTTATCTGAGGAAAGTTAGAAAATTTAAAGTTTACTTAAATGTAGGTACCGCCACTGAATTTTTGATACCAAAGTTTTAAAATTCAATTTAAAAAATGAAAAAATACTCTTGAAGATTTCATTCTAGTTTTAATTGAAAGGTAAATGATTAAATTCATTATTTCAAGTATTCTGGTGTATTCCAAATAGAAATTAGAAATTGGAATGTCAAATAATTGCCCGATTTTTTAAATTTATCGGGTTTAAAATTCTTTAAAAATTATAGATTTGTGACACGTTATTTGAGTAAAATCATAAAATATGAAGTTAATCTGATTTAAAATGTTATAGCATAAAAAAACAAAATCCACCATTTCTTAACGATGGGTTCCTCTTTGATCTTTATTGCTTTATGGAGAAGCTCTTTAAGGTGATGACAGCTCTTTCTTAAGTGAACGCATTTTTTAGTTTTTAACTACCTTAAATTTTACAAATTAACATTTTCAGCAATTATTTAATAGTGACTTTTAGGTTTTTAAGAAGCTTTGAAATTTGTATTTCGTCTCTAGGTTTTTAAGTTTACTATCTTAAACAAAAAATTGAACTATGACCAAAACTAAAATAAATAAATATTTCGTAAAATAGCAATTAAAGTAAAACTTTGATGCTTTGAAGTAGGTACCTCCACTTTTTTGTGGAAAACAGCATAGCGTAATGAAAACGACCACAAACTTAATAAAATTTTATCGTCAAAATGTTTATTAAGATGAAAGACCAAAGTATTTTTTTTTAATTTTGAAATTTTTCAATCATTTAATTTTATTTTTAACGTTCGAAATTTCTTAGAATCATCGCGGTGGCGATAACATTGACGTTTTGCGCTTTTTTGCGTTGAAAACATTGGTTTAGAAATTATTGTAAAAATCAAATAATTGTCTGATTTTAATGATTTTCAGGACTTATTCACAAATAAATGAAATTATGTAAAAAAAAATTTTTTAATATATTCATCCCCCCCCCCCCACACACACACTTAATTTCATGAAATTTCGCACAACCTATTTCCTGAATTTTGTTTTGTTTTTGTTTGTTAAAAATAGTTCTTGGGGATTGTAAATCACTTTTTTTTTTTTAACTTTGAGCTATTCTATCTGCTCTGAATTAAAAAATAATGAATTTTACAAGCATTTTTTTTTATAATAATTTAGGTAACTCGATGAGATCGCTAAAAAAAAAATGCATACTATGATGAAAAAGACGCCAAACTTGAAAACAAAATTGTATCGTTTGTTATTAAGAGGAAAGCCCAAAGTTTTTAAATTGTTTTAAAAAATTTTTCCTTTTTAGAACATTCTAAATTTTAATTAAAAAAAACCCCAAAATAACTTGTTTCTCTTTGTATCACCGCAACTAGTAAAATAACATGCAATTTTTAGCACTTTTTGAAATTTATTTATTTTTTTTATGAAACATTAATTTGGAAAATCTTGCAAAATTAAAAATAATTGTCGGATGTTAATGAAACTATTCATAGATGATGGAAATTATCATAAATTTTTTTTTTATTAGTCATGGCTGAATATATATATATATATATATATTCCTCCCCTCCCCAACTAATTTTATAAAAATTCGGTCGAATACAGTTTTAGTGATTACAATAGTTAAATTTGAGGAATACAAATTATTTTCTTTTTAATTGGATACCTCAAAATCAGCTCTGAATTGTAACATAAAATAAAATTTAATTTCTCAATTTCATGAAATTATGTAAATGTAGGGACTTTCATGAAAATAGATAACTCGACAAAAACGGCCTGAAAATTAATGAAAAAAATTTTTCTTCGTGTTAAATGTATATTTCATTATTTAGAAGAAACACTAAAGTATTTTTTGAATATTTTTTGAAATTTTTTAATCATTCTTAGCATGTCTTAAATTTTAGTTAAAAATCTTGTTTACGAAATATCGAACAAAAACTCGATATCAGTCATTTTTTTTTTAAATTTTGATTTTTGAAAAATAAGTTAAATTACTTGTTTAAAAATCGTTTAAAAATTTAATTATACGTTTTTCAAAATTTATTCAAAGAAAATTAGAAAATTTAAAGTTTATTTAAAATATTTTGAAAGAAACTTTTACTTACTTTCTTCGTAGAAAAATGTTGTTTAAAATAAAAGGGCGCTGATCTTAACATTTCCGACGTTTTGACAAGTGATGAAAGATGACATAAATTATTGACAGCTGACGTGAGATTCGAGTTCTCTTACGGAAGTACAGAATGGACCGATTTTTTTTAATTGGACTTGCTTAAGTAGTACCTTGTAATAATTAAAGTAAAAAAACTTTCAGCATTCCAATTTTTGGATTTTTTTTTGTGTTTTTAGTACTGTAGCTTTCACTATAAGTTTGTTGATACTATCTGGAGAAATTATAAATACTATAAAAAAAAAAATTGATTAAGATACAAGTGCTGCACTGCTGTTTCAGGGCCCATATAGCCCCTACTAAATAAAGTCAATTCAGATCTATCATAAAAAAAATTTATATCCTCAGTAAAAATAATCAAACATAGTAAAAGTCACAGCCTATTTTCTCTGAAAAAAAAAATGAATTTTCATATTTTTATTGGGGTAAAAATAAAAAAAATGATTTATCATCTGAAGAAAATATCAAGGAAAATTTATGTGAACCCCATGAAACTAGATATTTTCTGAAAGCAAACAATATGATCTTTCATTTAAAAATAAAATTGGTCAGTTTAAATGACTCAAGAAATTTTTTCAGGGGCCAAAATGAGAAAAAAAAATGTAAATTTTGCATTTTTTGTAGTTCTAAGCAAAATTTTTCCCCATTACACGCATAAGATTGAGAACTTTGCATTCTATGATGGGTTTAATGTTGCTGACGAATGAGAATATTTACCTTATATTTTGTTGGATTTTCCTAAATGACAAACGAGCATTTTAATCAGCTGTGGCTGAGTGAGATAAAATTTAACAAGACATGTACATTAAATTATGCTATAATTTAAAGTACACTTATGAAATTTCATTGTCTTTTTTATGCTCACTTTATTAAATTTTAAAAATATCTCATAGAAAAATATCATAACTGACATAATACAAAAATAATACTGTATAAATTTCATTGAATAGGTAGCTAATAAGTGACGTTTTTTATTGTACGCATGATACTTCCGGTCTTCTGTAGATTTCATTGGCAGACACATTATTGACACATGATTGAGACAAATTAAATTTTTTAATATACATCTGTTCGTTAGTTTGTAATATGCTTTGGAATTTATAATCTGTAAATATATATCTACTTAATAACAACATTCGTAAAGTTGTACAAACTTTTCCCTAATTTTATAAGAATTAGCAACATAATGTAAAAATTAAAAAAATTATTTCAGAAACAAATAATTTTAAAAATTTATTTTTTATTGAAATATATTTTTGCTTTCAGACAATATTGTCCATGTTCAAAATAAATAAAAGCAATTAAAAGCTTTTGAAATTAAATAATATTTTTGTTTTAATGAGTTTTGTATGTTACATTTCGGAGATGATTTTCAGGTAGAGGTGGTCCATCAAAAAAAAAAACATGATTTGGTTTCCTCAAAGCCATGTGCTTCTAACTAATATAATCACTAAACTCCTCAAAATTAAAATTATTAGAGTTTTCGTACAATTAGTTGGGGGGGGGGGGTAATACATATGAAAAAAAAATTCTGCCATGACTTTAATATAAAAAAAAAACATAAGTTCCATCATTTGTGAATAGTTTCTGAAAGTTTCATTAAAATCCGACAATTATTTTTATTTTTGCAACATTTTCCAAATTAATGTGTCATACAAAAAAAAACGTGCTTAAAATTTTGTTATGTTACTAGTTCCGGTGATACAAAGAGAAACAAGTTTTTTTTTTTTTTTAATCAAAATTTAGAATGTTCGAAAAAAATTTTTTTAAAAATAATTAAAAAATACTTTGATCTTTCCTCTCAATAATAACATAAGTATTTAGACGCTAAAATTTTGTTTTCATGAAGTTTGGCGTATTTTTTTTATCATGCTATGCCATTTTTTAGCGATTTCGTGGTGTGGCCTATGTAAATGGGTGGTAACTTGAGTGTTAAGAAAAAAAAGTAATTTCTGAATATGTCCTGAAAGTTTCATTAAAATCCAACAATTATTTGAATTTTGCAAGAATTTCCAAATCAATGGGCGCTTTCCTTGGAAAAAGTGCAAAATAAATCGAACCTTTTTTTTCTTTAGTTTACCGCCGTTGTAAAAAATACTAATTTTAACCAAAATTTCAAATATGATAGGAGTATAAAAAAAAAATTTCAAAAGATAAAAAAAAAAAAAATATTTTTGTCTTTCCTCTTAATAATAAACATTTTGATGACAAAACTTTTGTTTTTTAGTTTAGGGCCTTTTTTCATCATGCTATGCTGCTTTTTTTATGTGACCTAGTGGAGGTACTTAAAACTAGGCACCTCCACTCAATTTTGATACCTCTGTTTAAAAATGAAAAATTCTTGAAGCTATCTTTTCAGCTTTAATTGAAAGCTAAATGATTAAATTTACTATTTCCAGTAAGTAAAATATTCTGGTGTATTTAGAACAGAAATTATGTAGATTGGAATGCTCACAAAAAAAAAAAAAATCTTACAAGCTGCCACTTTCACACTTAACAAATTTGTAAAAAAAAAAAAAAAAAAAAAAAAAGTGACGTTATTTGAGTAAAATGAGCAAATTTAAAGTTAAATTAATCTGATCTGAAACAAATATTACTTGTAGCATAAAAAATAGTAATGTCAGTTTGCTTCCACTAATTTTAAAATTTAACTGGTATGAAATACCATGTTAGAGGTAACTAGATAATTTGAAATGTTATGGTATTTTATTTGTTCTTTATATCTT
This sequence comes from Acanthosepion esculentum, assembly GCA_964036315.1. Classification (NCBI taxonomy): domain Eukaryota; kingdom Metazoa; phylum Mollusca; class Cephalopoda; order Sepiida; family Sepiidae; genus Acanthosepion; species Acanthosepion esculentum. Next base: position 72,000,256 of record OZ038478.1, on the reverse strand, counting down.
TTAATGTATCTTTCATTTTATTCTTTATCGGTATGGTTATTTTATTATGTAATTGTTTAAACTGTTATTTTAACCCAATACCTTAAAAATAGGGATCTTCACTAATTCATTGTAAATTTTTGATACCCAAGGTTCAAAATGAATTTGATGGATGATTGAGTGATGACAGGTAGCATGGATGACTAGAATTTATATAAAATTTAAGTGAATACATTTTTTTTTTTTTTTTTTTTTTTTTTAACTAACTAGTAATTTTTACAGATGAACATTTTCTGCAATTATCTAATAATTTATTGACTTTTATTTACCTTTTGAAGATGCATTATGCAAAAATAAATTTAAAATACTATAAAATTTTCTTAATTTCTCTGTAAAGTGACAGCTCTTAGATCACATGACCATTTCGTAATGTTTAGCTTTTCATGGATGAAAATAAGGGAACAAATTAAGTAAAAAAAATAAAAAAATTAGAAATAGAATAGTGTAACTACGTTTATTAATCTTTCCAATTTTGGATTCTTAAATTTCGTTTCCACTTAATTACTATATCGCATTCAGGGAATAGCTCAGTACATAATTTTAAACTATTATAAAATATAATTTTAAAAAAAAAAATGAAAAAATTCTTGTAAGTTGTGGGTAACATAAAAACAATACCAAGCTTTTTTTTTTTTTTTTTTTTTTAAACAAAAAAAACTTAAATAATTTGAAGTACTGAAAATTTCATTAAAATTTGATTTTTACAAGAATTTTCAAATCTGATTTTATTTTTTTTCCATTGAAAACACAATGTAATTATTATGCCACTGCAATAACATAAACAAAACAAGATTTTAACCAAAATTTTGAACATGTTAGAAAGGATTAAAAAAAAAAATCAAACTATACTTTGGTCTTTCATCTTAATAACAAACTTTTTGACGATAAGACTTTATTTTTAAGTTTTTGGTCTTTTTCATTACCCTATGCTGTTTTCTGCAAAAAAAGTAAAGGTACCTAAATTATGTAGATCGGATTATCGGTTTTAAAAATCTTGCAAAAATAAAATATATATTTGGGACACATTGAGTAAAATTAGCAAATTTAAAGTTAAATTAATCTGATTTGAAATAAAAACATTAGTTCTAGCATTAAAAAAAAAGTAATATACAAACCTTTAACAGCAAGTCCTGTTTTTCTTCTATCTTTATTGACATATTGATAAGTTCAGAAGTGATGACAGCTAGAATGGATGAACAGAAATGACAGATTTAAGAAATCAGTTTTTTTTTTTGTTTTTAACTACCGAGTAATTTTTTCAAATTAACATATTAAGTCATCCCATAATTTGTTTGAATTTTAACTTTTTGTTAAAATGAAAAAGAATGGGTATTTTAAACTGATCAAATTTTATTTCAGAGAACAATAAAATTAAATTTTGTTTAAAACCCTGCTAACATGGAAGTACCCAAGAATCATTTGAGGCACATAATACTTTTGAACAATAGTTCAAGAAAGGAAACTCAGCAGCCGAAGCGGCTAGAAACATTCACTCAGTTTATGGAGAGGAATGTGTGAATGAAAGAACTTGCAGAAGATGGTTTGCAAAATTCAGAGGTGGAGATTTCACCCTTGAAGATGAAGATCGAACCGGACGTCCAATTGGGTTTGATGAAAAGCTTCTTGAAGCAGCCCTTGAAGAAAAATCCTGCTTTATCAGTTGTGGATTTGGCAGTGGTTCTCAGTTCAAACCATACAACTGTTCATTGTCATCTTCAGCAACATGGAAAATGGGTGCCTCATGAATTGTCTGAAAACAACCTCAAATCCCAAGTTGACATCAGCTCTTCTCTCCATTCTCGCCAAATTGTTTCACCTTTTTTGGATAGACTTGTGACTGGCGACGAAAAATGGATCTTTTATCAAAATGTTAAGCGTCGTAGACAGTGGCTTGGTAAGGGGGAATGACCACAGCCGAGAAGGGAACTTCATGGGCAAAATGTTCTTCTTTCAATCTGGTGGGATTGCCAAGGAATAATCCACTTTGAATTCTTACCACCTAATGCAACAATTAATGCTCAAATATACTGTCAGCAATTAGAGCGTTTGAGAAAAAAAAGATCTGCTCTAGTGAATCGAAAACTGGTGATGTTTCATCAGGACAATGCGCGACACCACACAGCAAGAATCACGTCACAAAAGATCGAAGAACTTGGTTGGGAGAAAATTCCTCATCCACCTTATTCTCCCGACCTTGCTCCTTCAGACTACCATTTGTTTCGTAGCTTACAGAATCATTTGGAAGAAACAGCTTTTGTAACACAGGAAGAGGTTAAAACTGAGTTCTTCGAATCAAAGCCAAAAGAATTTTACAGTAATGGAATTAGTAAGCTTGTTAATAGGTGGAAGGAAGTCACAGATAATCAGGGAAAATACATTGTTGATTGAATCTAATTAAATGTAACATTTGGTCACTTGTTTTCTTTATTCAAAATTCGGACAGAACTTATGGGATGACCTGATATTTTCAGCAATTATCTGATATTGAATTTTAGTTACGTTTTTTTGAAGATGCTTGATGAAAAAATAAAAAAGATTTAAAATACTATAAAATTTCTTTAATTTTAAAATTTAATAACAGACGAAATTAAAATAAAGATGAGTAAGCAAGAAAATTAACACATTGATCTGGAAATTTATTTTCAATAATTAGAATGTCCTTTGTTCATTAATAGTTAATAAACTTTAACATTAACTAAAACATTTTTCTATTTTCATCATAGGCTATATAGTTCAAATTTACTGTTTTAAGTACAAACAAAAAATCAAATGAACTTCTCCACGTCTTCTGTATATTTGCATTTAAACTGTTTTTATGGACAGGGACCAACAATTTTTTTTTTCTTTTGCTTTCAGACAATATTATCCATATTCATAAAAACTAAAAGCATTTGAAATTAAATATCCTTGTATTACTGGGTTTTGTATGTTACAATTCAGAGCTTGATTTTAGGTAGATGAGGACTGATTTAAAGGAAAAAAATGATTTACTTTCTCAAAGCTTTGTGCTTTTGACTAATATAATCACTAATGATTCAGTATTGAATTTCTAGAGTTTTCATAAAATTAGTTATGGCGGGGGGTAATAAATATAAAAAAATACTTTTACCATGAGTTTCAAAAAACAAAAAAAAAAACTATTTTCAGCATTTTGGATATTTTCTGAGAGTTTCATTAAAATATCAATTATTTTTTATTTTTTCAAGATTTTCCAAATTAAAGTCTGCCATTTAAAAAAAAAAAAAATTGGTGAAATTTGCTATATTTAGTAGTAAACCTGAATGCAAAGAGAAACTTTTTTTTTTTTTTATCAAAAGTTAGAATGTTGGAAAAATTTTAAATACTTTCTTCTTTCCTCTTAATAGTAAAATAAACCTTTTCATCATGTTTAGGGTCTCTTTCATCATGCTATGCTGTTTTTAAGTGAAATTGTGAAGGGTTCTACCTAAACAATATTAAAAAACAATTCTTATAAAAATTTATTCATCAAAAAAATTTTCTTACGGAAATAGTGTTCTTAATAAATCTTATAAAAGCAATTAAAAACTTTTTTTAATTAAATAATGTCAGTTTTACTGCATTTGTTTATCTTACAATTCAAAACAGATTTTTGGTGACTTAACTGTTTTACAAAAAAAAATCTTAGGTTCTCCAAGGAGTCCTAATAAAACAAATTTGGGCCCTAAAAATTGACTTTCTCAATTTCATGAAATTAAGTGGGTGGCAACATGTATAATAATTAAAAAAAAAAAAAAAAAAAAAAAAAATTCATTCATTTGTGGAAATGTCCTGAAAATTTTGAAATCGGACAATTATTATAATCAGTGGGGGGGGGGTGCAAAAACACTGATAATTAATTACATCAGCTTAGGTATATTCAATAATTTACAACCCCCCCCCCCGAAAAAACAGCATAGTATGATGAAAAAAAGGCCCCAAACTTAAAAACAAAGTTTTGTTATGAAAAAGTTTGTTATTAATAAGAGGTAAGACAAAAGTTTGTTTGTTTGCTGTTTTTGCTTTTTTTTTTAAATACAATAAAATAAATTTAAAATTTCATAACTGTGTGAGAGATAAAATATGAGAGGTACCTAATTTTTATGTTATGGAATTTCGTGGTATTTTTATAACTTATGAAAAGAAATTCACAACTGAAATATGAAAATAAATAATTAAAAATAATACCATAAAATTTCATAAGATGTGTACTGTTCTTAATTTTATGAAATTTTTTTGTTAATTTTTAACTTTTTTTTTTATATTGTTTCCATCCCTAGAATTGAAACTAAAAATGAAAATTAATAAATTGCTGTATATGTCACTGAAAAACATTTAATTATATTTAAAAAAAACAAAAAAATTAAAATATTGAAATAGGATGTTAAAAAAAAACCTAAAAATCTGGTGATGGTCAAAGTCACTTGGAATTCAATGCATGTTCACGGTATAAAAACTAACTAATATTTACTGAGGTCAGTTTATTGTCAGGAGAAACAAAATGTGTGACATGTTCATCCATATATTTGGAAAAAAAGACTTAAACTATAGAAATTATTTTAAAAATATGTGTATTGCAGATTATAATAAACTTTCAAATTTATGATCCATAAACATGTATCTACTTAATAACAGCATTTCCTAAAGGGCAGAGATTGAAACTTAATTTTAAAATATTTAGTACGTTTATCACATTTTGTATTTAAAATTGGGCGGGGGGAAAAAATCAGATATTGTCTTTGAAGACATTTTTGATTAGCTTTGGTGATGACTTCAACTTTGGTAGCTCAAGCCACCTAAGTTTTGAGTCTTATCATCCAAGCCTCTTTATTGGGCGTTCATGTCTACTCTTTTTCATGCATTCTTGCTTGCTTACACTGAGCCATTGGTACAAATATTACTAAATCTATAGTTAACATTAAGGTCCTTGATTGTGATGTCCAGCCTATCATTTACAGATTCACTAACTTTGTAGGGATGCAGAGGGCAATTATCTCCCCTTTTTACACTACAACTTCATGAGTGTCACGTGACTGCTGAGTGATATCAAATGCAGCAACAAGGGGAAAGAATGAAAACCATGTGGTCCAAATAAGAGATATGAAATACATCACCCAGCCTGACAATTTTCCATCCTGGAAATATTACAATTAAGAAACTTTTGATTTTCACCATTTTATGCTACTTGTTTTATCCATGTTTTGTTTTTTTTATATATGAGCGTGAAACATGTGGGAGAAAGTGTGACATGTATACAATTTTTAACTATCACCCAATACGAAGCTCAAGAATCAGTCAAAGAGTTGCAGTTGAAATGGTAATGACAAATGATGTGATATGAATTAAAGAGAGTTTGGCAGAAAATTGACATGATAATAGATAACTATTCCTTGACAAGGTCAAGATTAAGGTGTTCAGAGAATTAACAATGTGGGAGTCTGCTCCATAACATCGTAGTAATGGAATCGGGTTTGATTTTGCATTTGAACTTTCTAGTGCTTGATGACATTGTTTGATTGTTCTGTCAATTTGTAAAGGTATTTAAAACTGGTTTAAATAGAAACTTATGAAATAGGGACTTACAATCTATGAAATTAAACTAGAAACAGATGAGTAGGTACAATTAACTCAACTATTAAATCACAATGACAAAATTACTACATCATATGTATCGCACTTGAAATATTGCAGTTTAGTGTGTGTACGTAAGTTTGTATTATTGCTCAGAATTGGTAGGAGTTGCGTACCTTGAGTTGTGTGAGAATTTGATTGTTTACTTATTAAGTAGTGAGAAAAATGTCACTTTTTAATTTAAAGTATTGTAAGTGGAGATGTGTTTAATTCCCAACAAATTCGTGAACTCGCTGAACTGTGGATTGGAACTGTGGGCCCCTCTCGGTGGCAAGTACCGAAGGGCATCCAAATATGGTGATCCAGTGGGTAAAGATTGCGTTTGCTACTGCTTCAGCTGTTATTGATGGAAGTGGCATGGCTACTGGCCATCGCGTGAAGCGATCTACGATGGTGAGTATGTATTCGTAGCCGTTTACACGATCCAAAGGACCGACCAAATCCGCGTGTAGGTGGGTAAATCGTCCATCAGGGTTGGGAAAAGTTGATGCAGGCGCTTTGGTGTGTCTGCCTATTTTGGTTGCTTGGCAACGTAGACACGTGCGGGACCACTACTTAATGTCAGTTGCCATACCGGGCCAAACGAATGTCCGATATGGTCCGCAACGTTGTCTTAGCACCGGGGTGAGCTTGTGAATGAAAATGATCAAACACTGGTCGTCGCATTGCTTGGAGGTAAGGGCGTATTTTGCCCGTGCTGATGTCACAGTATATGGATTTGTCAGTAAATGGAAGTGGTCTTTTCTCGATCTGCAAAGAGGTCTCAGATCGGACAGATGAGAACCTTTCATCATTTTAGATGTTCATTTGCTAGGGTGTCGAAATTGAGTGCAGCAGGCTGAATGGTATTGAGTGTTGTACGTGATAATGCATCGGCCATTGTGCTGCTGGTGCCTTTGATGTGGCGGATGTCAGAAGTAAATTGTCCTATATAATCCATATAGTGAATGTCACGAGGGTTGTGCTTCTAGGATTTAGCGTGTAGGGCGTACGTCAATGGTTTGTGGTCGGTAAATACTGTGAATTCACGACCTTCTAATATGTGACGGTAGTGTCTAATTGCCATGTATACTGCTAATAGTTCACGTGAGAAAGTACTATATTTCATCTGCGCGGAGTTAAGTTTGAGAGAAAAGAATGAGAATGGTCTCTCAATTCCGTGAACAACCTGATGTAAGACTGCGCCGATTGTGTTAGAGGATGCATCAGTGGTGAGAGTTAGTTTAGTGTCACCCGAGGAAGTTATGTAAGACAATTTAACACAATTTTGTAGCACTTGCTTAGCAGCATTAAAAGAGTCCATCTCTTCCGAAGACAAAGTTATTTTCGGGTTCTTTTTCTTATGCGTAGATAAAATGTTGGTTAAAGATAGTTATATAGCAGCACAATTATTAATAAATTGGCAGTAATAATTAATCATTCCTAGGAATCTCCGAAGTTGACGTAGAGTTGAAGGTGGTGGGAAATCAGTAATTGCTTTTACTTTCTGGTCTAAGGGAGTTAACCCATGTTTGTCTACTATGTGACCAAGAAAAGTCAAACTGGGGACAGCAAATATGCATTTTTCATCGTTTAACTTTAAACCATAATGCTGTAAACGTTGGAAAACTGTTTGGAGATGGTCGTAATGTTCTTCGTGCGTCTTGCTGGCTATTAATACGTCGTCAATGTAGGTGTACGGTAATCCGCGGATGACTTCGTCAATGAGTCACTGAAATGATTGAGCTGCGTTGCGCAAACCGAATGACATTCTGGTAAATTCAAATAAGCCAAAGGTAGTTGTTATTGCCGTTTTTAGGAATGTCGGACTGCTCAATCGGGATCTAGTAAAATGCCTTCCGCAGATCCAGCTTGGTGAAAACTGTGGCGCCTTCTAACGATAAAGCGAAGTCTTTAATGTGGGGGATTGGGTATTTATCCGGTACAGTTTGGGCATTTAGTAGCATGTAATCCCCGCACGGACGCTAATTGTGAGCATCGGCCTTTGGGACCATGTGAACCGGTGTAGCATAAGTCTGATTATGCCTAGCTGAAGCATATTATTAAACTCGTCCTTAGCTACCCGTAGTTTGCTGGGGTGTAGACGACGCGGTTGAGTATGCACTGGGGGTCCGGTAGTTTTTATCACATGTGAGGCTCTACATACGTAAATGGTGATAACTGGGATTTATATTTCTGTAGTAATTTTTCGTAGCCATTTGTTTTGGGTACTACAGCTGTTAAACCTAATGTTGAGTGTCTTGATGTAGATCCGCGGCGCTGCAGATTCGTACGCGCGTCAGTAAGCGTACGCGAAGATAAGTCGTAATGTGCCAAAATATCTGTGCGTAGGATTGGCATTTTAACATTGGCGATTGTGAAGGTCCAAATGAATTCCCTTCGTAATCCAATATTGAGTGATATGACATGTTCGCCGTAGGTATTGATTGATGTGCCGTTTGCTGCTTGTAGTTTCAATGAAGCTTACTTGGATACTGTTGATTTGTCGCAATTCTTGAATGGTACAATGCTGACTTGTGCACCGGTGTCGACTAAAAAATCGATATTGCTGTTTCGGTCGCGAATATGAAGAGGCAATTTCTGTTGTCAGTCCTAGCAGCCAACGCCTTCAATGGGTGCCAGGCAAGTCGTTTCCCTGTAGGTCAGTTGGGAATGTGTTACGGAAAGCACATGACCGCTGGCATTTTTTAGCGCGCGCGCCAAACACCTCATGGTACCAGAAATTACCATGCTGACGGTGGCGAGGGTGACGCGACGCTGAGCGTGGTCTATGGTTGTAATGCCGGGTAATTGAATTGCCACGACTTCTCGGTTTGTTTTGAATTTCGTTAAGCCGTACAGAGCGTTTTTGCAATTCTGATGTTAGAAGTTGTAATCTATGGTTGAAATCCGGAGTGAGGTCGTCTGACGGGCTTACAAGGATATTTGCAGTACCGACCACGAATTTAGCGAGGAGTCGCTGTGTTAAGTTCGGAGTGCCTCACGACAGAAAATGGCATTACTGAAATGTCAAAAATCCCTCTAAAAATGAGTGGAGATTTCTATGCGAAACTTACGGTGTAAAAACGCTTGGAGGTGTATTACAATTAGGTTCGTAAAAACCGTGAACAAAAAAGGTAATTAGTTCATCTCCAAACGAAATTACAAGCGTGTAGGGATCATGATGGAAAGGTCAAGGTTGAAAAATGCCCTGTTCTCTTTCGCTTTTGTGAGCAGCCGAAAGCGGCTGCGATACTATCTTATATCAACGACGATACCTCGGCACACCTCTCGCTAACCACCGACGTGTCGTCAGACGCAATAGGAGTGGTGTTACATCAACATGTGCATGACAATACACTACAGTACCAATTTCCTTTTTCTCAGTAAAGCTTACTCCAACTCAAAAGAAGTACAGTGCTTTCTCTCGCGAGTTCCATAAAAAAACTTCCGACACATTTTGGAGGGCAGAAACTTCACGGTATTCACCGATCATAAACCTTGGTTGTGTTCTAAAACATTTGTTCACAACAATTTAAAGAAAAATATTAGAAACAAATCATGCAAGAAGATTGAAAGCAAAGACAAACATTATGTACAACAATAACATTGGTTTATATACAATTCACGAATACAATTGAGTTGAACTTTGATGGATAAATAGGAATAGATGTATTTGGCTGCGTAGAATATTATTGTGAATGTTTGAACGTGTTTGCAATTGCTATTCAGATTTGTTCACAAAATTAAACCAAGTGTCCAGTTACGTACGAAATTGTTCTTTGTGCTAGTTCAGTTATTAGTGTGTGTACGTAAGTTTGTTTGTATTATTGCTCAGAATTGGTAGGAGTTGCGTACCTTTAGTTGTGTGAGAATTTGATTGTTTACTAATACTTATTAAGTAGTGAGAAAAATGTCACTTTTTAAAGTATTGTAAGTGGTGTTTAGATAGCGTTCCTGAGAGAGAGCGTGCTTGTGGATTGTTGAGTCAGAGATATTTTGCGCGGCAAAGTCGTGTTTGGTCAGAGTTTTGACTTGCGTTGGAATCTCTGAAGGAATGAAAGTCTGACTGTTTGAAGCGATCAGGAATTTCCTATTTATAGATTTCTGGACAAAAATAAGGGCTCCGGTGTCTTGCGCGCGAAAAAGCATTTTCACGTGAATTTGCTACAGTTCTCAGGTTTTTGACCAATAGGAAACGTTATTTGCTGAAGCTAGAGTTTTGATTGGTTGATAGATATTTTGGTGTGAAGTGGATTATGCTGGAGGGTGAAAGGTTAGTATGGATTATTCCATCAATCCAATATGCAAATTACAAATTGAAGATACCAAAATCAAGCAAGTATAATATTTAAATATCTGGGAAGTGTCTTAACAGATCACGGAAAGTGTGACACCGAAATCCGAAGGTGCATTGGTATAACGAAAGATGCCTTCCAAAAGCTAAGCTAATTATTAGGAAACGAAATAATTTCGTTATAAATTACAAAAAAACTGAACTGTTATGTAATATTAGTCCTCCTATGTAGTAGTGAATGCTGAACAATCTCCTCACGGATGAAGAAGAGGCTTGAAACAACAGAAATGTGGTTCTACAGAAGGATGATGAGAATAACATAAATAATAGGGACACGATACATAGAAGAAGAAGAAGACGTCTTTAGCGTGTTTCTCACTTCTTGTAGAAGATTGTTGGGGATGCGCAGAATGAACTAAGATTTTTGCTTGAGTGTTAGAATATATCAGAAGGATTTTTCGTCAGGTTGCGTGATCTTTTCATGCATCCACAACAATAAATAATTCGCAATATAAAACAAGACAAAACATGTATGCAATTCAAACAAACAAATGCATTTATATACAATTCAAATATTATTTACAAAATGTTATTGCAAGGTATTATATGTCTTATGTTTGTTAGTGGACGAAGATTTTGTTTGCTTTTTAGTGTATTTGTATTACAGTCTATAAGAAATCGTAATTAGTGTTTAAACAGCGTTATTTATGTCTCTATTGTTTTTTTGTAATGTTTAGAATTGAGTCATCAGAAGTAGTCTACCCTTAACCGTAGGTATGTAATATGTTCGATAATAGTATTTACTTAAATTGTAGTGAGTGTTGATAATTCACTTTAGATAAGTAAAGTCTTGCAAGTTTGAAGTTCTTTGTATTCACAGAGTAATCTTCGAGTCGAGTTTGTGGGTGAGTCAGTTGTGGTTTTTTCGCGCGGGAAAATTATAATCGCAAGTTACGTGGATTAGATTAGCGTTTCTCTGTGTTCGCTGGACTTACTGATTTGGTCAGTTGGAAATCTTCCTTATATAAGGTTTTAGATGTCAGAATCGGCTCAAGTAAGTTTGGGCGCAATTTAACTTCCTCACGTGAAGTTTTTGAATTATCACGTTGCGAGCCAATAGAATTCGCTGCTTAGCACAATAAGGTTTTTGATTAGTTAAGTTGATTCACGTAGGCGTGTAAAATGGAATGTTCCTGTTGCTAGCGGTGATAAGGTAAATGGACGAGTCCACAAAATCATTCTTTTGACTTGTTTCTGCTCAGTCAGTCAATTACGTGCCATGCGTGATACACGCTTAGGCGAACATGTATCTTTCAATATATGACTGACGAGGCAGATATTTTCCCGCAGTAGGTTGCCATTTCTTTCTGCAATAGACCAGTTGCCATCCAAGTCTATAGAACCCGGTCTGTCCTGCTATTTACCCATAGCTGGGGACAGGAGAAGAAGATGATTCATACCTTTCCCAAGGGTAATAAGACGTAAGTGAATGTAATAGATTCGACTGGAATTCGATCTCCGCTATCCATTACTCCACCGTGCCTCCTTTGTTTCTTCTAGGAATCTGGTTTAATTCCATTTTTTTTTGTATTTTTCTGGTAATTAATCTACCGTCTTCAGTAGTATCGGATGAAGTGTTCAAGTAGTCTTTCATGTTTTGATTCTTCAAATTTAAAATATTCTGTCTTTACACGAAGTCTATCAGTGTAACAATGTGACCATCGTTCGAACTTTTTACCGACTGGCCAATGATTACATACCCCCCACCCTCTCATCCATACCACCACCACACGCAGACACGCTGCATTCTGAGTCTTGATCTCGTCGGTGTTCGCTGATAGCTGGGAAAAGAAGAGCACGCCGTATGCTCACAAAGTAAACACTACAGGGTGAGGAGATAAAATTTGCACTAAACATTTTACTTGATTTTTCTCATGAAGCAGTTCAACTAATTTTATGAAACCTGGTGCATTTTATTATCATAAGCTTCTGTAATAATAAACCAAATTTTTCAGGTTATTGTGTAAAAGATGAGTGTTGAGGAAAGCAAACGTCAAAGCGTGTGTCATATGATAAACGCACATGTTCATCCACAGAAGATTTCAAGCATAGTTGGATTATCCCTACGGACAGTTTTAATGTGAAGAAGAGAATGACTATGCGAAACTATTTAGAGAAAACTTGGAAGTGTCGGAATCAACAAAAAGCGCAATAATGACTTCATCAACACTCAAATCCCAAATCTCAAAAGACCCAACGAAATCCATGAGAAAATTAGCAACTGAACTTAAGGTGGATGCTAAGACGATCTTGTAGTGGACGCCCACGCACACCACACCCCACAAATTACTCAACAGTAATTGGATAATAAATAAATAGTACTTTTCGTAAAGACAATTTACGCATCGCACGAGCCGCATAAAAATTTCTCGTGTTTTGTTTCACCAAACTTGTTATAGTAAAAAATCAACAATTGGTCAATTTTTGGCCAGTCACATAAATTGACACTTTCTTCAATATTTTTCCCGCGCTCGTTCTTGGAGCCTACCTTACTGTATATAAAGCAGAAATTTAAGGAAGAAACTTTAGTAGATTATAAATTTTCACAACCATAATCACGTACGTGTTATTCTTCATCTTCTACACAAACATACATACACACATTAACTACATTCACGCAACACAGTGAACTGTCTGTTATCAAAGCCAAGTGAACTATTCAGAACTTTAACATTCTTCTGCACAAACATCTAACTTTCAAATTCAAACATCAAACATTCTTAAACACTAAACAAATATCAAAAAAGAAAGTCCTCAAAACATACACTTGTATTTCCCACACGGTACAAGGGAAATCACTTTTTACGACTTAATCTTTATTGTCATTGTATATATATTTGTTTCAATATACATTTTAATTGTTGATCATTCAATCATTTCTTGTTCTTTTCTGTGTTTTCTTTGCAAATTGAATGTGGAGTGTTAAATCTCAAGACGCAACCTTCGACAAAAACCTTCTGATAATTTCTTACCAACACCATTAACGCCCCACAGTCTGAACAGCAGTGAAAGTTTAAAAGAAACTGTGAAAATTTTCTCAGACGATAAGATATGTACTGTTGACGCTGTTCTGAATCGCAGGAATGACAGATACATTGCATACTCAAAAGCTTATGTCAAGGGCACAACGAAGCATCCAGCTCAAGTTATGGTCTTTGGAGTTGTGGCCTCCGATGGGGAAAAATGTCTATCAAATTTTACAAACCTGGTGAAAAAGTTAATGCTGATGCCTATTACAAGTCTCTGAGATACAATGTATTACCATAGCTCAAAGTCAACTACCCAGAGGGAAACTATTTATGGACTCAGGATGGTGTTCCTGCCCATACAGCCCAAAATGTACAGAATTTCTACAAATCCAATTTTGTCGATTTTTTCCATCATACGTCTGGCCCTCTTCCACCCCAGATCTCAACCCTCTAGATTATGCTGTTTGGAGTTTTAGAACATACTACTAATAGAACATCTCATCCAAACGCTAACTCTCTTATGAATAGCACCCGAGAAGAGTGGGATAAGATGTCCTCTGTTTTTTTGGAGAAGTTTCAGGAGGGCGTGTGGAGGCAATAATTGAGAAATAAGGAGGACATATCGAATAAAATGTTTTTTTCGTTTTGTATTTGTATGTTGGAACCATTCATATTTCTCTAAATAAAATAATTAATCAACTATAAGGCTCTTTATTTCAATACCAAAATTATGCAACTTTTATCTCCCCACCCTAAGCCACGTCGAGAAATAAGAATGCAAACTCCGTTTAATATATTATATACACCGTAGATGTTTTATTCAAGACTTCGTCTGCTCGTCCGGGTGGATAGGTAGGTGATATTGGGGACAATTTCTTCTAAGTCAGCTTTCCCTTTATCAACTCTTCGCCCGACACGGCGACTGGCAAATAAGCAATGGCGGCTCCGGAAACGTGACACGGATACGCCCTTCTCCCGCCGATCAACACTCTCCGCAATCTCAAGCATGACTGTTAATATAGACCATCACCTGGATATAACCCATTTCTGACTTAGTTGCCACTTGATCTGCAACCATCTTTCATCCACCACTTTATCCTTTGGTTAAAGTGAACGCCGCTTAAAAAACCGAACATCAAAAAACACTATCTGCTGGTCCATCAGACAGAAGCACTTAAGTTCGAGATAAAACCACCTCTTCTCTTTTTACGTGGGTGTCCATAGTATCACATCAGAATATTGTCTCTTTCAGATTTTAATCCATTCTTAGCCTTTTAAAAATTTTCCTTGCGTACCAAATGTAGCGCTAGTTAGGGTCGTCATCGTACCGAAGGTAATGTGACCATTCTTTCTCCGTCGTCATGGAACCAATATGACATAAACGTGATATAATAGACTATTCCGGTCACTATATGCCTAATGTAACTTTGATCGGTAATCACGATTCCCAGTTTTACAGTTCGGTGAAGCATGAATGGATTGCGTGGATATTTTTTCATTCCTCTCCCTCAACGCACCTTTCTTTACGTTTTGTACCTGCTGGGGTAAATTCTGTGGCGTGGCGTTTTATTCACTCCAACATGCCGTGAATTTTTGTTTATGGTTCAGGCGATGTTTCCATCCTAGCGACCTTGTTAATTTGGGCAACCTTACTGAAAGGCGGGATATTTCTAGCAAAAAGAACAAACTCAGTTGATAAAACTATCAACAATTTATTCAGTCGGTTATGTGCCATGCGTGATGCACGCATAGGCGATCATGTATATTTCGATACATGACTGACGAGGCATATTTTTCCCGCAGTAGGTTACCATTTCTTTCTGCGGTAGACTAGTTGCCATCCAAGGCTATAGAACCCGGTCTGTCCTGTTATTTACCTATACATGAGAAGACGAAGGGTATTAGCACGTAAGTGAACGTAATGGAATCCGAACTCGGCTCTCCGATTACTCCATCGTGCCTCAACAATTTATCAATGATGAGAAAATATAAAAGCTGCAACCATCATACTTATGCGGTTTGGCTTCAGTAAATTCTTTTCTTCCCTTGAGGCATTGAGAGAAATCTAATAGTTAAAATACGGATGTATTACCAACTTCGCTACTGATAGAATTTGTTTCTATTTTAAGCAGCGATTCTTTAATATGCTCATGGGTTACTATGCTAGGAGACAGATGTCTCAATGCTAACCTGATAATCTGAGCATGCTCCAGTGATAACAATAATGACTGCAAATCTTGCCTCATATATTGTCAACTGTGAACAGCTGGAAATACTGTTTAACAAATGTCCTTAGTCTATTCATCTGCACTTCAATTATTGCCGTAACATTCCCTAATTATCAACTCACATCTCAGACCTCATTGATCAAACAATTGATAATTTGAATGTTCTTAATTAGATCAATTCTAGTTAGAATTTAGATTAACACACTTTCTCTTGTCACCTGGGCCATCTCTTTCTGGTGTGTTTAATTTCTTGCTAATCACTTTTAAATCGCCTTCCGATACTGCTCCAAAGAGTACAATCGGGGCTATTTCTACTATGGGTATCACCGCTCGTTTTTCTATCCAGACGCAGATATCGCAAGTACCCATACATCTCCTTACACTGCTTAACTATCATATTCTTTTGTCTGAGAATCTTAAATATTTCCTTTGTTCCGATCATTAGTAACCGTTTAATTCTCACCTGCAATTATTTCGCGTGCTATTTCCTTTCCCAATGTCCTTATCAATCCTTCATAAGGGCTTAAATCAATCACAAAGGTTATCTATTTGGATATGGTCATAGTCACTTCATTTGTCTTCTTGAAAATTGTGCTTTATGTTTCGTCGTTGTAGCTGACGTCAGCATCATGAGAAATCTTAGCATTCTCGAACGATGCATTCGGCAAAAACAATAAAGAAATCAGCTAAACAAGCACAAAAGCTACGTACGCACACAAGGAGCGAGCAATCTCCCGATTATGCGCAAGGCTTTAATCTGTTCAGAATCCTTCTCTCCCATCACCTCAAGTACTCTTTTTTTTTCTCTACCGACTGTCAATCCATTTTCTTTGAAATCGTCTTCTTAGTCCTCCTTCATTTCAGCACTTCTCAGCCTCTTCCTTAAAGGTAAGTCCTCTTCGTCCTGTTAAGGGCTATGCGCTTCCACCCTTTTCTTCAATTCAGCCAGGGGAATCTCAATGTCAGTTTCCAGCTCTTCTATGTCCTCAGGACCTGAATCGTTTCCCGTCGCATTACCAACTATCGACTGCGAATCACGAAGTTCCAAACCTGCCTCTATATCTAAACTGTCCTCTCCTCACAACCTGTGGTTTGGCCAAAGTCACCTGCCGAATCGGCCTTTCTGTTTATGTTGCTATGGGGATCTCCCATTTTTCAATCTCAGCTGGTTTCAGATCATTAGCATGTGCCTATTTTGTTTTACCTGTCATTTGATCCCATATTACGAATGAAACTGTCCCTGTCTGTTCCACTATCTGATAGTAAGGCCTCCACATTGGTCAAACTTGCCATTCCTTACATGTGCTTTATAAAATATTGGGTCTCCTACAGACAATTTTATTTCTTTGGTTTTCCTGTTAACTCTTTGATTTAATCTTCTTTTGAGCTCTGCGTATTCTATCTCTTGCCTGTAAAAAGATTTTATGCTGATGTTTTTTTTATTCGGTATCACCTCAAGCAAGGCATTGAAGCCACTAAAACACACAGAGTGTTACAGGGTGTGGGGGAATTAGGAACAGAAACATTAATAATAAACAGAAAGAGAAAAGAGTAATCAGGAGGACAGTAGATAGCAATTAACATTGCATTTAATTTTTTCCAGATTAAAGTTGGTTGGAAAGCATGAAGCTGAAAGGGAGTTCCACAAACGAGAAGTGCGAAAAAAGAAACTGTTAGCATAGAATTTACGGCTACATCTAGCCAGCGCAACTGTAAATTGGTGAGATCCCGACGCCAGTTTGGTACTGCGCTTAAATTCATAAAGTCTAGGTACCATAGAGAAGAGCACATCCGAACAATTACCATGAAAGTATTTATAAAAAAGATTCTGTAGAGAAAAATTGTCTTGTACGACACAGTGACCCGACTTTCTTAGCAGCTGACCTAGCAATGGATTCAATATAGTCTTTCCACTTCATGTCAGTTGAGAACGTTAGTCCGAGAATGGCGCAACGAGTCACTTTTCTGGAGGTTGGCATCAGAGAAGGCAGAGAGGAGTCTTTCAGATGATTAATGGAGAGAAGTTTAGTTTTGGAGGCGTTAAAATTAACAAAGCCATCTTTTGCCCCAGTTAACGGCGGACTTGAGGTTGTTTTGGATATGGGCTGCCATTTTGACCATGTCGGATTTATAAGCCTTACTATCGAAGCAGGAGTAAATGGTTGTGTCGTCAGCGTAGATGCCAAGTCGAGAGCCGATGACATCGGGAAGGTCGTTAATGAAAATTAAAAACAGCGTAGGACCCAGGATGGAGCCATGGAGGATACCCGTGTTAGTACGAAAGGATCTAGACGAGTAGCCATTCAGGATAACCTTCATTTCACAATTTAATAGGAAAGATTGGATGAGCTCAAAAATGTGTCCGGAGACACCGTAACTATTCAGCTTGTGAAAGACTGTATGCCAGACCCTGTCAAAAGCTTTCGAGATGTCCAATGCTATCTATGCTTCATCGTTTTTATCTAGAGTATGATAGACTCCATCCGCAACTATCGTCAATACATCAGCATTGACCTGGAGAAACGAAAGTCGTATTACTTGTCTGAGAAAAGGCCCTGTGATGAGAGATGATGAAGCAATACAATATTGATTAGGTCCTCTCTCAGCCTCCCAAAAAGAGGTCGAAGGCTAATAGACGATAGTTGGATGGGTCGGACGGTTTACAAGAGTTCTTAAAAACTGAAACAACAGACGATGACTTCCGTCAGGTAGGAGGCAGCGAGGTATTTATTATATTTAGAGAGTACACCCGAATATTTCCTTCTAGGTTTCAAGATGTTATCCACTTCTCGCACCAATAAAAGTTAAGTTAAAAATAACTGAAAACCTCACAGCTGTCAGAGCCTGATTCAAAAATAGATCTTAATTCTCGTTTTCTCCTTCAGATAATTTTGCTAATATATCAGCCAAAAATCGATGAAAACATTCCACTTTTGCATTACTCTGGGGGTGATAAGGGGAAGTAGTTGCATGTGATACGTCTAGGTTCTCCATGACTCTCTCAATACCTGGTTTAGTTTCTCTGGTTCATTATCAGTAACCAATTCCAAGGGCGTGTCAGATCTCGGAAATATATTAGCAAATTTATAACCGTTTGTGTAGTTTTGTCCTTTAATGCACACGCTTCAACCCAATTTGTCAACCAGTCCACAAAACTGACGATATATAAATTCCCTCTGGATGTTTCTGGATAAGGTCTCGACACATTCATACTAATCTTCTCAAAGAGGTAGGAAGAAATATCAGTCTCTACCAATAGAGCAGTAATATTCTTTCCACTTCTCGCATGACAGGTGATACAGCTGCTATATAAACTGTTATGTTTCTATATGGAGCAGGCCAATAATAATTTCAACTAATCGGCTCGAAGGTTTTGTCAGTTCTCATATGTCCAATCTTTTCCTGACATTGTTCTAACAATAAGGTCTGCAATCCCTTAGGTACATACAATCTTAATCGGGGATCTTATATATATAATACTGTCGCAGTTAGCTCCTCCTCATTTCCTTAACCCTTCAACAGGGGTCTCTCTCTCCCACGAGTATAAATACTGGCTGACCTTTCGCCTCTTCCTCTTTTTCCGGCTTACGCACACGTGCGGCCAGCTGTCTCGACAAAGGCCTTGGGCCGCTACCTCGCGCGTGAGGCGAGGTAAAAAAAAATTTCTCTTTTTCACCTACACCAATATGTGACCTCTCACACAAACAGCGTTTCCCATATTCTGGGAACACGCTAAAAACAATATACGCGTTCGTACGGACACTCAACACACACACGCACACACACACAATAACTTTTCCATACAAACACTGTAGTGTAACATTTCATCCATGTCTTCAATGTATTTGTAATTCGTGTATTAATCTATTTGTTATTAATATATATTTGTTTGCATACATGTATATCGGTCTTGTTTGTTTCTTTATCTTCTTTGGACTCCATTAAGGTCCAACATTCTTATGTAGCTGGACCGACTAGCGAGATACATCTTAACACATCACACTTCAGACCGCATAGTCCACTACAATACAACGGGTCAACAACGGACTAACTTTATTTGCGCATCTTGAAATGAGCGCCTTTTCTCTGAATACGTGTGTGATTGATTTGTTTTTTACTCTTTAGAAAACCTTTTGCACATTATTTAAAGTTAGAAAATATTTTTAGATTGTAAAAATGTTTTTGACGATAATAATGATTTGCTGATACAAGTTCTACTAATTAATTCATAACTAATGGGATAAGTGGTGAATTCATACCTTTCCTAAAAGCATTTGCGTGTAAGTGAATATAACGAACCAGGCTGGAATTGGAACTCGGCTCTCCGATTTCCAATTCCGAGCCGTTATCCATTAACGTCACCGGCACATCCAAGCGTACAGCACCTGATATTCCCAAGTAGTCACCCATCTAGGTACTGATTAGGCTCGACGTTGCTTAACTTCGGTGAGTTTTTGTTTGTTTTATGTGTATATGTGTGTGTGTGTGTGTGTGTGCGTGTGTGTGTGTGTGTGTGTGTGTGTGTGTGTGTGTGTGTGTGTCCATCTCATCTGCATGCGTTGTCCCTGATTTTATATATTATTCAGATCAAAACAACAACATTTGGTTTTATTAGCATTTCCCTTTACACAAAGATATTTATCTGCAAGCCTACTCGAACGGAACATAGCACAAGGTCAAAATTAAAATAGGGATTTCACTTGAAACCAGTGTCCTAAAATAGTCGGCATTTCCTCTTTGGGGACGCTTTAGGCGCGAGATAATGACCCTAGCCACCTCCCGAGGGTGAAGTAATGACCGTGGAGACAGGCCTCCTGATTTTGTACTTAAAATAGTTAATGCTATCTTTAACCTATTAAGATCAATTTAAAACGCTTCCTTCTTTATCACAGATGTAATTTTAATGAGTATTTTTTGCGTCATATATGACGTCATAATCTATTTTAAGTGAATGCAACAACTCATTAAGAATAATTAATATAATAGTTAAAGAGACAAAAGATTAAACAATCTACACTAGTAGTCATCAATCAAAAAAAGCATGCTCCAGAATAATATTTCCCTATCATTTAGCCATATTCTTGTACTATTACTATACCTCTTGACGAATTGTCATCAAGCACAAAGCATAAGTTATCGAATTGAGTTTGACGCTCAATTTTCACCACCGTCCGTAATTCCTAAAAATCCAACAGATTTGGTATACAGCGTTCCACTAAATCAATTAACCAGCAAACCCATTATTGTCCGAATTAGGGATCAGTCAAATAATATCATTATACCAGAGGGAAACCCAGATGTGTTTGTAAGCAGTTTCGACGTTTTGAAATGGAAAGGCATTACTAAAGATGTGTGGAAGCAAACTGGAGGTAAATTTTGTCAGCGAACTATGTTTGGTGAAAGCTGGCCTTTAAGACTTAACCGTGAGAAATACAGAACTATTTGTGGATCAGGGCAAGATTCTACTGTTCTTATTAAGAAATTTGTAAATGATATTATTATTTTGGATTGGATAAGTCATCAGCACCCCACAGGAACCGTGCCCACTAATAGTCGCTTTCTCAGAGTGAGTATACCAGATATGAAACTAACTGCAGACTCTAACGCTTTTAATATAACTGTTCCGGCCGCTTCTCTTGTAATTACTAATCAACCTCCAAACGTCATCCATGCAAATACTGGTTTTAATATTTCGGCTGAAATTAATGATGCTAAAAGTAAATTAATTACCGAAGGTTTAGATTCCGTTCTCTACGTTGAATTATGTGTTCCATATGAATACAAGCAGTTTTATCATGCTTTTGGAAAGGACATGCTCATTGTTTCTACTGAAATTCGATTGGGAGGAGCCAATGTAGTCACTCATCAAGGTACGAACGACTTGGTTATACGCAAACAAGCTTCTAGAGGCAAAGTTAGTTTCACAGACATTCGAATATTAGATGTTATGTCAAAATTAAAGTTGAACTTAACAATGTATATGTCAAAAGATCCGTGGCTTAGATCTCCCGACTGCTCGACGTGTTATGCAGACATAACTTATAAGGAGGTCGATAAATATGGCATTGTGAAATTTAAACCAATGACAAGCAGTTTACTGAGTAAAACGCCGGCAATAGTTTTTACTCAGGAGTTTGAAGTCGTAAAACAAACCCTCGAAAAATTAATCCTGATAACACCGTATAAACAAAAACAACTTGTAATTACTCGTAACTTTCCGATTCCTGGTCCCGTATATTTGGAGGCCCAAGACATTAATGGGAATCGAATTTATTCTGGCCCACACGCGAATCTACCAATAGAAATCGACACAGTTCCTAAAGGTATTTGCATTTCTGTAGATCATACTACCTATATACGCGAGGGTTATGGAATACTTAAATGTTCAGTATGTCAGATTATAGGATCTGTGTATTTGAGTATATATTCCAAAGTGAATCCCTTAGCAGTAGCTAACTCAAGTAATTATAAGGTTGTCGGTGATGTTCATGTGGCTCATTTTGATCACTTTAAATATTCAGGTGCTGGATGGAATATTGAACCTCATTTAAACAGTTTTATTCGATTTGGTGCCAGAGATATAAACAGTGGAATAATTCCTGGAGTTTTGAAACATTTTCAGATGAGCATATACGTGGATACCGTTGAAACAAATAATGATATCACGCGAACAATTAAAATGTACTCAGCATTTCGTGACAAAGCACAAGAAGAACCAAATACAGCGCTCCGCGGAGTCATAATGCCAAACAATGCGAAGATTTCAGCAGCAATGATAAGAGATGTAAACAACGATGAAATACCGATGCTTTCGCTTTCACAGAAGCAGTCAGAGTTCACTGTGTACCATTATTTTAACAGACTTTGCTGGAACTGGCAACAGATTGGCAAATCTTTCCTAGTTGCATGTAAAGAAAGAAAGTGGACTTACATAGCGATACTGAAAATGGAGAATGAAGTGATTCCGGACATTTTCCCAGATATTGCTTCAAAACTAAATATAACTTTTAGTAAAGAAGTGATAATAGAGACTTTTGATCCCAAAAAGCCGGATGAAGATATTTTATTTGAAAAAATTAAAACGGTTAAAAATTTGAAAAGCCGAATTATATTTGCTCTGATAAACGCCACGTATCAGCCGATTATATTACTTGCTGCTGCTCGCTACGGTTTATCATCCAACGACGGATACCAATGGCTCTTTTTAAGTGACTATGCTTACGCATTTCCCATAAATAATCTTTGTGGAGAACATTTAAAATGCTCAGAAGCTTTCATAGGTTCACTTATGTTCATTGAGGCTTACAATATAAGCAATTTTCATTCTGATAACTGGTATCGTGTATTGGATTATTACTTATCTGCTGATAGAACAGTACTCATGGGTTTGGAACCATCCTACCCTAACGTTGACGTTGGATCTTTGTTGGGTATTGGTTATGATGCCGTTTGGTTATTTTCAGAGGCATTAAATCGTATAATCTCGCGGCAACTTACGGCCACAGGTGAGCTAATTGTACAAGAGCTACGGAAGATTACAATTGAAGGGCTTAGTGGTGTAATAAAACTAGACAACAAGGGTGACAGATCTGACTATATGGGGACAATAAGAATTGTTAATACGGAACCTGAAAGCAGAATTCAGTTAATAAGATTTTGCAAACAAATCACCCATGATAGTCAAGTAGAGTTCAAATATGGAATAGCTCCAAAATACATTGATTCTTCTAGTAACTTGTCCATCACGGTTACCCCTCTTCCATATTCAGCTGTGTACAATTTGAGAAAGTTCGTCTCTTACAGCGGAGGGATTAGTGAAATGAACAATCAATGGATTGAGGACAAATCAGAAGCTTGGCCGCCCATTAGAAACCAACGATTTGAGAAAATTGTTCCCCAGTTTTTATGCAGAAATTCTTGCGGAAAAAGAGTAACAATAGAAAATGTTAATCTTTATGACAGAGGAAAATGTATTTCCATGGATACTTGTGAATGCTTTTTAGGTTACTATGGCGTTAATTGCGAAAAGGTGATGTGCGTCTGTCTTTTTGGACACTGTTTAGAACCTTTCAGATGCAAATGTGCAAAAGGTTGGGCAGGTAAGATGTGTAACAAACCAATTTGTTCCTTCAGCTGTTCTAACGGAAAATGCGTGGAACCGGAATTGTGCAAATGTACGTCTCGTGCTTGGGTTAACAGAAGTTGTTCTATTCATATTGCATCAATAATAGTTCCTTTGACTCTTCTCTTAGCTGCTTTCATCTACTTAGCGTATATAGGTACATTTTGGCTGAAGAAATATCTGGAACATAAAGCTGCTTTATCTGATCTTAGCTGGTTAGTTAAGTGGTCAGATGTAGCAAAAGTTGATACTGCAGCTACAAGTAAAGTTTCTTGCGCATTTTCTGAGCTTTATTCTTGGAATCGAGAAAAATGGCATGTGAAGAGTTTCAATTCTAAAACTGTCGACGTAGATGACGCCAGAATTCGATTCGATTTGGTTGAGCTAGTGACAGTTCATCACAAGAATCTTATAACATATGGAGGCGCATGCCTGACTTACCCAAATGTTTGCCTCCTTGTAGAACCGGCACACAAAGGCAGTCTTGAAGATATATTAATTAACGAGTCCATTCAACTTGGTTGGGACTTTCGTTTTTCTTTTATGAAAGATATTTGCGCTGGCATGAATTTTCTTCAAACAAAGACAAATTTTCATTCTCACGGTCGGTTGAAGACATCAAATTGTCTTTTAGATAATCGCTGGACTGTGCGTTTGTCAGGCTTCGGGGCACCTACCATCCGTTATGGACCATATACAATATTAAGTGATTCCGATGACCCAGATGTTTATTATGAAAATCAACTGTCATTATTGTGGACAGCACCTGAACTACTTGAAACAGCCACCTGCATCGACGATATTCGCATGGGCACAAAAGAAGGTGATGTTTATTCTTTTGGAATAATTATTTCAGAGATTGCAACACGAACCATACCATTTGGTCATGAAAGAAATTTCCTTTCAGTATTCTCCATTCTGGACTTAATCGTCGATAAGGATAACCCTGCTTTGGTAAGCGAACGTGAAGTGTGGAGTTCTATTGGAGGAGATCTGTTTTGTGTTCGGCCCCAAGTAACAAGCGAGCAATTACCAGAAGGAAAGACTGTTAAAAAAAAATTTAAGAAAATGTTAGATGATATTTGGTGTGAAGAGCCTACAGCGAGGTTACCGTTTCAGAAATTAACTTCACTTCTCAATAATATTCATCCTTCGAAGGGAGAATTGATGGATAACTTGATACACTTGCTGGAATCTTATTCTAGCAATCTTGAGCACATTGTTGTTGAAAGAACAAACGACTTAGAAATCGAAAAAACTAAAATTGATAACATCATTAGTCAGATGCTGCCAAGACAAGTGGTTGAAAGTTTGAAGAATGGCGAAAAAGTGCAACCAGAAATATTTGATAATGCCACAGTTTTTTACAGTGACATCGTTGGTTTTACAACCATCGCCAAGAAGAGCAAACCAATGCAAGTGGTAGATTTGTTGAACCATCTATACGGCAAGTTTGATGGCATCCTAGCACAGTACGACGTTTACAAAGTGGAAACTATTGGTGATGCCTACGTTGTTTCTAGTGGCGTTCCAAACCGTAATGGTAATTCACATGCTGGTGAAATTGCTACAGCATCGATAGATATAGTATGCACTATTATGACAGTACCGATTCCACATTTGCCCGATGATAAATTACTTTTGCGTATTGGTATCCATTCGGGGTCTGTGGTTGCTGGTGTAGTTGGTCTTAAAATGCCTCGATACACACTTTTTGGAGAGACCATGCAGATTGCTGCTAATTTAGAGGCTACATCAAAACCGTTGCATGTTCAAGTTAGCAAATATACAATTAATATTCTGAATGAACTTGGTGGCTACTTCTACAAACGACGTGGAGATAGGGAAGTATGTGGTAGAACAATAACCACCTACTGGCTTATAGGTAAAGCAGGTTACGAGAAAGTTTTACCAGATGTTGAAGATTAAATTTGTTTTTCAGTTTCAAATTGTGTTTGAATAAACGCTAAAATGCATTTGGTGTATTATTATTATTAAAAAAAAATAGTTGACGTAATTCTTCCAATATTTTTTACCTCTTCGAGAAAGATTTAAGAAAAGAAAAAACACTGTTTTTGTATACAAGTATAAAAATATTTATATTGTATGCAATTTTGAAACATAACTCGAAGACTGACATACTATCGAAATATTGTTGAACATTGTTAAACACTATCTTTTCTTTTTCTTTTCTTAATTCGCGCTATTCTATAAGATTATTATTATTATTATTATTATTATTATTATTATTATTATTATTATTTGCTTTGATTTCTGTTGTACACTTATTTTCTTCCGGGTCCCAACCAGAGATCTAAAGTCAGAAATGGCACCATGACATTTTCCACTGAAAGATTTGGAAAAATATAAAAATAAATCAACCTAAGATCACACACATTTTGCACAGATAAAGCCCTTTTTAAGGTGTGAGATATACTTGTGAGAACAATATTTTGTATTTATTTAAGGAATGGACTACCAGGGATCCCTTCAATGAGTCTATCAGAACCATTTCCAATCAAACCCATGTCTCCATACAAAACTGGCATTATTGTTGCCTTTATGTGTCACAATTTTTAGATTTCCACTTCAAAATCTTTGTAGTTTGATAGCTTTTTGGAGATCTTCAAAGCTACATTACGGTCTGCAGGAACTGCCATATCAATAAGAAAGCACATTCTGTTTTTGTGGTCTTTGATCACTTTTTCTTGTTGATGAGCTTTGATTATTCTGGCCGTGTGCATTGTAAAGTTTCATAAAATTGTTACAAGTCCTATGTCTATAACCGGGCATGGTTTGTTTATACCAATTTCTTGCAATTTTCATTATTTTTTTCTTTGTTCTGTTGTATACTCATTTCTTTCCGGGTCCTAACCAGAGACCTAACGTCAGAAATGGCATCATGACATTTTCCATTTAGCATTTTTTGAGACGTGAACCAAAAAAGCATAAGATCACACAGATTTTACATAGATAAAGCCCTTCGTAAGGTGTGATCTGTACTTGTGAGTACAATTTTTTTTTATTTCTTTAAGGATTGGGTTACCACCAATCTCTTCAATGAGTCTATTGGAACCTTTTCCAATTTAACCGAGGACTCCAACTACAACTGGAATTCTTGATGTCCTTATGTGCCACATTTTTGAGATTTCGATTTCAAGATCCTTGTATTTTAATAGTTTTTTTGAAGATCTTCAAAAATACATTACAATCTGCAGTCGCTGCCATGTCAATAAGAAGATACATTCTGTTTTTGTGGTTTCTGCTCACGATGTCTGGACGATTAGCATTGATTGTTTTTTTCTGTGTGTATTGTAAAGTACCATAAAATCGTTACAGGTCCAATGTTTGTAACCGGGTCTGGTTTATTTATACTAATTTCTTGAAGTTTCCTTTCTGTAAAGTTGCTGATTTTGCAGATATTGACCCACTCTGTCATGCTGGGTTTTATATTCAGTGGGTGCCAATACCGTGCCACCTGATACAAGATAGTCAATTGTTTCTGGATATTTATCACAGAATCTGCATTTTGGTCTAACACAACCAAGCAAGAACAAAACCTTTGATTTCAGCTTTTAAACCTGTGCTACGTAGCCACTGATGGGTACGGTGTTTGTCTATATCAGCTTGTTTGGTACGGGTAGAATATTGACCATGGAGAGGATTGTCTTGCCATTGTTTCTGTATTTGGTCCATTGCATTTGCTGTTGCTTTCTTTTTTAAGATTTTGCCGCTGAGGTGTATTATGTTTTACTTCGCCCACTTGTAATACAATTTTGAATTTATTGGCTTCCTTTATTACTGAATACAGTTTATTACTTCTTTCATGTTCTTTGACACATATCATCATCCAGTCTTTGAAGACTGATTGTTGTAGTTTTGTAAGACAATTCTAGTTGAATTAATCCTCTGCCTCCTTCGGATTTGGACACATACAGACGATCAACATGATGCATGCGATGGCAAGTGAGACGCTTTCTCGTTTTGGCGTCCATTCGCTTAATGTCAGCTATGGTCCAGTTAAGGATGTTGAAACTGTATTGTACCACATGTACAGCCAAGTTATTTATGGCTGATATTCTGTTTTGTGAATTCAACTCGGTATTTAACACCAGAGGCATATATCTGTTGTGTTCTTTTCTTACTTTCTCTTTCATTTCGTTATGCTGTATTCCATCTCGTTCGCTAATTCCTAGGTATTTATAGGCTTATTTTTGTTCCAGTTCCCTAATCTTTGTGATAAAATCTAGATATATTGAGTGTGTTTCTATAATTCTCCCTTTCTTGAATGTTACTTTTGAACATTTATCTTATGTCGTCACTGAAATATTTTACAGTATTGAGGAGACACTTCAACATATTGTCGTCTTTGGCAAAGAGTTTGAGATCATCCATGTAGTGAAGGTGGTTGAAAGAATGTTTGTTTACTTTGTATCCATAGCTATTATTGTTTAGTTCATGCTTAAGGGGGATTAAGGACAGACAAAACAGAAGGGATTGAAAGGTTCCTCGTCGGATATTCAGGCAGTTGGAAGTGACAGTACCATTGGTGTCATTTAGGTATAATTTTTCCACCGTCCCATGCTATATTTAAGGACATTTACTATCACCGAAGATACTTTGTACATTTCCAAAGCCTTAAGGATCCAAGAGTATGGCACACTATCAAAGACTTTACGTCAATCTATCCATGCTGTGCTGAGATTTCTATCTCTTTTCCTGTAATTTTCTAGGATCATTTTGTGTATCAATAGTTGATCTTTGCAATCATATGAACCTGTCCGACATCTTTTCTGTTCCAAGAGAAAAATGTTTTTTCACCGAGAAAAGAGTTAGTACAGTTAGGACAGACGTAATCAATGTTAATAGACAGACATGTTATTGGCCTATAATTTTTCGGATCATCTGTTTCACCCGTTTTTGCTAAGAGATATGTAATACCTTCAGTGATCCATTCTGGGACTTCACTTTGATTATTAATTAGCATTGATAAAGTTTGTGCAAGGGTTTTATGGATTGATGACAGATGATAGAACCAAAAATTGTGTACCTTGTTATTTTCTGCGGATTCCAATTTTTTAGATTTCGTTAGAGATTGTCTGATATTAGTCTTGGTTATATTTTCCCATTCTTGTAGAAGTTTATCCATCATTCTTTCTTCTTCTCGTTTGGTCCATTCTGTATTAGGATTATATTCCTTTAGTCTCCTCCAAATATTCTTCCATAATTTTTTCAACTTCTTCAATAGATGGTGTCTTTTTGACTTCTATAACAGATTTACCAGTTTTCCTGTAAAACTCCTTGAGCTAACTCCAGTCCGCTAGGCACTTATAGCGGTGTTAGTATTTGCCATAGTCACAATTAATATAGTAAATAAGCTGCCAATAACAGCTATAATTTAAAGTAGGTGCCTCCATAAAATCGCTGAATAAAGAGCATACTATGATGAAAAAATATCCAAAACTTGATAAAAACTCGGTTTTAGGGTCAAAATCTTTATTATTAAGAGGAAAAAACGAAGTATTTTTATTATTTAATTATATTTTTTAATCCTTTTTAGAACATTCGAAATGTTGGTTAAAAATCTTGTTTTTCTTGCGTCAGCGGATGGACTATAAATTAACATAGCAAATTTTAGCGGGTTTTTTGCGGTGAAAGACTTTGATTTTGATTGATTTTGAAATTCTTGCAAAAATCAAATAATTGTCGGATTTTAATGAAATTTTCAGGACATATTCACAAATGAATTAAATTATTTTAGAAATATTCTTTTTTTAGAAAATCTTCGTAAAACTTTTTTACATGTGTTAAACATCACTTAATTTTATGAAAACTCTATATTATCTAAAAGTAGAACACCTTGGACAATTTAAATCATCAATTGTTTGTATTTTTTTTGTAAAATCTGATCTTGTCTTACAAAAATCTGCTCTGAATAGTAAAATCGCAATAAAACTAAGACATTATTTAATTAGAAAAGCTTTTAATTGCTTTTATGAATAACATATATTAAGGACATTATTGTCTTAAGAAAATTTTTTTTTTGATGAATAATGAATTTTTACAAGATTTGTTTGATTTTTTTTAAATATAATAATTTTTTAATTAGAATAATTCATAAAGTTTTTAAATTCAATTTCAAAGGTGTAAAGGTTAGGGAATGTTATTAAGTAAAACTATATTTTTTAATCATAAATCGCAAAACTTATTACAATATGAGGTATCCCAGTATTTCAAAAATAATTTTGAATTTCTTTTGTATATTTATAAACGTTTTTATAAACGTACCGATTTTTGTAGATACGATTGTTCATACACGACATTATCAGAAAATCAAAGCGATAATTATAGTAAATTTAAAGGCAAAGTATTTAAAATTCAATAAAACATTAGATTACGGAAAATATTTTTATAAATTTTTAAGATTACTGATTACTTAAAAATCATATATAAAAGCCGCTCACGTTATTCTTCAATTATTTTTACGGATAAAGTCTCCGTAGAACAACATTAGATAAACAGCAAGCTGTTAACACATCAACAGATTAAGTAAACAGCTACCACCATGTTAAAAAATGCATTTCTGCAATATTTTAAACTTATTAATTATACTTTAAATCATCTAATGTTCCTTAAATAAAGTTTCAGAAAAGTACACTTTATTTTTGGAAAAACTTTTAATAAAGAGAATTACATTTTGATGATAGGTGGCTAAAAATCTCAGTAATTTCATAACGAAAACTCCTCCCAATCAATTTAAATTAGTTTTGAAATACAGTAAAGTATTTTGCTTATTAGAAATATTAAATTTAATCTATCAGCTTGAAATTAAAACTAAAATTAAAGCGTCAAGAAATATTTTTTATTTTAAAAAATTAATTTTTTTTAAACTTTAGGTATCGCGAATCTGTGGAGGTACCCAATTTAAACCTGTGTTTCATTCACACTTACAGATTTATAATAATTTTTCCATGTAAAGATGTGTTTATGTTAATAATATGTCGATATAGCTTTTCATAGTAAACAGTCTCATTTGAAAGCTTCATAGAAATGGACATGTGCCTGACAAAAAAAAAGAAATGTGCATTTTTTTTAATCACTTCACCTCAAACAAGGCAATCAGGCCACTAAAAGACAAGAGGTTACTTACTGTGAAAGGATATGAGAAAAAGAAAAATATTATTAAGGAGAGAGAAGAATAATAAAAAAAATACACTAAGAAGAGATAAGATAACGATTGACACATTGCATATCAATTTTTGAAGACCAGTGTTAACTGGAAAGCAAGAAGCTGGGAGAGAGTTCCACAAGCAAGAAGTGCAATAGAAGAAACTGTTAGCATAGAACTTACGGTTACATATAACAATTTCAAATGTAAAAAGTTGAGAATTGGTTCCAATCTAGTACTGAGTTTAAATACATAAAGTCTAGGTTCAAAAGAGGAAAGCTCATCAGGGCAATTATTATGAAAATATTATTTAAAAAAAGCACAGGGAAACTACGTTACGGCGGTTGGAAAGTGACTAAAGCCAAGATGCTCGGTAAGGACTAATAACAATACAGTTTCTTCTTTGTATTTTATCAAGAATCTCTAAATATATAGCAGAACCACCAGACGAGATGTGACATCAATATTCAATGCATGGAAGAATGGTAAACTTATAAATTTGTAAGATAGATTCTGTCGAAAAGAAGTTGTCTGGCGCAATACAGTGAGTCCATTTTCCTAGCAGCAGACATAGTAATTGATTCAATATAATCTTCCCATCTCAATTTGACCTTATTGAACCGATCAGACTTATTATTAAGACATGAGTAAATAGTTGTGCCATCAACATAAATACCAAGTCGGGAAATGATGACACCAGGAATGTTGTTGATGAAAATTAAGAACAACGTATGTCTAAGCATAGGGAATGCTTGCATTAATAAAAAAACAAATCTAGAAGAATGGCCGTTCAAGTTAACTTTCGAGATTTGATAAGACTGAATAAGATTTCGTCTAACAATACCATAATCTTTCAATTTGTGAAGAAGACCAACATGCCAAACTCTGTCAAATGTCTTCGAGACAACCAAAGCAACAGCCAGAGCTTCACCATTCTTAGCTAAAACTTGATAAACTCTTTCAGCAATAAAAATTAACATATCAGCAGTTGACCTAGAGAAGCAAAAGCTATATTGCTTATCTGAAAGAATCTCCTGCGATGTAAGATGCTTAACCAATTCAGAGTTGATTAGATCCTCTAGTACTTAGCCAATAAGGTAGAAGGCTAATAGGCCGATAGTTATAAGGATCAGATGGTTCATCTGGGTTCTTAAAGACTGCGATTACAGAAGTGGATTTCCAATAAGTAGGAAATCAAGAAATAGGAAGATATTTATTGTAGAGTTTAGAAAGAACAGGAGCCTGTTCAGAAACACATTCCTTAATAACTATTGCAGAGATACATGCTTTGTAGGGATCCAGTTTAGATATGATAGCAGAAACCATAAATGGTGTTATATGCATATCACACAATAGCGACTCAGTTGTAAGTGGAAAGTTAGGCAAAGATACTTCAGATGAGTCAAGAGTAGAATTGGAAGAGAATTTACGAACAAAGCAATCTGCTTTATCAGCAGAAGATTTTAACACCTCAAATTGAGTGAAGAGATGAGGGATAGAAGACTTATTCTTATTTAATATACTGTTACGGAGCTGCCAGTAGTCACAGGAAACAAACTTGTTAGATGCCTTATGGTAGCTTATTCTGTCAGAAAACAAAGAAAATTATTATGAGCAGACACAAAGAGGTGTCTGTTGCGATCAGAACTGTCACGCTGGTATAGCCGGAAAAAGTTGTCATTCTTGTAGGATATAGCGGCTGAAAAGGCAGGTGTAAATCAAGAAGATTATGGTTTCATCTGGTATTTTCGAGAAGGTATAAAAAAAAATTGATGTCGCTTTAACCCAAGAAGAAACCCATGTGGCACAATTCTCAATAGAAAGGTTAAAAATATCAATCTCAGGAATGTAGCGAATAGTCACGAAATGAATCTCAAATAGTTCGCTGAAAACAGAAAGAAGTCTTGTGAATGGGGGGGGGGTCCTGTTTAATAGACGACTCAAAATAAATATCAACACATACTACAGTGTGATTCAAATTACCAAGGGGACAGAGTTGTGATGCTGTACAAGAATTAGGAGAGGAGGTAAGGAACAAATCAAGTAAAGAAAAATTATGGTCAAAATCATTAGGGAAACGAGTAGGGAAATCCACTAGTTGACTTAGAGACTGAACAACTGAAAAACTGAATATCTGTATACCGGTAACACCAGAAACATTAGAATGATTAAACTATTTGAACTGAGCATTAAAATCACCAAACACAAAAATATTTGCAAGATGAAGGTAGAGAGAGGGCACCATTTCTATAGTGCCAGATATTTTATTTAATATGTTACAGCCGAGAAGAAGCGGGGGGGGGGGTCGGGGGGTGACGAAAGAAAAAGAAATGGCTAACAGAGTGCAACGAAGAAAGTTGAGACCACATGAAAGAATCATCTAGGGACTCAAGAGACGATACACTTGCCATTGGAAGATTTTCCCGGGTGTAAACACTAAGGTCAGGCTATGTATCCTAGAATCTTTTCGGCAAAGAGAAAGATCAACAGAACAGAGAATTTATTGGTAGCAATAGAAGAATTTGAATTAGTTTCGCAACGTACTAAGTTATCTAGAGAAGCTTTCAAAAGAAAAGATTCTACCTTACAGAAATTTGTACGAATATTAGAGAAAGAAAAGTTGACGAGTGTCGCGTATTTTTTGTTTACTGTTTTACTCGTATTTCTTTTAATTATAACTGTCATAAGAAGATTTGTAGAATCGTCCGTATTTTTCCACTCAACCCGTTTAAAGGTGGAATATTCCATAAGAGCTAGTTTCGACCAATCAACACCACACATTGCGAAACTCGGCTTATTATTGGTCGAGACGCCCCCAGGATATTTTTGCCGCCAAAGCTCTGGGAGCCGGTCCAAACTTCTCAGAGTAAATAAAAGGACGAATCTCAGTCCAATTCACTCTCAGAGAGATTTCTACAGAGATCCACGCGTGTCTACATCTTGACTTAAAGGACTTTTCGCGCGTCAACACCTGACTCAACTTTCAACCTCTTTCTCTCTCTCTCTCTCTCTCTGAAGTCTTTGTACGTTTCCAGAAAAAGTGTTATCTACACTACTAAACAGAAACTGCTATTTAAGCATTTACATTAAAAAATACAGTCTAAGGTGAATAACTCTGCCAAAACAAGAACATACAAAATTCAGCAAAAAATCTCACAACTACATTACTTTAAAATTTATCTCTCGATAAATTTTCCTTAAATTTTTATGTGAACACTTTTCCTAAACAAAGGAACATTCCTGAACTTTGAGTTCATAAAATACTTTATTCAACTTTTCTTCAAACATTCAAGTATTCAACTGAAACACAACTTTTTCCAAAATTGTATTATAATTTATTTGTACATAAATATTAAAGGTTTTTTCTAATTGAATTCACGACTACCTTTGTTTCTTTGTTCAATATTGCATTTGAGATGTATTCAATTTGTATTGTCTACGCTTAAATTGTTGTGATTAATATGAAGAACATGCTTTTCACGTTTATTATCACAAACCAAAAACCCTTCTGATTTCACACTAATTCATAGAAATCCCAACAGATTAATTCATAAGGAGAAAAATACCCAAATAATTATCACTGTCCATCGTCTATGGCAATACACGCTGGCCAGAAGTTGGCCAAGACTAAAGCATAATGTAGCCTTAGTATGCATGTGTAGGGGCCTTATCCCTAATAAAACTTCATTAAATAGCATACACGCAAAACGCCAACGCACAAACAACACATGCTGCCTAGTCAACAGCAGTCAACTCATGTTTTAACAGCGGTCTCCTTTTCTTTTTATGTGCCGTATCCCTTGAGAACGTAGGCGATCACGGATCTCCACTTCCCCCTATCCCTTATAGCTCTCAATATGTTTTGCCCCTTTGCTACTTCCTTGGCGCATGTTCTGTCATCCACTTGCTTAAGCCCACTAGGTATGTCATGCGTTGCTTTCCTTTGTCTCTCTTTCCCTCTTTTCGACCTGTGAGTATCAGATTCTCCAAGCCCTCCTTTCTCATTACGTGTCTCAGAAATTTCAGCTGCCTCTTCCTGATGTTAAGTATAAGCCTCCTCTTTGTTCGCTTCCTCTCCAAAACCTCATCGTTGCTCACACTCGGTTCCTGATATCCTTAGTATCTTTCTGAATCTCCATTGCCTCGAGTCTCTTCTTCATCTTTGAGAAGACCATTCAACATTCTTTGCTGTAAAGGAGGACAGATGTCACGTAGCAACTCAGTACTCTTTTCTGTTACCAAAGAAATCCTCCTGTCTCGTAATACTCTGCCCAACTTTTGGAATGTGTCATTGGCCATCCCAATACGTCTTGGATGAAAAATTACCCAATCGGTGATTTTATAACAAAAGCATGTTTGTGAATTAACAGTAGGAAAAAATCAGTGTGGTGAATGCGATCAGTAAATTGTCCTGTGATAGTTAGTATTTATTATTTGACCAATCACAGTTGAGAAAAATGTAGGCGTGTCAAACATAGTAGTAATCGCTACATCACTCCCCCCAGATTGAAAAAAGGTAATGAAAACAGTTTTTTTCAATATGTGATGTAACTTTTAAATTTGCGAGGTCAATGGACCTCTCGTCCTTTCTTTGTATACTGGTGTGCAGGTGTTTCGGGTTGCTGTTGTATATTGCTCGGTGATGTCGGTGATTGCGATGTTTGGTTGGGTTCGGTACTCCGTTCTATGTAAGCTGGCTTAAGGTGATCAATCGAAATGTTGGATCGTCCACTAGGAAGTTGAACGGTATAGAATTTATTATGCCGAGCAAGGACGCGAAACGACCTGAGTAACTCGGGGTGAGTGGCTTTCTAACTGCATCTTGTTGAATAAAGACAAAGTGGCACTTGTTCAAAAAGGTAGGAACGAAGATATCCTTAGTTTGAAACCGAGTAGGCGTAAAGGCTAAAGTAGACATCCTATTCTGTAGATATTGAATAAAAGATGAAGAAGGGTCTGAGGCTGAGTTATCAGGCAGAAATTGTCCTGGCAAAACCAATGGTTGTCCAAAAACAAGGTCAGCTGGTGA
Organism: Acanthosepion esculentum; assembly: GCA_964036315.1. Classification (NCBI taxonomy): domain Eukaryota; kingdom Metazoa; phylum Mollusca; class Cephalopoda; order Sepiida; family Sepiidae; genus Acanthosepion; species Acanthosepion esculentum. The sequence continues at coordinate 71,964,737 of OZ038478.1, read as the reverse complement.
ACATTGAAGGTCCTCCTTAACTTGTGACCGGAGTGAAAGCATTACCAGGGGTAAATTGTCCATCCAGGATAATTGGTTATTAGCATTGGAGCTAGTTAATGCGGCCTTTAGCTGGCAGTGAAAACGTTCAACAAAGCCATTAGCACAAGGGTGATATGCTGTGGTAGATATATGTCTCGATCCAAGAAGATTTATGAATTCCTTAAAAAGTGTTGACTGGAATTGTGGGCCGCGATCTGTTGTTACCACTGATGGGCATCCAAAAAACGAGATCCAGGTTTTTAGTATAGCCTTGGCAACAGATTCAGCGGTCGTAGATTGGAGAGGAATTGCAACTGGCCATCTAGAAAATCTGACGATTATTGTGAGAATGTATTGATGTCCGTGGGCTTCCGGTAAGGGACCCACCAAGTCGACGTGTAGATGACGGAAACGGCCGTCTGGCGTGGTGAAATTACCAGGCGGTGACTTGGTATGACGATGGATTTTAGTACGTTGGCAAGTAATACAACACTAAGTCCAGCTTTTAATGTCGCTGTTCATGTTAGGCCAGACAAAGCGTTCGGAAATCATTTTTGTCGTAGCTTTGCGATCGGGGTGTGAAAATAAGTGAAAATGATTGAAAATCTTCCTTCGCATGCTGACGGGTACCAGAGGTCTGGGATTGGAAGTGCTTGTGTCACAGGCGATCAACTTTGCACTGAAAGGCAAGGGGTTTTGTTCAATTTTCAATGACGAATCTTGCAATGAGTTAAATAGAGTGACGTCCCTTACTTGTTCGTCTGCTAAAATTTCCATATCCAGCTTTTCTTCAGTGGTACTGTGTAAGGAAGCTCGCGATAGCGTATCGGCGACAATGTTGTCGTTGCCCGCTATGTGCCGTATATCGGTAGTAAATTGCGATATGAAATCCAGCTGTCTATAATCGCGTGGATTATATCTATCTGATTTTGTATGGGCGAAAACTAAAGGTTTGTGATCGGTGAAAACAGTGAAGTTTCGACCTTCCATAGCAAGCAATTCGCGAGAAAATACTATATTTTTGGGGGGTTGAAGTAAGCTTAACCGAAAAAAAAAAAGAAATTGGTGTGGTTTGTTTCTCTGAGTGTTGATGTAAAACAGCTCCAATCGCTTCCGATGACACATCAGTAGTTAACGAAAGATTTGTTGTGTTGTCATCGCGTAAGTTAGCTTTGTGAAGTTCGCTAAAGCGTTGCGTGAATTAATGAAAGCAGTGAGAGCTTCGTCAGTTAGTGTTATTGTGACATTTTTTTTTCCTTGACCTCGAAGTAGGTTGGTTAGAGGTGCTAAAATTTGTGAACAATTCGGAATAAACTGACGATAATAGTTTATTAAACCGAGGTATCGGCGAAGTCGAAGTGTAGTCGGTTGCGGAAAGTTTTGTACTGATGTCACTTTTTCTGGAATCGGTGTGATTCCTGATTCATCAATTACGTATCCGAGAAAGTTAAGTTTGGAAACAGCGAATAGACATTTATCCAGGTTTATTTTCAAACCAAAGTGCTCTAGACGCTCAAAAACTTGTGTCACGTGACGCACGTGGTCGTCCATATCAGCGCTTGCCACTAGTAGGTCGTCGATGTAAGCGAACGGGTGATTTAAACCGCGAAGTGCTTCATCGATCAATCGTTGAAAAGACTATGCAGCGTTTCAAAGTCCGAAAGGCATTCGCAGAAACTCATAAAGGCCAAAGAGCGTTGTTATTGCTGTCTTATGCACGTCTTCATCGGCTACTGGAATCTGATAGAACGCTTTTCTCAGATTAATTTTGGTGAACACTTTCGCACCTTGCAGAGAAATTGCGAAATCTGCTAAGTTCGGCACAGGATATTTATCGGGTACCGTTTGTGTGTTTAGTCTTCGATAATCTCCGCAGGGTCTCCAAGCTCCCTCTTGCGCCTTAGGTACCATGTGGAGCGGAGGCGCAAAAGAACTAGATGACGGGCGAATTATTCCCAAGTCTAACATATGCTGGAATTCCACGCGCGCTAGTTTGTACTTTTCAGGGCTTAACCTGCGCGACTTGGAAGAAACTGGCGAGCCAGATGTTTGAATTTTATGTACGGTGTGGTGCTTCACCGTTTCAGTATAAGTGAAAGGGCGAACAAGCGAAGGAAACTTATCCAACACACTCTTAAGAGGATTGTCCACTGGTAAGGCTACACACAATTTAGTGAAAGTGAGGATGGAGGTAATTCCGTAATTTGTAAGTTTCGAGGTTTGGTCTAAAAGTGAGCGTTTTGATATGTCCACAATAAGTTTGTAGTGTGCTAAGAAGTCTGCGCTTAGGATGGGGAACTTGACTTCTGCTACTGTGAATAACCATTGGAATGTTCTCCTCAGGCCTATGTCCAAACTCATCGATACTTGACCGAAGGTCTGTATTTGCGAACCGTTAGCAGCACGTAAGGTGACTGAAGATCTTGTGTTGGGAAAACCGGGACTAGGTGGGATCACGCTAACCTGTGCACCTGTGTCCGCGAGAAACAATTGGTCGGTGTTTCTGTCTCTGATGCAAAATAGACAGTTGGCGTTTTCTACCCCAACAGCAGACGCCGTCTTCATGCGCTGTTGGGACCGGCGTTTCCCGCCTCCTGGTTGGATGTAGAATCCAATTGCTGTTTGAAACTGCACGGTTTGGTACATTTTCTAGCTGCTTGACCAAATTTGCGATGATACCAGCAATACGTATCGTTTCTTCCCCGAGAGTTAGATCGGGAACGTCGTTGGGACTTGTATAAGTTGTGAGATGACGACGATCGCTCTCTGTACAAACGATCTATCTGTGCAGATAGCTTGTTAATCTGTTGCTGAAGCTTGTTGACTACGTCCTCATTTAGCGCGTGGTGTGGCACTGGAACGTTGACGCTGCTGACAGTTGTAGCATCACTTATTTTGTCTGCTATTTCCGCACTCTTTTCTAGGTCTAAGTCTTCGGGTAGTGTTGCTAGGATTTGGGTCGTGTGGGTTGGCAACTTATCCATCCAGAGCTTGCGAAATAGTGAATCTGACATTGCGTTTTTGCCTAGCAAATTTCTCATTTTCCGCAGTAGTTGTGACGGCTTACTATCTCCCAATTGTAACGTGTTGAATAAATCATTCAATCTGCGTTCCTGAGACTTCCCTGTCCTGTAGATTGTTGCTTCTTTCAGTGTGTTGAAAGGGTTATGTGTCGGGACGCTGTCCAACAAATCCAAGACATCGGACGCAATTTCAGGTGACAGTTTCTCCACGACATAGGCATAACGTGCCATCTGTGACTGTATCTTTTTTGCTTGAAAAATAGCCTTTAGCTGAGCGAACCAAACATGCACGTTGGTCGTGTCAAAAACTGGCAAGTTTAGCATTATGGTTGCCTCGTTGGCGTTCTGTTCGGCCATGTCGGATAGATGTTTTCAACGCACGTGGTGGACAAAAGATTTTCGCGCCAAGTTAAAACTTTGTACGTCAATCCTTTGCTGTCGCTGGCACAAAATAGGGTTTACTTCACTTCGTTTGTGTTTTTATATTCCTTGAATTACGTCGGTCAACAACTGTATATTGTATTTTCCTTAAAAGACGGGTTTGCCAATTTTTTTTTTCGGGGTTACCAATGTATTGCGAGTAGACCCCTTTTTTAGAACATCGGCGGCCACCAATGTAAATGCTGGTTGTGTTGAAAAGATTGATGTCGCTGCGTGTGTGCAGTGAGTAGAATGAATAGTCTGTGTAGACGCGTGTGAGTTGCTGAGTTCTACTGAGTTCTGCTTCTACTGTCTATTTTTGGAACGAATCCTGGTTTATATTACTATCGGTAGGCTCCCAGGACAACGGCGGGAGAAATTTCGAGAGCACACAAAAAATATCTGATTGGATGAAAAGATTTTATAACAAAATCATGTTTGTGAATTAACAGTAGGAAAAATTCAGTGTGGTGAATGCGATCAGTAAATTGTCCTGTGATAGTTAGTATTTATTATTTGACCAATCACAATTCAGAAAAATGTAGGTATGTCAAACAGTAGTAATCGCTACAGCTTCGTCAACTTGCATATAACCAAAACACAATTTATTCTCTATTTGTAAAAATTGTATATAAATTATGTTCGATATTTTCTAGTTGAATGCTCATCCACCGTTGTTTCTTGTTCATTTTTGTATTGAGTTTTATTCGACTTGTACGTCTATGTTTTTATTTGTTGTGATTAATGTGAAGAACATGCTTTCAAATTCATCACTCTCTAGTAACAAAAAACCTTCTGATTTCACACTCAATTCATAACAATCCCAACAGTAGTTAGAGGGTGGTCCGAAAGTCTTGTCCCCCCGCCCCAAAGTAATGAGAACTTGTAAAGCACATGTATGTACTGGATTCAGTTTATTCACTTTCATTGACGCTGTCATGCATCGAGAATCCTCTCTTCCAAAAAACTACAGAAGTTCGTGCCAGCCATCTGAAATAAAAAAAAAATATTAAAGACAAACTTAAAGTTAAAAATTGTGTATGTGACTAGCTTAAATTAACTTGGGAAAATTTTAAATGATAGTTTTAAATTTTATTTAAACTGAGAAAAATTAATTAATTAGTCAAACAAAAATATCAGCAAGTTATAATTTTACTCATGATCACATGATGTAAAAGAAAGCACGTGTTGGGCAGTGTCACATGATGTCCAAAAACAACTGAGTATAAAAGTGAAACGATCGTTTTCACTTCACTAAGGATCGACATTATTTCCTTTAGAGACGTATTGTAAGTATTATTGTCCCTCTAAGAATTATTTAGTTTACTAATACTTTATGCCATGTTTATTTTATTTACTAATACCTATATTTCAGAAAAATATTCGTCATCCTTCTATCCCATGTGTTATTGTTCATAATTTGTTTTAAAAAAAACTAACAGCTTACGTTAAAAAAAATCGATTTGTGAAAAATACGTCATTCAAGTAGTCTGTAGTAGTAAAAGTGTAAATTGATATTCTTTTTCTTCTTCGCTGTGTAAGAACTTCGGATTTGTACAATATTTGTTATTAATATTTCCTTATTTATTGTAATTTTATCCTTTATCTCATTAATTCTGAAAATTATTACGAAGGTTTCGTAGTTTAAAAAATAAATAAATTTAGATCCTGTTTCTGAAGTAGTTTGTTATCCAGATGTTTTTTATTTAATGAAAAAAAAAATGTCTCTTTTGATTTTAAAATAAACCAAAAATAAAAAAAAAAAAATGTTTTCCATCCATGAATAGTTGGAATACTGGAACAATTTGGTGGTGAATATAAAACACACGCACACACCACTTACACTGCTAAAATCAGAGTATTATTACATGTTTTTACCGTTTCTAATGATTTATTTGCGTGTCAAACAGTCAAAGAATGATTTATCTTGATTTTAACTCTAAAAAATTGTTTGGACCTACCCTCATATTCTGAGGCCTCCTTTGGATTTGAAAAGACAGACATCAGAAACAAAGCGTTAAATACCGTCCACAATGCAATTTTTTTTTATTTCAATTTTTGTTCGTAAGTAAAAACAGTAATGCAATCTCCGTGAAGAAAGTGCATTATGAAAAATATTTCTCGAATAATATGCTAACAGACTGTGTTTATGAAGCTAGAGAACACTATGGGCGTCATTGAGTTTTTAATTTATTTCAATTCGAATGGAGCGGAGAAACTAATTTGTAAGCTAAATTTGACGATAATCGCGTAGCTTTTATTTACTTAGTAATACAGCTACACAATAAAATAAGATCCTATATTCCTTTTTTTTTTATTCAGGACAGTAGAAATTCATTCAGACCTTCTTTCGATGATACAGTGCTGCGTGGTAAAATCATAGGTATTTTCGCGTACCCACTTTGCAGCAGAACGTGACACAAGGTCGAAGTTTAATGTGGGATTTTCGGCAATATAGTAGAAAAATTGCACAAACACCCTCGGCACTTCCTCCCTTTTTATTTATTTATTTATTTATTTTGCGGGATGCCTCAGGCGCCGGGTAACGGGTCCCGGGGTTTGTTCGATGCTGTTAGTTTTTGTTACTCGTTCTAATAAACTTCGAATTAATTAATATAGACTGAAGTTTTGCGGAAGAAGTTCTTTCAAAGTTTCTTTTTGTTGGTTTTAAAAGAAACACTCACATAATTGGTGTGTATGTATGTTTTTTTTCTTTTCTTTTTAGCTTTGTGTGTGTTTGTAAGTATCTCCAACGAAAATCTTATTCTTATTTTTATTTGTCGAAAATATTAATTAAAAATTTAAAATTGAGTTAAGATTTTTTTCTTACTTTTACAACAAAAAGAGCCCACATTTTAGTCTTGCAAAGAAAAAAAAAAAAAACAACGTAAAAGGTTGAACTTTAAAAAAGTAAACGATTATGAAATCAAATTTTCTCTTGAATCGGCAAAAATCGCAATGGCTGTTAGTGTTATTGACAGAAAAGAAAACAAACACGATATTGTAAAAAAATAAAAGTAAAATGTTTTAAAAATCTATTAATAATCGTACAATGTAACAATCGCATCGAAAATAGTTACTTTTTTACCTATCCGATTTTTAAGTACATCTCTAAAACTGCCAAATTTTATTTGAAAAACATAAAAAAAAATATTATTAAATTACGTAAACATCGATAGCTCGCCTCAATCCGAGTCAAAAAAAAAAAGTCTGGTGATTCAGGTGATATTGTCTGACGGACAGCTACACAAGTTCACGTTGACTTTGACAGCTCTGGGCAAAATTGCTTTTAAAAATTGTATAAAGCAGAAGCTTTCCTACGTACTGTCCCGAATAAAAAAAAAAAGTTAATATAGAAAGCTTCTCTTGCTAAAAAAAAATCTCCTTTTTAAAACAATAAAACTTGGCAAATGAGTTTAATAGCTTTTGACACATCATTTTATACAGAGATGTATATTAAACTTTGCCAAATTTTTACAATTAGTCATTTTAATAAAATAAAACTGAAACCCATGGCCTGATTATTTGCTTTTATCATAACCTCTTACACTTCTTATTTATGCGGAGTCTCTTCATTATCTCCCTTTCAATCTATCAATTCTATGTTTAGCTAATCCTGGAACATGGAAAATATTATATTAAACCATTCTTCCAAGTTAGGAGAGCCAAAATACATTCAAGAAAGCTAATCTGAATTTTTTCTTCTTCCATATACACATTGCCTATATAGAAATATTTTTAATAACTTGTTTTAAGGTTTTTTGGGCAGTCTTTGACCTTTATTTAATTTCCTGACGATCAGTATTTTGCATCATGGTTTTTATCAACCTTTGTCAGATATGCAACTATATCTACCACAAGGCAAGATTTAGTGTATATATAAATGATAAAATACTTATTGCAGAACACCTGCATTTTCCTAAGGTAATTAAAAAGAAAACAGCTTAGCTGAGATATTTGAAAACATAACAAAAGTTGTTAAAAATCAGGATTTAAAATGAACATAGATAAATTTAATCATTTTGGTACTTTTAAAATTGAAAAGATGGTTTGTACTTTAAATGGGAGAATAAAGAATTTAATAGAGCCAAATTTTTATAGGTCTTCTGTGTTCATAAGTATGTTTTTTTTTTTTTTTTAAACATGTTTCATCCTCTGATGCACTTTATCAAGGCACATTGGCTTTGATTAAAGTCCATCAGAGGATGAAACACATCAGTAAAGAAAACAGTTTTCATTTTGTCTTGTTTTTTGTTTACAGCTATATTTTATTTATATGTGAATTTTTATACGCACACACAAGGGTGGGTTGAATATAAAGGGATGATGCTAGAGCTGTGAAATCTTGCATGCATTAATTTCAACTCTTTTTATTAATAATGGCATTGTTTATTTCCAGATAAACTGACATCTAACTTCAAAGAAGACTTCAAAAGTAACTAGTAGTATTGACTTCTCTTGAAAATAGACAAAATTTAGCATTGTGGTATTATGAAGTACCTGCAGAAAAAGGTTTTATCCCTCAAGGACATTCATGTTAACATGGTTGAGACATTAGGGGATGACACACCAGCTTTATCAACAGTGCAAAATTGGGCAACTGAATTTAGAAGGGAAAGGGAGAGTCTTGAAGATGATCCAAGGTTTGGATATCTTGCAGTTGCCACTACCAAGGAAGACATTGATCATGTTCACCACGTGGTGATGGATGACAGGTGATTGACTATAAATCAAATAGCCAATGTTATTAGCATATGCCGTGAGAGAATTGAGAATATTCTGCACAATGAACTTGGCATGATGAAGGTTTGTGCTTGGTGGGTGCCATGTCTTCTGACTTTTCTCATGAAAAGTGCACCATGCTGATCACATCATGGGAAAATCTGACATCGTTTGAAGCAGATCCAACTGGTTTCCTTGAATGTTTCCTAAACTCAGGATGATTGTAGGGTTCAGCACTTTGAGCCAAAGAGACAATCCATGCAGTAGAAATGTCCCTTCTATCCTGCTTTAAAGAAGGTCAAGGTCATTTCATCTGCAGGAAAGGTGATGGCCTCAATTTTTGGGGATGCAAAAGGCATTGTGCTTATTGATTATCTTCAAAAGGGCCACACCATCAGTGTAGATGGTGTGGCAATCTATGACAACTTGCTGAGGCAGTTATGAAAGGCTATCAAGTTTAAATACCCAGAAAAACTGACAAAAGTGATCTTGTTTCATCAGGACAATGCTTCAACCACAAGTCCTTCATTTCAATGGGTGTTGTGCTTGACTGTGGCTTTGAACTGGTTGATCACCTTCCCTATTCTCTTGATTTGGCCCCATCTGACTATCATCTATTCCCTAACATGAAAAAACGCTGGGCTGGGAGCCAGTATTGTAATGATGATGACGTTATATCTGCTGTTGACTTTTTTGACCGACAGGATGAAGGCCTCTCTACCAATGGGATCCAAACACTGTAAAACTGATGTAAGAAGTGTGTGGACTGCAAGGGGGACTGTTGAAAAATAAACCTCATTTGGTCACATTCCTTGAAGAGTATCTGGGTCAGTCTATGAATTTTAAGTCCTGTATTTACTGCAGCACACTCAATATAAATAAATAAAAATGTTTGTAATAAATTGCATTTGGAATTTTTAATTTAACTTTTTTCACTGGTCAGTGGTAGATTATCATTCCACTTTTTATGTTTAGTAGCTATTTTATTTCAGTTACTATTTACCAATCTTATTCACTTTGTGTTACATGTTTCTTGCAAGAGACACACATCGTAATGGATTAAATCATTGGTTAAAACATATCTGATTTCCTAGCAGGAAGGAGGCACGATGAAGTAATTGATAGTGGCTCAGATTGAGGATTCGGAGTGCCGAGTTCGAATTCCAGTCAAATCCATTGCATTCATTTACGTGCTAATACCTTTGGGGAAAGGTACAAATCCTCTTCTTCTCCCCCCAGCTGGGTTCTATAGCCTTGGATGGCAACTGGTCTACCGCAGAAAGAAATGGCTACCTACTGCGGGAAAAAAATTTGCCTCGTCAGTCATGTATCAAAAGATACATGATTGCCTAAGCATGTATCACGCATAGCACATGACTGACTGATTCCTTTGCAGTTGGGAGTTCAATCCCTGGATGAGGTAGTGCTGAAAAGTCACATACTCTAGTTAAATGGAAAAAGTGGTGAATGTTAACTGAATATTTCTCTTAAGCATGGAAAGCAGGAAGAGAACAATCTGCCCTGGTGGCTTGATTTGAAGTACAACAATAGATAACTGAAGCAAGCTGGAGGGTATAACCACCAAAGGATTGTGAATATAATAACCAAGATGAGGATGCAGGTCGGAATAACAAAGCATGTTACAAAACTTGTTATTGAAATGTCCAAGTTTGAGTGACAAATTTTAATTTTTTTTCTGCTTTTCAGCTTTCGAAAATGGTAACTCAATTCTTATTGTTCTTACTTGTAAGCACTCTTTTGTGCTCAAGTTATGCTGCTCCTGAAGAAGATTTAATTAAATCTCTTCCTGGACTCCGTAAACAGCCCATGTTTCGACAGTATTCTGGTTATTTGGAAGCTCTTGGCAACAGACATTTGCATTACTGGTAAGTTTCAAAGTTAAATATAACTCTGATATGAAATGTATACCTCAGTTACATGTGACATTTGTTGAGACGTATTCACATAGTGCGTGTACAGTTAGTGTAACTTTTGATCAAACACAGATTTGGAACTATGATGACTTTGGAATTAGATTTATGCCACAAGTTTTTTTTATCCCTATGCCCAATCAGAAATGTATCAATTTCTTTCTGGTGCATATTTCAAACAAGTTGTTTGAAGAAAACTTAGGGAACAGATTTTTAATACAAACTTTGATTATTGCAGTTCCAGTATCTTGTGCTCTCTCTGGTAACTCTCCAAGTAAAATCATATGCAGTGCCGACACTGTTGACATTTTTGAAGCATCTATGAATAACACTGAAATTATCAAAGCTTCATCAATAATGAAAGAGTTGATTCTTGAAGGATGCTTAATCTAAAGTAGAGGATGTATTGCAAACACTTGTTTCTATTATTGGTAGTGGCAGTTTAAATATAAACACTGGACATTTTTGCTCTATGAAAAACAGTGACAATGATTCCCAATCCAATATGCACAAGAAACTGAATGATTCATTGCTGTTACATAATTGCAATGAAATTTAAAATGAAAGTTTTTCCTGAGTTATGTTAACATAAAAACATCTTATCAGCAGTACAGATTCGTGGCAGTATCTATACTTTCAGTCACTTTTTTCTGAGCATTAATTAACCTGATTAATATAAAACGTTAAATATAAACGATAAGTTTAAGGCATGTGGTTTCTACCTTTTGGCTTTCCATAAACCTCCTGATGAACAGAACTTTATCTTCAGAGATTTGATTGACATTAGGTGATTATCTGTCTGAGGTATGCACATGTGCGAGATACACATATCGGGAGGCAGTACAAAGTTGATTAACCACTAAGATAAGAAATGAACTAAGAACATGAACTTGGATCCTAATTTTATCTATTTAAGGTAATACAAAAAGAAAGTTTCAAACGTTAAGTGGCTTATCTTTAAAAATCTTCAAAACAAAAGTCCACCTAATTTAGTTAAGATTTTAATTTTATTCTTAGCTAAAAATGAAATGTTCATAGCCCAAGGAACAATAGGTAAAAAAAAAAAAAAATATATAAAATAACAAATTCTGTTTGGTTAGCCAAAGATTTAACAAATGTACGTTTCTTTTTAATTCCTTTCTTATTAAAAAAAAAAAAAAAAAAAGTAAGTAAGCAAGCAAGCAATGAATGAATGAAAAAGAAATGTACATCTTTATATTTTACTTGTTTCAATATTAGAACTGAATTAAGGACATAAGTAGTCATTCCTTTATTTGAGATTTACTTAGATTTACCAATATATATTGCATTCCTTCTGATAATGCCAGATTTTTTATAACTGATTGTAATCTTACTGAAGAAGTTTTTACTTGTGAATTTAGTTGCTAAATATGTCTAATATGAAACACATAGATACTTTTATATGCTGCTTGGATGAGAAATGCATAGGAATGTTTAACTATCAGATCATATTTGTATAGATCTGATGGATACTTATGAATTGACTATTTTAATTTGCTTACCATCATTTTGGCCATAAATACAGGGTTACTTATATAGGTACTGATTCTAATCTTGAAATTTTAAATCCAATTTGCTTTCTTTACCTCAGTGCTAATGTTTGAATTCTGATCTCCATTTAGATCTGATATTGAATTGCGATCCTCTGCCTAGATCTGATATTGAATTGCGATCCTCTGCCTAGATCTGATATTGAATTGCGATCCTCTGCCTAGATCTGATATTGAATTGCGATCCTCTGCCTAGATCTGATATTGAATTGCGATCCTCTGCCTAGATCTGATATTGAATTGCGATCCTCTGCCTAGATCTGATATTGAATTGCGATCCTCTGCCTAGATCTGATATTGAATTGCGATCCTCTGCCTAGATCTGATATTGAATTGCGATCCTCTGCCTAGATCTGATATTGAATTGCGATCCTCTGCCTAGATCTGATATTGAATTGCGATCCTCTGCCTAGATCTGATATTGAATTGCGATCCTCTGCCTAGATCTGATATTGAATTGCGATCCTCTGCCTAGATCTGATATTGAATTGCGATCCTCTGCCTAGATCTGATATTGAATTGCGATCCTCTGCCTAGATCTGATATTGAATTTCAAGTTCATGGTGTTATGTTAATCAAGTTTCATGAGCTTTTGTTTGAAGGATATTTTAGCTTAAGAGAAGAATGTAAAGAATTATATAAAGTTAGTTTTGTTAATAAAATTAGATGTGCCGATTTTAAAAAAAAAAAAAAAAGAAAAAAAAAGTAAAGTCTGAATAAACCATTTATTGGTTCCTGGGAAGAGACATAGAATTATTTTTGATGGTGATAGCAAGATAGCTAAAGGCCAAAAGAGGAAACCTTACAGTACAAGAATATTCTATTAGTTATTGGTATTGAATTCATTCTCATTAACCTTACTCTGTTCTTAAATTCAAAGAAGGTGGAAACAATGAAAGTAATTCTTCAATTCCAAGTTCTGTTATTTATCCAAAAAATGATTCTTGGAAGTCTCTTTCAAATATTAAGTCATTGATAATATACCCAAATGTTCTAAAAGGTTGACTACATTGAAAGACATTTCAAAATAACACAGTGTTATAAAGGTTAATGATATAAAATTCTCTTACTGCTAAACCATTAAAAAGAGTTCACTAGATAGCCATCTCCATGTAGAGGACTCTTCTAGTGGCATAGAAAGTGTTAAACACAAAATATGTGAATTACAAATATTGTTATTTTTTAGTGATTACTTGAGGTTGTTGCTTCTTCATATTTTTAATTATTTAAATTTATTTGTTTTTTTTCTTTTTTTTTCTCAGGTTTATGGAATCCACAGGAAATGCTGCAACAGACCCTGTAGTTCTGTGGTTGAATGGTGGTCCAGGGTGTAGCTCAATGCTGGCAGTATTAACAGAACATGGTCCATTTACAGTAAGTACATTCGGGTTAATGTCTTCTGAAGCCTTTTATTATGCCCATAATTTTCTAACAATGCCATTCCCTGTTGGCTGGGGGTGTAGAATATCCGGGCCTGTAGGCTTGGCCAAACATTCCCTGTAAACCCTGCATAAACGAGTTCGGGTCTGTTTACCTCCCTGGACGAGACTCTGCCCTTTTCTGGCTAGACAGGCCCCTCTTAAATCCCTCCTTATCCAGGAAGGGTGGGGAGGGGAAGATGTTGACGAGTTTGGGGGTGTTGAAATGGAACCGAGGGAAGAGTTTGAGGGAGTGGGGGATGGAGCATGGGAAGGGGAAGAAGGGAGGCTCCTTGCCTTTGTTTCCATAAGTGTCTTTCGGGGAAGCCGGGACGGATAGGGACCTGGTTTTGTCCATGACTCTATCCGCCCTACTACACCATGAGTGCCTTTGAGATGTTGTTTCCTCCTCCTCTTCCTCGTCTCTACTTCTTTTTAGGGAGGATGCCTGAGGTGAAGTTATTTCGTCCACCTCCATATCAGTTTCTTTCCCTTGCTGCTTCTCCTGTTGTTGTTGCTGCTTCTTTTTCTCTCCCCTTTGTGCCTGCAGCTGTGGTGATTGTTGCTGCTTCTGTACAGTGTTCTCCCTTTTTTGGGGGGGAGGTATATTCTTTGTTTTTACCCCCTCCTACCACTTTCCAGTCACCATCAGTGTCTTTTTGGGCTACTTCTTCTATTGGGGGTGTTGCGACTATTGCTGCTGCTGCCGTTTTTGCTGGTGTGGGCTGAGTTGTAGTTGGAGGACGTTTAGCAGGGCACTCGTTAGCCATGTGCCCAGATACGCCGCAAGACCAACAATATAGCCCTCTGCCCTCCATGACTACCAACATCCTCCTTTCTCTGCACAGTAGGATATTGGGGATCTCCCCAAAGCTTGATCGGGTTAACATGACCTGCAACTCAATGTCACCCGTTGCAATCCCTGATTTTCCAACTGTTGCCTTCACCTCCTCGACCCTGCCAAACTTTGAGAATAATGCTCCCATTCTATCTTCGGAGACATCTACGGGCACCCCATGGACGGTAATCCTTGTCTTACGGGTGCCCATGTACTCCGTCTGTAACCTGAAGTTCTTGGTAGTTAAAATACTTCCTGCCATTTGTTTGGCCTCCTGCTCTGTTGGAAGGAGAATATCCCATATGGAATTTGTTCTTCTTGCCAGAACCTTTGGTGTAATTTTCAAGGTTTTCAGGACCTCTTCCATAGTTTCCCTGCTGACTCCAGTTAATTTACAACTTTGTCAGAAGTCAGCAGGGATACTGTTCTTGTATTTATGGCCTTAAATGGCTCTTCAATAGTACGGAATTCATTTTCCTTAAATGTATCTTTGAATATGTTCCTCTGTTCGTCATAGTATTCTGCATCCTTTTTCTTAGGTCTATCTTCACACCAGGTACTTTTTACAGAAGACACCGGTGGTGTTGTATTAGAAATGTTCTCATCGCTCATAATGGCCTGAATCGACCACCACGACCAACCAAATAACCAATTGTTTTCTCTTTCTTTTTTTCTTCTTTTTTCTTTTCTTTTTTCTTTTTTTTCTTTTTTTTTTCTTTTTTTTTTCTTTCTTTTTCTTTCTTTTTTTTTAAAATTATTCCATCAACGGAAACCATGTCCAGCACAAACAAAAAATAAAAGGAAAGAAAAACATGGACAACCAAGGACAATAAACAATTCAAACAAATACAAAAAATGTAATGTAAACAAAAACCGTGGGAGAGCAAAAATACAGCAAAGGAAATAAATAAAAAAGAGAACAGAACAAAATGCACAAATGTGTGAACAAATAAAGAGAAAAGAAAAACTGAAAGTCCAAAAAGTTTTTAGCAAAAATAAAATTAAAAATAAAACACTTATTGACTTAGTCAAAGCTTTCGCCAAAAAAAAAAAAAAAAGTCTCCACTCAGTAACGACACAACTGGACAACTCTAGGTTGCAGCTAGTCTCTGTAGTCCATTGACTTAGAGATACTTATAGGTAGTTACTACCTATAGTGTAGCCACTCATGGGAGTGACAGGTTATTCCATTACATCACAAACAAAAATCAAACACTAGGAAAGTATAAAAATATATTTTTAAAGTAAAAATACTAGCAACACATTTTTATAAAAAAAAAAAATTACTAACAATACATTTTATAGTAAAATTGAAGACTTGGCATATATTGTCAAAGAGAAAAAAACAAACAATTTGCTATGATTAATCTCATTTCTTGTAAGGAGAAACAAGTATTTTTGGTAAAAAGAAATGCAGCTAAGTAATTATAATTTAATCATATGTCATTCTCTTAAATTAATTATAGAGTTTGAATTTTCATATTTAGATTTCAGCATTAAATAACCCACTAGGTGTTGATATGCCACTAAGCAAAAACAACCAATGTTTACACAATATTTATATTTAGACTATTGTACTCATCTTTGTTGTTATCACAACATTTCGTTCATTGTACCCTCAGGTGTATATCAATCTGGGTAACCTACACGGAATTCAAAACTGAACCTATGGGGATAGACTGTTCCACTGCTCATGTCTAGGGATATTGTCTTGTTTACTTTTCTCTTTTTTAGAAGTTCTCAATTATTGCTTGCCCATTTCCAGTGAGTAAAAGTACACCCTCCTCAACCCAGGGATTGAACTTACAACCACTATGTCATCAAATTCACAAATTTCACGAGGCCATTGTCCCATAGGACAATTTGTTGCGGTGAACTTAGAGCCTTAAACCTAACTTGGCTGCTGATTAGGTTGCAACTGCTGCTGCTGTCTGTCATGGTTTGACTGCTGCTGCTCATGTTTTGTTCATTGCTGTTGTGGTTGAAGACTTGCTGTCACTTGTCTGTCTTTATTAGTGGCTCCTATATTAGCCTAGCATATGTGTTGATACTTTCAGACATCTAACTCCAATATTCTTCATTGTCTAGTATTTTCAACATTCCACAGGAGATGGTGATTACCCCTTTTCCTCCATACATGATCAACCATGCCCAATTTCATTGTCTCACATCTCATTATGGCTTTTCGATGTCCTTTAGCCTTACTTTTAGGGGGTGGCTTGTTTTGCTTTTATATTCCCTGCCACAACTGCAAGGCATCAAGTATGCACAATTCTTGGTCATATTTTCTCCTGTGTTAGGCTTTACTCAACAGATTTCTCCATAGTGGAACTGCTTTTGAATATTGTCCTGATGTTGTATGAACTACAGATCTTTGAATTATTTCTGATAAGCCCTTGACATAAAGTAATTTTGAGCGTGGTAATTTTCTGGTCATTTTCCTATCTCTTCTGCTCCCACCTGTAGATGCAGATGTTATGTTTTCTGGGTAGTTGTTATTCTGTAGGGTACATTTAATGCTGATCATTTCTTGTTGGTATGTGTCTGGGTTACCACTTATGATGTTTGCCCAGTGTTGTAGACATCGAATGATTCCTTTCTTCATACTGTATGAATGGTGGGAGTTGAAGTTGAGATATTGTCCAATGAAGCTTGGTTTGTGATATACAAATGTTTTGAATCCATTCTCTGTCTGGAAGGTTAACTGATTATTATTTTTTTCTTCCATTGTGAACTGGATCGAAGGTCTTATTGAGTTCACATTGACCAGCAGTATTTATACAGCTTCCTTGTGCGACCAGAGTATGAAGGTCTCATTTATGTATCTCAGATATATTGTTGGCTTTAGTGGTCCTATTTCTAAAGCCATTTCCTCAAAGTATTCCATGTATATGTTTGCTATCACTGGTGATAACGGTGAACCCATAGCCAAGCCTTCCTCCTGTTGGTATATGTCAGACTCTAGTTGGAAGAATGTTGTCTGTACACAGAACATTAGCATTTCCATTAGATTATCTATTGGAATGTTAGTACATTCTCCTAGGGAGGGATCTGATTCCAATTGGTTTCAAACCACTGTAAGAGCCTCCTCTGTAGGAATTCTGGTGAAAAGGCTTACAACATCCAAGCTTACCATCCAACTGTTATGGATGGGAGCCCCTTGGACCAATTTTATTAAGTGTTCTGAGTTTCTAACATAGGACTTTTCTGTTAGTGGGTTTATATCCACTAAGAATCTACTCAGTGAGTGACATGTTGAATCCCTGTAGCTGACTATAGGCCCCAATGGAATACTAACTTTGTGAATCTTGAAGACCATACGTGTGCAGCGTTCTATAAATAAATATAGACAGTTAATTCAATGTTACAACATTGAATTAACCGTCTATATTTATTTAGTGCGAAGTAGTCTTTGTTTTTATTTAGGATCTGTGACAGCTTCCTCTCAGTTTTTAAGGTCAGAACCTTTTTCACCCCCACTGTAGCTTCCATCCCCAAATAGTCTTACCAACTCTTTGGAGTATTCCAACTTGTCCATCACCACTGAAACATTGCCTTTATCAGTTGGCAGTATAATGATACTAGTGTTACTCTGTAAGGTCTTCGTTACCAACCTTTCTTCTTGTTATATTCCGTGCTAATAGGAATATATACTTGAAAAACAAGGTGGATAAAATAAGTAAAGATTTATTGTAAAATCCAGTACAATAAGAATAAAGGTAACTGTTATGCACAAGTTCATCGCAAGTCAATCCAGTAGTGAGTGTTACTATTGGATGGTTGGTAGTTCTCATGTAAGTCTGAGTCGTACTCAACAGATCCCAGCTAGACTCTGTAGTCCGTTGACTTACAGATACTTATAGGTAGTTACTACCTATAGTGTAGTCACTTATGGGGGGTGACAGGTTATTCCATTACATCACTTCTCTTGTGATTTTTTTTTTTTTTGATTTAGGTGGATTGGCCTTTTCTAGTGCTTGTCTCACTTTCCATCTTAGCTCAGCAGACTGGACCTTCAGGATTGTCAAAGCCGCCATCTTCACTTGAGCCATCATGTCTAAGTATCAAATTTGCCTGATGATTGTGAAGTTGAGACCCTTGATTAACACTGATTCCTCAGAGGCACTTGACTGCCGACATTAACAACTGCTTTTACTGAACTTTGGTGAACCTTTTTGTTGTTCTAATTCTGTTCTTTCATCCATACAAGTTTATGTATGTGGCGATACTTGACCCTTTGATATTCTTGATTGAATGACTTATTCAGGTCTTGTTGGATTCTGTATTTGTCTGATTTGTTCATTATTTTGCGAAGTAATGTCTGGGCCTTTTCAGATAATTCATGTTCCAACTGATGTTTCTGCCAGCAGTTGTGTAGAATCCTTTCCCTCATGAAGGTGGGTTCTCCACTTTCCACTATCCTTTGTGCTTTCCTGAAACTAACTGATGTCTTGATTGATAAGCCCGGTGGAATGAGCTTTAGGTTGCTACATCTATATAGGAATGTCAAGTTTTTTGGCATCTGTGCCAATTTTTGATAGAGTTTTTCCAACTGCCTCCATTGGTGTATCACATCAGGTCTGTAACAATTGGATAATTTCTGTCTGAATTTCTGGGATGAGGAGTTATCATTATTTACACCATTTTATATTCAGACTATTGTTCTCATCTTTGTTGATATTATCACAATGTTTCAGCTGTTGTACGCTCCAGCTTTCCTCAGCTGTATATTGATCTGGGTAACACAGATCGCCAGTGAGTAAACACAGGTGATACCATTATTGAATTAAGTAGATCACATGACCATAGAAGAAACGCATAAGTAGAAAGTAGTGTGACATCTGAATGATCGCTATTTCTACTCTATCCTCTATTACTATGCGGTTCACAATTCTATTCTTGACTCTATTCACCATATTATCTCTACTATTTGGAGTACTATTCAAGTGATTATTATGGAGCAAGTACTATTAGTGCAAGTGATATTCAAAGGCGTTTGACACCTGCATTGTTCAACGGCGTTACTATAGTTGTATCTGCGATTATAAAGTCTCTACTACAACAAACATTACAAAAGTGACAATGGGTATTCATTGGCATTACAAAAGTGGCAGCAAGTGTTCGTTGATATCACAAAAGTAACCTACAGGGAATTCTGAACTGAACCCTTTATTTAATCAATGGGAGTAGATTGTTCTCGTCCCACTGCTCATATCTAGGGATATCATCTATTTTTTTATTTTTATTTTATTTTTATTTAGTACTGTTCAGTTATTGCTTGTCCTAGTACATACTGCCTGACTGAAAGATTGGATGCACGACCACTATGTCACCAAATTCACAAATCGGGCATGACTGATCATGTTTGGAGGAAAAGGGGTAGTCATCAGCCTCTGTGAAATGAAGTGAAAATACTGGACAAGGAAGAACACTGGAGAGTTAGAAAGAATCAATACATGTGCTAGACAATGAGGACCTCCTTAGTAGGTCCAGTATATAAATAAATACAATATGAAACAGTAAATTAAAGGAAAAAAAAGAAAAGATAGCTAGTCTTCAACTGCTGCAGCAGCAGCAGCAATCAAAACATGACAGAAAGCAGTAGCAGCCAAGTTAGGTTTAAGGCTCTAATTTCACTACAAGACAATAGCCTAGTGGATAAAAAATTGCTTTGTGAATTTGGTGACATAGCGGTTGTGAGTTCAATCCCTGAGCTGGGCAGTGTCTACTTGTATAACTAAATTAAAAAAAAAAATCAAACAAAAGAACTAGACAATATCCCTCGACATGAGCAGTGGATTAAATAAAGGGCTCAGCTTGGAATTCCCTGTAGGTTACACTTATCAATATACACCTGAGGAAGACCATAATGTTGTGATAACAGCAACAAAGATGAGGACAATAGTCCAAATATAAATAATGTAAATAAATCCTCATCCCAGAAATTCAGACAGAGAAACAACCAAACCAAATTCTAACAAATCCATTTGTAAGCAAAGACTGAATAAAGATAAATATAATCGATTGGGGCATCTGTTTATTTGAGAAGCAAATAAAATCAACTATAGAAGAGGGTGCTGAAATTTCTTGGCCAAAGTAAATTTTGATGGTTTTGAACCGAGAACTTTTCAGTTCTTGTAATAATTTGTCTTGCTTATTTGTGTCACCAAACCATTTTATTTGTCCATAGTGACTCTTTGGTTGGTCATTGCTAGCCTAGTCAATTTTAGTCGGTCAGTATTTATTGTAAACTACTTTTGAAATATTATAGATGCAATTATGTCATTTAGTGTAAATAAAATTTAAAATCCTTAAAAATGCCTTTCATTCAAATTTTCCTTGCCCAGAAATAAAAATAAAAAAAATCAATAAAAAAAAAATCAACAGCTTTGAGGAATCACACACACACACACACACACACACAAAACAAACTATTTACATAGAGACTATTGTTCTC
This sequence comes from Acanthosepion esculentum, assembly GCA_964036315.1. Lineage (NCBI taxonomy): Eukaryota > Metazoa > Mollusca > Cephalopoda > Sepiida > Sepiidae > Acanthosepion > Acanthosepion esculentum. Next base: position 71,944,336 of record OZ038478.1, on the reverse strand, counting down.
ATTGTGCTCTCCAGTCTTCAGAGGTATATGTCAATCCAGATAACCTACAGGGTCTTTTGAACTAAACCCTTTATTTAATCTACGGGAGTAGATTGTTCTCATCCCATTGTCCATGTCTAGAGATATCATGTCTAGTTCTTATTTTTAGTACTGCTTGGTTGCTTGCCTCATTTCCACTGAGTTTAAATACACACTACCTTACCCAGGAATTGAACTCCCAGTTATTGTGTCACCAAATTCACAGGACAATAGCCTAATGTATTAAAGAATGAATTTCATGTCATAGTAATTGAACTAGAAAAAAAAAAGACAGACAAGACATCCCTAGACAGAGGCAGTGGATTAGGGTTAACTCTAACCCTAACAATCTACCTCCACTTCCATAGATCAAATAGGTTATTACAAGAAAGATGAAAACAATAGTCCACATATAAATAATGGAAATAATGATAATTCCTCGTCCTAACAATTTGGACAAAAACACAAAAACTAATTCAATTAATTAGTTGTCATACCAAGCAATAAAGCCACTAAGACATAAAGGGTTACTGAGTATGAAAAAAAAATTATGGGGCGACAACAATAAAAGAGGACAGTAGGTAACAATTATCATTGCATTTAAGTTTTTTTTTTTTTTTGAAGATCAAAGAATCCAGAAGAGTTGTGAGAAACTGTTAACAAAGAACTTATGGTTCAACTGTAAAATGATGAGACCTTGCTGTCAATCTAGTACATAAAGTCTAGGTACCATAGAGCAAAGTTCATCAGGAAAATTACCATTAAAGTATTTATAAAAGTGGCACAGGGAAACTAAATTATGGCAGTGGGAAAGTGACTGAAGCTGAGATGCCACATCATGATTCTTCTTTGGATTTTATCAAGAATCTCTAAATATATAGCAAGAGCACAAGACAATATGTGGCAGCAATATTCAAAACATGGAAGAATGGTAGACTTATAAATATGTAAGATGGATTCTGGGGAAGAAAAAAGACCTAGCAATCCGTTCAATATAATCTTTCTGTTTCATGTTAGCTTGAGAAGGTGCCACAAGTCACTTTCCTGGAGATTAGCATCAGCCTTGCTGATGGAAAGCAGAAAAGGGTCTCAGATGATCAATAGAAAGCAGTTTTGTTTTGGAGGCATTAAAATTAAGAAGCAATTCCTTGCCCCAGTCAACAACAGATTTTATGACACTTTTGAGACCAGCTGCTAATTTGACCTTATTAATTATTACATTTAGTTGAGTGTGAGTGAGAGAAAAAGCAGTGAGATTTGAAAAAAAATCATTTTAATATGAATTTGTCGGAGTGACCTTCTCTTTAATTGTCCAAATTGTTAACTAGGGGATGCTCTCCCTACACTATAAATACTGGGCAATTTCTTGCCTCATTCTCTTTTTTACTTTGCATTTCAGCGGACTCATTTAAAAGAGGTGATCTCTCAGAGAGATTTACGTTTTGCCCACTTGTGGCAAACCGCCATGAAACACACACACACACACACACGAACACACATAGGAACATTCATCAAAATACGAACTCTTTATGTTCACACACAAACAGAAATGTTAATGTTTTTGTCCCTTGTAAATTTTGTTGTTTAATACATATAATTGTTATATATATATATATATATATATATATATATATATATATATATATATATATATATAATATAATCAGTCTTGTTTGTTTCCTTTACATATCTTTGGTTGGACTCAACTTGAGTCCGCCATATTCTTGTAGTGGACTCTCTTCCATCAGGAGTTATGCATGTGTTCCTAATTTAACATGTAAACCCATGGTCTGCTACAAATTGATAAAATAAAAAAGTATATTTCTAATCCTATCATGTAAGCACACTATTGGTTGCAATATATTTCTCATTGAAATAATTACAAATTATTTAAAAAGCAAAAACAAAAAAAAAACCTGAAGTTATTTCGCCAAACTGAGTTTTCATTGAATATTTCAGCAGCACTATATTGCTATGTTGCTTACATGCTTATCTGCAGATTGGCAGTTCAAATTCAGGAAGGATTCACTTTGCATATGTTTGCTTTTAGTGTGACAAAAGCAAAAGTGACATTAGCTTATATAGGGTGACCCAAAAAAACGGGAATTTTTGAAGTGCGTATTGCCAGACATGAGCAAGTGGCAACACTGCGAGACAGTGACCTTGAGCAAGTAAACATTTCGCCATTTTAGTAACGAGAATGAAATTCACAATATCCCAGCTGAGATGTTGCATCAGTAAATAGGGGTCTCAACAGCAGATTTCAAGAATGCATTTGTACAGGAGGACGCCATCTACAGGACATAATTTAAAAAAAATGAAAATTCCATCATTGTTTAAGGTTTCAATTACTATGAATTAAATATTTTTCTTCCATCACTCTTGGCTTTATTGGATTGTTAAAAAGTTCCCGTTTTTTGGGTCACCCTATATATATATATACATGGAGATGGTCCTGAAAAAGATATATATGCACATATATAATCATATTTGAAATATCTTGCATTATGAAATTTTAAAAATGATTTCAATCAGTTGAAATATATTCTTAGATAAAACTCTCTCAAAATGTCTGTTTCCAAATATCTGAAGATAACTAAATATTGATCTGAATTCTCTCTTGCCTTTTAATTTGATAGATTCAGACGGATGGATCGCTAGAATATAATCCTTACAGTTGGAATCAGGTAAGTATTTAAAGCTTGTTCTTATTGAGCCCTCTTTCAAATGTTACAAATGTAGGAATTGCATTCTACTCATTCTCATCTTACTTGGAGATATATAAGGTTATGTTTTTTAAGTATCTATTTGTATGAAAAGCCTGACCTTTTAAAAAAAAACATGCAGTCAGATTATGTTAAGTTAGTCATGCTAAGACCTTTTAAGTACTATTTTTCATATGCACATTAACATGTACACAAGTTTGTATGTCTGTTTAATCTGGAATCTTTTATATAAACAATCTTAGAAAACCCAAGTAACTTTCATTACCCCCACCTTTCCCAATGGGTCTTTTAGTCCTCGTGTATGTATATGTGTGTTTGTATATATATATATATATATATATATATATATATATATATATATGCAGAAATATAGTTTTAAAGTGTGCTATATTTATGGGATAAAGTGCTCAATATCAAAGATAGAGCATATGTAAATATAAAAGTGAATATTGAAGTCAATACTCAGAGGCGACAGGCTGTTTCATGCTAGACACAATCATCAGGCCACCTGACGATTGCGTCTCTCTCTCTCTCTATATATATATGTATATAATATATATGTATATAATATATAACCAAATGGATAAATATAGGTAAATGTACAAGTGAGCATTCATATACAAATACATATATATTTAAACTCTATAGTTTAAGAAAAAAACAGTGATCAATGTTCAAGGCATTCATTACAGTGGAACACCACAAAGAAAACTTCCTACACAACCCCCAATACCAGCTTATCAACCCATTCAACAATAATATTAGTAAGATAAACAAGAATATACTAGAAAGAGCCTCTAAATACACATGAAATGCTTTAGGAATCAACCAGTAGCATAATATCACTGACGCCATTGATTGGTTCAATACAATAAGAAAGGTGAATTCTCTTTCCTCCAGTTCAATATTTGCAATTTCTGCCTATCCATCACTGAGAAGTTGCTAATGGATGCAATAAACCTATTTGATATTAGTTTTGATATTTTTGCTGAGAAGCGGGTTAACCATATAATATTAAATTTGCAACGTTTTGTTTTGCTGACGTCATTATCATTGTTGGCTAGGAATTTGAGGTTAATTTTATGTTTACTATGTTCTAGTGCTTCTATGTATTTGTCTTTGTTTGTCAAAAATATCCTTATTGCTAGAGTTGCTGAACAGTCTAAATTGGACCGACTTATGTAATTTATTCAGTATTCTAGGATGGATTGTTTGATTGGATTGTTTGCTGATGTATCTATTGTTGCATGTTTGGAACAGAATGGGTTTCTGAGTCTGTTTAATGATGTTAATGTCCTGTTTGCTTATGGGGCAGTAAACCCATTCTGTTTCATGAAGTTTCCCTGTGGACCATCTGTAGCAATCCTGACATTAGTATTGACATAGGTGCATTTGATTCAGTGGAAACTTGCAAGCTAGTTTGCATACTATTACTTTGGCATCTTAGGTTTATCTTTGATATTAAAAACTCTGGCCTCTATAGGGACGACGGGATTATATTCCTACACAAATGAAGCACACAAAAAACTGACCATCTAAGAAAAAAACCTAATCAAGTTCTTCGAAGACTACAGTCTAAGCATTACCACCACCACCACCAATGCTAAAATAATTAATTTCCTGGATGTAACATTTGACCTATCTAATGGGCTTCACAAACCTGCAACCATAGATACATCAGCAAACAATCCAACCACCATCCTAGGATACTGAATAATTTACATAAGTCAGTTCAATTTAGACTGTTTACCAACTCTAGTAATAAGGATATTTTGATAAACATAAAGGCAAGTACATAGAAGCACTAGAACATAGTAACCATAAAATTAACCTTGAATTCCTAGCCAATAACAATAATGACGTCAGCAAACCAAAACATTGTAATATTGTATGGTTTAACCCACTCTTCAACAAAAATATCAAAACTAATATTGAAAATTTTTTTTGAATTTAATCCATAAGCACTTTAGTCATTCCCCAATGCTAAATAAAATTTTCAATATCAAAGTCAGCTACAGTTGTGCTAAAAACATCAACCAGTATATATCACAGCACAACTCTTCCATTCTAAACAGATACTTCAACAACCTTTCAAACAACATCCATGCAACTAATAATTGCTACTGCAGAAAAAAAAAAAAACCCTACCCATTAAATGGCAAATGTATGTGTAAATTGTTAGTTTATAAAGCTGAAATCAAATATAACAACTGGGCCAAGCTTTATGTGGGCTCTATGGAAAACCATTGGAAATCACACTTCTACCACCACCAAATGACATTAGGCAATATCAAATATAGTAACAGCACTTCCCTCTCTAATTTTTTGTAAAGTGAGAATAAAAACTGAATTATCACATGGGAATCGGTAACAAAAGCTAAATCTTTCAGCAGGAAAAGCAACCGATGTAACTATGTCTTTCTGAGAAATTAATAATCCTGAAAAATATAAATAATCGTAATCTCTTAAAACAAAAGTGAGTTAATGAGCACCTGTCGACCTAGATCCAAATTTCTACTGAAACACGTTGATCCAGGTTAGTATAGTCTAGCTGGACCCAGGGACCACTAGCATTGATATTATTTATTTTTATTAATATCTTTTACTTTTTGCTACCTTTACTATACAACTATTGTTAATATTAGACTAATACATGTAACTTCTTAGGTAATCAATTATTACCATTTTTTATTATCATTGTTTTGTCTTTTCCTCCTACCTTTAGTCTTACTATTAGTAACATGTTTATTTACTTATTTATTTTTATTTGCATTTATTATTTTTATTTATTTGCTCTATTTATTTACAAATTTATATGTTTCTATTTTATTTTATTTTCATTGATATATATTATTTTTATTAGTACTTTAATTTTATTTTATCACAGCATATTTTATTATTAATATCACTACTCTTAGTTTATTAATATAATAAAATTAATTATTATCATGGAAGAAAAATAGTTGCCCTCCCTTGATTTTAAAATTTTTTTTTCCTTTTGATTACAACAGTATCACTTCAAATTAGAATTTATAATTCTTATTTCCAATTTTATTTTCAATTTTAAATGCTAATCCGGGCCTAAATTCAAATCCAAAATTAAACTCAAATTCATTTAAATATTTTAACAACTATAATAATCCACCCCTACAGCAAAATATCTTGCAATAAACAGAAATATTATTGCACCTTAAAAATGCAGAATGTATGAGTTGTGCAATCATTGTAACATATTATATATATATATATATATATATATATTTCTTTTTATATATATATGAGCAAGTCTTGGGACCTTAGGTCTCTGGCCAGTATGATGTTTCTGATCCAATGAAGAGTTTTGTTGCTTTGACTTCTGTACACTTGGGGTATCATGCCTGTATCTTCTTTCCTGGATTGTTTTGTCTCTTCATTAAGGGTGTTGGAGGCAGATATTTGTCAGGGATTTGAACTTTTGAGTTACTTTGAAAGAGGCTATCCTTTCAGCAGTTGTATAATATCAGGGCTGTATTACTGTGATGTTGTGAATGGGTTCTGGACCATGTAGTAATCTCTGGTGGGGCCTCTCAGTGCCATGATTAAGGGTACTGTTATGGCTGTATCTCCAGACAATTCAGTCCAGAGTATTTATGCATGCATTGCCTGTGAGTGAGTCTGTTTCACTACCTACTCATCTTCCTCCAACCACACTTCAATCCACACATTAATTCAATTAAAATGAACAAAATTAGCAACCTAAAAAAAAAAAAAAAAATAGACCCCAGGTGTATTATCTCTTACACCTATGTGAGGGGTCTAATTCTAACTTTCCAGAGGTGGAATTCAATCTTCTTTAGGCCAAATCCAACTTCCTATTTCTGTCTGAATCAAGTATCAGTGACTCTTTCCCACTGCAAGAACTTGCAATCCTGGGCTACTCACCCCTAATAGCCAAACACAACCACCTAAATCATCACGGCCACACAATCAGCACCTACATTAAAGAGGGGTTTCTCTGTGGCAGGGATACAGAAAATGAGGACCCTGATCTCCCATATATGTGCTTCAGTGTGACACTTGCTCATAGTACCACATTCATTGTTGCTCTCCATCATCCTGAGGATGATGGAACACTAATTTTTCATCAAATATCTGAGTGGATTGATAATATCCTCAACGAATTTCCTCAGTTAGCTTTCATAGTTGTGCTGAATTCAATATTCAACACAAAGAGGAGTTAGTCCACTTAAAACCAAAGAAGGCAGATATTGCAGAGACCTCTCCATCACTTAATGAACTAGATCAGATCATCGAAGTACTCGCCCATTTCCCTGATGCAACAGGACATCAGGTGAACCACCTCAAACTCTTCTTCACATCCTGCCCTGAAAAATGGGTAGCAAAAGTTTTACCCTCCATGTCAGACCATTTCTTAGTCAGTATCCAAATTGATGTCAAACCAAATGCATCCCCTGATTTCCCATTCCATAGAATGATTCTTTGCTACTGTGCCCACTATTATAGTGATTTACTAAGCATAACTTAGTTGTGGTACAAGGTTGGGAGTTTGGAGTACCCAGTGACGATCAAACTCACTGCTTAGTTGTAATTGATCTAATGAGACAAGCTTGCTAACACCACATCGAAATGCACCTGTGCCCACTATTTTAAATGGCCACATATCTTCCTCAGCAGATAACGCAATGATCTTTGCTTCAGTCTTTGCCTCTAACTCAACATCAGAAGACATTGGATATCTCCTCACTGAACACAAGCTCAGTAGTATTTTTATCACAGCCTGAGAAGTCTCAGGACTTATCAAAAGCCTTGACCCTAAGAAAGCCACTAACCCAGACAAAATCCCAGTGGCTGTTCTTAAGAATATCAACTTGGAACTATCCCCAGTCTTAGCAAAGTTATTTAACTGCTACTTGAAATAGAAATCATTCCCAAACCTGTGGAAAGTGTCAAGCATATACCCAGTTTTCAAGAACATGGACAAACACTCATCCCTTCTTTCAGTATAGACACATCAGTCTCCTCAGTGTTATTAGCAAGCTTTTTGAGGCTATAATCAACTAGAAGGTTGTTGAGCACCTAAATAAGAACAGCCTCTTGAGTGACAAGCAATACAGGTTTCAATCAGCCTGATCCACTGCTGATGTTCTAACTACCAATACTCACAGAATCAGTGAGGCAGTAGACAACAAATACCTCTCAAAGACCATAGCATTAGATATTTTGAAGGTTTTTAACAAAGTGTGGCACAAAGGATTACAGCTCAAGCTCTCTAGTTATGGAATCACTGGAAGAGTCTTCTCAATTCCTAATGCGTAGGTCCCTGGAGGTAATTGTTAACATCCAGTCCTTCATGGCCCTAACAATCAACGCAGGTGTCCCCCAGCAATCACTTCTCAGACCAACCTTCTTTTTACTTTACAGAAATGAGCTACCTAAGAGTATATTCCGATCATTTATGAATATCTGTGCTGATGTTATGATATATGGGTGCACCTCCAAAACTCGTGATAACCAGAGATTGACAGCCAATCTTTCTTCTGATCTAGCTCTAACATCTCAGTAGGAGAAAAACTGGCTGGTTATATTCAGTGTCATGAAAACCAAACTACTTGCATTCCATCATTGCTGGTCAGAACCTGAACCGCCACCAGTCATGATGAATGGACATTGCCTCAGGGAGGCACCATGCGTTGAGCGAGTATTGGGCCTCAGACTCGGACCAGATCTCAAATGAAACTCATGCTTATGATACATCATTAAAGATGCAGGAAAAATGGTTTGTTCCCTGTACTACTCCAGCAAGTCCCTAACTCCATATGGTATCCTCTACTGTTATAAGAGCCAGATTAGGTCTAAAATGGAGTACTGCTGTCATATTTGGGTGGGCACAGTGGAGTAATGGATAACGGCTCGGATTGATGAATCGTAGAGCCGAGTTCGAATTCCAGTCGAATCCGTTACATTCACTTGTGTGTTAACACTCTTGGGAAAGGTGTGAATCCTCTTCTTCTCCCTCCAACTATGGGTAAATAGCAGGACAGACTAGGTTCTATAGCCTTGGATGGCAACTGGTCTAGGAGAAGGTCAACTCTGAATTCAAAACCAATCAGCGTCTGCACCGGCATCCGGCGGCCTCTTGGTTACTCCTGCCTCTGTGTCTGTGGAAATTCTGCGGCAAGTAAGAGCATATTCCTCCCTCCACTGGGATAGCACGCGAGGTATGGGGACCGTGTGTGAAGTTCAAACTCCCTTGTTATTCCGTTTCAAGAATTCACCGCCGTTGGAATCAGGAATGGCTGTCGCTCGTTTCAGCATTGGCGACGGATCGCCGTGCTTGGTCGGCCTTCGTTCCGGACGCGGTGAATTCCTTGGAAGGAGCCGGCTTAACCGATCCAGGGTTAATGCCGCAACATACATACATACATATACATACATACATACATATTTGGGTAGGAGCTTCCCAGTCTCACAGACAAGATCTAGAAAATCTCTCACTGTTCTATCACTACTTCCATGGAAAGTGCTCAGATAAACTACATTCTTTAGTTCCACTAGTTCTAACTTTCATAGCTAGGACCTGCCATTCTATTCACATTGCAGCAAACCACCCTCATTCCCTCCATATTCCATTGCTGAGAAGTAAGTTCCACTTGAACAGCTTCTTCCTGTGAACCACTGCTCTGTGAAATGAACTTCCATAAAAATGCTTTCTTGATCACTACAATCTTAACCTGTTCAAATCTAGGGTTAACTGTTATCTTCCCCATAATCTGCATAAACTGTGCCTCTTACTCTCTAGCCCTCTACCTTGAATGACTCTTGGGCCTCTCACTGTAAAAAGAAAAAAATAAAGAAACTGTTTTTTTTTTCTTTGTATTTTGTTTTTTAGGTTTCATGATAAAAACAAAACCTGAGAGAAGACATCATGACTGTCTGTCCATTAAAATCATTTTTTGGCAAACATGGACAAACATGCCTACAATAAAACATAGTGGCAAAAGGACATTTTGTCCCATATTGGAATAAAACTTAAACATATGAAAGTAAATTCATACATTTTCTTTGTTCTTGAGAATTGACAACAAAAATAATAAACACTATTTATTAGATTGTTTATTGACACATAGTTGGTTCACATATTTTTAATAGTTTAGTAAATATTTATGAATTAAAAATTGTTTTCATATTTGTTTTTCTAAGAGAAGTAAACTAAGGATAGAGAACTTAATCTACTCTGCTATTTAATCTATAGCTGGTGGAAAGAAAAGATTACTTCATGCCTTTCTCAAGGACATTTGTGTAAAGGTGAATGCAACAGACAATGTGGTAATTTGAATGGCACACAATTCCCACTTCTGCACCTTAAATCATTATACTATATGTATAGAAATAAGCCATTTTAATTAAAAAATCTAATTTTTCCTTTTTGAAAAGGTGGCAAATATAATCTACTTGGAGTCTCCAGCTGGTGTTGGTTATTCATATTCAGATGATGAAGACTATGCAACTGATGATGACCAAGTAAGTTTAAGATGTATTAAAAAAAAGACAGTGAAATTGCTTTCATTTTTAATTTGTCAATGTTAAAGTTTTTGTTAAATGATTAAATAGGATATGAAAATTTATACACATCATGAAACTTACTTGTAAAATTGTCGAATTTTTTACTATTTTTTTTTCCTTAATGAAACACTAACTCCTTAGCATTTTATATGGGTATGCTGAAAAGCCCAACCCACAACTAATCATCTGACCAAACATCTCTCCCTTTCTCTCTCACACACACACACACACACACACACATATATTGTTCCAAATTGACAATTTTATTGGAAGAGTGCTCAACAATGAAGATAGTGTTTCTGGATAGAAACATAGAAATCAACACTGCATAGAAAGTGTTGGTGGTTTGAAGATCACTTAAGGCATAAAGCTGATAGTTATCATCATCATCATCATCAGTGTTGTTTTCTATGTCCACATTATGTATATATATATATATATATATATATATATATACACACACACAAGATAACCAAAAAAAGTTCTGTCCACTTTTTGATTAGTCATTGAATGATGTTGAAATATATACGAAATGCGTGTAGCAATTGTTTTCAAATTCGGACAGCCGGAAGTAGGAACATCGGACGTTATAAAAAACACGCGCACTGTGCCCAGCCATCAGTTATAAGCCGGACAGCTGTGAGAAGGATGGAAGTATTTAGAGATCTCGTTCGGGGCTGTTTGCTTTATGACTTCAAAGTGGGCTTATCAGCAGCTGCATCAACTCACTGCATATGTCAAGCGTTTGGGGATAGTGCTGTGGACTTCTTTGCATCAAAACCCCCCGAGTTCTACTGCAAGGGCATTGAACAGCTGGAGACACGTTGGCAGAAGGTGATGGATGCCGATGGGGATTACTTCGAAGACTAAATATAAGTTACACATACTGTGAAGTATTTTCTTTTTTTCCTTTAAAAACGGACAGAACTTTTTTGGTTACCTTATATATATTATATTATAATAATAAATCAAGAAGAAAACACTAAAGATCCATTTCAGTTATAATTTATTTTGTGAATATATTCATTTTTTCAGACTGAAAGTTCTTAATAAATGGAGACAATTTCTCTAGACTGATATACTAGATTAATAGGAGGAAAGGAAAGCAAGAGAGTAGAGAAGAAAGAGGGAGAGGAAAAAGAAAAATAACTGGTTATAAAGTTCTTTTTAAAACATGAAATAGAGAGAGTGGGGAGGGAGAAAGTGAAGAAAGAAGAAATGAAAGGATAATAGTAAAACTAAAATAGAATGACCTAGCCAAGAATTTTTTCTTTAAAGTGTGGAAATTTGTACATCAGTCTGGAGAAATTGTATGCATTTATTAAGAACTTTCGGATGAATATATAGAAATATTCATGAAATAAATTATAACCGAAATGGATCTTTATGGTTTTCTTGATGATGATTATTATTATTATAATGCTCTGTAGTTTACATTGATCTCTCTCTGGATTAATATCCTCCTTGGAATTATTTCTACAAGTCACAAATTGGTAATATATGTATATCTGTGTGTGTGTGTGTGTGTGTGTGTGTAAAAGCACATGGTCAAGTGGTTAGAATGTCTGTTTTCTGATCACGGGGCCTGGGTGGGTGGGTGGCATTGAATCTCATCATGGTCAATTTGTCAAGGCAGTTGATGTTATTGGCCTGGGGAGGGGATCCTAGTGTGTGGTACCATTGGAAAATGCCTGAAAACCATACCCTGTGTTAACCAAAGTGAATTTTGGTAGATTAAGCTGTTGATGGTTGTGCTAGTATGAAGTCTCAAGTTATCATGACAGAATTTGACTGTACTGTACTTGTTCAAAATAATGTTGATCACACCAGATGATGTGCATTTTCCCAAAAAACTGTAGTCTGCTCAGCATAGTTGGTGGCCTCAGTGGGTGTTGAACAAATGCAAATGTGTCTGAGCAGGTATCAGCTAAAAGGATTGGATACATGCCCAAGCAGACAGGTGTCAATTTTTAAATATAATATAAAATTAGTGCATATGTTTTCTGCAACGTCTCCTACTCATGTTCAACTATTTCACCAAAATCCATCAACAAGAACCTCTCCCTTTCCACCCTGATTTTAATCTGAAATTTGATATTGAAAATAAGGGATAAGATGGTGGGGGAAATAAGAGGTAAATCGCCATATACTTGCTTCATTTGCCTCGTCCATATTGTTTAAATGCCCTCTTAATCTCCTATCAAGAGTTTAGCTAAGAGATTAGAGAGTTCTTCAAAGGGAGTGTTGCAGAAATGGAAGTTATTCATTTTATGCCTCCTAGTACATTTGTCCTACAAGCACTATTTGTTGGACCCCTGTGAGTTCTGGTAAAAATAAGATAAAAAATAGAATTCAAACAAACAATAAATGTATTAAACAGACATGTTACAAAAGTGATGATATAAGAAATGAAGTTAAATTTGTGAGAATTTAAAGCAAACTTCAGTAAATGCCTCTCTGAAGTACTTACATGGCCTTATGTCTATAGGAAGGAGAAAAGACCTGGTTTTGCTTCCAAAAGAGAAAGAGGCTTTCAATTTTTGTGCTGTCTGTGATTATTGTCAGGGGGCAGTAATCCAACAGGAGAGAACCAAACTCCAAAAGTTTTTATATGAAGAGAAAAAAAACTAACACATCACTATTTGTATCAGGCTGAGTAAACATAGAAATGCATAGGGTTTACTTTACTGCATAAAGTAGGAATTGACATAGACTGTAAGTAAGGGTCAGTATTAATTGATCTTGGAAGTCCTTCACATTCAAGAAAGATTTGTTGAATTTCTTGTATCTACCTACCCTAGGTTTAACCCTACTTAAGTTTATCTGAACCTGGACTAGCTTATTGTCTGAATAAATTATAATATGAAAACTTGAACACTGTAAGAGTCCTAAACTAACTTTTTGTTATATTCCATGTTAATAAGAATATATACTTGACAAACACAGTGGATAAAATAAGTAATGGTTTATTGTATAACCAGTACAATAAGAATAAAGGTAACAGTTATGCACACAATTGTCGCAAGTCAATCCAGTAGTGAGTGCTACTATTGGAAGGCCGGTAGTTCTCGCGTTAGTCTGAGTTTTACTCAACAGATCCCAGCTAGACTCATGTAGTCCATTGCCTTACGGATGCTTATAGGTAGTTACTAATGGGGGTGACTGGTTATTCCATTACATCACTTTTCTTACAAAAAATCAGTTCATGTAGCCATTTTATTTACTTTGGATGTTTATTTCGAAATCAAGTTTGCCAACAAATTTTGGAAAAAAGTTTCCTATTTCTAAGGAATGTTAGTACCCTTCCTATTATGCCTTCAGTCTAGATTGCTATCAAGGATGCCATTCCAATCACCCACTAAAACTTATCCATCTAACAGTATTACAAAGAGATTGATTTCCAAAAAAAAAAAAAAAGTTGGGGAGCTTCCTGCTGTCATTCGGTACACAAATCTCAATAAATAAGACACTTATCCTTTATGGTAACATCTAGAACACGCAGTCTCTTCTTCCCCAGATCTGAAGAGGCACAAGCATGGCATCCTTAAAGAGTTGTTTACCAACCTAGAAACAATTCTCAAATGACAAGAATTCAAATATGCTGTGAAGTGGAGAAATCTACTAGTAACAATTTTCATGTAAGGATTTTGTCTGCAGTTGAAAGACAAGTTCTGCCCTATTAGTTTGTGCAGTCCAATATTTATTCTGTAACATTTTTTTTATCATTTCACCCCAAGCAAAGCAATAAAGCTACTGAGATGCAAGGGATTAATGAGTGTTAGAGAATATGAGAAAAACACTATTAAAGAGAGAGAACAATAAAAGAACAGGAATTATGTTGACAGAAGATAATGATTGACATTGCATTTACATTTTTGAAGAACAAAGTTGACTGGGAAGAAAGAAGCCAGAAGAGACAAATTTTAATAAATATTTTTTCTGTGTTTATTTTTAATTCAAATTTTTAAAATTGCCATTGCAATGTTTTTCTGCTGATAATTTTTTTTTAAAAAATTCATTGTTTGTATAGAAAGAATTTATGTCTAGTCAAAATTCAGTCATAAGTTAGAAAACCTACATCATTCATAATAAGCATTGTTGTTATCTGCTATTTCTCATTACTAATTAAATGGAGCTGAAAAATATTTTTATGGAATTATGTAAATAAGTCAAAATAATTTGTTTAATTAGATTTTCCTAAAACTGTACCAAATCATTTAAACAAGTGAAAAATATTAAGTTTGGTGAATTAATTATTATTATTTATACAAACAGAAAATTATTAAAATGCTTCTCTTATAGTCAGCTCTATGCAGTTATGTCCAGAGTAGGAAATTCAAGTCGACTTAGCATAATTACAAAAAGAACTTTATAAAATAGATTTCTTGCTGAAAATATTTACACAGAAATTTTACAGAGATATGGAAACTTCTATGACAACTTTTCTTTGTTTATAGGACAGGTATTTGGCTAGTTACAAAAAAGATTTTTTTTTTATTTAAATTTCAAGTGATTTGAACCCACACAACATCAAAGTTTGAACCATAAATGATTTTTATTTTTATTGTTTTTTAAGGTATCTGCCAATAATTTGGCTGCCATAAAGAGTTTCTTCAAGAAATTTCCTGAATACAAAAATAATAAATTCTTTCTAACTGGTGAGAGCTATGGCGGTATTTATGTACCAACTTTGTCTGAACGTCTTTTAGAAGAACCATCTATAAAATTTGAAGTGAGTAAAAAAATCTCTTTCTTTCTACTTTTCTTTTCTTCTCTTTGGCATAGACACTTCCAACTTATCAATAGAACAAATATGACTGAACTTATCAATAAGTCTAATCTGATTAAATTGACTGTTTCTAACGTGCTATCACATTCAAATAGGATTTATCAAATAAATATGTAAAAAGAAACTACTTTTATGATTGTGTCTATATAAGGCGTTCTTAACCAGTGGAGAACACTACAGGGTGTGTCAGAGTGGGGAGGGTGTCTTTTTTTACTTATTTTTATTTCTATTTACAGAATTATAAACCCATCATAAACGTAAAAAAAATCTCCTTTATGAAAATAATTCATGTATATGTATTAATATAGAAAAGAATGAAGATTTTCAATAATATATACATATTATTTGGAATGCACCTTTTGAGTTGGATAATCTTGAAAGTGGGAGTGATATTCTGACTGCGGGTGAAAAGGATTAATTGGGCAAAAAATTTGTGAACCACTTGTCTGAATTCATGTGGTAGGAGGGTAACAAATTAGTCATTATGGCATCCACATCTCTTAATAAATATAAAGGTTTGGCATTAACTAATTTCTCTATTTAGTCAATTATTTCCTGTGCTAAAATTCTTTCTGTCAGTAGGGGAGGGGAAATTTTTTCAATAATTTGATCAGTGAAATTTTAAATTTAAAAAAGATTGTCACTAGCCAAGAATTAAGGCAAGTGTTATTGACAGAATAGAGCTATTATATAAAGATAGTTTCTGCTATGTGTGTCAATTATACAGAGAGGCCTGAAAGTAATCACTTTTTATCTCAATTTATTTTCTATTTTTATTATAAAAATTTAATAAGTTTTTACAAATCACAAGAAAAGCTGTTGCTATTTTATAGAGTTTTGTATTATGAAAGTTTAAAAAAATCTTGTACTCTAAATGTTAGAAATGCACATTTTATTTTGTTTTATTATTTTTATTTGTTTATTCTTTCTCTTTTATTTTATGTTAAAAGTGGATTTGACCACAGAGACTCAACTTAGATAAGCTGACATTATCACTTAAATTTATTTTGTTATAATCAATTCTAAAATAAAAACTTGAACCTATTTTCATCTATTAAGGGATTTGCTGTTGGTAATGGTATGAGTGACTTTAACATGAATGAAAATTCTATCATCCACTTCGCTTACTATCATGGCCTCTTTGGACCTGAGTAAGTATATTTGTTTTTCTTTAACTTGACTGTTTTGTAAATTTTATTACATACTTTTTTCTTTACCATTAATTAACAACTAAATATTGGTATCCTAACCTAAGTTAATGAACTTGATTATCAATATCATGTTCACTTATCTGCAATGTTCTCATGGTATACCTACTCTTTCTCTTTGACAATGATAGGATACAAATCATTATCATTTTAATATTGGTTGATGTAATAACTGTGCATGCATATTTTCTAGATGTACAGAAAATCTTTGACATTGATACACTTGATATTAAAGTGCTGTTTGAAGAAATTTTATCAGCTCTTATATCCACTAACATTTTTTTTAAAACCTCAACAGATATTATCTCTCAAATCCCTTTATCAGTTATTTATACATCTTTTTGTTTTACATGATATTTGATCTTAAGAAATTTGATATTGTTTGTTTTATTTTTACTTAAAACCTGTATAATGGCAATACAGCTTTGTGAAACTTTTCTTTGACTAGAATGAGACTGAAAATTACCATATTTCCCATATGCTAAGATACTACAAATGATAAGACGTATCCTATAAATAGGTAGTTTTAAAAAAAACAAAAACATTTGTAGATTTAATAGCTTACTGTACTAACAAGTCCAAGTTGCCAACTCTATAATGTCATATTTCTTTCTGTCACAATAAATTATCACATTTTGGATCTATATGAAACATAACTGTCAGCCTATATTATGTGGCTGACACAATTTGTGAAGATCCTGTACAGTATGCCGAGATGAAGGAAAAACTTACAGTACTGGTAGGAAGCTGCCTACTGGTTATTATCAATACTTGATAAAACAATATATATAGTATGATACTAATGAGATATATACAGTATTTATTACATATTAATGATAATTGTAGTCTTATATGTCAGGGGTTTGTAAGGACTAACAAACTCTTCTCTATAATTTAACCTTTCAGTACTAAGACTGATTTTTTTAGGGCATTTTTCAGGAAAAACATGTCTTTGTATACAGGAAATATGGTAGGTCATCTGTTTGGATGCCTTATAGCATGTTTAAGTATCAAAAGTTTGAGAGGATGTATTTCTTCTGATCATATCTTTAAATAATTAATCTACTCTCTGAGCCAGTACTTTTAAAAACTTATTTGTAGCTATAACTGAAAAATATTTTAAAACCTTCTTTTTTTTTTTTTTTTTTTTTTTTTTTTATTAAGCCTAAATGCAGAATTGTCAGATTTACCATTTTTAAGGTTCAGTACAATTAAATTTTAACTTGTTTTATGTTTTTTTATTATTTTATTTATTTATTTTTTTAGCAATGTCAGCCAGTTTATTAAGTAGCTCCCAAAGTCACAAGTAGCAAAATTCACTGGGTGTTGACCTTAATGTACCATTAACCCTTTAACATTCAACACGCTCAAACCTGCCCTGCAAACATTAAAGTCTCACTGCTTCTGGTCAAAGTCTCACTGTTTATGTAGCTTCTTGCATTATTTGTGATTATGTTGTCAGATATTATGGCAAAGTATACATGGGGCGGGTTACAGCAAGTTGAACATTGAGAGCTGATATTTATGGGGAGGGTTGAATGCTAAAGGGTCAAAACATGTCTAATACATAAAAAGCATAGTGTAATTTCTATCCTGGATTATGTTTTTCTATTTATAGCCTTTATGAAAAATTGCAGAAATATTGTTGCGGTTCTGTCCATACCGAGTGCAGCTTTACAAAGAATATGTCACACTTGTGTGTTGATGTTGTGAGTAATTTTTTTTTTTTTTTTAAATTATGGAATATATAAAATTCTTTGACATAAATGGTTCTTTAGTTACAAGTCACTAGTGGGAAATGTGTGATACACTTTGGGCATAAAAGAATAATTTTAAACTAAGAATTCTAAGAAAAATATATACTGCCTTGTCTAAAATATACTAGACTATCAATATCTGTCTGGATTTCTGGGATGAGAAGTTATCATTATTTACATACAGACTATTGTCCTTATCTTTGATGCTGTTATCAAGATGTTTCATTGTGCCCTTCAGCCTTCATCAGGTTTGTCAATCCAGGTAAATTACAAGGAATTCCAAACTGAGCCCTTTATTTAATCAAGGGGGTAGACTCTTCTCATTCAATTGTCCATGTCTAGGAATAAGAACTAGACAAGATAACCTTAAACATGAACAGTGGAATGAGAACAGTCTACCTCTGTAGATTAAATAAAGGGTTCAGTTTGGAATTCCCTGAAGGCTTCCCAGATCAACATACACCTGATGAAATGTAATAACAACAAAGATGAGGACAATAGTCTGCATGTAAATAGTGTAAATAAACTGTCAATGCTTTAAGTATAATGTATCATCATAAGTGAAATAGCTCTTAAGTTAGGGAGGAATAACTTGTTTTTGCCACCCTCTGCCAAGCATCAACATATATAAAATAAAACATGTGTATGCATGCACAAACATACAATTTTATTGTTTTTATGTGTATTGTCATATGCCCTACTCGACGAATAATCAGGAATGCAATCACACGCCGATCAGGAGATATATACCTTATCACGTCTGTGGAAAGATACGGACTATCTCTTCCAGACCATGACAAAGGGACAATTAGTAAACAAAATATTTGAAGAATACTGTTCGATTGAAATAATTGAACAATAATCTTTCCCCAGGTTCACTTCGGTTTCAACACGAATACCGATCCACAATTCAAGAATGAACAATAAGACGTGAGAAAATTAGGTATAAGAATTTTAATATATACCTATACATAAGATAAAGATAAAAGAAAAAAAATGTAAGCATGAATAAAATGTCCAATGACCCTAATTTCAAGGCTTATGTTTGGGATATCAGTTAGTCACTCAAATCCAAACAACGCGAATGGATGCAAGCAAAACATATAGTGATATGTACGAATAACCAGGAATGACTACAAATGCAGAAATTAACGCATAACCAAAGAGATATGGGGATATGATTTATATTACTATTTTTTGACATGTGGAAAGATGTTTGCGATAACATAATGTTCATGTATGCATGTGTATCTTTCTAGCACGGGTCCAAAATATAGTCACTTATCTTTGTGATCAGTTTTCTCTCCCGCTTATTATCTTTTCTCTCTCTTTTTTTTTTTTTTTTTTTTTTTTTTTCTTTATCCACTTCAGCTCCACCACGATCTGGTTGCAACAGAGATGTATACTTTCTTCTTCTCTCTTGTCTTTTCTTTCTCTCTTCTTCTCTTGATTTCTCTTTTCTTTCTTCAATTGTTGGCTACAGTCTACAAATTTCCTTGTCTCTTCTGTGATAAATACCTCAATTTATCTTCTTCCATCTGGAGTTAACGAACAGAAATATACATCCTTATATTTCTTATCCGAAGTTGCTTATGATGAATCAGACAAGTTTCGTCATTATCAAAATGAGTCTTCATCAGTTATCAGAGCTATGATTTCGTGCCTTCCTCCTTCAGAGACAAGGTAGCATCTGGCACGAATTTCAGCTCCTGCTGCTTCATGACCCCACGTCCGGTCCCTTGTCTAGACATCTGTTACTAAGGGTCTGGGTCATGTCGACATATTGACCTGCTTCCCCAAAATGCCTCGAGACTTCCACGTGACCTCTTGTCATCAAGTGGAGCTTAAACCCAGTATATGCATATTTTGGCTATCTGCATTCATAACAGTATGTGCAACATTTTTCTACAAGACCATAAGAGTATACAACCTAAAGATGGGCAATTCATCCTTGTAGTGAACTCTTCTGACGACCTAGTAGAAATAGAATTTTTTGTCATTGTAAACATGACAAATAAAAATTTGTCTTAAGAGTATTTTAATTTTGTCTCAAATAAATGGACAGTTATTTTGCAATTGTACTGTAGTTATAAAATATAAGAAATTTCTATCATTTTTGGATGGTACAGATAAACTAGTCTTTGTATAAAGGATTTGTCATATCTCGCCACCTAGCCGTTGTCAGAGGTTAGCATTTCTATGTAAGTGTGTGCTATGGTAATGTAAAGAAAATTATTTACAAGTTATCTCTTTAAGTCTATTAAAGGCTTGACAGCTAGATAAAAAAAAAAAATATGCAGTAAAAAAGAACTTTTAAAATTAGATAGCATTTTGTTAAATTATTATATTTTCATTTTGAGACTTCATTAAAACTAAAAAAGAATTATAGGGTATGTAATTGTTCCTAAAGTGCTTTCTTCTGGTAAGACAAACTATGAACATAACTGATGTTTACAAATGTTTATTTCTTTTTATTTATTTGCCAAGAAATACTGTCAAAAACTAATAAAATGAATGACAATTTTTCAACAAATTTTGCTGGAATCCCTTAGATTTCCTAAGAAATAAAGTGATTGGTCTTACACACAATATTAATGATTAGCAAGTATTTCATTAAACTGCAGAGCAATAATAAATATAATACAAAATATTAAGTCTAATCATTTTACTGTTGAATTGGCTAAATGTAACCAAAAGTTCTATGCTAACATTTTCTTGCACTTCTCACTTGTGGAACTCTCTTCTCATTTTTTCCTTTCCAGTCAACTTTGATCTTTAAAAATTTAAATGCAATGTCAATTGTTATCTTCTGTCTTAATTCCTGTTCTTTTATTGTTGTTGCTCCTTAATAATGTTTTTTCTTTTTCTTTTTCTCATACTGTCTCTCACTCATTAACCCCTTTGCATCTTAGTGGTTTTATTGTCTTGCTTCAGGTGAAATGATCGAAAATAAAATTCCATTTTTATTCCATCTTATTAAATTACATTTTATTCAATTACATATTCACCATTATTTGCAAAGACTCATTGCTACTTATTCACCAGCTTTTCAATACCTTTTGAGTAACATTCTGCTGGTTTTGATATGAAGAAGTTTTCAATAAACTCTTGAATCTGGTTTTATTAAAGTTTTCCCCATCAAAGTGTTTTGCAGCAATCAAAAAATCTAATGCTTGGTTGGTGCAAGTTCAGGTGAATATGGCAGGTGGCTTACATCCAAACTTTTTTCCTGTGTTATTCTTTCTGTTTGCAGCCTTGCATTGACATGGTGAAGAACATTTTTCCTTTAATCCACTGTGTATGCTGCCATTGTCACTGCTGTACAAAAACTAAATTTATTCTTAATTGCCACATGTGATTAGTAGTGAGGATAGTACATTAAGCATCATCATTGGTGGTTTCCAAAATCAGAAATTACTTATGACTCAACCTAATATTGTTGGGAAACAAACTTTCACCTCAACTTAATATCTAAATATTTTCTTGTTACTAATAAAATATTTTTGCAGGAATACAAAATTTTATTAGTGCAATAGAAACAAGATTAAAAGAAAAATATTTATAACAAAAAATGAGGGTTAAGAAAAAAAAATATTAACATAAAATGGTAATTTCAAAATACAACATGATTAACAAAAAATTACATTTAAACCAGTTTATCAGTCCACTGCCATCAGAGATAAGATCAAGGACAAAAATGTAAACAGCAACTAAAAATGAAAACCGAATACAAACGTTATAGGAAAATATAACACTTACAGTCTAATTACCTTTACCCCTACCAACCACTCCTGCTTGCAGAGAAGTGGCTGGTAGGTCTTAATGTAAACGGATTTCAACACTTTCAAGTGAAACTCAGAATTAGCCTTGTTCAGCACGGAGAAAATGTCTTGCCTATAAGATCAGGCATATTGATTTTTTTTTTTTTTTTTTTTTTTTTTTTTTTCTTCAAGCATTCTGCTATCCCTAAACCTGTTGTATTTACACATCTATGCAAATTCTCCACCTTGCCCTTGTGAATATTAGTTGGTACATGTTGGTTGATTTGTGTTTACAACCTTTGACCTATTCTATCATTGCACTGACATCTAAACTGGTAAATTACTGAACTGGTATGATGGGTATATAGAATATCCCTTTGAATCAGTCTCAACATTGTCAAGTACCAAAATCAATACGTGGATTGGTGAAAAGATGATTTTTTTTTTTTTTTTTTTTTTTTTTACAGACACAGAAATTGGCTTAGCAAATCTTGTTCTCACATCCCCAATCCATGATTCATGAAATTATTAGTTAACTAGTAATACCTGTGAAAATTTTGTGGTTTTGATGAAATAATTCTTAAGTTAATGATTCAACAAGCTCTTTGTGAGTACGAGTTCTTATGACTATAAAATACCCATGGGAATTTTGTTGCATCGTTAAATATTTGAGCTTAACAACTTTACATAAGTACGAATGCTGATCATTATTTAAAGAAGTCAGAGGGTACAAATGAAAAGATTTGAAAATGACAAGTTTTTTTTCCCATTTCACTGAAGCAGGTTAAACACCTTTCTTTTTTCTTTTTCTCATTGAAAGTAAACAGTGCCTTGTTTTCTGTCCTTTCCTCGACATCAAAATGGAATAGTCTATTATTTATGAGGTGTTGGCTGGGTGTAATGTATGTTTTAACTAACTGAGTAAGGAAGAGACAAGCAGAATTATAATATAAAGGTTAAAAAGCAATTTTTTCTCTTTAAATATTGTATATAGATTTTTATTTTATTTATTTTTGTTTTAAATTTGATATTTTTAAAAAAATTAAAATTTATTTTTGTCTAGGTCAGAGCAGCTGTGGACCATATTTATGGCATTGGGTTAAATATGTACAACTTGTATGCTGAGTGTGAGACTACAAAATTTGCTCCTGGCCTTGTTTCATATTATGACTTGACTTATCACTTCCCCAGCATCAAACATATTCAGAAACAGAAATTAGTAAGAATCTAGATTTACTTGTTTTATTTTCTTTTTTTTTCACTGTATTAAAGAATCACTTTTTGTTTAAATTTCTAAAACTGTTCAGAAAATTTCATTTAAAATTTAGAACCACAAACTGTTGTGAAGTAGAACTTAAATGGAAATGTAATATTGCTTTTAATAAAGGTTAGCAATCAAACATTAAATATTGATAAATTTGGGTCAATTTCCTCATCTTTGTTATTCCAGGAAGTATTTTATTTTTAATGTATTTTGGAAGTTGTAATATCTGCCTTTAAGTTTCTATTGCATTTGGTGGTTCTCAGAGAATGTTGAATGTTACCCTACAGCAAATGGCCTTGTAAATAAAAGCTCATTTGGCTCTCTGGAAGCTGGACACAGTACTCATTGATTTGGTTGAGATAAATTGGCATCATTGTAACACTACAAGACGCTGGAAGAGTTAAGAGATAGCCCGATAAAAAATACCAAGAGACGAGTCAGGATTTTATTAAAATTTGGAATGTTTTTCATCCGTGAATAAACCATAAAAAAGGGAATGGGGCTGACTTGAAGTAAAACTACTTTATTATTTTGAGGAATCTAGCTGAAAAAGCCATCTGGATAATTTAAACCTATGAGGGATGGGGAGAGGTGGTGTAAGAACATTCAAAGCCAGCAGAGGATTTAACTATGACAAGGCCAAAATGGAGACATCGATTGATAATCACTATTAAAAGTGCAGGTTATGGAATTTCCCTGCTGACCATAACCCAAGAAGGGAAGTCTGTCAAAACGACAAAGAAAATAATGGCCTCCGATTCCTTGTATACTTGAAAGCCATCTGGTAAATTTCTGGATTTTATGGGTGAAGCTAGGTCGAGGAATTTTGCCTAGCATGAAGAGAACTGATAATATTTTTAATGTTGTCTGGCAACAAAAGCTGAAGTTATAGAAATGATTTATATCCTTTGTCAAAAAAAAGAAGGAAAGGATAAATTGCTAAAGAAATGAAGTGTCATGGGTCAAAACTGCTAAGCTGTCTAGGGACACCTAGTGAATGTCTGACTGAGAGAATGGGGTTTGGGTCAAGGAATCCTGTTGACGAAAATTTTGATCAATAATTAAAATTAATGATTATAAGTAAGCCCCGCCTGTGAGCCTATGCAGTTTAGAAATCAAGTTTGTCAAAATGACAACTGAAGTGAGGGGCTCAGGTGAAATATCAAGTGGATGGAGGAATTGCCTACGCCCCTTTTGTAGTATTGGTATGAGGTACCAATATTCTGCTACCATTACTTTTTTGGGTATGCAATTAATTTTCTGGAGTCAAATGACAAAAGACTCTTTCTAGGGGTTAAGGGATTTACTGAAACCCCCAGGCCATGTCAGATTGACGGTTTTGGACAAATGTCCATATAAACAGAAAGTGGAAGTGACCAACATGCAGTTGTTCCAGACAAGAGACAACTGCTTCACCTGATTACACATCACTTTCTGCCTGAAGAAGACCCCCGACTTTGTGCTGTGTTCCTAGTCTAGACTTAGTCATGACAAAGTGTCATGAAATATTCAAAGAGAGAAGGGTCAGTAACTCTGAATAACAAATATATTCCCGTATGAAGAATATATATTCCTGCCTGAAGAACTGATAATTGTACTATCAGCTCTGTACAAGAACGTTATATAAATTTTTTTTTTTTTTTTTTTTTTTACTTGTGACTTTACTCTGTCTATATCAAACCAATTCAATGATTCCTGTCAACAATTTGATCCTCGCCAGCCTTGTGATCTAAATCAAACAATGTTGGGCAAGGTAAGGCTTGGATTGAAGTCATCCATTCAATGGTCAGCCACTGGGATTGAACATTGAACAGACTAACAGGGAGGGAGGGTTACATCATATCATAAAAGTAAGTTTCATCATTTTACAGTTGAGATGTCTGCATGTAACCGTAATTTCTATGCTAAGTTTCTTTTCTTGCATTTCTCTCTTGTGGAACTTTCTTCCTGCTTCTTGTTTACCAGTCAACTTTGATCTTCAAAAAATTTTAAACGCAATGTCAATTGTTATCTTCTGTTTTAATTCTTATTCTATTTTTGTTGGTTGGTTGTTTTTGTTTAGTGGCATATCAACATGTCTATGGGTTATTTAATGCTGAAATCTAAATATTTTGTATGCAATTTTGTTTATTTTTTAATAATTGTTTTAGTGATTCAAGCCTTACTAGTTAACCCATAGTTGGGAGAAGAGGTGGATTCATACTTTTCCCAAAGGTATTTGCATGTAAATGAATATAACAAACACAACTGGAATTTAAACTTGGCTCTCCAATTCACAATTCCAAGCAATTATCAATTATACCACCCACACATGCAAACTTACAGCTCTTAGTATTCCCAAGGGGTCACCCATCTAGTACTGGCCAAGCTTGATATTGCTTAACTTGAATGATCATACAGGAACTGGTGTTTCAACATGATTTGGCCAGAAACCTACGGTACTAGACTAAATTGAGTAGACTGATTGTAAATTGGTACTCAGAATTGTATATTTTTAAATTGAAGTTTCTGATATCAGCCACAAAACTTTCTGACTCTCCCAAATTAAATTGTGAGATTTTTTTTCTCTCAATATTGGCAAAGTCCAGGTAAGAAATTACTTTAAATTTAAAAAAAATATTGTTTACAATTTTCTTTGGTAGTGATTTGGTACTGTCATGTTTTATTATAAATTCACATTGACATTAATAGATATTAAATCTATTAGAGAATTAAGTCATCTTTGAGTTAATAGTTGCAGACTTGCTTAAGTTATCTTCTAACTTGGTGCACCATAACAATGGCCTTGTATAAGACCATTACACTTAAATATCTATTAATTCTTTCTAAATTTAAAATTCCGTCTATGTAGAAAACAAGAAAAAATCTAATATTTCAATTCTAAAAATGTTTTTCTATAAAAAATATTTTTAATTTTTCAGTTTGTCAAAGCAATGCCCCAAAAGAATTTACGCCTGACTCCTCCTTGTATTAATGGTACTGCCAGTACAGTATATCTTAATGATAAAAATGTCCGTGAAGCTCTTCATATTCCAAAACAAATACAGGATTGGCAGATGTGCAGGTAAACATTTTATTTGTGAAAATATTTCTTGCTTCCTATTGTTTGGTAAACTTACAAGATGAAGATGTTGCTTTGTCTTGATTGCATGATTGTAAGTAACAAATGTACACTGGAACCTCAATTATCAGCCATGATCTGTTCCAGAAAGTTGGATGAAAACCAAGATAATATATCCATAATAAATAATGTAAATTCAATTAATCTGTGCCACACACCCCAAAATATTAACAAAAAATACATTTTATACAGAATAAATATAGTTTTACATACAGAAAACAATAAGAAATAAATATAAATGAACATTTCACTTCACTTTATTTTATTGAAGTTTTTTTCTGGATTTATTTCCCTTTTTTGTCTCTTTGCCATTAGAACCTATTTAAGACTGACTGGATCCTTGTCTCATTAAAAACTTTTCTAGAGAGGTTTGTTTTTGTCTCCACTTTAGAATTTGCCTGAAATGTGACAAGGAATCGTCATTAAACATATTTACAACACAGCTTGCAACAGCTTTGTTAGCATGATATCTTTCAACAAAACTTCGCGCTTCTCTCCATTTTAAACAAATGTTCTTAATCACTGAAGAAGGCACATTCTCCCCTCTCTCCTCCTCCTCCTCCTCTGAAGCTATTTCCTCAGCTGCCATTTGTTGCTGCTCTAGCTGAAGGTCTTGGAGTTCTTTATTGGTCTGCTCTTTCCTGTAGTCCTCTACTAACTCCTCTGCATCCTGTCCCCTCACATCCAAGCCCCAGGCACTTCCCCAAAGACACACTCGGAATTTTCTTTGGACTCATGATGGCTAATTTAATAGTAAAACTAAAAATAAAAAAAATAATCAACACAAAAACAGTATTTAAGACAAAGAATTCCGGACTGATATTAGGAGAGATGCTCACTTAGCAAGAGACAAAGACATCTTTATAATAGCCAACTTAGGCTGTAACATCTTTTACCGCTGCTTACAGCTGGTAGTGTAATCATATTTAGTGGTCTGGTCCTCATGGTCTTAGGATGACATTTTAATCACAGTCTGACTCTGTGCAGGTCAATGCTGACGCTGTTCATATCACTCCACCCCAACTCTGCCCACACTGTGTTCTTGATCTCAGAGCAGTGGAAGATTGAAGGTTGTAGTATTGCAGTGTTGTTTTAAGCCATGGTGGGTGCTACAGAAAAATATCTTCATGGCAAAAAATCTTGAAATCTGGTGGTAGCTGATGTGGATTCCAGAGGCACTCAATACGAGTTCTCAGCCTAAGTCTCTGAGCTCCCAAAATCATCTGCTTATATGCACTGACCCAAAACTAACATGGGGCTGAAGAGTTCTGGGTATTCAGTGATTCCTCAATTTTTACATTAATTGCAATAAAGGCTCTTTGTTCCTTATTTCTACTTTCTTAATCAACTTTCCAAATTTGGAGAATTATCCACCTTCCTTGAGAATAGTCACGGGTTATTCCACCCTTAACTCCAACCTGCTTCACTTCACATCTCGCACCACCACTCTACACAGGTGAGGCTAAATTCTACCTCTTCTTCCTTCCTTCTTGGTATTCTAACTCTACCCACCTCTTAGAGCTGGCAGAACTGTCTTTGTGACAAATCTAATTTTTAAAGTGCATGGATGAAAGGGAGTAGTTTATTCTCCTTATTAATTTCAATTCTCTGACTCCCTCCCACTTCCCTACTATTACCTCTGTCCAGTGAGAACACAAACCAGACCACTGCGTTCTCATTTAACCTTTTGTGTGATGGATAAAATTGTTTCCCAATTTGTTTTCATCAACAAAAATATATTTGTCTACCTAAATTCTCAACAAAGAGACAAGCTGTTTGCCATCCTTGGGCAAATCGCCATCTTAGTGAAAACACAAACCAGACCACCTTCCTGTTACGGCAGGATTGATTTTCATAATCCTAACCCTTGCAGTGGTTTCATTCCCAGTTTTCATTTCTCAATTCGTTTTTGCCAATGAAAATATAATTCCTGTCTGCCTCTCTTTTCGCCAATGACATGTGTTTTTCTAAATTCCTAAGAAAGAGATAAAGCCATTTCCCAATTTGTTTTACCTGCATGCCAGATTTTCAATAGATAAAAAAAAGTAAAAAAAAAAAAAAAAAAAAAAAAGTAAACTCTTGATGCATCGTTCCAATTTATAGGTGGGAGACAATCCAGATGACCCTTTTTACACTTCCACTTTACCAGGGAAAATGTCTTCCACTCTCTCTCTCTCTATCTTCCAGTTTATATTTCATTTTGGGCTTAACCCTTTTTCTATTCAGAATTAATGTTTAACCACCTCACAGCTTCAGTGTCACAAGGCAACAAAAACATTTTATGTGTGAATTTATGCTTCAATTGATCTCTTAACATTGTTTTCACACTGAAAATGTATCAGGCATGAGACTGCCTGTGGCTGGCAGTTAATGTGTTAAATCTCCCTCGAAAACATCAACAGAAAATAACCCTTCTATAATCCATAATAATTAGATCAGAGAAAGAATATGGACTTATCACTGATTAGTAGTCAAATTTTTAAAATATTTTTTCTAAAATCATTGTCAATGTATTTATTTCAGTTCTGTTGTTAGCGTCAGCTACAAAATGCTGTATGAAAGCATGAGATTGCAATACCTGAAGGCAATTGCTGCAAAGGTAATGTTCCTGTTTGTCTAATATCAGATTATTTCATGTCTTAATTTGAATGTCTACTTTAAAACTACATTTTTATGTAGTCTTCTAGCTTCACTGACAGCAACATGATTCAATTTCAACTCTGAATTGTTTATCCATTTAAAATATTATATTTATTAGAAAATAAATTCAGTTTAAAGGAGTCATAATATTAGGTTGGTGCAAAAATAATGTTGTTTTCTCACATGAAGTTGAACATCAAAAAACAACATTATTTTTGCACCAACCTAATAATAACTTCAAAGAGATTGTTGGCAGAGAAATGAGCTCTCATAACACAGATGTCCATTTTAAATTCATTCAAATTGTGTGTGTGTGTGTGTACTTGTTTGTTTAAAAATATTTTTCAAAAAACAAAATTAAAAAAAAACTAATTTTATTTATTATTGAATTTTTTTTTTTTTCTCCCCTGCAACTTTAAGATTTTACTTCTTCCAGAGTAAGAAGTGGAAGGAAGGAATATGAGGGAAGTGTATTATTTCATTGTCTTAGTCAAAACAATGTTTTTACCACAAAAAAAGATGCTAGATTTCCCATCATAATCTTTGTCCCACCACTGACACAAGAAAAAAAAAACTATGTTTAACTAAAATTTAGAATGTGCTAGAAAGGATTAAAAAATTAAAAAAAAACAATAAAATACTTTGGTCTTTCCTCTTAATAATAACAAAGATTTTGATAAAATCTTGTTTTCATCATGCTATGCTCTTTTTTTAGCAAAAAAGTATATGTACCTAACTGTGTACCTACACTTTTAATAATTCCACATTCATGGATTCAGGGTAGGTGCCATCACTGCTTTCATTCCAATTGAAGATCATAGTTTCTCTTTTGTAAAAGTTTATCTTTAGTCCTCTTTCTTGTAACACTTGGTAGAGAATGTTGATTTTTTTTTTTTGTTTAAGATCAGTCTTACCCCCAACTATGAATACCTATGGCATTGGCATAACCACTTTCATCTTCTGTACATTGGCCTTGGGAGGGGAAGCAGGAACACCGTTTTCTATTAGTACATTCATTTGGGATATGGTATGGAGTATTTAGGAGAACAGTGCCCATCTCTTCACATCTGTGCTTGCATAGTCTAGGAAGAGATTAAATGAATTGTGGCTTTCATTTCTTCCTTGTCTCACTCCTGATGAGGTTTGAAATATTTTGGTAGTGGGGTTCTCACCTGATATATATGACTTTGTAGATCAATATCAGATCTTGACATTCGATAGATAGCAATTTCCTATAGCTATGTAGCCATCACGTGACAAGGACAGTCTCTTAAGTAGTAGAGGAAAGGATAAAGAGGAAAAGAATTGATGAAATCAAAATGAAAAAAAAAAATGGGAAATGCAAAAGAGCCATGCTTTTTGAAGAAATAGATACTTTTTCTTTGCATGTGCTTGAAGAAATGTTTTAACATTATTAAAAGTAAAAAAAATTATTTTTCATCAAAAAGATAAATGTTTGAATCAAACCAGTCAAGAAAATAAAGGATAACATTTCTAAACACACAAAAAAATATTTACTGATGGAAACAGAGGAAGAAAAAAAAGTGACTTTTTAAAATTATCATTTGGGTAAAGCTGTATTAGTCATAAAAAGTAAAGAAAATACAAAATTAATATACAAAATCGAAAAAATAATTAAAAAAAGTAAGTATTAACATTTCAAAGAAAGCTAGTTTGAATTTGTTAGTAAAAAAAAATTGAGTCAATCAAAATTTAAATTCTTTTTTTCCAATTGCATTTTCAAGAGGTTAAAAAAAATAGTAAAGATTATTATTTTTTAATTTTTAAATGTGTTTGATTGGTTGATTTTGTTTTTTATTTTTGCAGGTTATTTAAAGCCAGAAAATATTTTTAGATTGTAAGAATTTTTGTAGATAATGATGATTTACTGATGTAAGTCCTACTAATCAATCCATATCTGGAGGGAGAAGGGGTATATTCATACCTTTCCCAAGGACATTTGCACGTAAGCAAAATATAATGAACACGATTAGCATTGGAATTCTTCTCTCCAATTTTAAATTCCAAACCATTATCTATTATTACACCATCCATCCACACATCCACGCTTACAGCACCAAGTATTACCTAGTGGTCACCCATCTAGATACTGACCAAGTTTGACGTTGCTTAATTTCACTAATCATACAAGAACTGGTTTCTCAATGGAATATGGCTGTAAGCCTTTAATTTCTAAAAAAAAAAAAAACAAAAAAAAACGAGTATATTTGTTAATATACTCCATTGAAAAAAAGAGATAAAGAGTACTTGCAGAATTCAAGTTGGTAACCATTCTTCCACTGGTCAAAGAACAAAAGAAGAAATGGTTTTGAAGCTTGGAAGACAGTTTCTAATGTTCATACATAGAAGTGATAGTCTCTTTTGATGTGATCATATGCTGCTGTGAGGTTTACATGGCACGTATGCAATTTTCTGTTGGGGAGGCATGCAATTTCCTGAAGTTGTTGGATGAAATATAGGCCATCATTACACTCCTTACCACAACAAAAGCCAAATTGGATTGTGAGGACTTTCATAAAATCGTGTGTAAGTCTACTTAATACAATGTTCATTTGTACCTTCATCATGATTGATCCAATTGAAGTACCTCTGTATGTGTGACAATCTTGAGGGTTACTTTTTTATTTCTTTAAGGCATTAATGTGCAATACACCCCACTTTTAGTGGGCGGGGGGGATACATTTCTGATTCCAGACTTTCATGAAATAGAGAAAGTCGTTTTAAATTTGAAGATAGTAGGCTACTTTCAAATGTTCAGCCTCAATGTCAAGTGATTTTTTATTCTTTAATATTTTTATAGCTTTCTTTACTTCTTCATCACTAGGTTCATCATTGTTTATATTTGGAGACAGATGATGTAATGTTTGGGTACATATTGGTGTATGTTCTATTTCCATGGGCATCTCAGCTTAGTATGGTCAGGGTTGAAGTATGACTTGGGTTTTTTTTTTTTTTTTTTTCACACTAGAACATCTCTTCTGATTTTGATTGTATGATGCTATCATGATTTTTTGCTTTGCTCCATATTTCTATACAGTGTCTATGCTGTTTGGCTTCATTAATTTGGTTTCCATGAAAGACTATATGGATACCTTCTAAGTAATCATTGAAAGGCGAGTGCAGTTTATTGGCCATTGCTGGAGGAGTAAAGAAGTTGTACATCATCTTATATTATGGAAACCGAATTATGGGAAGAGAGAGGTAGACCAGCAAAAATCTTCATTGAACAAACTAGATAACACTGAAATCAGAAAGGAAGAACTGAGGAGAGCTGTGGATGACAGAAATGACTAGAAAGTAATGGTCAGAAGTGTTCATGTGAGAGCAATCAGTTAAGATAAATACTTCTTCTAAATTTATAGTATTAACCTTATGTGCACAGGTTTTTAAAGTTCTCAGTTATTTGTAAAATCAATGGAGTTTTTAGATTATTTTAAATTGTCTCTCTTGTTTGAGTGTGTTTATTTTGTTTTATCTGAAGAAAATCAAAACTAATATTTTTTATTTTTTTTATTTCAGAAAAGAATTATGGTTTATAATGGGGATGTTGATATGGCTTGCAACTTCCTTGGAGATGAATGGTTCCTAAAATCACTGAAGCTCAATGTAAGTCTCTACTAATACCAGTTTTCCTTAAAAAGCCAGAGATTGGATATCTTTTTTTTATGGTGCTGCATTTTCCTACTGCATGCATATACACAAGCATTGAAAAGATTAACCAAATGTAACAGCACTAAAATGAAAATTAAAAAAGTGTAATCTTTATCAGAATGGCTTTGAAAGATGATTGGTTGATTCTATCAACCTTTTCTGGGTTATTTAAATTAAGAATTTTTTTTTTTCTAAGTGAATATTGTATTAACAATTTTCTGAGAATAATGATTTTTTCCATATACACATCCAACTATTTAACTGATAACTGGGAAAGA
Organism: Acanthosepion esculentum; assembly: GCA_964036315.1. Lineage (NCBI taxonomy): Eukaryota > Metazoa > Mollusca > Cephalopoda > Sepiida > Sepiidae > Acanthosepion > Acanthosepion esculentum. The sequence continues at coordinate 71,911,539 of OZ038478.1, read as the reverse complement.
GATAAATTCATACTTTTCCCAAAGCTATTTGCACATAAGTAAATTTAACTAAGTTGACTGCATTTCAAATTTGGCTCTTTGAATTCTCATTCCGAGCCACTATTCATTTCACTACCTGCACATCTGAAAGATGATTGATTGATTGAGTGTTTTTTTGTTTGTTTGTTTTTTGTTTTTTTTTATACAGCTTATCAACCTTTTGCAGGTTATTTAAAGCCAGAAAATATTTTTAGATTGTAAGAATTTTTTATGATAATACTGATTTAGTGATACAAATCTTACCAATTAACCCATAGCTGGGGGAGGGATAGATGGACTTGTACCATTCCCAAGAGTATTTGCACATAAGTGAATATAAAAAATCCAAATGAAGTTGGAACTCAGCTCTCCGATTAACAATTCTAAGCCATCATCCATTACACCAACCACACATCGAAGTTTACAGCATCTGGTATTCTCAAGTGGTCACCCATTTAGGTACTGACCAGGCATGACTTTGCTTAACTTTGGTGATCGTATGGGAACCGGTGTTTCAATGATCCATAGCCATAAGCCTTGAAAGATGAATTCAAACAAATGAATTATGAAATAAAGTACATTAGACATTTTCAGTGAATCTGTTAGATAATTTAACTAAAATGACATGTAAATCAAAAACAAGAAATTTAGATATAGATTAAGCTGGGTGGAGAGGAAGCAAATGATTTTCAAGCAGATCAAAAAGTGGCTTTCAACATTTTTGCTGTTTATTTAGTAGTATTGTTGCCATTTTAACCATTTTCAATAATTAAATCCTTTTCTGATATTAATTCTATAATTTTAGCTGATTTCCGTATCCTTTCTGTATAGTAATTTTTATATTTCTCATTCATTTGATCTTTTAATCTTATTAAATCACCCCCACATTTTGTCCAACTAGACCCCTCCCCCTGTGAAGTATAGAGTGACAGCCTTACCACTCTTAAGTTACTGCTGTGATTTTCATAGTAAGTACATTTTCATGGGATGGAGTTGCTAGCCAGACACAACTGGTTTTGAATTCAGACGTTGTTCTAGACTGGTTGCCAACTAAGGCTAGATAGCCCAGTCTGCCCTGCTAAATTAACCAATAGCTGGGAGGGGAGAATAATGCTATGGCAAAAAAAATTCTATTTTCTATATATTTAGTTGTTTATTCAGAGATTCACTTGCATGGTCACTCAAGACAACTTCTGCTACTTGTGTCATGACATATTAACAGATAAGTTTTTCCTTTTGGCTTGTGAGAACCCTGTCCTGCTACTCCGCCCTCCATGCTCATCTGTTGCAACATACCAATGAATAGCTTGAAACTACTCTCTAACGGGTGGCATCAGAATTCTTTTCAATTATGTTACTGTTTATATAAACCTACAAGCAGAATTTTCTAACTTCCAGCCAAGTGGCACTTGTTCTCAAAAGTTTTCACTTATCTGTTTTATTTCCTTTTGGTCAGTGGGTAGCTACTTTGAAAATCTTACTTTGTAGATTTTATTGCCTATGTAGTCATAAAAACACCAAACAGATAAAATCATTTACCATCTACTTCTATGTGGGTGTCTAATCATGTAGGGGTCTCTTAGTGTTTGTTTGCTTCTTTTTTTTAATCATTTTCTTCCAAGCAAGGCAATAAAGCCACTAAGATGCAAGGGATTACTGAGTGGGAGAAAATCTAAGAAAAAGAAAACATTATTAAGGAGAGAGAACAATAAAAGACAGTAAGTAGATAACTGACATTGCATTTAAATTTTTAAAAATCAAAGTTGACTGTTTAAACAAGAAGTCAAAGAGTTCTGCAATCAAGAAGTGTGATAGAAGAAACTGTTACGATAGAATTTAGTTACATCTAGCCATTTCAACTGTAAAATGATGAGACCTAAGTGCCAATCTAGTACTGTACTTAAATTCATAAAGTCTAGGCACCAAAGAAGGAAGCTCATCATAACAATTACCATGAAAATATTTATAAAAAATGCACAGGAAACTACATTATGACAGTAATATGATTCATTCAAAATAATGTATCCACTTCATGTCAGCAGAAAACAGTAGCCCAAGAAGGCACAAGGAGTCACTCTTTTGAAGGCTAGCATTAGCCATGTTGATGGAAGGCAAAAAGGTTCTTTAAAACTATTAAAAGAGAGAAGTTCTGTTTTGGAGGCATTAAACAAGCCATTTCTTGCCCCAGTTAAAAGCAGATTGTGGGTCATATTTTTGCACAAATACCCTTGGAAAGGTATGAATCCATCTCTTTGACTCCAGCAGGGAAGACTGGTTAGCAACCAGACTAAAACAACTCTAAATCCTAAATTATTTGGGAAGAAGTAATGGCAACTCTACCCTATAAAAACTTAATTTTGATGGAAACTGTAACAGCAATATCTACAGGGTTAGCAATATAACATTGTCAAAATTTGATTACATTTTAATTTCCTTTCTATTATTTTCTCCAACCAGGTGACAAAACCGAGAAGTCCATGGCATTATAAAGCTGAGGATGGAACAACTCAAGTAGCAGGATTTGTGATTGAATATAGCAATGTTACTTTTGTTACAGTCAGGGTAAATTGGTTTCTTTTGGCTATTTCTTTTTATTTTATTTTTACACTAAAATAGGAAAATTAAATTGAAGGAAATTAAGAGCAAATTCTGTGCCTTGAATGTTTTTCTTTGCCTTTCAAAATGACAAAAAAAAAATAAAGACTCTCTTTATTACAATTCCATTAAGAAACTTTGTGTCCTTCTCTAACTGCTCTCTTTTCTGTTAACTGTATTAGCATGGCAGTAAACAGGTATTTTGCCATGATATCTAGCAATGGAACAGAGCCAAATAGATATGTGCCTTTACCAATTGCTCAGTGTGAAGTAGTTAAAGTAGCCTCGGTGGAAATTGGCACTTTGTTCAGATTCTATTTTCCATACCAATAATCACTACTCTGTTTAAACGTCCTGGGTATGACGATAAACTACGTCGGCGTCCTGGGTATGACGATAAACTACGTCCAACAGCAAGGCCTCTGATAATACGTTTTTGGAAAAATAATATTGCCAGCTATACTTTTTGAAAAACAATATTACCAAGAAAAAAAAACTTTTTCAGCATTAAATGGCCCAACGAAGGTCGATATGCTGGTTAAACAAACAAACTATCCTATCATACTACTCTGTTTATCTTAAGTCTCCCTCTCCCTTTCCCCTTCTCTCTCAGCCAATCAAAATAACTGAAATTACAATTATTAAAGGAAACTGATATTCACAGAACTTTAAATGATTACTTGGTTACTTATTCTAGTGCATCATTTTACTTACAATTATTGTCACATGGCACAAACAATAATCAGTGCATTATTCAAACAAATTAGCCATAAATAGGCAAACTGGTTTCTCTTCAGGCTTTTCTGTTATTTTTTTAGACTTCTGTTTTTGTATGCTTTTTGCTTTTCTACACTATTTTCCCTGATTTTTCTGTTCTTTTTTTCTCAAACATTTGTGTTTTTTTTTTTTTCCCAAAACTTTTCTTTTCTTCAGATTTTTTCTGTTTTTTTCATGTCTGATTGTTTTTTGTTTGTTTTTGTTTTGTTTTTTTTTTCATGCTTGATTTTTCTGTTTTTCATTTTTCTTAGTTCTGATTTATTTATTTTTATGCATGTATATCTTTTCTTTATTCATCACACAAGTTAGACCTATTTTTTATAAATGTTTGTGAACTTAATTTTCTCAGAATGATAATTATTTTTTTTTTTTTTTTTCTAGGGAGCTGGTCACATGGTTCCAACTGATGCACCTATTCAAGCTCTTAAAGCATTCAAGAATTTCATTCAAAATGGAAATTTGTAATTTTATTGTTTATAACAATATTCATAACAAAATTTAAAAGAATTTTCTCTTTAAATCCATATCTAATTTTTAAAATCTATTTTTGGTAAAAAGTAGTTTCTTTTTTACTTTTCTCATGAAGATTTTATTTTTAGCTTCTTTTTTTTTTTTTTTTTTTTTTTTTTTTTTATAAATATTACTTTTTAAACCAGATTTTCTTTTTTATGTTTATAAAGCTTGCAGATTTTTTAACCTATTTTGATGTCCTGATTAACGCATTTTTATTTTAAAAAATAACAAACATTATCAAAACTTTTGTAAACAAAAAAATAAAAATAAAAAATTACATGGCTTGTAAAAATACAAACAAATTCAAGGAATATGTGTTACATTAAATATTCCTGTTGGGAATTATACTGGAGGTAGGTTTGAAAAATAACTTCCTCTTTTTGTATTTTATTTAAAATCCATTTAGAATGTGGCTTCTTTATAAATGAAAATTGCTATTTTTATATTAGAAAAAAAAAATGATTTATCTTTTTTACTACCTTTCTTAATTATAAAATGTACCCATGAACTGAGTTGTGCATATTTGGCCTCTTTTATATATTTTGTAAAGGTTCACCAATAATCATGAACCCTCTTGTTAAAATATTGAGCAATTTCACATTATTTTGCTAAAGTTGCTTTTTCACTATAAATATATTGCATTGAAGTTTTTCATTTAGAAATTTTTATTATTCTGAAAAATATATTAATCAGTGTGAAAGTCTTGTCCAGTTCTCAATACATATGTCTGCACTAGATGGTAATTGTGGACTGTCAGCTGTCTGTTTTTTTTTTGTTTTTGTTTTTTTTTTAAATACATCTGTGACTATCACTTTCATACATAGTCAAAAACCACGTAATCACAGATACATACATGAATAAAAATCATATGTTCATACTTTTCAATTGTCCACAGTGTAACATTACTGCTTTACATTAATATGTATAACCATGAACCTCTGAAGCCAAGCCAAACTGTCAAATACACACAGACACCCACAATCTCTAGAAATATTCTACCATTAGTAATGGTAATATAAGGAAATATTTAGCATTCATTGACCGAGCAGCCAGTATTACTCAAGTTGATGTTTTCTTCACTCCCTGGACATCAGTCTTGGATCAAAGTGTAGTATCTGCCTTTGGGTGAATAAACTACATTTTATCTCTCATTTGTGTCTTTGTGTGTGGACAGAACGCAACTGAAAATATTAGTTAGAGGTGCCTGGTCTTGGGAACAGCTGCAGTACCTCCTTCATTGCATTAAAGAGGGGAGATTGGTAGCAATACCAATGCCATCAAAACCCACAGTTGCAGTGACTGGGCTATTTTTTAACCTGGCCTATGTGCTCATGTTCCCCACATGAGTCTGACCTTCTGTCACATCTTGCCAGCATGGGGCAGCAATTGAATACTAAGTGTAGTATCTGTTCCCCTAATCTATATTGTAATGCTTCTGTCAGTTGAAATAAAACAATTTTTCAGGATAATAGGTTTTTCAAGTCCAGTGGTTGTTATCACTCTCATCGATATTGATGGGGGTTTCCTTCTTAGCCTTTTATTTGAAGTAGTGTGGAATATCAACATCTTATTTTCTCATTGAGTTACATGTGCTATCCATTTTAATTGTTGCTGCTGTTGGCAGTCCTCAAGTGATGTTTCTATTATTTGGTACAGTTTTTTGTTTGTGATTCTGTAGTGCCATTTCATAAATTTTCAAAGAAGGATGGTCTTTGTCAAGACCCACAGGCTTCACTCGCTCAAAACAAAATGTCTGATAATACAGCCATTTCTTAAAAAAAATAAAATGAATCTAAACTCGTATCCTACTAGTATCCATTCAAACTGACACTTTTTTTTTTTTTTACTGATAGTTCATCCAATACAAGACACAAGAGTCACTCAAGGTAGAAGGTTACTGAGGGAGATTGTAAAGAAAGGGAAAGTAAGAGTATTGTAAGGATGAGTAGGATAGATATCTGTTGACCTTGGACTGAAAGAAACCACGATTGTTGTTGTCAGGAAAGCATTCTTTTTTTGGAGTTTGTTCCACAAAGTAATATCTCTGGGGAAGAAACTGAGTGGAATTTGTGTTTTATCAAAGGAATACAAAGGGAATTAGCCTGGTTTGCCACTGTGAACACGACCTGCAGGACCTTAACTGGTGGCACTAAAGAATGTAAGGCCATATAAGCGTTTTTGAACTCTGTCACAGCTGAACAATGAGCCCAGATATAGCAGCGATCCTCCGTTCTTGGTCTGATCTGACTCTTGTAAAGATAGAGTATGGCAGTGGGAGTTAGGTATTTTCTGGAGTGATACAAGGAACCAACCCTTCTTTCAGCATCTTTTGCGATGAAACTGAATATACATTTCTTATTTGAGATCAGGAGGGAGTTTTAGCCCCAGTAGGCATTCAAGGCAAGGAGCCTCTTTGAGGGTATGACCACTTATCATCAGTATTGGTTCAGTGGTGATTTTACTAGCTTTAGGATGGAGAATAATTCATCACCCACAAGGATGTGTAAGATCTCTTGAACTCTGAGTCTGAACAGCACCATCCCAGATATGGCAGCAATACACCATTCTTGGTCTGATCTGACTCTTGTAAAGATAGAGCATGTCAGTGGAAGTCCGGTATTATTCTATATCAAAACTATGAATTTGGAAACTCAAAATTTCACTGAAACGTTGGAAAATTACCTGGTTTTTATCTGAAATCCAGAAGATGTGTACTTTAATCAGAATGATCTCAATAAGTGGGAGTAATGTCCATTTAAACTGATGCCTGGAGTATAAAATGAGCTGGTACTATAAGTTCTTTTGTTGGTATTAGTTTAATTTATGGAAGGAGATAATTGAAAAAAGTTAAACTAAGAAAGATTTACACATCTGTGTTAAAAATTCTTTGTAAAATAACTTAAAAATAATTGTAAAATTCTAATTCAATATCTTACTTGGAAGTAATATATTTCAAAATTAGTAAAGAACAATCACTAATTTTTAAAGTAAGGTTACAAAGTAAAATATTTTAAAAGTAAAAAAATTTATTGAACTGTTGGAACTGAATGAAAATAAGGATTTTGCTAATTTATGCTTCTTAATTTAGAAATATTTTATTTCTTCCTGAAAATTCTTCTTTATATCACTTTTTATATATCACAATTCTCTTCAAATCTAAAAGGTGTGTGTTTGTGTATTATTGTTGATCGAATAAAATTTTTTTATATTTGTTTTGGAGACTTAAAAGTTTTTTTTTTTTTTTTTTTTTTTTTTTTTTCCTTCTTCAAATGACAATAGAATCTTCATTGATTATTAAAATGAACTTCAATGACAGTTTCAGAAACTTAAATACTGGTTATTATTAAATGACTAAAGTTTTTTTAATTTTTTTTTTTTTTTTAACTTTTTTAGTGAATAAAATATACTTTTAAATTAAGTCTTCTATCTTTGTCTTTTACAAATTTTTAAGCTGGAATTTCTTAAAAGAAATATGCCTGACAACAAGATCAAGCTTTATAATGTTTCACTCTGCACAAATAAAGAGAATGTGACACTAACAGCTTTTCTAAATTAAATTAAAATAAAATAATATCTATTCAATTAATTTTCAATCATTTCAACTGGTATACAAGCAACAGCAACGAGGATACTCAACTGAAAGAATTATTGACTATTGATACTTTGTTTTGGAACTCAAAAATGGTTATTTTCTACAAGTACATTTTTTTAAGACTACTTGCAACAGAATGTTAGGTTGCACATAGACAATCTCATAAATGTTCTCAGTATTAAAAATATGATACCAAATAAAACATGAAATTTGATGTAAAAATTCATATCAAAATAAAATATGGGAGACTGAATCACCTCCACAAAATAACTAAGAAAATTAAATACTTGAGGCAAAATATATATACATGATGCAGAGTCCTGATAAAGTTTTGAAGAAATTTGACAAATGGAAACCATTTCATTGAAACTAGATTTGATTACACCCTTCAAGGCTTCATCAGATCCAAAAATGTGTGTAATGCTTGAATAATAAATCATTAGTTTGCCAAGCTGACGCCTGTGATAAAAGAATGAAAACGAGTGACTTTTAAAAAAGCCATTAATGTTTATTCTTTATCTTTTTTATAATTCCTAGTTCACATTGAAAGTTATGAATATATTCTCCCGGCTTCTGAACTAAGAATTATAAAGAAAACATACAGAACAAATATTAATGGCTTTAATGATTGGGTTTCTGGTTCCTTCTAAAGTTTTCTCATTCTCTTTTACTCTCAGCAGCCTCTTGCATCTTAGTGGTGTTATCACCATGTTTGGGGATAAAATGATTTAAAAGAAAAAAAAAAAAGTATTACAAAAAATGTATCTGAGGGTTAGTTAAAAAGTAACACCGGTTTTAATTAATTTTTAAAAATAAGAATTTATTTATTTTCAATCCATAAACCATTAAGTCCAAAGTAAAAATTTATGAAATTTTCTTCTCTCTTTTTTTTTTTTTTTTTTTTTTTTTTTTCTAATCATAATTCTCTTTAAGAATGTGTACCTCCCTGGATCCACATAGGGTGCAAATAGCTTTCATAGAATTTCTCTTTCTGAAAACATTCATAGGCTAGTGAATGTTTATGGAAATGTTGCACTTTATGTAAGGAGATGGGTTACGAGAGTTAATGGCAATTCTCAAAAGAAAGGGGAAACTGACCTTACTGCTGTGAATGAGGATAAGCTGATGCTATCATTAGAGCTTAAAGAATCACTGTGAAAGGAAGATCTAAGGAACAACAAAGAAACTTGTTAACAATCAGAAACAGCTGAAAATTGCTGGTATATACAATGAGCAATGAAAGATTAGAGGATTTAATATTCATCAAGCATATCAAAGGACAGAAATGCAGAAAAAGCTGTGAGTAACCCACTTCAAATTTTCGTACAAATAATGAGACAGACAAGTACTATTAAGAAAAAGAAAAGTCATAAAAGAAAACATTGCTGAGAGAACAGAACAAAACAGGAAACTGCAGAGAGCAATGATTGTCCAAATCCAGAGTACAGTTATTTTCTAAACTCAGTTTAGTCTGCTACAATCGTGAGGATCAGCATACTATACACTCTTAAAGTCTATCAAACAATATCAACAACTATTACTTAACAATGTATACAGGATCTCTTGTAAATATACACACCAACTTAGAAAAAATAACATAAGCAACACTTTTAATATAAATAAAAATAAAGGCTCTATTAAATTATTTTACCAGATGCATCCTAATTATATACTAGACAAAAAGGCTATTAAATGTATTGTTTTCCCATATGTAACAGATATTGATCCTAACAAACACTCTCTCTCATAGACTGACTTGTCATCAATATATATATATATATATATATATATACATATATGAAAAGATTACTTAACTTTTAAATATCAATTTTATCCCGACTTTGAAGTTTCTTGGTAAAATTTCCAGTCTTCTGGGGTTCTGGTTTTAAACGATATTTCCAATTTGTCCTGCATCTTTTTCAATCCACTTTTTTACTCCATTTTGTACATGTGCATATTTATGAATTTAATGTTGTTTTACTCGCGCACGTTCATAAAATTTTGCTTGTGTTTCTGTTTTTCATTTTTTTCAGCTGTAGATTTTTCTTCCAGTTGTAATTTTTTTTTTTAAATTGAATTTTTTTAAAGCTTTATATAGAAGTTGTTATGTTATATTAGTAATTAAAATGTAAATTAATATTTTAATTGATTTATGCTATTAAAGTAACAAAGTAATTATTTCTTAATATATCAGTATCAACCTATTATTTCATTATTATTTAATAATTTAATTTGATTATAGAAAGTTAATATTCAGAATTTTTCTACTAAACACAGTCTACAGTTCCTATTGGTAATATATGGGGGTACTTTTTTTTTTTATAATTCCCCATTTAACTATAGTAGATATATTGTCTTTTTTAACTCCACATATATTTTGATAATGTTGTGCTATTTTGTGTATTTGTCTATTTTAAATGTCATGATTATTAAATCTTTTTTTAAAAGTGGTTCCGGTTGCTCCTATGTAAATCTTCTGTGTTGCTATTATTTGATACAACTGCTTTATATATTATATCAGTAGTTAAACATTTTAAGTTATTAAAGAGAGAGAATGTATATACATGAGGAAAGCACTGGGGGTAAACTAATGGCAGAATACCAACAAAGCTATCGAATGGTTCAAAAACATCAGGCATAAAGGAAAATGTGCACTTTTATCCAATTCAACATTGAAGAGTTTTACCCCTCAATATCTAAAACCTATTGATGGGAGCTATAACCTTGGCCAGAGTGTATTGCTGTATCAGTGATGTGGAGATTAAAATTATTGAAAAGGTGCAGAAACCTATGTTATACCATAACGATGAACTATGGATTAAAAGAAACAGTAATAACTTTGATGTTGCTATGGGTGCCTAGAATTCTGCATAGACAAGTGAGTTAGTGGGAGTGTACCTGCTATGGAGACTTCAATACCAATTTAATCTACTTGATGTGGAGCTGTACTGTGATGATGGACTTATGATTTTAAGAAAAAAAAGTCCCAAGGAAGTTGAAGACACCAACCAAAGGATTAAAAGATTTTTCAAAGACCCTGGTCTTAGAGCAAAAATAGAGGTTTCTATCACAGTAGACAACTTCCTAGATGAGTCAATGAACCTTGATACAAGATTATATAGGCCTTGAGATGCAAGACAAACAGATGTGGATCTGTTTCTTCCATCAGCAGATAAGTAAATGTTCTTTTGCTTAAAAATGTCTTTAGAACAATCTTTTAAATGGTGTTAATACTCATTTTTGTATATGAATGTACATAAAGTCCTGTCTACAGAATTATTCCTGATGTATTTTGTTTTTTATTCTGCACACATTACACCATAATATTTGTTGGCAAATGTCTTTTGTTTTTCTGGATTTTCTTAGCCTTGACCTTACTGAACACAAATGAGAAATATATCTGAATAGTGTAAGGCAATAGACTTCATGCCAATATATATATATATCTATGTATATATTCACAAAAGTACAATAATTTTTATTTGATCATGACTTTCATTTTTAATAAAGCTCACTGACCTTGTACATGTCTCCAAACTTGTGGTTTTTTGGTTAAATATTTATCTACACAGTTACTTATTGCATGACATGAACTGTTTTATAATTAAAAACAAAAGAAAAAAATGATAACACTAAAATTCTATTTTTTCATTTTATTAGCTTCAGTTTTGCATCACCTGTTTCTCACTAATGATGTCATAAATTAAATTGCTTGGCAACTCCAAACATTGGTTGCAAATATAAAATCACAAGAGTTTTAAATAATTTCTATATTTTATGATGTCATAAAATATGCTGCTTAACAACTCCCTGCACTAGATGCAATGGAGTTAGGAGGCCATTGTAGAATACATGTGGATCATCATAACTCTAGGGGGATTTAATAGGATTTCGAAAGAGAGAAAAAAGTGATTTTGAATTGTCAAGCTATTCAGGTTTGTTAGTAGTTCATTTTCGGTTTATTAAAGAGGCTATTATTAGTAAGTCATTAATCATGGCTGTTGAAATAATGGAAGACTGATTTTGAACTATAAAGAAGCTGTTAGTTAATCATGGTGGATTGTCTTCTGACCTCTGCACTGAACCTGTGACTTTCTTTTAAACCTGTAGAACTTGGCCAAGTTCAACAGGTTTATAAGAAAATCACAGGTTCCTATCTCAGCCGTTCTGAAACCCTTGTTATTTGCTGTCATATTAATATCTATGCTCAACCTACTAACCAAATGATCTGACTACAGAATATGCACAGATATTTTCAACCTTCTTTTCCTTGCATATTCCCTTTTCCCTGTATATTATATTGAAAAACTTCATATTTGGAAAAATTGAGCAATCTTTTTGAGTTTAAATTAGAAACTTTTTTTTTTTTGTTTCTGACAAAAATCCACCTAGGACATCTTTATTTCAACCACACCTTTTAAATATTCAAGTAAAACATTTTAAGCTACAAGGCTCATAGCTTAAGTTAAAGAGTGGGAAGATACTAATCAAATTTAATATATTAACAAAAAACAAAAATTGATGATAAATTCCAAGAAGATAATAGAATATGCTTTCAACATTTAAATTAAGGATTCTCAATTAAAAAAGTACAAAGAGAAATTTTATACTTTCTATAAAATTGTAAAGTGGAAAATAAGTTACCTCCCACAAGACTGTAATCAATTTTGACCTCAAGACTGGAAAGTGAGAATTGAGTAGCTCCAGCCCACATATGGTAATACTTTATTTTTGTGACATTATTCAAGTTATTTATTTTAATCATTTCACTCGAAGCAAGGCAATAAGCCACTAAGTCTCAAGTGGTTACTGATTGTTAGAGAATATGAGTAAAATATACTATTAAGGAAAGAGCAATAAAATAACAGGAATTAACAAGACAGAAGATAACAATTGACATTGCATTTAAGTTTTTGAAGATAAAAGAAAGTGTTAACATAGAACTTACAGTTACATTTAACCATTTCAACTGTAAAATGATGAGACCTTGCTGTCTCATATGAAGCAGCAAGGTCTCATTATGAGGTGGGTGAAACAGTAAAGAAAACAACAAAAACTGGCATAAATTACCAGTTAAATTCAATCAAATATTTAATCTATCTTTCCACATAAGCCTATGTACTGGTATTTAAAACAAAATAGCATTTTTATTATCAATCATTCTTCATCTTTTCATTCATGCACATCATCACAACACTGATTACAAGAATGCATATATGCTTACCTATTGTATATTAACTGTCGCCCTCACAATTTGATGCAAATAAATACTACACAAATGTGTACAAATTACTGAAGAATTATTGAAAACACACTTGAACATTCTATGTTTTGAAAGCTTCTTTATTTATTCTGTATAAAATATTTTCTAGTAAGCAAATACCAAGTTCAAGACTAATCTTATTTTATTTTATTTGTTTACTATTAATGCTTCATTTCTTAATATTGGGTAATTTACTTACAAAAACTCTTTGCTTAAAAACATTATCCTCACCCCCAAAATATACTGGTTGACCATTTCTGTTTTTGTCAAAACACAATCTTTGTTATTACATAAAATATTTGTGTACAAATTAATCTATAATGATCAAAAACTCTCCTGAACATTTTATATGTTCAGTACATATTCTATTTTTGTGTCAGCAAAATCAGTCTTACCTCTGTTTTTTTTTGTTTTTTTTAAGTGTTATTTTTTTTATATATATATTGTGGAAGGTTGAGGGTTTGGCCTTATGTAAATAATATCACACAGAGGGTATATCAGTAATATGTATATTCCCCTATTACTGGCATTATTATATCTCTGATATAATAACATCGTGTTCATGGATAGAACAGCTAAAAGAAAAAGGAATGACACACATGCTTTGTTCTCAAAGAGAGTTTTATACCACTAAGTTATACAGAAAATTATATATACATATTTACATGTGTCCCATGCAGAGAAACTATAGTCTATATGCAATAACAAGCAGTATGAAAAGAAAATGAAAAAATGTACATGTAATAATTCCCAACGGGAAGTGTAGTCACTGGGGATTCTTTTATGTTTCTGTAGAAAACCAGGTAGGATGAACAACTCATGTGTCTTGACTCCAGGAAGATTACTATGAAGTGACATCATTAAGTGGCCATCACGTGACCCACATGACTTCATTTCCACTGTGATGATGTAGTCTGCACGTCGTTCACTGCACAACCTCTGGTGACATCCAAGGTCGGCTGTGTCTGCATATACACTCAACTATGCTTACAGGTTTTTCTCCTTGACTGTGACCAAATTCAACAAAGAATAACAACAAAATGCTTTCCAAGACACTGGTTGTGAAATAGCAATAATACAATTTCTCACTTAACCATGGTATTCTTCCTTCAGTTTAGAGAAGGCAGACTGTTATCTTACTAACTTCTGTCCATGGAAAGAGGACCCTTACATTCACTAACCATCCAAGTAACTGCTGGTTCCTCACTGCTTGCTGACTGCCAGTCACCTACTTGCTTACTTCTGACTTCTTACTTCTCTTTGCTTATATGGATACTGGCTGAGGCCCCACTCCCTTATCCATCCACATATGTTCCAGAAAAGTAGACTACACAAAAAGCTGGATGGGTGGTCAGCTTCTTCAAAGGACTACTTTTATGATTGTCTAAAATCAATGACAAAACTTTATGTTTGACAATTCAAAGGCAGACTGGAGACAGGAATCCTGAAAACTCTGGCAATTAAGTTGACTTAAAGATGGACTGGAGACAAAATTCCTAAGAAACTCAGATAATTAAGTGGACTTGAAAGGGATTTATTTACTTATCTCCTAAAGGATGTATGAGAAATCATATTGCTGCAATACTCCCCCACCCTTTTGTCATTTATTATATAAGTTACAGTAACAAAACTACAGAGTAATCAAAAAAATAATTTAAAAAGATTAAAATAAATAAAACAAAACAAGTACAAGAGCAATATTTCATGTGCAGCTCAAAACATAGACCTTTACATAGTTCTACAAAACAAAAATATGCATATCGACCCCAACCACCTCTGAAGGTAGTTCAACCCAAAAGAGGGATAAATTCTGGATGGGCCATCAACCTCTGAAACATTGTAATATACCAGAGGATGGTTAATAGCTCTTCTCTTCTGTTCAAGCCATCCCAAGATTATTTCAAGCATCCCTAGGAAAAAAAATGTCATCTTACAGAAAGCGTCACTCTCCAGACCTTCCAAAGAGAAAAAACAATGCAAAAAACAAGGGGATTTTAACCACCCCTTCAAGTAACTCAGATCACGGGAAGCAGCATTTCTACCAACCTTTCAAAATAAACAAGAGGACTTTAACTACCTCTTCAAATTTTTCACATTTCATAATCCCCCACAGAAAAAATGACATTTTAGCATACCATAGAAGTGAAAACCAGTTTTACACCCTAATTAACACAAAAACCAGAGAAAAAAGTGAGAGTCATCACATGACCTTCCTCATATAATAAGATGCACAAATCCCATGTCTCACTGCACAATTTCTGGTCTTTTTTTTTTTTGACACACGAAAAAATGTTCACCTAAAAAAAAAATGAAACAGTGTTTATCACAAGTCAAAACAATTTGCAACAGAAAACACAAGACTATAAAAAAAAGTCTCATTAATATATATATATATATATATATATATATATGTATGTATGTATGTATGTATGTATGTATGTATGTGTGTGGGTATACCACAACAATGTTTATATTCAGTCTGCTGGTAGGTTCCTGTGTAATATAAAATCATCAGATGCAAAGATGAAAATTTCTTCCCCATTTTTTGTCTTTTTTTTTTTAAAAAGGGGTTGAAATTAAAACAGAAAAGTCATATTATCCTTTTCTCCAGAAACCCAACCAAAATGTGGAATGGATGGCTACAAATGTCTTTCATTTTTTTTCTTTTCTTTGGAAAAGTGGAAAATTCTAGTCTGTCTCCAGCCAGTTTGACTCCTGGGGCTCCACAACATCCATTCACCACCTCCCCTCTCTTCACCATCACACATTCTTTCACTGGCTCATTGTATACTTTATGCTTCTTCAGCCCAAGTCTCCCGTAAGCCACTAAAACGAACTCTGTACATTCCTAATTTGCTTCAATCCTTCTAGGCAACCGATACTAATTATCCACTTTGATCTGATGTTTATCACTATGACAGATTTCAACACACCAGTTGGGATCATGGGGATGAATAGCAACAAGACTCTCACACTGGGTATCACCAGCACTATAAACATGACTGTCCGAAAAAAATTCTAGGTGCATCAGCCAGTCTAAAGGGCATCACCCTGAATTGGTACAACCCAACATGACAGGCAAATTCAGCCTTCTCCTTATCGGCTTTGTCGGGGACTACCTGCCAGTAGTAAGACCAAATCAAGAGTGGAAAAATAAGTTGACTTCTCCAGAAATGTCGGTATGTCCTCAACCAAAGTTAGAGGTTAGGTTAAGAGGTTGATTATTTTATTCTGAGCCCTACACAGTGATGTGGAGCGTTCTATTATTGCTGTTTCCAGCATATCCCCAACTGCCATTTGTACGAGTTTACACTTATGCAGTGGGGTCTTGTATAGTATTAGATTTATAGGCTAGTGGTTATCCATGTTTATCCTCTTCACTACTATTTGGCCTAAGTCAGCATCCGAGTCAGTTATCATGTCCCTATTGTCCCTAATAGAAGATAGGATACTTCCTTTGTGCATACATGGAGTTAATATCTCTCCCTCCCTAATTATGGAATTCTTATATTTACTGCTTTGGTCTTCTGCACATCCTGCTTCTCCCTTGGTAATAGCTGGTATAGCTTCCCTCATTTTCTCCTTGTTAGCCCTTATTGTACTAGTAGTACTATTAGCCAGCACTATTCTATGACCTGCACTGCCATTTTCCACCATAGACGCTATTCGAGCTAATTTCCCCTCATCAAAATACAGTTCATCCATTTTGGTGACCTGATACATTTCCCTTCCTTCTAAGGGTATTTCTCTTTTCCCCATCTTTAGCAGTGGAAGTGCTGGGTTGAGGCTTATCTGCACTTCATTACTTTGAAGCCAATCCCTACCTAATATCAGGGATCTACTCAGGGTGGGTGCCACATACATTTGCTGTACTGTGACTGCTCCTCCCACCTCTACAGGAAGGTGTACTAATCCTAATACCTTAATTCTCTTCTGTCTGCCTGAAATATTTTTGCTTTGCTGCATCTAGTTCATGTTCTCTAAATCCTAGTTGAAAATAATCCCTAGTTCTAATCCTCAACATTGATGCCCCTGTATCTATTAATGCCCCTGTATCCATTAATGCCATTATTTCGTTTCCCTTCATTATTGCCTTACATGTTAGATTGGATTCCTGATTGAATAGAGTGAATGCACAACTCCCTTGAGTACAATCTTTCCTTAGATGAACCAACTGTCCACACTCCCAACAAACCATTTGCCTGGGACATAGGTGAGGTTTCTGCTTATTCCTCTCAGGTGAGTGGCCCCTTTTACTACTACTAGATTGACCATGGCACCACTGCTCCCTTCCTTTGAGACATGGTCTCACTCTTTCCCTAATGGGCCATCCCATCCCATGCATGTGTCTTTGGGAAAACTCCAGTCTCTCAAACAGTCTATGACTCTTTTGTGCCACTGTAAATGCCTCTACAAGAATTCTGGGGACTGCACTCTCTGTAACAGTCCTTACGAATATATTTCTAATTGTGTCTGTATAATACTCTGCTAGCTGGGCCTGCACAGCCTCTGTACCATGTCCTTAAATGCTATTTTGGCTAAGTTTAGTACTCTGTTAGCTAGTTTGGACAACATTTCTCTCTTGCCCTAAGTAATTTTCTGGCAGCATCAGCTGTGCTTACATATTCTCCATATTGAGTCATTAGCTGTTGCAAGAGATCAGTCCAGCTAGAGGATAACAATTCCAATAACTTAATAACTATACATGCTTAAAAAGTAAAACTTTGCAGGTTCATAATTTGATGTCTTAAATGCTGTGTAATTTTTATCTTTCTCCCTAAATTATAAGTAAATTAAATTTTAAGTTGGTATCCACTCAGTAGGGATGATGTATCTTAATAATTTTCAATAAAGAGAGGTTTTTATTTCATTTGAAACTGATTAATTAACTGAATACATTCTAATAATGTCTCTACTATAATTCGAGTCTAATTTGTTTGATTTGCCAAATCTTAATTGATAATTTTTTCCTTTGACTATCTGTTCTCCCTCCTTCCATAAGTTGCTATGTTTTTAAAAATATATTTATTGTTGTGGAAATCTGATATGATACAGCATGTGAAAATTTTCCCTTTCATTCAAATGCATTATATTTTCACCTCTCCAAATTATGTTTTGTAGGTGAAGCATGTCAGTCAAGCGACTGAGGGATTTGCTTAAAGACAAAGCCTTTGTGGATTATTTCAATCTGTTTTTATCCCAACCGGTAATATGAAACTCATTGCAAGGATTTTACTTTATTAATGATTGATTCTTTTTTGCTTTTTATCTTATTTTTCGTTCTCGTTTACACCTCATAATTGTAAGAGACATAAACATTCTTAAGATGTCTGAATTGCTTACAGAAAGCATTATCAATTTTTCACTAGTTTTTCCCTTCAATGGTTAATTAAACAGAATGGATCAGAAATTAAAAAAAAACAAAAAAAACGTAGCCTCAAACAACATTAGAACTTGTGTACTCTATTCTTGGGATCCAACGTGACAACAGCATAAGATGCAGGTTCAAATCTTGTTAGAAGTTATTTCTTCATTTCTGATCCATGCTGCTTAACAACTGTAAAATGTGAAAATGATATGAACATTTCAACAAGCAACAAAAATGAGATGAAAGCTAAACTAAGTAAAAATTAATAATATAATACTAAACCTGTGAGATTGCTGACAAAAGTGGACACTAAGGTCAATACCAAGTGATGGCAGCCTGTTTCATGCTTGACTGCCATCTTCAAGCCATGTATATCATATTTTGGCTTGACTATTTATATATACTGGTCAGTGGTGCATTATGGGTAGCAAGGTCTATTGTATTATCCTAACAGTTACTGGGTAAGCGGTAATGGTTATTAGATATTTACATAATAAAAGAAAGATTATTTGTGACACACTAAATTGTCGCAGAAAGTATTGACAAGAACAACAAAATACAGGAAACTGTGGAGACTCATGATTTCCCACATCCTGAAGAGACATTGCACAAAAACAGAGAGAGAGAGAGAGAGAGAGAGAGAGAGAGAGAGAGAGAGAGAGCTTGTGCCTATAATCCTTTAATGAGTAAAACCAATTTAAATTGTATTGTTTACTAAAATATAAAAATTTGAAAAATAATTTTAAAAAACAAACTATACTCCTCTTCTTTGCAGACATTTGGTTTTAAAATTTTATACCAGTTCAACAGTCAAAAATTCTCAGTAGAGTCAAGTTTTGGAGAGGTAAGACTATAAAATGTCTCTCATAACTAAACTGCAGGTAGAAACAGTTGCTATAAATTTTACATTGTTATAACATGCACTTCAAACTTTGCCATGAGATTTTTCAATTTTTTTTGTTTCATTACTGTTATAATGAGCATTTGGTTGCAAAGAAAAAGAACAAAGAAAGATTAAAATTTCAACAATGTGTATTGGTCAAAATTCAGAATATGTACATAGTTGTGTGAAAAGTAGCAAAAATTGTTCTTTAGTTGATGTTGGTAAGGAAAGCAATGAGGTGTAAGGGTTGGGTGTTGACCAATTTCTTGGGTTGGTTAGCCAAGGGCACAGTTATTTTTGCGGGAACGTTTGTGATTGGCTATTTATTACATATTGTTTTTTTTGCAAGGATTTGTTTTGTCGACTCGATGTGATGTTGGGAGCCCCCTGCATAGAAGACGACTTTTTTTTGTGTTTTGCTTCATCCAGCCAACATTTCTAGTGAAATGTATTTATGAATCAATAAAGGGATCTTGATTAAGTAGTATAATATTACCATTTGATCATAAGCACCATAAGTTTCAGAGCAAAAAGTAGTTTAAAGAGAGATTACAAAGAATATTATGAAATTAAACAGTTTATTTGTAAACATCTATTGTTATTCATTAGTAACAAAAAATAGTTTATTCTTTATAAAATCTATAGAATATATCAAAATTGACAGAAATCATTATAAGAGTGTTTTGTTATTAAACAGCTTTTTAGATTAACAGTTTATTTTTTTTTAAATGTATATTATAAATGAAAACTTACTGATTTTTTTTTTCAGCAATGATACTAAAATGTCTCTTGTGACACAATAGATTCTCACATACAGCTAGCTGAACATGTATTATATCAAGTGAGCTCTAAATAAGATTATTTATGTGTGAAGTGTCTCATGTTTTATGACCAGTGAAAAGGTCTGTGAGACATGGTCTTCAAAGTGGCCACCCACTCGACTGAGAGAGAATAAAATAAAAATAAAAATAAATGAAAACTTGTGGCATTTGGTCAGAAGTTAGAAGTTTCCACTAGCAGTAGAGTTCAGAGTGATGGAGAGAGGAGTCATCATTTATGTAGTCAAATCAGTAGTTGTCTCTAGGTGGAAGTAAGAAGAGGTGAAGGGACCTATGTGCCACCTAATACTCCCGGAGAGAATAGATGCAACTGGAAACTCAAAACTCTGACAGTGAATAAATAACCAAATTATTGAATATCATGTTTTCAATCCTTGACATCGTGTTGATTATATCTTCAGTTCCCTTGTGAACATGCTGTGAGCTTTTCCTTCTTTTTTGTGCATAAGAAAAAAAAACATAGGTGTTATTTTTCTGGCAAAAAACTGAAACAGGGACTGTTTCAGGCTCACATTCTAATATTGTGACTTCAATGGTGTTCATTAGCTGCCAATCCTCACTCCCTCACATTCCCTACTAACACAACCATACAGTATTGAGGTGGAGTTTTGTTATTACTTATTTATTTGCTGTCAGCAGTTTTAGTAGGTGAAGTGATTTGCATATGTAAATGATTTGCCAATGCACGTAAATCAGCCATGTTACTCATGCCTGCATTCTAACTTCCACCAATATGGTGCCTGACAAAAAGTACAAGCAACACATGGTCACTGCCCAATTCTTCACTACGAATATCACAGCAGTGGGTACTTAATTTGATTTATACTTAAAGCAACAATTACACATAAAACACACAAAAATAAAACCATTTAGAAAAAAAATTGAAAGGAAAAAATTTACATTATTTACATTATTCGGACTATTGTCCTCATCTTTGTCACCATATTTATTACGTTTCGGCCGTTGTACACTCCAGCCTTCTTCAGGTGGTTGGAATGTCAAACTGAACCCTTTATTTCGCTCACTGGGGTAGACTGTTCTAGTTCCAAGTGCCATGTTTAATGGATGTCAGTTATCAGTTATCTCCTGTTAATTTTTCCCGTGCAGCTGCGGAAAGAAATATAAAGGGGAGACAGGCCGCCCCCTTATGGTAAGGCTTCGAGAACACCAGAAAGCTGTAACACGAGAGGAAGTAAAAAAATCAGGTGTGGCTGACCACATATGGAGAGAAAAAGGGAGATCACCGCTCTCTGTGGGATCAGGTTGAGATCATAGACAAAGAACACCATTGGAAAATTCATAAACTTAAGGAATCAGCACATATGCTAGACCACAAAAATCTCCTGAGCTGACCAAGCATAGAAATGAATGCAAATTGGGAACCAGTAATAAGGAGTGCCAGAGAAAAGCAATAATAACAATGAAAATTGCCGTATGAGCTCTGGTAAAAAATGCAATGATAACAGCAAAAATTGCTATATGAGCACTGGTAAAAATAGTTGCTGAAGACATTAGGTTTATAATACCCAGAAATTCATACACCGATGTCCTCAAGGAGACATGGCACAGTGGATAAAGGCGTTAATTATATCCAGTGACAGGACCCAAAGAGTGTAATTTCAATAACCGCTTAAGGCAGTGGAGAACTTGGAGAGCGGAATTAACAGGAGATAACTGACAACTGACATCCATTAAACATGGCACGTGGAACTAGAACAGTCTACCCCAGTGAGCTAAATAAAGGGTTCAGTTTGACATTCCAACCACCTGAAAAAGTTTGGAGTGTACAACGGTTGAAACGTTGTAATAAATATGGCGACAAAGATGCGGACAATAGTTCGCATAATACCTCATCTCAGAAATATAGACAGATACTGAAGTAAAATTTAGTTTCAAATCTCCAGTAATGGTATTATCAATTCCTTGTTTTACTTTTTAGGAATTGTCACATTCAAAGCTGTTGAAGTGGTTGGAATCAGAACGATTACCTCTTTTTATCCGATCTCCAATGTACTCTGAATACAATCTCTCTAGGGAGCTAAAGAAATTGCAATTCAATAAGGAAGTCTTTCTCCATAGTAAGTATTTCTTGACAAATGCCTAATTATTGTATAATTGCTTTTAATTAAAATATTTTCTTTTTACAATGTTTGAAACTGTTCAAGAAATATATATGAAAAAGTCATATGCTGTAATAGTCAGCCATTATTAATTTCTAAATATTTTTAATATTTCTATTAACTATTTTTTTAATTTATTAGACATCTATATTTCAATGATTCAATTTCTGTTTATGGGTGTGTTATATAGGAATAAAGTGTTGTTGCCAACACTGTAGTTTGAACATAGATCACCAGAGAGCAAACACAGGTGATCCCATTTTGAATAAGTAAATCATGTGATGGCAAAGGAAATGTATATATGGGAATTAGTATGGTGTCTAATTGATCACTGTTTCTACACTATCCTCTATTACTATATGGATCATTATTCTCTATACTATTTCTCCATACTTATCACTATACAGATTACTATTTGGATTACAATTTGGTGGTTACTTTTCAAGCGAGTATTATCAAGCAAGTACTATTAGTGCAAGTGCTATTCTAAGGCATCTGACACCAGTATTATTCAACGGTGTTACTATAGTTGTATCTGCGATTACAAAGTCTCTAATACAATGAGCATTATGAAAGTGATGAGTATCTGTTGACATTACAAAGTGGCAACAAGTGTTCATTGACATCACAAAAGCGTGTGTTATTAGAGCACAGCAAAAATGACACATTATAGTGAAATATTTGTTTGGGCAATACTGCTAAACTGCTCCAAATTGAAGGATAACATATGTTCCAGTTAAATTTGAAACTTATTAAGAGTGTGGAGGACTGTGTTCAATAATAACAATCCAATTTTTGTATGCTCATATTTTTTACAAAGAATGAAAAATACATCACTGATGTTCCTTTAGAGTAGTGGCTATAGATGTTAGTTAATGAAGTGTTGCTGCCCCTTAGTGGTAGTGAATTCAGTCCCTTGATCAGATAGTGAAATCCATGTACTCTGGTTGAGCAGGGACAAACAAAAAGCAGCATCCCAGGAGGAAAAATAGCATAATAAGCAGTGCATTCAAGATATCCCTTATCAGCCAAAATAAGAAACATCTGAAAAGGTATACAAGATACTTGGTCAAAATGTATTTATAATAATATCTGTAACAGTCAAAGATGAGGACAATAATTTGGTTAATTTAACTAAGTCGAAATATATTGATCATTTCTCATTTAAAAAAAAATCAAGATGATAACCTAATGTCAAAACCATCTGACATTGGATTTAAAGGCTCCAAAAATACACCAATGATATCCTTTGATGCAAGTGTTGGTTAATCAATTGTTATTTGCATCTAATAGTTGTGAGTTTCATACCTGAATCAGTTAGCGAAATCCATATAAAAATGATGGTCAAGAAAGTAATTTATTATTTGTCATCATTTTCACCTGTAGTAGGTGATGAATAGGGCTGTACCCAATTATAGTAAGTTACTAAGTTATCACCAAATTAATATTCAGGTTTGTTTCCTTAAAAAACAAATCAACCTTTCTAATTTATCAAAACTAATTAACCTTTTTAATCAGTTCTTTTTCCATATTGAATTTCACTAATCCTTAATTGCAATCAAGCCTTCCTGTTTTTTCTTCAGTTCTGTACTATAAAACCATGTCTTTCTACATTTAACCCTGTTTGTTGACCACTGTCAAACTTTCTTAAGTGGATCACCACCCAGCATAAGTGGGTCACCATCCACCTAATAACAAATAAAAGATATACCATCTTGTTTTCTGTTTCTCTCATAAAAATTCATTTAAGGATTCTAAATGTTAAAATAATACTGAAGAAAATGAATGTTTTCTTTTTTTGCTCATAGTCTTTATAGTTTAATAATCAGACAAAGTAGTTATTGGTAATTGCTTCGTGGAGAAGGTAGCTAAGTATTTATCTTTGACATGATTGATTAGGGTTAAAATCCAGGTAAAAGCCAGTATTTCAAATAAAGCTTTCCAGGTAGACAGATCCTTGTGTTCCTTAAATAAACAATTTATCTTTACCTGATATTGATGTGCACCTAATTCCATGCAATTAATCTCAAATTCTCAAGATTCTTTCTTCCTCTGAAAACCAGATGCCCCTAATGCTGACAAGTGGCCCATAACCCAGAACATTCTTATAATTCAGTATAAAAGTAGCTGAATGGTATAAAATGAAAACATCTTCATTTAGGTTGGCCAACATATTTTATCTAAGAAACAATTAATCATATCAGTCCCAGATTTGGCAGGCCAGAAGGGAGAGTGGGTGAATTTTAATTATAGTGGATTTACTTGATCCTGCTAAGTAAAACCAACATTCAATTCTTGTTCGTGCTGTTAGCATAGGTACGCCAATAAAATTTTCTAAAAAAGAGCATAGCATGATGAAAGAGGGCCTTAAACTTGATGAAAATAATATTTTACTGTGTAAATGTTTATGTTATTATCAAGAGAAAAGATCAAAGTATTTTGGGGGTATTTTTCCACATTTTTTAATCATTCCTAGCATGTCCAAAATTTTCATTAAAAATCTTGTTTTTTTTTTTTTGAGTCAACAAAATTGACAGAAAATGTCAACCATTTTTTTAATCAAAAGTTTGAATATTCTAAAAAGAAGGAAAAATTTTAAAAAATGATTAAAAAATACTTTCTTCTTTTCTCTTAATAATAACAAACATTTTGACAATAAAATTTTGTTTTCATCAAGTTTGGTGTCTTTTTCATCATGCTCTTTTTTTAGTGATCTCATCAAAGTACCTATGTTAGCACTATTCACTTATTAAGATTTTTAATTGGATGTTTCTCTTATCAGTATCTGCTCAATTTAATTCTTTTTCATGATTTTTCTCATCTACTCTAATTGATTTTAATACTATAAGTGGGCATTTTTATACCAAAATGGTGACATCAACCAATAAGAAAACTGTATTGTCTAATTAACAAACTTGTGTTTAACATGCAGATAGATCTCATTACTTGAAGGCATGTGAAAAAATAGTTTGTTTTTACATTTCTATTTATCTTTCTCTTATTTTGTAAATTGTTGGCTCAAAAGTATTTAAAATAATTCTGTTTTTATTGTTAAACACACTACAATGTCAAAATGAAAAGGTTTGAATTTAAGAAAAATTATTAACATCAGCAGTTTTTGTTTCCTTGACTTTGATAATGGTCGAGAGTATGACTGAAAGAACTTGATACCAAATGTTTGGACAACAGTTACACTCACTGAACCCAGATTTTTTAAAAAGTCATTTCACCCCAAGCAAAGTGATAAAAGCCACTAGAATGCAAGATATTACTAAGAGTGAGGAAAAAAAAACAGAGAGGACAATAAAAGAACAGGATTCAAGGAGACATCTGATGATGATGATGAACATTGCATTTAAATATTTGAAGATCATAGTTGACAGGAAATCAGAAGATAATTCCACAAGTGAGAAGAAACTATTAGCACAGAACTTATGTTTACAACTAGCAATTTCAACAGTTAAATTATGAGACCTATCTGCCAATCTAGTACTGCTCTTAAATTTGTGAAGCCAAGGTGCCAAAGAGGAAAGCTCATCAAAACATTAACCATGAAGATATTTCTAGAAAAGACAGAGGGAAGCTATATTATGGCAGTGGGAAAGTAATTGAAACCAAGATGACAAGTTAGGACTGATAGCATTGCAAATTCTTTTGGGGGATTTTGTCAAGAATTTCTAGCTATGTAGAATGCATTCTCTTGTAGATAAACAAGAAAGGTAAATTTAAAAAAATTTAAAATGATTTATTTGTGGCTGTTAATGAAATTTATATTAATAATTTTATAATGGCAGATAATGTATGTATAGCCTAATGGTTATCAGTATGAAAAGTGGGATTTGTTAAACTGAGTTCAAATTCTGGCCAAGTCTGTTTTGTTCACTTTAGCACAAATGCTCTTCAGAAAGGTATGAACTTGTCTCTTCTTTCTCAGCTATTGGTTAAATAGCATGACAGATGTAGCTCTCTAGCCTTAGCTGGCAGCCAATCTAGAAGAAGGAATACTCTGAATTCAAAACCAGTAATAACTCCACCTTGCAAAAATCTACTTGCTACAGAAACCAGAGCAGCACCACCTAGTGTGATGAGGTTGTGGCCCTATGCTTCATAGAAATCTACAGAATATTATCTACTGTAAAACAGTAGATAGTATACTAGATCTTCAACTGATGCCCAGTTAATGAAAAGCCAGACTAAATAAAGTTTATTAGATGCCTAAAAAGAACAGAAGAAAAAGAAATAACTTAAAAAAGAAAGAAAATTATAATTTTCATATCATGATAACTAGATTGTGTATTTCTGTGAGGAAATGTGATTTATAGAAATTATTACATGAATGATTATCCTTTTCACTCTAATTTTATTTCTTTAGTATTATCATTATTATCCTCATTATTATGTTCATGATGATGATGATTTCTTTGTTTTCTGTTTTGGGGTCATAGCTTGTAATTCTGGACATCTTGATAAAACTCTTGTAAAAATTATCGTGGAGAACATATTTGGCCATTATATTGGTATGCAACAATTCAAGAAATTCCTTACTGGAACAGAGGGGGAGAAAATATGGCAGTGCATCCAAGATGTTATGGATTATTGTCAACAAAATGTCAGTGACAAAATAAAGAGATATGACCTGCATCACCTGATCATGAAATACTTGGCAAATGGAACATTGTATGAATTGTCGAGTAGAATGAAGCTTTACCTTTTTCTAGGTAAGTTGCACAAAATCTTGATGTTTAAATTTCAGTTTTGTTTTCTGCATGAAAAACTGTAGAATCTCAGTTCATTTTCCAATATCTTCGAACATTTCATGAGGAAATTATTTTTTTTTAAGTTGACATTTTCTCTTTGTCATTTCATTATCCTAATCACTGTGTGGTCATAGAGCTACTATGCAGCTAAACACCTTATCAGTTCCCTCCATACATCTCAGTTGCATTTATGTTCCACCATTACCCACTAACTTTGATGACCTTCAACATTGAATAACAACAGCAATCAACTAAGTGGATTGTGATATGCTGATATGCATGTGAGAGGAATTCTCTTATCGCATTGATGTTGCCCATGCTTGCAGGTGGTGGCTACATTGAATACTTGTAAGGGAGGAAATAAAAGTTGATTGTGAGTAGAATACTTGTGACCTGGCTGGAGTTTTCTATTTCTTTTCCTTATTAAAATATTGCATAATGAAATTAATTGATTCTTTTTGAATAACCCTGCACTTTAAGTCCCTGACCACTGACTTTAATCTTAGTTGAATGTCCCTTCTCATTGTTCATCATGAATTTGGTTTTTCAACATTAATCTCATTATTGCATTTTTCATTGCTTGTTGAAGATCTGTACCTAGAATGTAAGTGTAATGTTATACTTGTAAAACTAATAAGAATACAAAGCTAACTCTCTTATATGTAAAATTATTGTTTATTCAACACTGAACTTTTTCAGTATCAGCAAGTAAATATGTGGCTTTGGAGCTTTTTTCTGAGTTTAGATTCTTGTTTTTTGTGAGGTTGTAAGAGACTTACTATCATTTCCCTCTTAGGTGGGTGCTTATATATCTTCCTGTTATCTGGTTATCTGACATGTGTACATCCTAAGCACAGCTGGATCAATCACCAGATTTAAATGTTGGTGGAAGCTAGTGACATGCAGTAAAGGAGAAAATCTGTATATAGTGGCTAGAAGGTCCCTTTCCATGTCAACCCACAGATGCACCTTGCTTCTTCTGAAACTCTGGTGTAACACTTGAGTGTTAAGTCTATCTGAAAATTATTTAAAGTCTATGTATATAGATTATAAGCAAATATGTGAGTGTTCAGAAAGTAATTACATTTTATTAGAAAGGATATATAAGCAAACTGAAGTTAAATTTATTTACAGTATTTACATTAGTCGGACTATTGTCCTCATCTTTGTCGCCATATTTGTCACAACGTTTCGGCCGTTGTACGCTCCAGCCTTCTTCAGGTGATTGGAATTTTGAACTGAACCCTTTATTTCGATCACTGGGGTAGACTGTTCTAGTTCCACGAGCCATGTTTGATGGATGTCAGTTATCAGTTATCTCCTGCTAATTTCCCCTCTGAAAGTTCTCCACTACCTTAACCGGGTATTGAACTCACACTCTTTTGGTCTGTCACTGGATCTAACCAATGCCTTTATCCACTGTGCCATGTTTCCTTGAGGTTGGTTAGATCCAGTGACAGACCCAAAGAGTGTGAGTTCAATACCCGGTTAAGGCAGTGGAGAACTTTCAGAGGGGAAATTAGCAGGAGATAACTGATAACTGACATCCATCAAACATGGCTCGTGGAACTAGAACAGTCTACCCCAGTGATCGAAATAAAGGGTTCAGTTCAAAATTCCAATCACCTGAAGAAGGCTGGAGCGTACAACGGCCGAAACGTTGTGACAAATATGGCGACAAAGATGAGGACAATAGTCCGACTAATGTAAATACTGTACATAATACCTCATCTCAGAAATATAGACAGACTTTAAATTTATTTAAATATTATTTATCAAAAATATAATTAGCTTCATTTTTCAATGACCATAGACCAACAGGAAGGCAAAATTTAATTCTTGGGTTTTTCCCTGAAAAAGTTTAAGAAATTGTTTTCAGCGTTATTCTTTTTGAATATTCTGCCACTTAGGAAATTTTTTCATGATTGAAACAAAATGAAAATCTGAAGGTGCTAACTTTGGTGAGTCTTGAGGATGCGAAAGAACCTCTCATCTTAAAAATCTTGTTGTCTCTTGAGTTTGTTTGCAAAGTGTGCTTCCTTATTGTCATACTGGAGAATAACACCTTTTCATCTTATCAAAATAGGATATTTTTGACATAATACTTTGTTTGCCTCATCAAGTTGTTGGCAATAAGCAGTGATTATCCATCCATGTTCCATAGCTTGTCATGGATGATGGCTGTGAAATTCCATTTCGAGACACAAAGCTAGAACTTCTGTGCATGGAGTCTTGGTTTTTGGAGTTTTTGTTTTCTGTTGACATGCAAAACTCATTTCTCATCACCTGTAACAAGGTGATAAAAAAAATTAAAGTTTGGCATTCCTAATTAAAAGACTGCTGCAGATGGTCGAATACTGTGTTCTAAACTTATGAGGAACACAGATTCTTTCTTTGTAAGTTTTCCCAATGAAACTCTGAAATGCACTATAAACAACACAGTGTCATCAGAGAGAAGTGATGATAAACTAATTCTAAATGAAGTGTCCTACTATTGAATCTTTGTTCTACCTTGGTCGGTTGACTCATAATTTATAAAGGTGAAAGTTTAATTTATAAAAGGTGAAATATATAATTACTTTCTGAATAGCATCTCTAGATTTTGATATCCACAGAATGTCTTAGAGCCACTTCCATATGGATATCAAGGAGGTATTATAACAACTTAAAATTTAATAAAAAGAAAAAAAATATTCAATAGAAAAAATTCTCATTCTTCTTCAGTGTGTCATGTTCCTTCAGGACGTGGGCAAACATGGCTCACAACAGCTTCCTATCCTCTGTAACTCCTTTGTAAAGATTTTTCTTTTCACTATTCCTCCTACTCCCTCTCCTGCCATCCATTTTCAAAAACTCACTAAGTAGGTTATCAAGTATTTTCCTCTGTCCCTCTTGCTTTCAATATCTTTTGTGTGTCAAATTCTCAAAGCTCTCTTTCCTAATGTTGTGTATCAGAAATTTCAACTGCCTTTTCCTAATTCTAAATATAAGTGTCCTTTTTGTTTTCATTTTCTTTAAAATTTTCTCATATTCAATCCATGGTATTCTTAGCCTCCTTCTGTAGAACCACATTTCTATTGCCTCAAGTCTCCTTTTCATTGATGATAAGATTGTCTAATGTTCACTGACATAGAAGAAGAAGAAGAATGATATTGCATAGCAGTTCAGAACTCTTTCCTTTGTTTCTTACAAAAGTTTCTTGTTTCTTAACACTTTCTTTTGCTTTTGGAAGATACCTTTTTCTATTCGAAAGCACCTTCAGATTTCAATGTCATATTTTCCATCCTTTAAATATTTGAGAAGTGTTTTAACTTCCCATATATTTAAATTTCTGTACTTGCATCTCTAATTCATAGTTTGCATCTTGAGCTGTTTTTCTTGATTACAATCATATATTTTGCCTTCTTACAATTAATGATTAGTCTTTTGACAAACATGAACCATGATGCCTGCATTGAGATGGTGTGTTTTCCCATGTTACCACTTTCTTAACTACCTTCACTCCTCAGCAATGTTTATTATTTTAAAAAGTGATGATTGGAATTGTAATAAAACCTAAACATATGAAAGTGAATTTATACATTTTCTTTGTTATTGAGAATTGACAACAAAAATAATAAACACTATTACAAATTTTTCTGTGAGAACTTTTCCTTGATTTAGTTTTACAGTGTGATTTCTTATGCCCTATTTTTTAAAGAAAAATTGTCTTTCTTATTTTCCTTTAGTCATTTTTTTTTATTTTCAAAATAACCATGTCTTGTTCTGCTTTTACTTTTATTTCTTCCAGGGTAACTGGTAATTCACATACAACATTGCACAATATATTTTTAATTTCACATTTTAATGCTGCAGTAAGTCCTCAGACGGTTCAGTATTTTTCATATCAATCTTGATAAACCATCAGCATGTCCTAATTTTTTGGACAGTTGGTATTTCATCCTGGTATCATAATTTAATAAGATGGTACCCCAGAGTTGTAATCTATTCACTGTATATGTAGAAATTCCTTTTTTCAAACCATAAATTGATAATAGAGGTCAGTAGTCTGTGTGTAAATGAAAACTCCTTCTGTATATAAATTTGTTAAATTTTTTCACTGCAAATATTACTGCTA
The DNA here is from genome assembly GCA_964036315.1 of Acanthosepion esculentum. Classification (NCBI taxonomy): domain Eukaryota; kingdom Metazoa; phylum Mollusca; class Cephalopoda; order Sepiida; family Sepiidae; genus Acanthosepion; species Acanthosepion esculentum. Next base: position 71,880,697 of record OZ038478.1, on the reverse strand, counting down.
ACTCCTCTTTTTCAGTCTGGGTGTAGTTTTTTTCTGCCAGTAGTAGTGAACACAAAGCACATGCAACAACTTTCATGCTAACATCATCATATTTATGTAAAATTACTGCTCCTATACAATAGTCACTAGCATCTGAAGCCAATACAATTTCTGCTTTTGGATTGTAGTGTGCTAATAAGTCTGACATTAGTATTTTCTTGATTTCTGTAAACGCCTTTTGACACTTATCAGTCCAGTTCTACTTTACGCCTTTTTTAAGCAAATTATTCATCTGAGCTCTCAAATTCTGCATATTAGATATATAGATTTGATAATAGTTTGCCAGTCCTAGAAATGCTTGCAACCTAGTAACATTTGTTATTCTTTGCATTTGCCCTTGTTGGATCTATTTGATGACCATTTTTGTCAATGATTTCTTCTAGGTACTTGATTTTAGGCAAAAACAATTTGCACTTTTCCTCAATGAGTTTGAACCTGTATTCTCGTATTTTTTCAAAAACTCTTTTTACATGCCCAGTATGTTGTTCCTTAGATACACTTTTAATTAATATTTCATCCAGATAAGCAACTGAAAAATCACAATCTGCAAGCATAGTTTCCATAGCTTGTTGAAATATAGCTGGAGTCACTTTTATCCCAAAAGTAAGTTGGTTGAACTTATACAATCCCATGTGTGTGTTTATAGTTATTAAATCTGAACATTCTTCTCCAACTTGTATTTGCAAATATGCTTCAGAAAGATCCAGCTTTGAAAAAAGTTTTCCACTCTTTAAATTCCCCAAAATTTCCTCTGGACTTGGTAATGGGGAGTTAACCCTGTCAAAAAATCAGCACAAACATGAGTTTTTTGGGGTTTTTTTATATACACTAATGGTGCTGCCCATTTTGAATGGTCAATCTTTTCAATTACACCTACTTTTTTAATTCTGTCTAATTCTTTGTTGACTTAATCCAATGCTGCAAATGGTACACTACATTTCAGTTTAAACACTGGCATTGACCCTTTTTCACTTGGAATTTCACTTTGACTTTGTAACACCGACCCAATTCATCTGACAGAACATCCAGAAAATATTTTTTCAATTCTTCCTTTAAATTTTCACTCTGTTTTTTTAAACTGGTAGCTTGTTCACTTTTTGCAATAAATATTTATAGGTAAATCCCACAGCTTAAATAATTCCATCCAGTCAGTACCGAATAAGTTTGTAGTATTTTTTAACACATAAACCTTAGCTTTTACACACTTGTTATGGAATAAGACGTTACAAGTCATTTTGCCAATAAAATATAATTTCTCACCTGACATGCCACATGTGATTTTTTAAGTTCTTTTTAATATGGGTTTTTCGTTTGCTTTCCATGTGGCTTTGTTGATTATTGTGATATCACTACCAGTGTCTAGTTGCATTTTTACATCCACATTATTAATTTTCAAATACAAACATTTTCTTTGGTTTTCTGTAATTATTTTGTTTCGTTGCAACACTGTACAAATTTTTCTGTGAGAACTTTTCCTTGTTTTAGTTTTACAGTGTGATTTCTTATGCCCTATTTTTTCACATTTGTAGCACTTTGAATTCTTAAAGGGACAGTCGACTCTGAGATGTAACCTTCCACATTTGAAACATGGATTAATTTTTTTTTCACATTTTTTTTTAGCTTGTATGTATGCACATTCTTTTTCTTCAGTTTCTTTGGTATCGTGACTAAGATTTAAGATTCTCTAACAGTCATTTGGTATTTCTTGTAGTGTCAGTTTTTGATTCTGTTCAAGTTTTGTTAGAATTCTAACATGTATTTCTGCATCTTTTTTTTTTTTCCTGTTAACCCTTTAACGGAAGTCGGTTCATTTAATTTGAATCTTTTACACTCCTTGTTAATGATTCCAGCATATGACAAAATCTTTGTCTTCATTTTTCATCAGATTCATACATTTCCAATGAGTATTGAATAACGAGCATTTCTTGCTAAAACTTTTAGTCAGAATATTTACTTTTTCTTCAAGCAAATTTCTCCTGTTTTTTCAGTAGTAAAAAATTACAATATTTTTTATGTTCTACCAGTGCTAACTTTCTTAACAAAAGTCTCGTTTTTATCTCCTCTTCACTATTGCTGCATTCTTCTCTGAAAATTTGTTTATATCTTCTAAAATAAGCAGAAAAGGTAATTCCATCATCTGAATTGTATGTGAATTCAGTTATGGCATTTGCCACTGCTTTGGGAGTGAAAAGAAAAACGTGGGGAATTTTCCATTTTCTTCTGTATTTTTTCAATTAAATCTTGTTGCTGTTTCTGGAGTTTCAACAACTGCTGTTGTATTTTTAACACTTGGGCTCATAATTCTTCCATATTTGAAGAATATCTTTTTTTTCCTCTTTCTCTTTTTTCTTTTTTTTTACGCACACCAAAGAGGAAAAATTAAACCACTGTGGTTCTGATTTCTCGTCATCACTTATCATGTGCACCAAAGTGAAAAAAAAAAAAAGTACTTTTTTTCCTATTTGTGTGAGTTTCAATCCCTTATCACCACTGTTATAACTCACCCTGAGCAGTTATAATGTCATGCTTAGGCTACTCACCATGACATCTGTCAATTCTCCTAACTGACTCCAACAGACTACACTGACTCACTTGGAGTTTTTTTTATTTAAGACGTCTTGCCTAGTTCATTTGTGTTACTGGGGGAGTGTTATTTACATCACAACAAAAACAATAAACATCGCCAATGAGTGAAGCTAGTTAAAATAAAAGCAGAAAAAAAAACATCCTTTTGACTCTCTCTTTTTTTGTGTGCACAAATATCCATGTTTGCCAATCTTTTTTTCTTTTATTTTCTTGTCTAGGAGTTCCTGCAGTTTCTTTTCTGTTATCAAGATTGTGTCATCTGCATATCTTATACTGTTAATACTGCATCCACCAATTGAGTTTTTATTCATATTTTTTCAAATTCATGAAAATGAGAAGTGCTTCACAAACACCTCTTTGAAATTTAATTATTTATTCAAAATTTCAGAATCTGATCCTCTTGTCAATCAACCAATGGAGAATGGAGCCTTACAAAATGGTGTCTGTTTTGATAAATGCCTCTTCCATCATGAAACACTGCAAAAGGAACCTGTAAAAGCCATGCTGAGGCTTCATAGTGTCTTAGTGCAAGACATGTTGACTTATTGGGGACCTTGCTTCGTATTTCATCTATTACAAGAAAGAATTTCCTTTGATTTGGAATGCCTCTGCAAGTTGAATTTTACTGAATCACCTGGAAGTATACATAATATTAAGAATTTATTTCAATTTTCTTACACAAATTGTCCTTCATTTTTATCTGATGTGAGTGAAATTTCCTACATGCCGGAAGGTAAAGATTTTGATCATTTCGTTTATTTTATTTATTTTTTTAAACTGGCTCAAATATTAATAATTATAATTAGAAGCTTTATAAGCAGAAATAAGGTTAACAATTCCCTCTTTTATTAAAGAGTTTAAGTAGTAAAATTTTAATTTTTTGAATCCTTGCTGAAGAAACAGTAAAAAGAGAAAAGCTTAAAAGAAGAGGAAAAAGATTTTTATGCATGAATAGCAAGAACAATCTAAGACAGCAGAATCTCAACTTTCTCAGATGAGCTCTATTTTTTAGGCATCTACAGCTAGAACATGCTTTACTACTTCCACAGAGTTGAATCATCCTCATTTCCTCCATATTTCAATTGTAAGGAGGAAGTTCCACTCAGACATATAGTTCTTTATTGAGCATGTGGTGTTTCCTGCTGACATTTAGTGTTAAAGTTGTTGAGTTTATGTACCAGGAGTGGATCCAGTGGGAGGTGTAGAGGGTGCATGCCCCCACGTAAAATTTCTGAGTAAATATTTTTTGTTGCAAAGTAGATAAGGTAATCTATAATGAATGAAGACCGATTTAATGTGCTTGTTCTTTTGTATTTTCACAAAGGCATTCAGTTAGATTAGGATAAAATCGAGAACTTCTATGGAAATAAGAATCCACAAAACTTCACTTTAGTAATTCCTCTTTGATAAATGCTATGTAATCACACTTTCAATCTAAAAGTTTCAATTTACAATTTTAAATATCAAATAAATAAAAGAAAGCACAAATTTTAAATTTATACATACAAACACACATATATCTTTTGTGATGTTGGACGGCTTCGCTTGACACTTTTGCTATGTCTGGTGAAAGCTCATTATCACTTCCACAAATGCTCATTATATTCGAGACATCATAAACGCTGGTACTGATTGTAACGCCTTCCAATATGCTCACACTAGTAATACTTGTTCAGGTAGTAATCACCAAATAGTATAATGATCAAAAGAGAATTGTAATCCATACAGTAGTAGAGAGAGTGAACGTATAGCAATAGTGGATAGACAAGAAGAGTGAACAGTGATCGTATAGTCATCATGCTACTTCCTATTTATTCACTTCCTTTATGATCATGTGATCTACTTAATAATGTAATTGCCCGTGTTACTCACTGGTGATCTAGTTTCAAACCATAGTGTCGGCAACAACACTTACTCTTATACAACAGTAACACGCTAAAATTCACCTTCATCCCTGCCATGCGCCGACGGCTTAGTGGTAGAAGTTCCGACGGACGCAAATTCAGTCAGGTTTCAATCCTAGCTAGAGGCAACCGGACGTCTAGCCACACTGATGAGCTGTGAAACAGCAAAACAGTCTGTCTGTGGATGACAAAATATATATATATATATATATATATATATATATATATATATATATATATATATATATATGAACACTCTCTACTCATTTCTATAACTTAATATATATGATCACAGAATTTAAAATTTTGAATTGTGAGTTTTCCTGAGGAACATGCTTCCTCTAACTGAAAATGCTGGAACCACCCTTGTATGTACCATCTATCTATCTATCTATCTATTGGTGGTGGGGAGGAGACATTTTGTCTATATTGAACTGTTTCAACAATATGAGAGGACTGTTTCTACTGTTGACCTAAAGAGTTTCCCTTTCCATTTTAGTTACACATGGTATTTGTATCTTGATAGTGCTGACAATGTCATTGCAATTCTAATATCAATCTCTTTTTGTGAGGACTTCAACCATGATCCTCAATATACAAATAAAAAAAAATTCCCCGCTCAATACTGGAAAGAGATATAACAGCTACTGGACTTGAGAAAACTTATCTTGAAAAATTGTTTTAATAGAAAGATTTTATAAATTTCAACCAAAAGTAGCATTGGCTCGTCGATAAATGAATATCGAATGTTTCCTTATAAAGAAACTGCTAATATTACTATTACCATCAGTATTATTTTTGATCTGCAGGGATGATGATCTTGACGATTGTCACTTGACAGTCTGAATAATCATTATGAAAAGCAACTGAAATTAAAAGTGAAAGAAGTACAAATCAAACTTTAATAAAATATAATAATTCATTTTGGTTTGTCCCCAAGAACTGCTACTTTATGGAACAAACTCCCATGCAGATGTTTCTCTGAATACTGCAATCTGAACAATGACAATTGTGAGTAGTGCTAAATAAAGAACTATATGCCCAATAAAGAACTATATGTCTGAGTAGAACTTCCTCCTTACAATTGAAATATGAAGGAAATGAGGGTGATTCAACTCTGTGGAAGTAGTAAAACATGTCCTAGCTGTAGAGGTCTAAAAAATAGAGCTCATCTCAGAAAGTTAAGATTTTGCTTGCCATTCATGCATAAAAATCTTTTTCCTCTTCTCTTAAGCGTTTTCTCCTTTTACTACCTCCTATTTCAAATGAAAGTTTGAATGTGACTAGTTTAGACCAGTTCAGTGAATATGCTTATTAAATCTTTATAGCCTTCTATTTGCAAACAGTATCAATAGTATATTTTTCTCATATTCTCTAACATTTGGTAAACTTTTATGTTTTAATGACTTTATTGCATTGCTTGGGATGACATGATTAAGAAACAAAAAATGTCTGTTTTTAAAACTACATTAAAATTTTGTACCCCACCCGATATATTATTTAAAACTTTAATTAATTCTGACATTTGAGAAGAAATAGAAGCTTTTGTTTTAACTATATAGCAAACATGTCTGCTCTTTTATCTTGTCACATGTTCTTATTCTTTTTTATATAATTATTGTTTTACATTAATTGGAGATCATGTGCAGTTCATTTTATGTCATGTTTTTAATAACATTATAGTTTAAGGCTACAAGATTTATCTTTCCTTTGCTTGACTCAAAATGGAGATTACATTTGGCCAGTAACTGCTGAAATAGCCACAAGATATTCTTAATATTAATGCAGACAATAGTTACTTTTAAAGCTGCAGGCCAATTTCAAATCAACTATAACAATTTCAATTTCATAATTAGTGTTTTTCTTTTTTTGTTTTTGTCTTTCATTTTTACCAGCTAGAAGGAAAACATGTCCTAATATCCAAGAATATCTTTTTGGCGATAGAAGTATTTGTGAAACATATGACAGCATTAACCCAAAAATGATGACTATTTTATTATCTGACAGAATTTCAGGTTATCCTTTTCTCAAATTTTTAATGCAAGCAGTAAGTTTTCATTTTTCTAAAACTATGTCTTTCTTTTATATACAGAAGCACTGACATTAAAATTTATTTTCCAATGTAAACCAGTGGATTCAACAAGCTAATAAAATAATACTTATGCAAACATGTTATCCTTTAAACAGTGTGTCTCCAATTGGGGTTTGTGGCAAACTCACATGACCCATTTCGGCAGAAAGTTCTGTTGCTCCATAAAGTACCTGACTCATTCTGTTCTGCTTTATCTCTATTACACAAGTCAGATTAGTCCGTTTATCTGGAGTGGAGCTGCTCAAATCTGCACCTTTTCCACTCTGCAGCCTTTTTCTCCACAGCCGTAACGTTACAAAACTATTGCTAATCTATTGCTGTTTCCATAGCAAATTTTCAGATAAGCTACTTTCCTTTAGTTCAGACTTTTAATACCAAGACACACCATACTAGATCCACTCGGTTAAATTGTCCTCATTTTCTCTGTATTGTAAGAAGGAAGTTTAACTAAGACAAATTTTTCCCCCTGAGAACTACTACTTTGTGGAATAGACTCCCACATGGATGTTTCCCCTCTTAAAGTGAAGTTACAATTGTTATCTATTCTCTTTATTTTCATTACCTCCACTTATGTCCTCTTACATTCATGTCACACAATGCATTCAGTAACCCTTTACCATGAATAGCTCTTGAGCCTTATATTGGGTGAACTATTGTCAAAATAAAAATTCAGCTAACAACTATATACAGGGATACAAACATATTGATCCACCCTTTGTGTGTGTGTGTGTGTGTGTGTGTGTGTGTGTGTGTGTGTGTGTGTACATATATATATATATATATATATATATATATATATATATATATATATATATATATATAGGACAATTTAACTGAGTGGATCTAGTATGGTGAGTCCTGGTAGTAAAAGTCTGAACTAAAGAAAAGTAGCTTATCTGAAAATTTGCCACGGAAACACGGAAATATTTACATATGCTTTATCCTTGATATTGAGCACTTTTTCCATAAATATAGCACACCGTAAAACTATATTTCTTTATATATATATATATATATATATATATATATATATATATATATATGTATGTATATTGCTGTAAAAACGTTAAGCTGAATAATAATATTTGCAGAAAATAGACTGTCACCATTCAGGATTGACCTCAGTGTCCACTTATATATATATATATATATATATTGCACATTAAGTACCGACACATGGTAATTTGATAAGCATTTAAAGCCTAACAAACTTTTGAAAAGCTACACAGTGAAAATGGTAAAGTAAAGCAATTATAATCATTTATTTCTGAAAGCCTACATGTACCATAAATATTACATATAAGACATCAAATGCATTTTTAAATCTTATTATTTTCTCTATATAGCAAGATTGTAACACTTTCATTCTTTCCATATATACAGGGTGCGATGGGTAAATTGTCGCCTGTTTATATTCTCATGTTTTCTCAGTTTCCTATACTCTTTTTTCCTCAATAACGACACGGGTGCTCCAGTGTCTAGTAAGGCTTTCACTTCGGGCCTTGAGGAGGTAGTTCTGCCCTGGGTCAAGAGGGTGGCTGCTGGAAGACCCTATGTCTGGCAACAGCACTCTACACTATGCCACACAATCAGGAGAACTCAGTCATGTCTGTCAGACAATTTCTGCAACCACTTTTTTTTTTTTAAGCTTATCACCCCAAGCAAGGCTGGGAGCCACTAGCACACAAGGGGTTACAGAAGGTTTGGAGGAAGAGCAGATAGGAGTGGTAAAGGAGAGGATGTGGAGAAAGATAGTGGATCGATTAAGGTAAGGGGGTTACAGAAGATTTGGAGTGAGAGCAAATAGGAATGAAAGGTGAAAGGATGTGGAGAAGGGAAGTGGATAGATCAAGGCAACTGGAGATGTCGATTGACGTTACACTTAAATAGTTGGAGATTGTATTTGTCAGGGAAACAGGAATAAGGAAGGGAGTTCCACAGGCGAGATGTGCGAGACATGAAGCTATTGGAGTAGAAGATACGTCTACATCTAACAGTTTCAACGGTGAAGGGGTGGGAATGGGATGCCAGCCTCGTAGGACATTTAAATTCCCGAGGCCTAGGAACCAGCGAAAGCAGCTCCTCGGAGCAATTACCGTGAAAGTATTTGTAAAAAAGACAGAGGCAAACAGCAAGGGCCCCAGACCATATATGGCAGCTATACTCCATGCAAGGGCAAATGGTCGATTTATAGATTTGGAGGATCGATTCCGGGGAGAAAAATTTCCTGGCTTGGCACAGGGAGCCAACTTTCCTTGCGGTGGATGATGCAATTGACTCGATGTATTTGTTCCATCTCAGATCAGCGGACAGCGTGAGACCGAGCAGCCGCAGAGAGGAGCTCTCAAGAAGTTGGTCTTCAGACATTCTAATGAGATGCAGGGATGGATCCCTGTGGTGGTTAATAGAGAGCAGTTTTGTTTTAGAGGCGTTAAACTTAACCATCCATTTCTTGCCCCAGTTCACAACCGATTGGAGGTCCTTTTCTAATCGAACTGCCAGGTTAACTTTGTCAGCATCACTAGATTTGTGTTTGAGGCAGGAGTAAATTGTGGTGTCGTCCGCATAGATGCCGACTCCCCTTACATCTGGCCACCTAACTCTCCAGACTGCAACTCCCTTGATTATTATGAGTAGGGTGCAGTTGAGCGAGAGTCCAACAAAACTCCTTGTCACACCAAAGATGAACTAAAGGCAAGGATTATGGCAGCATTCACCAACTTAAACAAGAAGACCGTCTTTTGCAGGAGATTCTGAAGTCATCTGGAGGCTGTGGTTGAAACCAATAGTGATTTTATTGAATAAATTTACTGATTAGTATTTCAAGATATTTTTGTGTAATTTTGGTAAATATATCTGTTAAAATGAGATGTCAATGTTATTTTTATTTTTGCATAATTTAGATGACAATTTGTCCATCACATCTGGTATATATATATATATATATATATATATATATATTTATTTATTATAATTTTATCATATAGACAAAACCATTTTACTCACAACAAAGATGCAACTTGGTTTCAGTGCATTTTTTTTTCAGTGCATTAAAAAAATGCACTGAAACCAAGTTGCATCTTTGTTGTGAGTAAAATGGTTTTGTCTATATGATAAAATTATAATAAATAAATAATTATCGCTCTACTACATGTATTGAGCTCTTTTTTGAATGAATGCTGCGAACGTTAGAATTTATAGATTTTATATATTACTCTCGTTTCCACCGCATCGGGTATATATATATATATATATATATATATATATATATATATATATATATATATATAGTTTCTTATTACTATAAGCATTATTTTTAGTGGGTATACATGCTTGGGTTGACCTCCTGTGGCCAAATTGGTATCTGCCCATTTTGGCTATAGAAGTGGTTTCTCTGATGAAAGAAGTTTCAATTCCTGCCAGGAGACACAATTTCATTAGTAGAACTTCTCAAACTAGTTTTTATTCATTTCACTGTTTAAGGAAATAAAAAAACAGGAACAGCAACCCAAACATATGCACTAAAAATACCATTTATAGTAATAAGAAATAATATTGAATTAAAAAATTTATTCAAAAATGTAGACATAGATTTATTGATTTGGTTCCTTATCTCCTCATCTCTCTCATGCTTGAAGAAAACAACATATATGCAGGTAAAAATAAAGTTTTTCTTCCAAATTTACTGACACATGATACATAATTTTTCTTTTTTTTCCAGAATGACTTAAATGGAGAGATGGTGTTTATGCTTTGGGAAGATCTCTGCAAGTACATCAATATGCAAAAAGATATTAATGCAAGTGAACCCATGAAAAAGATGTTGGAAATGAAGATTAAAATGATGTACTTACTGAAAGAAAGAAAATCTCAAAATGATTTGCTGGATGATGATATTAAAAATTTTGCCCTTACTGGTTTCAAAATGGGAGATGCAGACAAAAGAAAGAAAATTACAAACCTTTTCAAAGCCGCAGATATGACGACTAATGTAAGAAGGACTTAAAGGTTTTCTTTTTCAATAATTCTGTTTCAGTCTCTAGTTATTAACTTTTTGGCAATCTTGGAAATTTGTGTCCACAAAAAGACAAAATGTCAAAAGAACGTTTTTTTCCCTTGACACTGCCATTGTTTTAAATACCTTCACTCCTTGGCAATGTTTATTGTTTTAAATAGCGACGAGTAGAATTTTAATTAAACTGAAACATATCAAAGTGAATTTATGCATTTTCTTTGTTCTTGAGAATTTACAACAAAAGTATTAAACGGTATTTATATATTAGATTGTTTATTATAATAGTCGATAAAACATCAGCTAATTGCCAATTAATTCAAACTTTATAAACCATAAAATTTAAAATGTTAAATAATAAGGACTTCCTTATAGTTGGTTCACATATTTTAATAATTTAGTAAATGTTTATAAATTTATGAATAAAAACTTGTTTTTACATTTATTTCTTTATAAATTGGTAAATGATAAATATTTTATTGCATTAGTTTTAATATAATTGTATTAGTTTTTAGAATGTTGTAAATATAAAATTATTCTTGTAAATAAACAAGCTAATGAATAAATAGTTTAATATTTTTGTTGCAAATTCTCAAGAACACAAAAATGTACAAATTCTTTTTTATTATGTTTCGATTTTATTACAGTTTTAAACATAAAAATACAATAACCATTGCTGAGGAGTGAAGGTACTTAAAATAATAGTGGTGTCAAAGGAAAACCATCCTTTTGACACTCCATTTTTTGCAGTTATGAAGGTCCAAGATTGCCCACATTTTTTTCATTTTATTGTTGCTTTTAACTAGGTACCTCCAAAAATTCACTAATATAATATTAGATTGCTTAGAATATTTTCTGAGTTTTTTAAGATTACTGGGTAGTTAAAAATTATGTATATAAAATGGTGTTCAAGTACTTGTTAAGTAATTTTTTTCAGTTATGTTCTCCTTTACTTAAATTTCCCAAACATCAAGCAGTCAATAAATCACTCAACACATCAGAAAAAACACAGTCTCCATGTTAAAAAATGCTTTTCTGTGATATTTTAAACTAAATGTAATATTTGTTTTAATTCAGATTGGCTAAACTTTAATTGAAGAGATTTGCACATGACTGGCATTCACAATTAAAGGAGCATTTCACATCCACCAAAACTTTTTAAAGATATCACTGGAGGGAGGATTAAGACCTTGTAATGACATGGGATGTGCACACCTCAATGAAGTAAAACTTGTTTTCATATTTAATTATACTTAAAAAAATTAAGATATCTGGCCAGTCAGAATCCTTTCTGCACATATCAAATGAAGACTTTTATGATCCATCAGCATATCCTCCATTTTTTATATTTTTAAGGCACTGACTTTTATAAGTTATAAATTAAATAGTACAGTCTACTCTAGTGTCAATAGCTTACAACATCTGGTCAGCAATGAAGCTCTCAAACATACAAAATTTATCATTTACAAGCAACAATTTGAAACAAAGATAAAACTCGGTTTAACCAAATCCAAAATAGCATTTATTCAAAAATGACAGTATTTATTGACTGTGTGTGATTTGGATGTGTACGGTTCGAATCACAGTCAAATCCATTACATTCACTTATGTGCTAATAACTTTAGGAAAGGTATGAATCCTCTTCTTCTCCCCCTCACCTTTGGGTAAACAGCAGGACAAACCAGGTTCTATAGCCTTGGATGGCAACTGGTCTACTGCAAAAAGAAATGGCAGGAAAAAATCTGCCTCGTCAGTCTTGTATCAAAAGATACACAATCTCCTAAGCATGTATCATGCATGGCACATAACTGACTGACGGTGTTAGTGTTCAAGTATATAGGTAAAAGTGGATTTCACAGTTGTGCACATGGTGAAGAGTTTGAAATGTCTTTTCTTAATATTTGTGAGATAGTAAGTAGAAAGAAAAGTATTAGTGAAACAGTACTTAACTGGTGTCACTAATATGGGGTCTTCCCAGTTCTTGACTTGGTTACCATGGCGATGTTGCGAATCAGTTGGCCATGGTTACTGAAAGGGTGGAAAAAGGGATGAGTGACTACTTTCCTTCCATCTGAAGTTCAGTAGCTGGCAGATTTCTCCTTCCTGAACTGAAAATTTTTGCCCTATTTATATGCTTATAATAGCTGTCGATGACAAAGGGTGTGGACGTAGTTGTAAGCCAAAATTTGCACCTACTTAAGATAAATGCTCATGGTGAGGAAAATGAGTGGAAGAAAAAAACATATTTTCTGACCAATCGTATTTTAGGTCTACTACACTAGAAACGTAGAAACTGAAATGTCAATGTGTGCTATTGGCCAGGATCTTTTTCAAGAAATCGTTGGGGGTGATTATTAAAAGAATTTTTTTAAAATTTTCTGCCACTGTCAGCTACTGAGCATATCTTGTATTTTTATTGCATATTTGCATGTTAGATTAAGTGACCTGTCAACCTAGAAATCTTAAAACCTAAAGATTTAGATCTCTAACTTCAGAAAAGCAGAAATACTTTTACCAAATAACAGTGAAATAGAAGTATTTCAGAAACAGCACATTTTTTTTTTTACTCTAAAACATTATACCTTGAATTCACAGTAGTTCCAATGGAGCAAAAGCAACAAAAAAGTGATTTGTGACCAACTTTAACCCATTTCAGGCTAATTTTTCCCTTGTGAACAAAACCCAATTAGGTAACAGTGGTAAATCTGTTACTGAAAAAAATGTTCTCTGTCCAAACAGTTTTCAAAACACATGTGGACTAGGAAGTCTAGGTACCACCAAACCAAAATGGATGCATTTTTTTCCAAAATAAAAGCAAAAAATTGGTAAATTGCCCCAAATCAGGGAATTATCTGATTATAATAAAATTTCTAGTATGCATTCATTAATGAATGAATTCCATAATGAATAGCTTATCTTATTAGAATATTTTGTGGAAATATTTTTTCTGGGTAGGGGTGTCTGTTTTACCACCCTCTTTTTGGATATCTTTTGTGTACTTTTTAATTGTTCAAGAAAATCTTTTACACAATTATAAAGAAAAATCTCTGAAGATGTTATTTCACTTTCAGTAAAAGATTTTATGCAATGTCAAGTGGGAACATACAGAAAATTCGTCCCAAACCTTACCAAAAATAATTGGGTAATTTGCAGTTTAATCTCCGCACACCAACTGTAATTAAAATTTTAATTTTGGCGTAAATTTACATGCTTATTTAGAAAATAACAGTAAAAGTTTGCAGAGATCTACTGTTTTGCAGTTATTGAGAATAAAAGTTTGGAATCATTTGCATCGTGTCCATCTGCCATTACTGGCATTGTTTACATATGTTTGCCTCAAATAATCATGTGTGGAAGCTTTACTTAGTTAATGGCCTTTTTACTGATCTACCTCTTCTTACTCGTTTCAATTATTGCGCAAAACCAAAAGAAGTCTTTAGATACTTTTGAAAGTGAAGCTTTTTAAATTCTTTTTTTTAATTTTCGAAATAAGCGTGTAAATTTACACCAGAATAGTAATTTTCAGGAAATTCTAATTACAATTGGTGTGCAGGGCTTAAACTGCAAATTAGCAATTCATCCCATTGCTTTTTAATATTTTTTATTAAATAAAGACATGTTTGAAAAATAAATAAAAAAATGTAGTTACTTTGTAGCGGTATTGACAGCCCAAATCAACCTGTACATTTTTTACTTTACGAATGTGTAAGCAAATGCAAAAAGAGAAACAAGAAGGAATACAAAACAGTTATAACAACAATGAGATTTATATTTATATTTGTATAATGATGTACAAGCATAGGGGTTACTTCCCTTTGACTAGATTTTAAAGTTTGTACTAATGAAATACTTTTTTATCTGAGCTCATAAAAGGTTGAATCAACTTGCCGCTCAAAATGTTCACTGTGAGAGAGTTGAAAGAATTCTGTGAAGCTGAGAATATGTTGAGTAAACTTTTAGCTTTAGAAGAGTTGAAAGAGTGAATGTTCTGTAATGTTTGTAATTAATTTTCACATTGCTTGTAATGTTATGTAATTAAGTTTTGTTGCTTGTGGTTGAATATTCGTAATATGTTAGTTTGTAATGTTTGTAATGAAGTTTGAAAAGTTTTGTATGTACGTGTATGTGTGTGTATGTGAATACGCTTTCATAGCGTCCGACCTCAAGAGGTTGAGACATGATTTCTTTACTGCTACATTTTTCGTAAGCGAATGAAATCAAAAGAGAGAAAGAACAAACTCGTGTCTGGTATTTATAATCAATGTAATCACATGACAGGCTCCAGAGAAAGAAGCGGGAAATTTTGACTTGGTTATATGCTAGAAAAAGATTTGTACATGGGTGGATTGTAATGCCCACTTGTGTGTTTATTGACCAATCAGAAGTTGAAGTTTTCTGAAAATATATATGAAGCTGGATAAGCTCCGTCATCCACTTTTTGCACAGATTTGCACAAAAATTGAGATTGATAAAAAAGTGGTAGTGGGATGCTAAGTTTATCTCAGAAGTAAATATTTAAAAATCAAATCAACATAATTAGTAAGACTCAGTTAATTGAGGAGGGGCCACGTTTGTTATTGTCATTAAATTAAATTCGATTGTGATAAAAATTATGAATATTTCAGTTTAAAATTTAAATTAATGAAAAAAAATTGAGAATTAAATTTACCTTTTATTTGTTGAACGATTAAACAACTTTTGAGAACCCTTTTTTTTTTTAAATAAATCTTGCGAGAAGTCTATTACTTTTTTTAAAACTTAAAATCTATTAGAAGGATGTGTACTGGTTGGAAACTTCAGTAAAGCTGGTTAATGTTTTTTTATGCTTACTATTTTATCAAATAGTAATTTACTAAGTATAGCTTTACATGAGGATGAAACTCACTACACTGACTAATCATTCAGTTGTCTGTGGCGAACTTCACCACATTAATTTAACTTAGATTAGGAAAGCAAACTGAGGTGAAGAAAGGATAAGGCAAAGACATCATTACACATAAAATATGTATTTAACAAGATATACAAACAAGGATGTGAAAGAAGGCATGCATTGAGTAAAACAAGAGTTGTCTCTCTTTAACCATTATTTGTATTCCAAAGTTCACTGAAAGAAAGAACGTTTGTGATAGTTTATGGTAATAAATGTTTTCAACAGTTTTGCTGTGTAAGGAAAAGATTATGTGAATGTAAGGAATATTTAGCATGTGAGTGAGAAGATTGGCGCATGGTTTCAACTGTCGTGGATTCGTTTGGCAGCTGAAATCTCACTAATTATCTAAGAATATTTCTTGCTTATATAGGCGATCATCAGTTCCAAATCGCTGCATGGGGAGAATTGTTCTTCACGTGCAGACAATTTGATTGGTTGGCATTGACCAATAAGCGAGTGAGTTTTGGAGAGACTCAAGAGAGCTTCTGGGATCCGTTTCTCCTAAAAGTGCACAAAATCGACTACATGAAAATAGAGCGATTATAAAATTGTTGCATTGCTGCGATTTGTAAATTGTCTATTACAAAGTAGTGTTGATTTATTATCCAGTGAATGCTTGTCGTTGTATGATTTGTATTTAATTTGTGTAAAATATATAGTATGTATGTGTGTGATGTAGATCGTCACACGTCTACATAGTGAGACAAGCTTGGTACCACATCAAACTTACTGAAAAACTTATGGCGATTTTCTAAGCACAGCTTAGATGTGGCACGACGTCGAAAATATGGGGCACCCAGTGAGGATCGAATTCACTATTCAGCTGCGATTCTTCTAGCGAAACAAGCTTGCTGATTCGTTTTATTACTTAGTCTTCTTACACCATTAGCACAGGTCGATTTTGAAACCGTGATTGTACTCAATTTGAAAGATGTTTTTTCTTTCTTTCTCAATAAATCGTTCACCGTTTTTTGAGGAAACGAGTTTGAAGATTAAGTTTAGGTTTCAAATCAAACAAAATCGTAGCGTTGGCATTTCTTTCTGGTGATCAGTAAAAAAAAGCTTTATAGTCTAGCTAGCAGTCTTAGAATTTATAATTTTCTGAGGCTATACAAATTGAAATTCTATAGTGTAACCCGGATATAAGAGAAACCCGGATATAAGAGAGAGTTTATCTGGTCCCAAATTAGAGCCTGTGTTAATGTATATATAATAGATCAAACCCGGATATAAGAGAAACCCCCGGATATAAGAGACTTCTTCTCCGGTCCCGACAACTCTCTTATATCCGGGTTACACTGTATATGGACAAGAATGCATGGCACAAAGCACATTAAAATAAAATAAATATAAATCATTGTATCATCAAATTAGTAGACCTTACTGAACAATTTACTTTTACGGTGCAGTAGTTTTAAGACTTAAGTTAAATAAGTGGTGTGATTTTCAATAAACAATACAAATTTAAAACATTTTATACAGTGTAATTTGGGACCAGAGAAAATCTCTCTTATATCCGGGTTACACTGTATTATTTTTTTTTTTACCTTTTGTGCCCAGCAATATGTTGACTCTTCTTTTATATATTTTTTGTTTTTATTATTAATTATGATCTACAAAAATCTTATTCACTGAGTAGCCTTTTTGTAATCTTTTACAATTTGTTTAACTGTTTTACGGTTTTTTTTTTGTTTTTTTATCGAATCAGTAAAAAACTAATAATATTTTGCTTGTGGTGATTAATAATTAGAATTCTGGTATGAATATATTTTCCATTCAATGTATCTTAAAAATATCAACGCAACCATATTTGGATTTTTATTCTTGGTTGAAGAAATAGCAAAAATTTTTAAGTCAGTTCGTAAGCAAAAACCTGCCGAAATTAGGTATTCCTCCTCCTGTAACATTTTTTTCAGACGATCTTTAAAACTAAAATACTCAAAAATTAAAAGCTATGAATCTAATTTTTGGTGGCAGTAAACACATTTAAAGTTCAGTTTTCACACCAGATTTTTGTTGATTTTCTAAAAACAAAAACAAAAAAAACAAAAACTCAACGTGTCCGTCAACTTATGGACTGAAACGAGAACGAGCGAAGATAAATAATAAATTAAATCTTAATAAACTAGTTTGTTAACATACGATTTATTTTAATTTTATATTAAATAAATTAGAATGTTATTTTAATAATAATAAAAAAAACTATATAAGAAACCACAAAGTGTATCCCTAAGCGTTCTTGTACATGTTCATTGCCAAAGCAGATAAATTAAGAGAGATAAAATTGGAAACATAAGCAAATATTTTCATATATATAGCACATAATAAGAAGAGCTATACTCAAAACAGGAAGTGAATTATCTCCTCTTTATTTTGTCACTGTTTAGTGAATGTGCAGGTGATGTAATGGTTGGAAACTCATAACAAGAAATCAGCAAGCTGAGTCCAAATTCTAGTCAAGATTGCTAAAATTCTTATTCACATCAAAAATCTTTGGGAAAGATATGAATCCATCTTTGCCCTCCCCAGCAATGCAGGGGAGACAGGACTCTCCAGCCATAGTTGGTAGCCAGTATAATAGACAACTCTGAATTCAAAATTGTGTATGACATATACTTGCATTGTAACTAAGGTCCACTCAGCATAGTTGCAATATAAACCACTGGTTGGTTCTGTAGGCGTTAAAGAAACACAACTAGACTTGAGCAGGCAGTCATGTTCAGAAACGAACAGCCATGCGGAAGATGAACAATCAGACTGAGTATTTGTTAGGTAGGCTACTTGTTTCCTCTGATCTTATGCCTTTATTGTGGTTAGTAAGTGTCAAATTTTCCAAACCCTCTTTCCTAATTTTGAGTCTCAAATTTCAACTGTCTCTTTCTAATTCTAAGTATAATTGCCCTTTTTGTTTTCATTTTCCTTAAAACTTACTCAACGGTTACATGATATGTCTATGGTATTCTCAGCATCCTTCTGTAGAACCACATCTCTTTTACTTCAAGTTTCCTCTTCATCTGTGAGAAAATTGGCCAGGAGTTAAGTGCCATATAGGAGGATTTATATTATATAGTAGAGCAGCACTCTTTTCTTTGTTTCTAATGAAGTTTTCCTGCTTCTTAATATGAGGTATTCCAATGTGCCTTTGGATTTTAGTGTGACATCTTTTGTCCTCTGTTGAAACAATCTCCCAGATTTTTAAACTTCTGTACTTTCTAATTCATACATCACATCTTGGGGTGTTTCTCTTGCTTACATCCATGCATTCTGTGTTTTTTACAATTGATGGTTAGTCCTTTCATACTGCTTTCCTTTACTACCTTTTGTAGGAGTTCCTACAGTTGACGTTTCTGTGTCTGCCATCAACATGGCATCATTTGTGTATCTTATGTTGTTAAGATTGTGTCCACTGATAATAAATCTTGATAGGTTTTTCAGTTCTTTTCGGATTGCCTCACTGTAAAGGTTGACATTCTTGTCTCATGCCTCTTTTTATTGTGTACTAGCTCAGTTCATTTTCTGTCTGTATGCAGGTGGTCTACTCCCAGTATAAGTTCTGAATTACTCTAATATCCAGGGCCAATGCAAGGGCTTTGTGCTTGCCACCACATCTATGATATCCCCCCCCCCACCTCGACTCTACTATATCTCAAATTTCATAAGGTAGCATTCATATAAAATACAAATTTTGTTGTAACCTGATTATGTACAATGATGGATCATAAGCAAAATAGGTGAACAATTCAGCTAGGACAATTGAAAATAGATATGATATATCTAAATACAAATCAAAAACATGTCATAATAGAACACCCCATCTTAAATAAATGAACGATGTTTTGTGTCAATTTTTGACATTAACTTGAGATTTTTCTTATTAAAAAGTTGAATAATTTTAACACATTCAATATTATGGATAAAAAATAGTGAATTTTATATTCTGTGTTTTTTGAGACTTAGCATGAGCAAAACAAATTCACAGATTTCGATGAACAAAAACTCCTGAATGATGTCAAAATCCACAAAAATTCTTCAATCTTTTAATAGTTGTGCTTAGTTTAATTTGTAACGTATATAAATGTAGGTAGAAAAAAGCAAATGTTGATAAGGTAGCAAAAGTCACAAAGTACTTCCTGGGATCCCCTGGTCTTTTTGAGGGTACTATGCACTGGCCCTGTTAATATCTATCCCAAACAAATCAAATTTTCCTATCAGTTTAAATAAGTCTTTGTTTTGTACCTTATCAAATGCTTAAACATAAGTGAGATTGAGCAAAGAACAAAAGTTAAAAAAAGGATGGCACCAAATAGCAAGGAAAAATGTAAGTGCTACCACCAAAAAAAAAAAATCTTTCTGGATTTTTTTTACCACTTATGGCAGTGAAGTGACAAAATTTTTCTCCAAAAGGAAACTGATCCAAATATTTACTATTAATATTATTTTTTCTATTATTTCAACATTCAGTTAATATTATCAAAATAAATAATTTGTCAGTACAAATACTGGTAATATTTATCTGAATTTCCCAGATAAGGAGTCATCATTATTTACAGCTGAACTATTATCATTATTTTTGGTTTTATTGTCACTATGTTTCAACTGTTCTACCCTCTGGTCGTCTTCAGATGCTTGTTGATCTAGGTAACCATCAGAGAATTTCGAACTGAACTTTTTCTTTAACAAAGTAAATTTGATATAGTAATTGTGAGTTCAATCCCTGGTGGGTTGAGTTGACAGTGAATGGGGGAACAATAACTGAGCAGTACTAAATAAGAACTAGACAGGGTATCCCTCAATATGAACAGTGGAATGAGAACACTCTATCCCATAGATTGAATAAAGTGTTCAGTTTGAAATTCCCTGAAGATTACCTAAATTGACAGACAGCTGAAGAAGGCTGAAGGGCACAACAGCTGAGCCATTGTGATAATAACAACAAAGATGAGGATAATAGTGAATAATAAATACTGGATACAAAAAGTTACTAATACTTTTTCTTTTCTATATCAGATCCTACACAAATTATGGCTGGACTTTATTGTTTCTGAAAAGAATCGCATGAAAGAGTTTTTCGTGAGTAGCTTTGCCCTTTCTTTCTTTTAAAAGATAAAACCATTTAAAACAGTGACTATTTAGTGTTTACGTATATATATGTGTGTGTAGGTGTGTAATAGGTGTGTGTGTGTGTGTATATATACACGTGTTTTTATATATGTGTATATATATATGTGTGTGTGTTTATATATATGTGTGCATGTGTGTACTACTTAAAACCTTGCTTTTAGTGGATACTCATATTTGAGTAGGTTAAAGTTTGAACATGTAGGGTGAGGGGCCATGGTTAAATGTAAATAAATGGTAGAATTACACAACAAACAAAATTGACAAATTTTGCAATAAGCAATAACAAGAAAAAAAAGAAAAGAACAAGACAAAAAATAATATAAAGCAAGCAAAAAATATATGCAAGGCAAATTAACAATAATAAAGCAAAGCAAGAGTAATATGGCAAAAAGTTCATAAACTAAGAATAGTGGTTGAAACACATGAGCAAATTCAGGTAAGTGAACGTAGCATTCTAACTTCAATACAAGACAGATCAGGACTGAGTCATATGAAACTGAGAACAGACCTATTTTATTGGCTAGAAAGAAATCCCAGCATGCATTTGTGTGCTTCTGCCTATAAATTGGGGAGGGGGAAGGGTTTTGCAGTCATTGCCCTATTGGATTGGAACCAACAGATGTAATAAAAATGGATTGAAAAATAAAATTCATTAATTCTTCAGAAATATGTTGTCGGTATCACTGTAGTTTAGCTGTTGTGCCCTCCAGACTTTTTCAGATGCTTGCCAATCTGGGTAACCTTCTGGAAGTTTCAAACTGAACATTTTATTCAATCTATAGGTGTAACGTTCTCATTCCACTGTCCATGTTTGGTGATGTCCCGTCTTTACTTACAAATATCTCTTCATGTTTTGGCTGGTGCATACTGGCAAAAATATTTAGTGTTTGGAAACAACAAAGATGAGGAACTGAATAATTTCTATAAGTTATCATTTGTCCTAAAATTAAATATTGATGGCAATACTTATTTTTAGAACAAATGATAATTTAGTTGTGACAGAAAATATAGATCTTTCTTTTAAAAATTTCAATAAATTGCCATCTGAGATCTGGAGGGCAGAATGGCACTCTAGTAACATACATGGAAACGCATTTCACAGTAAATTGTGTTGGATGAAGTGATAAAATTTCTATGTAAATTAAAAGTCATTAGTCTCACACAATGTTAATTTTTTACAATATTTTATTATTAAAGTTATATATTTTGTTAAAAGTAAATGAATTGCCAAATGGAGGCTGGTTGTAAATATATGATTTTTCTAGATTGCAACAAAATAAATAAATAAAATAAATAAATAAATTAGATAAATAAATTAATTAATTAAATAAATAAATAAAATCAATAAATTAATTAAATAAATAAAATAAATAAATTAAATAAAAAAAGAAATAGATAAAATAAATTAAATAAAGAAAGAAATAAAATAAATAAATAAAATAAATTAATTAAATAAATAAAATAAATAAATAAAATAAATACAATAATAAAAATTATAAAAGTAATAAATCAATAAAATAAATAAATAAAAAAAATAATAAAAATTATAAAATTAATAAATCAATAAAATAAATAAATAAATAAATAAAATAATAAAAATTATAAAATTAATAAATCAATAAAATAAATAAATAAATTAATTAAATAAACAAATAAATATAATAAATAAATTAAATTAATTAATTAAATAAACAAATAAATATAATAAATAAATTAATTAATTAAATAAACAAATAAATATAATAAATTAATTAAATAAACAAATAAATTAATTAAATAAACAAATAAATATAATAAATTAATTAAATAAACAAATAAATTAATTAAATAAACAAATAAATATAATAAATTAATTAAATAAATAAATAAATTAATTAAATAAACAAATAAATATAATAAATAAATTATATAAATAAATAAATAGCTGTTTTACATTGGATTAGTACAATTTCTTTTTCATTCTCTTTTGTTTATACCTACATTGATATATCATTTTTAAACCAGTGAATCTCCTCTTTGAGGTATTGTTTGAACTTTTTAATCAATTTTGAATCTTTTTTTTAACAGTGTATTGAAACAAATATGAATGTGATTTTCCGTGTCCTTATGCTCTAAATTCAAACTTGTTAACTGTTCTACCCATAGCATCATGAATCCTTAACTGAAGAAATTGTGCTCATAACTTGTTACTCAACAAGGATAAATTGAGGGTAGCCATGGTGATTCATCTAGAAACAAATATTTGGGCTTTGGGAAATAAGCTTGGAGTAGATCATACAAAGTGATGAATATGCAAATGTTGTTGCTTTATGATTTGACTGATCATTAGCAATTTGCATGGTTTGGCATTTGCCGCAATTTGTCTGTCCACATGAAAGAAAAATTCCATTTTTCTTGATCATGTGCTTAAATATTGATGAAAAGTGGTTTCTATATGATAATTGGAAAGATGGCTTTCTTTATGCCAATGAATTTTCTTCTCCTTCAGTATTCCCAGAACCAAGTCTTCATCCCAGAAGATCTTCTCGACCATTTTGTATTTGGTATTAGAACTTTTTGTAACCTAGTCACAGCAATACAGCAGAGTCCTAATGTCATGACTTGAAACTGATGCATCAAAAGTTAAAAGCATTTTGGCCAGTGATGATAAACAGAAAAGACCCAGTCCTGATGCAGGACAATTCAAGATCTTGTACTCCACAAACCATCCAGCAAAAAATGATGCAGTAAAGCATCAGTGTTCTGACCCACCTTCTGCACACATTTTACCAGACATGTCTTCTATTGATTATTTCTTTTTCTGGAGCCTTAGATGCATATACACACCAACTGGAAGTACCTTCTTGCAGTTTGTTGACTCTCCATGGCCCTGGTTTTATTTTAAAGGAATAAATTCACTGCTGCTTTGTGTTAGCAACATTCTATCAATTCTAATTCTGTTTACAGTGACTAATAAAATTGTATCTGAGCCAAGTTATTTTTTAAACATTGGAATTCAAAATGGCCATTTATTTTGTTTTAGTCTAATAATTGATAAGAAAATAATCTCTATTAAAAAAGTAAATATAAAAATGGTGTTTGCAAGGCATATATACTGTGTATGTATAATATAATCAAACATTAAAAGTGTTGTAGAAGAAATTTCTTAATAGTTTTTGTTAGAAACTACTTAATATCAGAGCATAGTTTCTTTTCCACTAAAGAAAGAAAATCTGAGAGACACGTTCCTTTACATTTTGCAAAATAAATTTTTAACTTAATGATGTGTAAATTCATTATTTACACTATTTATATTTGGACTATTGTCCCCATCTTTGTTGTTATTATCACAACAGTTTAACTATAGTGCTCACTGTTCTTCATATATATTGTAGTGTATATTGATCCAGGTAACCTGCAGAGAATTCTGAGCTGAAACCTTTTGTTGTAACCTAGGGAAGGTTACTGAATAAAATAATCACACAAAGTTTGGTAATGAACGATAATACTTAGGACAAGAACAACACATATAAGATTTGCCAGCACCACATAGAAGAAGTAGTCAACTGCTAGAAATGAGTCAAGTGAATTCCACAATGAATCTCCAACTGCAGACCGCAAACCAACACATTCGCTACTATATTTATGGGAATGGGGGTATACCCATTATCATCTGTAGGTATGCTACAACACCTTCATTTAATCTTAGGGAGATATCTTACAAGACAATAGCTTAGTGGATTAAAGCAATAAACTTTTAATTTAGTTACATAGTAATTGTGAGCTCAATCCCTGGGCTGGGCAGTATGTATTTGGACTCAGTGGAAACAGGATGAGTAATCAATGAGCAGTACTAAAAATAAGAATTAGATGAGATATCTCTCGACATGGGAAGTGGAATGAAACCCCCCCTTCCCCCCCAAGTATTTAATACAGGGTTCAGTTCAGAATTCCTTGCTGGTTATCCAGATCAATATACACCTGATGAAGGTCGAATGTAAATAGTGTAACTAATGATAACTCCTCATCCCAAAAATTCAAACATTAAATTCATTATGATTAATCTATTTCAAATGAAATGTCTCTTCAGGTTTATTTATAAAATTCATACAAAATGGCAGTTAATTTGCAGTAATTCAGATTTTAAAGCATGTGTTTTCAGTAGCCATTGAATTTTCACAGGGTCAGGATGTCATCTGAAAATACAAATTGTACTGTGTTACAGGACTAAACGGCTCCTGAAAAAAGTTACAAAGTGGTGTTAGAAAAATACAGGGGGTTCTTGACTTATGATAGTGTTCTGTTCCAACAATGCGTCGTAATGTGATTTTCTGTTTGAGTTGGAACGTACCCATAATTTTTTATGAATAAGCACTTATGTCACTTACCTATACTAATTCAATAGTAAAGTAATAATCTAGGACATAACACTACATTTCTATGACATATCTTAACATAATTAGGGTTAAAAACACATGGAGGACATAAATATAGTACATATAATGAAATGAAATTGTTTGAAGCTGCTTGTATATTTATTGACAGTGATGTCATTGACTCTTAGTAAATGAGATGATGAAGTGTAAGATCTTGTCTCTCTTGCAGTACTCGAAAACAGCAGAAGTTCTGGGGGAGAAAGAAAAAACAGACGTGAGTTTGATTTTCTTTTTTTATCAGGAATTTACAGCTTATAGTTTATCACAAAATGTCTGTATCTCTTACAGGGAAATTCAATATATATATATATATATATATATATATATATATATATATATATATATATATATATATATGTACATGTTTTAAGCAACAATCAAATGACTTAAGCCAAGCAATCAGCTAATATTTGTTAGTGTTTCTCCCTTTTCAGAGCATTTAACAATGTCTAATTTCACTTCCATGATGATGGCTTTCCTTTTCCTCGAAGCACCACCATCAGAAGAGGTTTACACTATGTTTGGGAGTCATAATGAAGAGCAATGTTTCCATTAAGAACACAAAAACGTGAATGCATAACAATTCAATATGCTGTACAACCAGGAACTGTTTCATACCACCTTCCTAACTCTAGTGCCATATTGTTATGGGAACTTACCTATAACGAGAATGGACTCTTCCTGACTCTATAAATACTGCACCTCTCTGAGAGAGAGGGGAGGAATGAGTTGAGACCTAACAAGTCTAGACATATTAGTTCACTCTAAACCAGACTGACAGTTAATACTAACACCTTCAACTTCTTGTATTATATTTCTGTTGTAATATATCTTTATTTACTACTCTTGTGTTTGTGTTGTTTTTCCTTGGTTCTACCTTGGACCTTCACCATGGTGCAAGGATATTGGACCATAACACATATGATGACATATTCTTCTGCTATGTAATGTATTTGTTGTGATGTCTTCTAGTCTGTGATGTAGAAGTTCTATCTCCGTACTGAGTGACTACTGATTTATTAGTAATCACTCTATGCAAAATAGGACATGTCCATTTTGCCTATGTCATCACACCTCCTGCAAACTAAGAGGTTTTATGCCCTTTGTTGATCTGTGACTTCTCTGGCCTGTAGTATGAGATCTTATCTCTCTCTTGAGGTGTATACTGGTTCTTTTTATTGGGGATCTAGATCTGGACTAATCTTCATTCTGATCTTCCAACTTCATGTTAGATTTGTGTGAATTATCCTCCATAGTTTCTTTACTACTATGTTTGCTTTCTCCATCAGAAACATTCATGCTTTCCTCCCTTGCAGTTACTTCCTCTTCCTCCATTTCAAGTACTTCGTCGTCAAATCTATGTCTTATTTGATCAGAATGAGCCAATAAATTTCGTCCACTTGTTTCTATTATAGCCACATTATTTTCCTTTTGTGCAGTAAAGTTAGCTTTTTCAAGACTTGATACTCTATCTATGTCTTATTTGATCAGAATGAGCCAATAAATTTCGTCCACTTGTTTCTATTATAGCCACATTATGTTCCTTTTGTGCAATAAAGTTAGCTTTTTCAAGACTTGATACTCTATCTATTTTGTACCATATTTTTTCAGTTATTGAATAGGACATTGTTATAGGTGATTTAATTTGGCTTTTCATCAATGCAGAGGGACTCTGCAGTCTACCAGCATGTGGAATAGTTCAGTAACCTAGTAATAGTCTTGTTAGGTAACTATCTATATTAACTCTGGATGGGGAAAATGCCTTCAAACTTATTTCCACTGTCTACACCATTCTTTCTGTAATACTATTCGATTGTAGATGGTATGGTGGTGTTTCATAAGGGAGGCATCCAGTTTGCTTTAATAACGAACACAAAGTTTCATCACTAAAATCTGGTACAATGTTAGAGACTCATGTTTCTGGCACCTCATTTCTGGAAAATATTACTTGTAATATTTGCTTTACTGTGGCTGCCTTCCTATCCTAACACTCTAACCACATCCAGAGAATGAATCAACCAAAAGTAAAAATAGTCCTATGCCTTTAACAAGTGCATGATTTATATGAACACAGGCCCATGGCTCTGTTTCCTTAAGCCATGAATGTATCTTGGTTTGGTGAAAGTTTTTTTATTTCCCTACATTTTGGGCATCTTTGTACATATTTTTCTACATCACATGAATACCTAGGCCATAATGCTTGCAATTTTAATTATCTCTGTGTTTCTGTTATCACACAATGAACATTGTGCCTTATCTCTTTATAGGGTTTCTCTGCACTGGAACAATTACTCCATTTGTTTCTTTTTATTCTATATGCAATCTTTCTTAATACTGAATCCTGTAAGGTTTCAAATGCAAGATGATCTAGGGGTAATACATTCATTTTAATCCAGTGCAATATATTCCAAATTGTCTGATCTTTCTAATAGTTTATTATTATTTATAGTCTTGATAGAGCATCTACATGTGGAATAGTGTTTCCTTTCACATATTTGACATCAAAGATCATGAACTTAAAATTCTAGCAGATGTAACTTTAGGTAACTCCTTCCTGGGGTTAAAAATAAACTAAAGGTTAGATTTAAGCAGAAACTTCCTGCCTAATAGAAATTGGTGAGCTCTATCTGTGCTCCTTATGATAGCTAATGCTTCTTTTTTTAATATTTGAATAGTTATTATCGGATGAATGAGACAAAATCATTGATACTGCAGGCTCAGTTGCATCTGTAGCTCAAAGTCACTTTCTTTTTAGAATCAACATTTTTTAAATCAGGTTTTTTTTGATAAGTTCTTTCTTTAAATTTTCAAATTCTGTATTCTGCTATTGAGTTCATTTAAATTTGTTGTTCTTTTTTCATAACTCAACCAAAAGGTTCTATCAATTCATTATTTTTTGGCCAATAACTTCTATAAAAATTGGCTAACCTTAAAAACGATTCCTGTTCTTTTTTATTTGTAGTGTAGACACATCTGTTATTTTCTTTATCAAATTTGTGTTGGTAAAATTCCATCTTTGGAAATTTAGTATTGCAGACATGTTATTATGTTGCAATTTAATACACATTTATCCTTGTTTATGGTCATCCAGCATTTTTTAATTTGTTTAAAACATAATCCGCTTTTTGTTTTAGCCTTTCTCTACTGGGATCACCAATACATATATCATCTTAATAGATGATCATATTCTTAACATCTCCAGTTAGTACATTTTTCAATGGCTTTTTGAAAAATAGTACTTTCTGTTTTTACACCATAAGGCATACACTTTTAAGCCTATTGGAGAGTTAAACGTAGTGACCTCTTTGAATTTTTCATCAATTTGTATCTGGTTTATAGGCAGATTTGAGATCAATTTTAATCAAGTTTTTAATTCCCAACAACTCATGAATGGCAGTTTCAAAGTTAGGAATGAGGAACAAATTTACTCCTATTTTGTAATCTCCCCATATCCTTAAATCTCCACCTGGTTTTTATAAAACAACAATGGGTGAGGTCCAGTTATTACCACCATGGGGAACATGCTCCAACATTGTTTTTAGTTCAGCAACTACTAAAGGTAGTGAATGGGCAGTTTGTGAAACTCGAAAAAAAAAAAGAAAAGAGGGGTGACTATTTACTTTTAATTGAATGCCCACTTTGTATCCTTTTAACATCCTTGTATCATTACTTTCCAACTTCACACTGTTAATTACTTTGGTTGTATCCACTTTTAAGACATCTATTCCCATAAGTCCATGACTTTTTTCACATTTCACTTCCATGATGGAAATAATTTCAAAGTGTGTGTTGGCCTCAAATGTTCCTTCAAAACAATCTAACATGTTGATGAAAGAGCTGTCATAGTTTAAGCCAACTTTTCTTTAATTTGGTGTAATGGGAAAGAGCTAGGTAATAAAGGTTTATTCACCCATTTGTATTTCCCCCATTATGGGCATTATTATATCTGTGATATAATAACACCATATTTCATGGGTGGAATGGAATGGCTGAAAGGAAAAGCAATGACAAACATGCTTTTTTCTCAGAGAGACTTTTATACCAACAAGACACCCACAAAACTATATATATATATATATATATATATATATATATATATGCATATTTCATTAAAAACGACTGACAAAGTGCTTTTATTTAGTTTTTTTATATAATTTCTCGTGCGATCTAATAAAGTTTTTCTTTTCAGTTAACTCTAACTATTGCAGAAACTCTATAGATGCATCCAAGGACATTTTAGTCAGTTATAACCTTTCTAAAATTTTGTCTGTATGAAGCATCACACATACCTTCAATTAATCTCAACTGTATCAACTCATCTTCGATGGTAATTTCTCCAGTGCCAAGTTTTTCAAACTCACAGAATCTGTAAGCCTCTTGTAACTTGTTTACATACTGTATTATTGTTTCATTTGGCTCTTGTTTTCTCACAAGAAACTTTGTTCTCTCAGCAATAACCAACTTTTTTCAGCTACAAATTTCTCTTTATAATGTCTGAAATTTGTGAAATGGCCAAATTCTCCAATTCTCTTGGAATTACATAGTAATTGTGAGTTCAGAGATCTTTCTGATGACCTCTCATCCTGTCAAAGTCAAAAAGAAATCTGTAATCTTGTTCTTCCTCCCTGCAACTTTGTGGTCTTTTAACTTCTTGGCCTGAGCCTGGACAGCAAACAATGAATCTCTGTTTCCATAAACGATGAATTTTATGTTTCCCATCAGCAACGCCATATTGTTGTGATGTTTTCTAGTCTGTGGTCTAGAAGTTCTGCCTCTGTACTGAGTGACTTATTAGTAGTTGCTTGACTCTATGCAAAATAAGGCAAGTCCATTTTGCCTGTCACTACAGTACTCTTCTGCAGTACCGTATATAGGAGGCAGGCAGCATAAGTTGAAACAAGATTAATGGAGATTACTTTGTAATCACAAATCATCATAGGTTGGAACTGTTGTAACCCAGGGACTCTGAAGAAGGAGATATTGGCAAGCATCTCAGGAATAAGTCACCAATTATAAATCAGTAGCTGGTATGCTTATTTATTTCAATGAATGGTTGCTTGTAGAATAAAATATAACAATAAAATAGAAAGAATATAATTGTGTGTGTTTGTTTTTTTTTTCCCTATCTTCCATAGGAATTTCATCCAGCTGATGAAAATACAGATCAATGCGATATCACTAATGATCAGACGTCAATGGTTGTACTTACTTTGAATTCTATTGATATCAGTAAGTAATAGATTTTATGTGTACTTTATTGTTGACAAATGTTTTTAAAGTGTTGCAGAAAATAAATTTTTAGAGAGATTGAGGATTTTACAAACATTGTATTATTAAAATCTATTAGTTTGTAAAGGAGGCACGGTGGAGTAATGGATAGCAACTCAGATTGAGGAATCGGAGAGCCGAGTTCGAATTCCAGTCAAATCCATTACATTCACTTACATGCTAATACTCTTGGGAAAGGTATGAATCCTCTTCTTCTCCCCCTAGCTATGGGTAAATAGCAAGACAGACCGGGTTCTATAGCCTTGGATAGTAACTGGTCTACTGCAGAAAGGAATGGTAATCTGCTGCAGGAAAAAATCTACCTCGTCAGTCATGTATCAAAAGATACATGATCGCCTAAGTGTGTATCACACATGACACATAACTGACCTGAGTTTGTAAATATCTTAAAATATAAACATTCTAAATAATATGATAAAATTTTATTTCTATAACATGTTACTCAGTTTCCTTTTTATTTATAAAACTAGATAAAGCAAGAAAGAAAAATAAAGTTTTTTAACCATGACAATAAAGAAGAAGAAAAAAGAAATGCACTTGGTGGGGCTCATCTTCTCTTCCAGTTATCATTGGATAGATTACTCTGAGTTATATAATATCAGTATGAGACGAAAAAAAAAACACTTTCTTCAGCCTGTTATAGTGTGCAAGTTGTTTTCACTGGTTTTGTGATTGAAATGTTTCCTTTCATATATTATTCAGATTTTTGTTTTCATCTTTTGATGTCATTAATACTGTAGAGGTCGCTTGCCTCTCAAATTTATTTTTAATGCAAAATACCACAAAATATGAAACAATAAGAAGGAACACAAAATGGTTTTTAGAACAAGAAAAATATTTATATTTTATGTATGTCAAATGATATACATGAATAATTAATAGGAGTTACTTCCCTTTGACTTGAATTAAAGTCTTTACTAATGAAAATATTTTTTTATCTGAGCTCATAAAAAGTTGAATGAACTTGCTGCTCAAGATGTTCACTGTGAGAGAGTTGAAAGAATTCTGTAAAGCTGAAAATATATTGATAACTTTTAGCTTCAGAAGAGTTGAAGGAGTGAATGCTCCATAATGTTTAATTAGTTTCTGTTGCTTGTAGTTGAATATTCGTAAAAGTAATGTTCATAATGTTTGTAATTAAGTTTCCATAAGATTCAATAGTGTGACTGAATAGTTTTTAGTAAGTTCCAGAAGAAGTTGGTGAGTGAGTGGTTTAGTTGAATGTTTTAACTTGAATTACAGTGAAGTTATTTCATGTTGAAGAACTTAAAATTCTAACTTTGTACTTGACTGCAGTTGTGAACTAGTTTGGCAAATGCTAGTTGTTCGTAAATTCTCATTATTTATTCGTAGAAAAATGTACAAATTGTGGCACAAGGCCGAAAAAAGGGTGGGGTGAAGGCTGGTCTTAACTAACTATCCTATACCTAGCTAATCAGATTCGCGACCCATTCATACATTACAATTGACACATTCACCACAAGAATTCGTCCGTCACCATTCAATCCTCCATACACCATAATACCACATCCTCACCAGAGGGGACCTACAAAAACGCGCCCCACACCATAAAAATTTGATGATAATAAAATATATAAAATTCTAATCATGAAAAGATGAAAGGGGAGGGAGATGAACCCCATAACAAACTAAAATTCAACAAATTTTTAAACTAAACATAAGTTGTTCGTAAATTCTCACTGTGAAAGAGTGTTTGTTTGTATGTGTGTTGATTTACTTTTTGTTTCAGAAAAGTTGAATGAGTGAATGTTCCGTAATGTTTGTAATTAAGTTTTGTTACGTATGTATGTGTGTGAATATGTTTTCATAGCGCCCGCCCGCAAAGGGTCGAGACACAATTTCTTTTACAACTACATTTTAGTAATGAGAGAAATCAAGAGAAGAGGAAGAACAAACTCGTTTCTGGTATTTATCACTTAATCACATGATCGGCTTCTGGAAGGCATAGACAGAATTTGGAAGAATGTTTTTTAGTCAGGTCAAGAACTAGGTCGATGTTATCTGGACATAGTTAAGAACATGATTTAAATATTAACTAACCAATCAGAAGTTGACGTTTTCTGAAAATATGTATGAAGCTGGATAAGCTCTGTGATCCGCTTTTTGCACAGATTTGCACAAAAATCGACATTGATAAGAAAGTAGTAACGGGATGCTAAAATACATTACAGTGTTTTCTGAAATTCTGAGATGAACTATTTTTATTCTTCCATATATTACTTGGACTGTTGTATTCATCTTTTGTTATTATTAATTCAACATTTCATCTGATACCAGATTTAAGTTAAATAATTTATTGGCTGAAGTCACACCAAAGATAAAGCCAATAGACCAAATTCCTGGGATGACTGCTAAAAACCTTTTCTCCCCAAATTTATAGAAAGATCCTACAGATGCATGCTGGTACTTATTCCTAGCCACTAAAAATGGAAAATTCTCTTATACACACATGTTTTTCTTTCTTGCCTTGAAGACAAAAGGCATGTGACTGTATCCCTTTTGCATGTTGATATTATTTCGATTCTGTGAACCTTTTACTTTGTTACTGTCTTATAACTGCCTTGTGTTGTCTTATATGATTTTGCCCTGTTCTTATTATTATTGTTATTGAAAATTTGGTGAATTCTGCTTAACCATGCCTACTTATTTGACACAGGTAATATATGAAAGAAGGAAATTGCTTCATCTTTGAACTTCAGCAAACATTGAAATACGTTAATCAAAAAAATATAAAAAATATATGGAATAGCAATATGCTAATGACAAAACTTTTGTCATGGTAACTGGATTAATTTGAATTTTGAATTACACATTTTTTTTCATCAATTCTTAAAGAGTAAAAGTTATTTTAATTATATACTTTTCATTTGTAAACATTGAAATTTCTGTTTCTTCCCCGCTTGCTTACTCTTTCTGTTTTTGTCTTTTGCTTATTGTTGATGAATCTTTGAAGTTTCTGTTACTTTTATTTTTCTTTCTCCTTTTATTTGTTTGGTATGTACTAAATTTTGCTTAGTCTAGTACAACGTCACAAGAACAGAGATCTTAATAACTCACTATAAATGATTTTTTTTATTTTAACTTACTAACCATTTGAACATGATGAGGTATCCTTTCCTTTTATTTTTTCTTTGACTTTTAAATATCTTGACAGCCACTGACACATGTTTATAAATCGTAATGAATTTAGTTGAAGAAAATTAATAATATTTATTTGTTGATTTGTGGCTATGGTGAACTGTTTTCATTTCTACTTTCATATGCCATATTTCTTCCAGATATGAGCAATCATTACACTCCACAATTTCTTCTTCTGGCTTTTTAGCACCTTTGCTCTGATTCTACCTTTCATTCAGACATCTCAAAATATGTTACACCCTATATCTCCCTGTATCTCTTTTCTTCATATGTCCTGTGAGTGTTAAATTCTCCAAACCTTCTTTCTTCAGTATATGTTCCAGAAATTTCAATTTATTCTTTCTGATTGTTAGCAGCTTTTTTTTGTAGTTACTGTTCATAAAACTTCCTTATTGCTTACATACTTTGTTCATGGTATTCCCAGTATTCATTGGTAGAACCATATATTTGTTTCTTTGTCATCTGTGATGAGATTGCTCAACATTCACTGGCATATAGGAGATTAGATATTGCATAGCATTTCACCACTGTTTTCTTTGTTTCTAAGGGTATTTTCCTTTTTTTTTAAACTTAGCTTAATTTCTGAAAGGCATCTTTCAGATTTCTGTGTTACACTTTCTGTTATCCATTCCTACACTACCCAGATAGTTAAATTGCTGCATCTGCATGATTTTGACATCTGTAGTACTGTGAGGCATCATACAGCATTAGTATCAACATATAGCTCACAACTCGTGTTCTGCAACTTTGGAATGAGGAATTTCAGATTTTTTTAATAGCCTTCAAATTTTTTTAATATACAAAATTTGCCTTTGCGTAACACACACCCTCACATAAGATGCATCCATATTTTCAAAGGATATTTTGTGGAAAAAAACTTTTTAGTATGTTTCATCATATACTTATTGAAATCTATTTTAAAGTGGTTTTGTAGGGAAAATGTATGATTTTGTGCCTGTAAATACAATATTGTAACAGTCTACTGGAATAAAGTATGGAATCATATATTGTAACTTTAACCTTCAAAAGAAACTAAATTAAATTTACCAAAGCAGAAAAGAAATACTGGTATACAGTGTAACCCGGATATAAGAGAAACCCTGATATAAGAGAGATTTTCTCTGGTCCCAAATTAGAGCCATACTTACCTAAACAAAATAGACCAAACCCGGATATAAGAGAAACCCGGATATAAGAGACTTCTTCTCCAGTCACGACAACTCTCTTATATCTGGGTTACATTGTATTTGTATCAATGTGTATAATTACATATAAACAAAGCAAACTAATATAAAGAAATAAGTGAGTACTATAAATATCAATGAATTCTCATAGTTCAATTTTTATGCCTAGCAGATTAATCTGACACCCATAGCTTACCAGTACAGCACTCAGTCATCTCCCATCTGAATATCGTTGTATTAGGTGCAGTACAGTCTTTTGGTACATTTAAAAAAAATATGCAATTGGCAAATATGGTAGATATTTACTAAGCTTTGTATAGCACAAAGTCACGTGTAAACTATCCAATTAGACTCAAAGTTACTACAGTTAAAATTGTCAATAATAATTTTTAACCATAGTAACTTTCTCATTATTTATTCGTACAAAAATGTACAAATTGTGGCACAAGGCCGAAAAAAGGGCGGGGTAAAGGCTGATATTAACTAACTATCCTATACCTAGCTAATCAGATTCGCGACCCATTCATACATTACAATTGACACATTCACCACAAGAATTCGTCCGTCACCATTCAATCCTCCATACACCATAATACCACATCCTCACAAGAGGGGACCTACAAAAACGCGCCCCACACCATAAAAATTTGATGATAATAAAATATATAAAATTCTAATCATGAAAAGATGAAAGGGGAGGGAGATGAACCCCATAACAAACTAAAATTCAACAAATTTTTAAACTAAACATAATTTATGTTAGTAGGGCCCGTCCAACCCTCAAAATAGAGAGGCCGCTGTATTCTGCCCAGAGGACAAAATCAAGAAGCACTCTCGCTAAGGGAGTGGGAAATAGTAACTTTCTCAGTGAAAATTGCTACTGTATAAGCAGATGTTGAAAATTATTTTATACAGGGTAATTAAAAAGTAGCACCAGATTTCTGATTTTATGGCTGATGGTTGATTGTTTGTTGGCTATTTTTATTACAGTGTACAAGAAAGTAGCAATCAATGATTGACATGTCTATCTAACCATTTATTCAAGGTAAAATTATTAAGGAACTATACCAAGATGTTTTACTTGTAATGTTCAAAGTGCCTTCCTTCAGGATCAATACACACTTGCATCTGAGCAGGCACAGAATGGCACACATGCTCACAAAGTTTTATATCAATTTTTCCAAACTTTGTAGTGATTTGAACATTCAATTTCTGAATGGAATGAAGCTGTAGAATCCTAATTCTGCATCTTTAGAAATTAATAAAAATAACTTGTTCAATTTCTGTACAAAAAAAAGTGGATCACAGCGATGTTTTGGATAAATCCAACTTTGCCTATATTGTTGTGAATATTTGAGTTCTAATTGGTCAATAAACATACAAGTGGGCATTGCTATCCACCCACACACAAGTTTTTTTCATTATGTGATCAAGTTAAAATTTTTAGCACCAGAATAGATAAAATGCATACAGTCTTTCTTGTATGTTGTTTTTATAGATGTGTGTAATGTGTGTCCAGATAATTTAATTGGAAAAGTCTCTGGGATTTTCTTACCTCAAATATGTGCTTTTAAGAGATAAATGTTACCATTATGGCTTGAAAAAGTAAAAGGAGCCAAAATTATTGCTGAGATACATGTTGACAGCCTGTTAATGTTGACTGCATGTCCAGTAGTGAGAATATCCTGTGTTTGTGTGGGGTTGATTCACATTCATTTAGAATGAGGGAATTAATGATAATTATAATTGTTATAATTATTTTATTATAATTATTTTTTTGACACTATAATTAATTTTTATTTATGTATTTCTTTGACATAACAATATCATAATAGGATGCTAAGTTAGATAAAAAGACATTATATTTCTGTTAAGTTAGCAACAATTGTTATTTTAGGAAAACTTATGAAAAAATAGAGGAATTAAGAAGATTTTGTTCAGTAGTAAAAGGATTTTTTTAGTTATCAAAAACAACATTGAAAGAGTTATAGAATAGATTAAAAAAAATAGTTCAAACTGATTTGATTGACAGTAAAACATTCCCTGATTGATTCATTTTAATCAGATTTATTTTTTTTAATCTATCAAATTTTTCCTTTAATTTTTTTAAAAAATTTTATAAAAGTTATTCAGTCACTATCCTAATTACAGATGTAAAAAACTATTTTTTACCATGTTTTTTTTTCTTTACAGACCGAATAAATATGCCTGTCTCTTATCCATCTAACGTGCTTTCCTGCTTATTTAATGATAATGAATTAGATGATGTTTTATCTTTAATTCGTGAACATCGGCGTGATTATAAACTTGGTAAGTAAATTTAATATATGAATTTAAGTTGATATTTCTCTTTGGTTGTATTTCATGGTTGTATTTCTCTTTGGTTGTATTTCATCAACTAAAGTGCTCAAAATTAGCAATTACCCTACCTGTAGAAATGAACTCAGCTAGATGATGTATGTGTGATGTAATTGGTAAAGAAGTATTATAGCTGTGATAGCCATGGAACACAGGGAGGATTTAGCCTTGAATAAATGTTGGGGCCAGAAAAATGTTACTCTATCTCTGAAGTTGCAACTGCTCTGTATTTTCTCTAGGCAGCAATAAGAAGGATTTAATAGGAACATTGTGAATGTCAAGCAGACATCAGCAGTAGGTGAAAGTAGCAGGTACTCACAGAATGCAAGAATAGGAATGCTGGCAACTAACAAAGATGGTTACCATCCAATAAAGGGGAATATTGCATCAAATCGCATTCCAGCTCAATGCTTTTGTGACTCAACCCATCAGTCTATCCACTGCATTTGATGAAGATTTGTTGTCATCAGCATCAACCAATAAGGGTACATACTATTACATGTTGGTGCCAATCTTGTCAGAATGACTGCTAAAAACATCCCCAAATTTATAGACAAATTCTACAGATGCATTCTGGGATTTCTTCCTAACCGAATAAAAGGGGGCAAATTCTCGGTCTCATCCACTATATTTTTGTTCTGTAACTGTAGAGTTTGGTAATAGCAACAGACAGTACTCAACTGTAATTGAAGTTGAGTCTGCTGGGCAAATTGGTAGGTGGTTTATATAACAGCCTGGGAGATTCCACGGGGCAAGTCTATTCCATAAGTTCTGATTGGATGATGATTTCAGTGTGGATATTGTGCTCAATAAATATCCAGTACAAAATCCACACTATGACTTATTCAAAAGAGGGACATGTATTGAGTTACAACCCTGTTTATTTTTGTCAGCCAACTGGATACTAGTTAGAAACCTCCTTGCAAAGGTGAGTCTCACACTCTTGATTGTTCATCTCCCTCTCCACCACCATCACGCGAGTGTAATGGCCTTTGAGGGGAGATGAGTTCTTTTTGGCCTGGTTGATTGTATGAGAGTAGTCTGGACAATGCTTGGGTGATTTTTTTGTGGCTAAGCACTGCTGGGTGATGTTGTCTCATTTTCTTTGGCCTGCAGGACATGCATGTTGGGCTCCTGTGCGTCCCTGATACTTGGTTCAGGGGGATCAGGTAAAGCACTAAGGATGGGAGTAGGGATTGCAGGTGTTTGAAGCTTCCTGAGAAATCGGCGGTTCTGCAAGGTGATCCTGCCCGATCTATCCACCCTGATTTGGTATTGACAGTTAGGTAGTGTCTCAACAACTATGTCCCCTTTCTGAAACAGAAGCAGGGTATGGGCTGTACGGTTGTACCTTTCTATCAGGTGGGCATTATGTTGAGACAGGCTTTTCTCATGATTTTAAGCTGCAGCTATCCATTTTGCATGTAGCTTGTATAGCCTGAGTTAGGATGGTATGAAATCCCGTAGCTGATGGTGTAGTAGAAGTTGTGCTGGAGGTAGCCCAATGGTCTGGTATTGAAGGATAACCCTTGCTTCTCTGTTATTATCTAGGGATCCTTGAGCTCCTGTGTTACTATGTATTATCCTTTCGGCAGATTTGACAGCCAGCTCTGCTTGGCCATTGAATTGAGGATAGGCAATGGATGACAGTCTGTTTCACCACCCAGTTGGTCAGGAATTGTTGGAATTGTAGTGAGTTGAAAGGTGGACCACTACCAGTGCTGAGTTCCTCTGGAGCACCATAGGTCTGGAATATGTCTCGACAAATTGAGATTATTCTCAAGGCATCTGCATGTCTATGGCTTAAATGATAAAGAATGAGCCATCCAGTTAATCTATCAGCACAGACAAGGTATTGCTGACATTTGACATGGAATAGATCCATGACTATTTGCTGGAATGGCCAATCTGGCGATTGTATGAGAGTGATTGGCTCTTGTAGTTGACTAGGGGCAATGTTTGAGCATACCACGTAATTGGCCCTAATATTATGGATTGCAGTGTTCATTCTGGGCCAATAGATGACCTCATTGACACGAGCTTTCATGCCAACCACACCCTGGTGTGCTGAATGCAAGCTAAGCAATTTTTTTTTTCGGTGAGAAGTTGGAATCACTATCCTTCTATCTAATAAGACTAAGCCATTGTCAGTGCTTAGGCGGTGTCTTACCTCCCAATATTCGTGGAGTATAGGTGCAGTGAGATGGCGCGTTTTGGGGAATCTGTACTGTACTGCATTTATTAATTCTTCATATTGGGGATCATTGCGTCCTGATGCATGGATGAGGTCTGGTAAGGTGACGGATACGTTGTAAGTGATTCCAAATGCTGCTGTTAAAGCAGTCGATGTCATGACATTGTCTATTTTATTAGACTCTAGAATGTCAGTTTGAGTGGGTTGGGTAGGAAATATGCTTAGGAGTGGGAAACGGCATCTGAGCTTCTGTGCCATTTCCCAGGGCAGTGCTAGATGTTAAAACTATATCTTAATGTTTTTTCCTTTAATCAGAAAAGTCAGGGATTTTGGATTTTGCTTAAATCCTTATCTCCAAATAACCCTTTTAGTGATTCATGGTCTGTAACCACTATGACACTAGGGCAACCCATAATGAACATCCAACATTTTTCCAATGCCCATGCAATTGCTGCTGCTTCACCTTCTATTGACGCATATCTGTGCTCAGCGTCGGTGCAAAATCTGCTGCTGGCAAATATTAGGTGCCATCCTTCTGGACAACAGATTGGGCCTCTCAATTGTGCATGGGCAATGGTTTTGTAGGAGTACGAAACCCATTCCTTCTTTACTCCAGTCAGGGGCAAGGCATGTTATTCAATTTTTGTCAAATGTCACAACGCCCTTCCAAACCAGGTCGATTATGGCCTGTTTGGAATGCTGGAATGCATCTTCAAGGCTCTGGTTTCATGATACAATTTCTCACACATTCTTAGGAGATAAGTAGATAGATTCTTTTTCCTTTTAAGTCAATTTGATTACCAGAGTATCTTAGGAATTTTGTTTCTAGTCCATCTTTAAGTCAATTTAATTGTCAGAGTTTTCAGGTTTCCTGTCTCCAGCCTGCTTTTGAATTGGCAAACATAAAATTTTGTTAGTGATTTTAGATAATCATAAAGGTAGTGTCATTTGAAAAACTGACATCCCATCCAGCTTTTGGGTGGTCTACTTTTCTGGAACACAAGTGGACGCATAGGGAAATGGGACTCCAGCCAGTATCCATATAAGCAGAGAGAGGCAGGAAGTCAGCAGTAAGTGACCAGTGGTCAAGTAAAGGAAGGAACCAGTGAACAGTGAGGAATCAGCAGTTACCTATATGGTCAGTGAATGTAACGGTCCTCTCTCTGTGGCCAGAAGTCAATAAGATAACAGCCCACCTTCTTGAAGCTGAAGGAAGAATACCACAGTTAAGTGAGAAATTGTATTATTGCTATTTCCTAACCAGTGTCTTGAAAAGCATTTGTCATTATTCTTTGTTGAGTTTGGTCATGGCCAAGGAGACAAACCGGTGAACATAATGAGTTGAGTGTATATGCAGACACAGCTGACCTTGGATGTCATTACATATTGTGCACTGATGATGAGTGGAATACGTCATCACACTTGTCTTAAATGCTATAATCACTTGACTGTATCCCTTTTGCATGTGAAGACAATTCTTATTTTGTGAACTTTTTGCCTTATTGCTGTTGATTTGCCTAGTTTTGGCTTGCATATACAGGGTGCAATGGGTAAATTGTTGCCATTTTTTAAAATTTTGTGCGTATGTGTTGATTTTTTATTTATTTTGCCAACTGTACAGTATGGTAGGGTTAGTTAGGCACCATCAGTGAGAAAAAGAACATCATGATGAAATTAATTCTGCCAGAAATTTGGAAATGGCATGTTGTACTACTTAGCATTCATACTAGAATCTCCAATACAAACATTTTAGAGTGTTTGGGTATCAATCTGAGGACAGTGCAGAGGATTTGGAAAGAGTTAGATGATATATCCAGGCAACACCATGGTGTTTGGAGTGATCACTAGTGATGGTGACATTATGATTCATCTTTCCACAGGGCCTCAGGTTCAATACAGAGGCCTACATCAAGTACCTTGAAGAGGTAGTGCTGCCCTGGGTCAAGAGGGTGGCTGCACCATGCTAAACAAGCAGGAGAACTTTCAGGCAGATAGTTGAGTTCTAATATGAAAGACTACATGAGGTTATAGATTCAGCAGGTTGTTGTGTAGGCTGTTGGTGGCTCAACTAATGGTATGGGGTGTATTCTGTTAGAGTATGCAATGACCATGAGTGAAAACAAAGTCTGTATTGAAGATGTGGCAAACAAATTTTGTTGAAGAGTATTTGTACCTCTTTATGATTTTCGTCCATTGGTTCAATGCTCACCAGATTTAAACCCCATTGAACATATATTGAACATGTTGTAGACCTATCAAAATTCCCTACCACACTCAATGAATCCAGCTCAGTTATGAACAGCTTTTGAGTGTGGCCAAATAGATGTATTCATGGAATAGACTCCAAACCATATGATTTAGCCACTATTATTCAGGTGAAGGGAGAAGCTATAGATTTATTTTAGATAACCATCATTAATGTTTTTGGTACTTCAGTTTTTATGTCATTTTTCTTGTGTTGGTATGACAGTTTTTTTTATCTGAGTTCACCCCGAGCAAGGCAGTAAAGTCACCGAGCTGCAAGGGCTTGCCGGGTGCTGAATAGTTAGAAACAGGAACATTGTTAAGGAGCGAGAACAGAGAAAGAGTAATCAGCTGGACAGCAGATAGTGATTGACTTTGCAGTTAAACTTTTGCAGATTAAAGTTGGTTGGAAAGTATGGAGCTGGGAGGGAGCTCCACAAGTGAGAAGTGCAAGAAAAGAAACTGTTAGCATAGAATTTATGGTTACATCTATCCAGCTCAACTGTAAATTGTTGAGACCTTGTTGCCAGTCTAGTACTGCGCTTAAATTCAAAGAGTCTAGGCATCATAGTGAAGAGCAATTACCATGAAAGTATTTATAGAAAAGGCCAATGAAGGCAACTTTACAGAGGTGGGAAAATGAATAACACTAAGCTGCCAGAAAAATGCTGCTAACAAATTCTGGAAATTTTAAAAGATTATTTTGTTTATCTGGCAAGTTAACTGGACATTTTGCACACATCACTCAAAATCACACCATGATGAAATGGGAGATTTAATTTTTTTTATTTTCTTAAATTAACCTTTTCTTTTTTGAGGAAGCTTTCTCATCTTCCCCATACTTTTGGGTATCACCTAATATTCAAATTTCTTGTGTGTACTAGATAATTTATCATTACAAATTAGTTTACCCATAAAGGATTTAATTCGTCTTCTGCTGGGTTTAAAGTTCAGTTTTCATATTTTTTAAACTGGTTCATTTATCCTTTTTTTTCTCTTTCTAACAAGATTCATGTTCAAACAATTTCTTATTTTTGGCTTCTTTTTCTACTTTAGGGAAGAAAGTATTTAAAACACTAAGGTCATCAAGTACAGAAAATAAAAAGCGTGGGATGCGATCAAGAATGTAAGTGTGCCTCTTTCATCTTGACTTAATGAATACAGTAACAACACAGATTTTACAAGTATCTTATATGTAATATTTTTCAACATGGATCAACAAGCCTTTGGTCTTAGATAAAAAATTTAAAAAAACTACAAAAATAAGCATCACACAAAAAAGATATCAAACTTTGAGAGTTGGAGTATTATGGATTATTTTTGACGACTTTTGGAGAGCATAAGACCACAACCACACCAAATTAGACTGCTGCGCTTGCAGTAATATATGAATTTTTAGGGTGTTAGTCATATACCCTGCTTTCCTCTTTCCATCTAGCATTCGATATGTCTTGTGAGTGTCAAATTCACCAAACCCTTTTCCTCATTAGGTGCCTTAGAAATTTCAACTGTCTCTTTCTGATTTTAAGTATCTTCTTCTTCTATGTGCTGTGTCCCTTCAGGACATAGGCAATCATGGTTCTCCATAATTCCCTATCCTTTGTAGCTCTTAATAAATTTTGTGTTTTTGTTATCTCTCCTAAACCTTGTTCCATCATCCATTTAGTCAAGCTCACTAGGTAGATTACGTCTACTCTTTCTCTGCCCCTCTTGCCTTTCAATCTGTCCTGTGACTATTTAATTTTCCAATCCCTCTTTCCTCATTATGTGTCCTAGAAGTTTCAACATAAGTGTCCTGTGTTTTTCCACTTTCCCTAAAACTTTGTTGTTGCCCACATGTTCAGTCCATGGTATCCTCAGCATCCTTCAGTAGAACCACATCTCAGTTGCCTGAAGTCTTTTCTTCATCTGTGAGGAGATTGTCCAGCATTCACTGCTATATAGGAGCATCTATATTACATAACAGTTCAGCACTCTTTTCTTTGTTTCTAACAACATTTTCCTGTTTCTTAATACTTTACTTAGCTTTTGAAAGGCAACTTTTGCTATTCCATTGGATTTCAGTATCAGATTTTCTATCTCCTGTTAAAAAACTTCCTAGATATTTAAATTTTTGTAGTTGGGAGATTTTGATGTATCCAATCTGTAGTTAATGTCGTAGGCTGTTACATTTGCTGACAACCATGCATTGTGTCTTCTTACAATTGATGTTTAGCCTGTTCTTCTCACCTTTTTTTATTACCCTCTACAGGAGTTTCTGTAGTTTCCTTTCTGTGCCTGTTAGCAACACTGTGTCTTCTGCATATCTTAGGTTGTTAAGATTGTGGCCGCTAATAATAAATCCTGGTGGGACTTCTAGTTCTCTGAGAATTGCCTTGCT
This sequence comes from Acanthosepion esculentum, assembly GCA_964036315.1. Classification (NCBI taxonomy): domain Eukaryota; kingdom Metazoa; phylum Mollusca; class Cephalopoda; order Sepiida; family Sepiidae; genus Acanthosepion; species Acanthosepion esculentum. The sequence continues at coordinate 71,836,790 of OZ038478.1, read as the reverse complement.
GTATAGGGTGAATAAATTTGGTGGGATAGAAAATAGAATTGCAATACCCTAAAAGATGATACTATATTGACCTGGATAAAGTATGCGTATTCTAGGTGTTAGTAGGTATTCTGATAAATTTTTCAAAGAGTTCAGCTGTCTTGTGAATTAGCAAAACTCAGACTCGTAATGATGTATGCTTTGCTTTTATTTAAGTTATATCAGAAAATGAAATGTACATACGCATGCATATGCATAGACATTGTCAAGCAAATCCCACATAGACCAACTAGAATTGTTATACACAAACATACATGACTTATACACATGAATGCTGCTTGACTGGATTGATAACCAATAAAAAACAAACAACACAAAAAAAAAATACCAGAACTTTCTCTTTTGTACAGAGGAAGCATCTGGTTAGCAAGCTCAAATTACTGCTTTTAAACTACAAATTTCCCATTTCTCTTGAATGTTCATATCTGCTCAAAGCGTATCTTAACATAAACAAATGACATCATATATTATGAAATGGACCAGATACTTCCTCTGTAGTTAAATGGTATAGCACGTCAGGCTATATTATGGTTCTGTGTAGGATATAGGTTTGATTCCTGTCAGAGGAGACATATTTTCTATGAAATTTCTTGGACATTCCAATATATATGATAATGATATGGTTAACGGTCAGATTTGGGTTAGACCAGTAAACAGTAGTATTAAAACATGCCCAATACATGTGTGAAAAAAAAAAA